>OX122886.1:30765418-31365418 GCA_944738645.1 Eristalinus sepulchralis | reverse complement strand
CCACTTAAGTATCGAAAAACTAAACTACCCACAGAGAAGATAAGAATAGTGTTGTAGACGAAAGAGTTATTTTTTTTTTGTTTGAAAGAGTACTAACCCTTTTTCTTTAAAAAATACCGCTAACGATTGTCCACTAAAAAGTAGTAAATTACCTTAAGGATCTTGTCGATCGATCAGCTCTTAGATTTTTAAGATGCTGGTTTCTATTATGTATGTTACATAAGTGTCAAGTATTTTTGGGTTCACAAACGGTCTATAATCGCGAGTTTTTTCAACTGACGCACTGAAAACTTACCCATTATATTATACAAGATCGTACTTTTTTAAGGAATAATGGTTTCTGGTTTATTTTATTCTACCAGTCACTTTTCTGCGCAGTCACAACTTTCCGGCAGTCTGACAGCTTAATTGTGTTGACTGTGAAATTCAAGTTTGAAATTTAAGTAATCTTAAATCCGTATCCAGTTAGGCACAGATTAGCAAATTGTAAGTCGATATGCCCTATGATAGGAAATCAAAGGCGCGTAGGACAGTATCGTTTTGGCGTTGTAATCGACTTTGAACTAATTGTCGCGGCCACGTCCAACATGCAAAAACACATTACACAGAAAAACATTTTTCTCTCTAAAAAACTGCAGTGCTATGCAAACATAATAAATCGGACAGAAATACCGAAATTTAAAATTCTCAAGTCAAAAATTCGAACTCTGAAAAGTTAAAAATATCGAAATCTTAAAATTTTACAAATGTGCGCAGAATGAATATACATACACACACTCACAAAAGTATACATACGACATGAATTTTCAACATTTTTCTTAAAAGAAACGCAAGACTTGAAATATTTTCCACTAATATTATTTATTCACATTAAAAAATAATAATAAAACAAAGTTAAACATAATTCATAACAAAACTTAAAAATAAAACATTGTTTTTCATTTTTTGACACTTTGGAGCTCTCACAAAAGTATACATACTCCCAATAAATATTAGATTTTCAATTGTTTTTGCGATGAGCTGTTTAAAAGTTGTTGTGTCCTGCATTCAATACGCATTTCTGTACCAGAGAAGACAGTATTTTTTAAAACTTGACAGAATAATGTCTAAGTCAAAGGAAATAACTTTGGAAATTCGCAAGATCGTTTTAAAATATAAAAATGATGGAAAATCATATGCGAAAATTGGGAATCCTTAAATTTACCGAAGTCAACGGTCCAGACAATAATAAGAAATTTCAACAACACCGGTACTTTTGAAAGTAAGTCACGCTCAGGAAACTGGATATAAGAATGCAGAGGCAAATTGTTTGATCTATGATTGAAAATCCGAAACAGAGCGCTGTTTAACTTACAAAAGATATCGGAAATGAATACGGAATATCTGTTAGTGCAGAAACGGTTCGTCGTTGTTTGAAGGAAGGGGATCTCCGTTGCAGAGTGGCAAGAAAAAAACCGTTCTTAAGGGAGGTAAACAAAGCAAAACGATTAGCATATGCCCAGAAATATCATAACGTCCATCTTACAGACCCTTCGTTTTGGGAACGAGTCATTTTCACCGACGAATGCAAATTTGACATTTTTGGTGGTGATGGCCGCGTTAAAGTGTGGAGAAAAAAGAACACCGAGCTTGAACCCAAAAATGTTGTTCCTTCCGTAAAACATGGAGGTGGATCTGTCATGGTATGGGGAGCAATGGCAGCAAGTGGTGTTGGTGTCTTAAGGTTCATAAATGGAATAATGGATAAGCATATGTACATAGACATTTTGAAAGATAGTTACCTTCTGAGCGTTGAAAAACTACAATTAACGGACAAAGATATACTATTACAAGATAATGATCCTAAGCACTCATCCGGTTTAGTAAGGGAATGGCTGCTCTATAATATCAAAAATAAACTGGAACATCCACCACAATCTCCTGACCTAAATGCCATAGAACACTTATGGGATCATTTAAAACAACAAGTTCGGAATAGGCGAGTAACATCAATTTCAATGCTAAAATCAGTTCTGACTGAGGAATGGAATAATATAAGCCCAGAAGTTACTCATAAATTAGCGTTTTCCATGCCTTCCCGTTTATCTGCAGTTATTAAAGCCAAAGGAGGCCATATTTCTTATTAAAAGTCTTACTATTCTTATATTTTTAGTTTTTACCAAAATCGTATGTATACTTTTGTGAGAGCTCCAAAGTATTAAAAAATGGAAAACAATGTTTTATTTTTAAGTTTTGTTATGAATTATGTTTAACTTTGTTTTATTATTATTTTTTAATGTGATTAAATAATATTAGTGGAAAATATTTCAAGTCTTGCGTTTCTTTTAAGAAAAATATTGAAAAATGCATGCCGTATGTATACTTTTGTGAGTGTGTGTAGATCATTTTTTAAAACAAAATTCATATCTAATTCAATTCCTAAAGTGTGTGGTGGATTAACCCCATGTTTTGTCATCCTAGTCCTGTCTGAATTATATACATATATGTACGTATGTAAATAAAAACTTAATAAAGATAGTCCTGCCTGAATATTAAAAAGATATGCAATGCTAAGTGACAAAATTACATTTTTCAAAAAACAGGGTTATGCCAGTGTTATAACATTTGTAAAATCGTAGGAGCAGCTTAAGCTTACATCATCACTCTCTTATTTGAATCTTTAAATATTTCCATTTACAGTACAATTGAAATACACTAACTATATCGACATTGGAGAAGAGAACAAAATTCTCCAAGCGCAAAAGGCGTAAATCCGTTACGACGCAGCCTTGTGCTTTTTACGAACTCCACTCTTTCTGAGAAATCTCCCTTCTAGCAACCGAATTTCCCTTTTTGTGACCTTGCCTAATTAGCGCTTCCTGATCTCACTCAACCACTTCCTATTCACCGTACCACTTACATATATAAGAATATCATCTGTTTAACTCATTACAATAACATCAATATTTTCTTTTTCTTTTTCAATTTCAGGTAAGTCACTCCTACTTATGCAGCTGTATTCAAACGCGCGGACGACGACGACGACGACGACGACGTAAGTTTACATTCGCGTGAAGGCTTTATTGAGTCCGAAGTGTGATGGACGATGTGGTGCGTGAGAACAACCAGCACATCGGAAACAAAGTCGAGATACGAGTGTATATAACAAATCCCACCATGGTGCTATAACGGACAACTTCCCAACCATTCGCGTTGTCTCGACGCGCCTCGGATTACATTCCTCATTAGCGATGGGAAAAGATAATTACTGAAAATAAAATCATCTCCCTGCGTGGTGTACGGACTGGGTGTAGTCTGTGCAATGACCTTCTGGAGACCCACACAAAAATACATTTTTATACCATTTGCTCCACGGGCATGTACACATTCCCTTGAAAGTGTTCGCCTCTTGAAGGCACATGTATTTAGAGAGCGTGGTGCCACTTGGCCTGCCAAACATGCCGACGCCACTGGAATAGATTTAGATCGAAAATTCATGTACTCCTTCATGCTGCGGCTGATCCTCTCCGCGCACATGATACCAGAGAGCACTTTAATTTTATGCCATATGGGGATCTCGTTTTTGTGTCGTTTTATGCATTTCCGTTCCGGATGTCGAAAATGGCTGCTGGAGGGAGCGAGGAAAATCCCAAGACCTACACTTCTCAGAGGCAGCGCTGTACTTAAAGTAATTTTAAATTCAAATGGGAACGAGTGTGCAAGTGGATTAATGGGCCCGGCTTCCGCGAAGACACTTGCACACACAAAAAAAAAATGAAACCCTGCGTCGCAAACCGAAGGCGAACGCGCCAAAAATGTCAGTCAGTGTGTGTATGCATTTCTTCCGGTGTGTTAATATTTCAATTCAAACCGATTTCTGTGCCAACACGGCGCGGATACGTGCTGGAGCGTACACACAAAAGCCGATAAATAATACACTCCTTGAAATACGATGCTGATGTTAAGGAGTTTGGCGAAAGTCAAAGGACGAATTGGAATTAATTGCAGTCATGCCTGTGAAAGGAGGGACGGCTGGCTTAAAGAAATCGAATTTCCGTTTTGTAATAGACCAGTGGACTCCCTTGGTCCACAATGAGGCGCCGAGATTTAATTCTTTTCTGGTGTGGAGGGTGTGAGAATGCGAGGGACTTCTAATGAACGGTTTGGAATTCATAAATTCCCGTCTCGTGCATAACCAGTTCGAAGTGCATATTCTTTTGTTTTCGTTTGTAAGCGCCAACGTCGGTTACTGTTCAAATCAGGAATCGTTTGTGGGATTGTGAGAGGTAGGTGTGTGTATGAATCAAAAGAGGAATGTGATTAATGGAATTGGACGTTGGTTTGAATTCACATTCCTCTTGAGACGACTCTGTTGGAAATTACATTTTTTTCCACCATTAAAGAGTTCTGAAAAGAAGTGTCATAATATAGGCGAAACGAAGAGTTCGGACGCATTAGCAGAGATATCAGTAAACTAAAAGGAGCAAGTCTGCAAATGTATGCGGACTTGGACAGGAACATCTTTTATATCTTCAACAGCCTCCGCTCAGCGAGTATGGTTAAATGATAAATAGTTTTGTAAATAATATCGTCTGCCATTTCAAAAGAAATTTTTGCAATGGAGCCATTTTTATTTGTAATGCACTTTAAAGCTGGCTTTAATACTTCATTAATCTCTGTTGCGCTCTTCAGACTCTTTAGACTGGAGCTGTGAGTTGTCCTAGCGCTTGGTCTAGAGTTGTATCTGTATACACTTGACCTACGTACAGCCTATAGAATGCGTCGTTAAATATATTCCTCCTCCTCTGTTAGATGAATAATCGGTAGATGATAGTTAGTTGGACAATAAACGTCTGCTATATTAAGCAATACTCCGAGTTAACACATAACGTGTACTGGGACGGATAATTGAAAAACATGCCCTATCCGTTTTTTAATTATGTCCAGGTTTCTGCGTCGTAGGCCAAAACGAAGAAGATCAAGTTTTTGTACAAAGCCAGTCCGATCTTTTAGTTGCTTTTTGAGCACAAAGTTAGTGCTTGTTTTAAAAACTGATCATCCTAAAGTTGTTGTTTCTATTTACTGCGGAGTTGGGGTATACGATGTCCTTGACTATCTCGAATTTTTTTTTTCAGCCCATTGTGACTTTCTGTCCGAGACGTCGATGTTGTGCGTCAGCCCTTGAGGAGAGTATAAACGTTCCTTTGCCTCCATTTAACACAAGACTAATTTCAGACTAAATTTATTACTTCATTCATCTTAGGTGCTTCATTTTGCGCAAGTTTTGCATTATTTTTTTAAAAAATGAAAATATTTCATGCATCGTTCAAAAGCAATGAGGAAAATTTCAGAACTCAACTCCAGTGCTGTCTTCGATTAATCTAAAACAGGAAAGTGTTTTACATACTCAGAAAATAATAATAAACCGATTGTGACCACAATTTCTACTCGAAGTGTACTTTCGGTGGCCAAATGTACTACGAAGCTTCCTCAGATATTATTTTCAAATTAGATTTATCTCTATAGATTTTAGGAAAATTGGAAAACATGGCTTCATAGCAATGATTGGCAACAGAACTTATCAGTTTTGCAAAGTGCAAAAATGTTTGTATGACATAACGGACCTTGCTACAGCCAAGAATCTGGCTTAAATAACGCCTTAAGAATATATCGGTTTTTAAATAAGAACAATTCTAATTTAATGTAAGGAGAACTTTTACAAAAATTGGGTAACACTACAGCCCACAAGGCACCAAGACCAAGCTTCTTTAGCAACTACTCGCGTTGTGCGTGCTATTGTTCCCTCAGAAGTGAAGGAAATGTACCGAAATAAATATACATTGAGCGTTATCAGCAATTCGAAAGCAGTGGAACCGTGAAAAATGCGATATTTTCATTCACGGAATCGAACAGGGTTCTTCAGCGTGTAAGTCGTTTGACTTACCCCACACCACTTTTCAAGATATTTGTAGTTATAATTTAAAAACACAAAAAGTTCCTTTCTCACAACTATTTTCAGTCAGACGATATGGACCTTTTTTAATTTCCTTCCAATGTATTAAGCAGAAATTGCCTCAACCTCAACTTATCGCCATTCTGGTCAATACGATCAATACGGTATGTGGACATCCGAAGAATGTTTGACCACTGATCAACGCACTTTGCGATATGTGACCGAAAGTTACTTTACTATTCCTAACATGAACGTATTTTATTGAATATCGTGATAAGGCTCCAGTATTTTGGACCCTGTATTTTCTGCATTGTTTCTTCCTTGCAGACCCTATATTTTCTACATTTTTAACTTACAGTTAAGGTGTGTCACATACTTCGAATGATCTATTTTTTCCCCCAAATGTCCCTCCAATGAAATAACTACAAATCCCCACTGCATTGCATCATTTAAGTTGAGTGACCATTTTAGTGTGCACATTTCCGGCATTGATGTGTACATCGAAAATGAGCTTTCCAAAAGCAGTCACATATTATAAAGAGTCAAACTTGTTTTCAACTTTAAATTATGCGTTTCAGCGGACATACCGTGGCAGCAGGTGATATTGACCCAAAAAGCATCCACGAATAGATGATTGAATAAAATTCATTCAAGTAAAAATAGCTCAAAGCTTTGACAAAGAATTTGAATCTTCCGTTTTGACAGTATTTTATTTATGACACTCAAAAATCCGTCTGCGGATCCATAAAAATGTTCCATCACGCTGTCATACTGGTGTGTAATCCCGGTCGCCAGTGATGGAGGAGCTGCTGCGTACATGTGTATGATAATTTATCAATCAAAATTAAAACAAACTCAGCACCTCCCTGAATAAACGCGTGCTCTGACGAAATTAACAGAAAAAAATAAGATTTAATTAAATTCAAATTGTCAAGAGACAGATGTAAAAATAACATATATACATACATATATATGTAGATGTTATCGCTAAAATTGCCTGTCAGGAAGCATTACAAATTTTCGGAATAAATTTCAAACGTTTATTCGTTTTTCGCGTTCAAATTGATTAAGTGATTTGAACTTTGCACAGGTTCCTATTGATTTTTGTTTGTAATTTATCGAAATAAATGTGAATTTTAGACTGATGGTGGAAGCACCGAGTTCTGATGTATTTCGAAAGTAGCAATCATTAAATTGCTGTAAAAATGCTTAAAGTAAAAAATATGGTAGCAATGAGAACCAGTGTAGGGTACGTCTGTTGAACGTGTGTCTGTCAGTTGTTGATCAAGTTGTATTTGCTGATGAACTCAAAAAATGCAAGACTAAAATGATTGGAATAAAACCTTTTTTTAGCATTTCACTTCTGACAAAGTTAGTTTTTGAAAAGATCTTCACTGTCATGATAAACAGTGCGATTGGGTTCTCATGAATGGAGGAGCCTTACAGTTTAATGCTGGCTTCAAACTGCTCTATTTAATTTTTCTGAGCGTTGTCTGCAACTCGATAGAGTTGCAACTCAGACTGAATCATTGGATCCACATCTTCATAATAAAACCAATCGTATTATACGAGAAAGTGTTGTTAAGGAAAACCCTTAACAAGAACGCTAGCTTAGTTTAACTTGAGAAACTTTAATTCTACTCAAATTGAGCGTGCAATTGATGTTTTTCTTTATGTCGGAGGTTTCGCCTTCAGGTCGAGTTAATTTCAATAACAAGGTCTTTTGAGCAGTTTATACGCGAACATCGTCCCAATTGCTCGGTTTCGAAGATTCTTTGGACTGGAGCTGTGTTGTCCATGCGCTCTACATGGTCTATCGTAGAGACTAGACTAGGCGCATGCCACCGAACGTGGGTATTGGGTTCATCTCCTTTTAGTACAGTCCAGGTTTTTCCAACTTAAACTACGCACTACGTCAGATTTTAAAAACCTACTCCTAAGTATACACTCTTTTAAAATGCTATACTTTGTCTATTGTGTGCCAAAGGAAAATAATGTCGGAAAATACATTTGTTGTCAAATTGTAGCAGTAGTTCTTAAAATGTCCACCATTGGCGAGAATAATGGCCGAAGAGAGCAAGTGGATCTGCGGTATTTTCGTCCATTCCAGATGAAGTGGTTGTTTGAGGTGGTCCAAACTTGGGTATTTTTTAGTGCCAACCTTCACCTTCATAATAAATCAAAATAATCTGGACAGTTTGCAATTACTGTAAAGTGAAGTGTGGAACATTGTTTTTTGTTTTTTTTGGTTGACGAGCGCTTTGTAAAACGGTGTCGAGTCTTTTATAAATGGCGACGGTCTCCGACTTAAATGTTTGTTTGCCCAAGACTTCAATACTGCCTCTAAGAAAGTTTCATATTCTCACCACTCACCATTTTCGTGCAACTTTTTGGCTGTTTCGAATCTAATTTTTTTCTATTGCAGTACAACATAAGATCGCGAGCTTTTTGAAATTGAAAGGCCTGAACCCAATCTCGTTTTTTAGTATCAGTTGCATCCGTTTCAACGATATGTTTTTTTCTCCATATCCGTATTTGCCGATACTGCTGTTTTCTATGACCACCTCCACGGTGCAACAACGGTAATTAGCCATGGTTGCACACACAAATGATTTATTCACATTGGGGTGCTGGAGGGCTGCAACGATATGAAGCAATCAAACTGTCACGTTTTTTAACACATCTGAGACGCAAATACTTAAAAAGGCTTGTAAACAATAAATTATTTGTCAGGTTCTTATTGCCATGAACGGTTTGGAAATTATAGCAGTCTGAAGTTGGCAGCTTGAGTCAGCGTGTGGTACATACACAATTTTTCGTCTACTTATTGCCAACTACTTGTGTCACCATGCAAAAAGCACAAAGGTGGGACCTCCTCTTTGTTGTTCTGAAAAATTTAAATTCCAACAGATTGTTGGATTGTTCAACGTGTATTGCGGGACAATATTCAAAGCTATATGCCGTTTTATGAGTACTGGACAAATATCGGCTCATTAGCAACAGAATGGACATGCAAGTCCAATGTTGTTCATATTACTTACTACCTAATAAGTATTTTTTTGTCCCTCTTTCAACATCTGTCTACATGTCATTTTCAACCGAAGACTGACTTAAATGGAACAAACAGCTTTAAAATATCAGAAACATTTCGTTATCGTTCATTTCTGGTGTTTGTGGAAAAGCAATCATATTCGCGTGATAATAGAAAAAATGTTCAACATTTCACACCGCATATACATATAAACTCCATGAAAATATAAGTCGACTTAGCACCATTCTTTCCACTTTATAAAACCGTTGACAGTAGTTCGTGTCGTATGAAAAGAACATAAAGCCAACGATGATGCACAGCGAACTCTGAAAGAAACAAAAATAAACGCTAAAGACTTTGAAATATGAGCTTAATAAATTGTTGCTTTCTTTCTTATGCAAACAACTCTCAGCACCAAGGACATCATTCTACAGCGAGTTGGCCTTGTCTTGTGAGAACGTTGAATTTGAAAAGGAGAAGAATAAAAAAAAAACGCTTAAGACTTTTGTAAACAAAGCGAATTCAACACTGAGCTGTGTTTATTCGAATGTGGTTTTCGTTTAAACTGTGTTGAAGAAATGCGAGAAACAAAATGGTTATTGTGCGCGCTTTAAAATCATGCATGAATTTTACCGCTGCTTTTTTTATGAAAAAAGTTATCTTGCTCATAAAGTATGTGCTCTGAAGAGTCTGTAATCTTTCATCGTTCATTTGATAAGGAGTTCATTTGAATAAAATTGAATGGTTTCAGTAACATCGTTCATGAAGGTTTGTTTACAGTTAGCGATCAACGAAAATATTTGAAGTGCATGGATACATATTAGGTCGCTATAATTTCGAGGTAGTGAAGGACTTCGTCTACCTCGGTTCCCAAGTAAACAGTACAAACAACATCAGTACCGAGATTTAACGCAAAATCACACAAAGTGCTATTTCTTTGGGCTCAAGAGGCAATTGAGGAGTAGACTCCTCTCCAAGGAAGAAGTTGATATTAATAGCACCTGGATCATCCCTGTCCTTCTCTTTGGCGTAGAAGCCTGAACAATCTCAAGAGAAGGTGAAGTAGTCCTTGGCCTCTTCGAGAGAAAAGTTCTGTGTTCAATCTGTGGCCCTGTCCGCTTTAATGGTTTTTGTAGAAGAAGATTCAGGAAGGCTATAAAGAAACGTTGGCCGGACTATTGCATTGTAAAGCCAGTGTATCATGCGCGCTCTAGTCCACATTTGGCCTCAGGGGCAAAAAGAAGTAGTGACATGAAAAATTCTAGATTTATGTCAAACCTTGAGTTGACACACTAAACCATTCCGTAACGGCGGCCACAAAAGGAACGCCATCGTTAAAATAGGTGACCTCGTCCTGTCTTTAAATGCATTCAAACCTTTGTTTGTCGAACTTACAACGATCGACTTAAATAATTATTTTCAGGACGTTTTTAAGGTATCAGGTGGCCGAACATTAACTGAGCTTAACCCATAGTGCAAAAGAAGTAGAACAGAGTTTACGTAATTTGCAATAACTGAAAATACATTCTCTACGGCGGACTTTGGAAATGGTTTGTTATTGTTAGAAGATATTAATTGTTCTTTTTTTAAGATATGAGTATAAATCTTTCTACACCTTGCTTGAACAATAAGTGCTGTATAAGCACATGCACCCTATTTAACAGTTCGCTGGCAGTTTCCCTTTTTGTTTGCATTGATTTTAGCTTTGTCTTAGAGACCAAACTATGCGATCAAAGTATCTTTTGTAAAATCATGTTACGATCTATGCCATTACCATATGGTTACGAAAACAAGAAATTAATTTCCTTGTATCATCTGCATATATAAACAACCAACAGATGTCCTCCACAAAAACACAACAAAAACTCTCCCAAAAACGTTTAATACTTTAAAAATATCTTAAAACATGAGGGATTGTAACGTCAAGCAACAGACAGGCAATCATCTAGTCTTAATATAAATTCCTTCAAGACGTAGTGATTTCCATCTTCCAGAAAAATATTTACGACTGTCAACAAGCAGGGTATTTTGTTCATTTCTGATGCAATTCCAGATGCAATATGTGATGTGATGAAAGTTGTCACAATATGACCAAGAGATGTAAGTTTAACAGTCGGCATTTTGAAATGATAAATACTGGGAACCATATAAAATCAATTCGAAACCTACTCGGAACCTCTTTGTGGACTAAGTAACTATTCACTTGTCCACTTGTCCGTCGTGGGTATTTTTTTTAACATGTCAGTGTACATTTCATACTAGACTGCGTATCTAAAGAATTTTCAGAAAGTGCAATTCATAGAGTATCCTCAATGACTGGGGAAACATAAGTCTAGTAAACTGAATTCAATTTGCATTAACTTAACAGTCAAAGCAACGGCTATTATTTCACAACACTTCATCACGATCCACAGCAACTGCAGTATTTGAAATTCAATTCGACAGGTCAGTACGTCATTGTGAAATTAACTAGAAGTTGAAGCAAAATATCCGTTCTCACCATGCCTCGTCCGGTTAAATGACAAACAATTGTTGAATATGTATTTCCAACTGCAGCATCTAACGCCAGGGGTGCGAATTCAATGCACACACATTTACAGATCCACGCTTAATTGAGGCAAAGCCTCGTTGGCACCAATATGTTTTGAATGAATACAGAAAGGCAAACTTTCCTCATCGAGGATGCATCAGTCGATAGGGAACGGATAAGAGGATGGCTTTGAAACATTTACTGCTAAACTCAATTTAGTAGTCACCCCCTGAGATTGATGATTTGTAGTAACACAGCGACGGGAAAAAATGCAATATTTATGAGGCTGTGTGACTAAATTAATGGCTGACCGGAAAATTTGATTCTCGTTCATGTTTTGAATTACAAATTTATGGTGTAGACTTGTGCGCCGATAACAATATTGATTTTGAGGTTAGAACATCAATTCGATAAAACAAATATTATACATGTGTTCTATGATTCATGTCTAAATGATTGTGTGGTGATAGGGATTCATGTTGAACGGTTAATTGAATGCGAAAAGTCCACATCTGATTTAAGGGATATAATACAGGCAAGCTGAAATGGGCAAAACACATTGCCTCACTTCTGAAACCTCAGCATTTGAGGGAGCAAAGTAGGGACTCTTAGAAAATAAGAATCGAAACACATTCGGACAATGTGAGCGCAAGGGTTATGAAAAATTCTCGAAAGGCTTGTACTGGTGTTGGTAGTAATTCTGTGCACAAATTTAACTAGTTTATTGTAACACTGGTTTTCGAAGGTGGGAATAGTTGCCATTCACCATTTTTGTGTACACAGCAGAGAAAAATTACGATTACATTGTTTTTTTTTTTGATTTATACAAGTTTATTTATAAAATGAATTACTGAAATAATGCAAGTTCAATTAAAATATTGGAAGTACAGATTAGTTCTGTTTAAGTTGTAAAAAACGTAAAAAATAAATCACTCAAAGTATTGTCCGTCAAAATTGACTACTTTTTTCCATCTCTCTGGTAATTTTCGAATACCATCTCCAAAGATAAGTCATATCTGGGACATTCTTCGATTTCTTTAAAAGACCTGAACAAGTGACCCCCCAAATAAAGTAGTACTCGGAAGGAGCAAGGTCTGCAAAAGACGGGTGTTGGGGAAAGACCTCAAATTGCAGCTTTTCCAGGTATATTTTGGTCGCTACGGCCATGTGGGGCCGAGCGTTGTCATTTTGCAAAATCTCCTTGACATGTCTTTCGGCTGTTTTTGGCCGTTTTTTAGTCAATGCACGAGTCAAACGTATTAGTTGTAGTCGATAACGTTATTCATCAATGGTTTCGACTGGTTTTAGCAGCTCGTAGTATGCCACACCCGTCTGGTCCCTCCATACGATAAGCATGATCTTTAAACCGTGGATGTTTATTTTGGCCGTCGATGTAGGCTTGGGTTCACCAAGCTTTGCATATCATTTTTTCTTCCCGGTACAAAAATCCTTTTTATTTGTGTCTTCCAAGAAGCAGTTCCGACTAATCAACTTTCGACATTTCTCGCTTTCTTTCCTTTTGAATAAATCCAAAGTTCTATAACCGAACGGATATTGTTTGCTGAGTCACTTACTCCCAACGATTTTGCGAGTTCATTTTACGTCATCTTCGTCCAGTGAAGAATCAAATTCCTAATCTTAAGACTTGATTTTGATTTGACGGTACTTGTCTTCGACGTTGTTATCACCACTTTGAAGCGCCGAAACCGCTCTCTGCGTGATTTATAGATCGGAGCAAATTTACCAGAAACTTCTACAAGCATTCGATGGAAAGAAAAACAAAACTTCCTGCAAATGCTGTTTATTTAAGACAAATTCGGACAATTTCGAAGAGGCAAAAAACAATGTTGTTGTCTAGAACATACGTTGATGCACACTTATTATTGGTGACAAAAGTCGCACCTTTCCAATGAAGTAGTTAATCACTTCCAAGATCAGCCATAACTTTCAGGTGGTGTCATCTTTTGAAAACGGACCGAATTAATTTGTCCTCCCAATATCTCACACATATTTAATCGGCATTCATTTTTGTGACGTTTTCGTCCTCATCGAAAACGTGCCACCACGATGAAACTGTTGTTAAAAAACGATTAAAATGTAGTTTTTTTTTTCAGTTTTTGGAAATAAATACAATAAACGCTGTAACTGAGGACGAATTTTAAATAACAATTTTTGTGTCGGTTTCATTTCACCATTTTATTATTATCATTATTGTATGCATAATGAAATTTGATATTTAAATATTCTAATTTTTGAATCTTATTAGTTTTTGGTGTAATTGTTTTCAGATTGTGTTGTGAGTCCCTGCAAAAGATCAAACTCAATTGACTCATCTCATTTGCTTTACTTTTCCGCTAACAAACGCATTGTACATGAGAAAACTAGGAATGAAATCAAAATAACACATGTAATTGACAAATGTCACATGAAATCTGTCACATATCTGTGATTGCTAATGGAATAATCACGTTACAAAATCGCAAGACGAATATTTTGATTGTAAACTATCACCTTAGACTGTAATTGTCTACTGACTGGGATTTGTCGAAAGACGTTCCTAAGAAATCTAGCTTACAAATGAAAGCTTAAATTATTTGCAACATTTACTTGCATTGCGCATTTGCAATCATTGTCCTTGGAAATAACACATAAAACGTAAGCTCTGTACAAAGTTGTGTTAGGGTGAATAATTTGATCGAGTATATTTGCTGTCTGTTTTTGTATATTTTTTTTACATTTCTATTAAGATTTTTATGGAAACTCTAAATTTTTTATTTACACTTTTAATGATTTCTAGAAATAAAGTTCAAAAGCATAGAATGAGAAAATGGTGCAATTTATTGGTGCTATTCAGATGACGCCAAAGGCGAATGCTTACATGCACATTTCAGAAAAACCAGAGCCCAAATAGTAGACAGTTACCCCTTTGAAAATGTTGCCCATATAGCCACATGCATTTACACAAATGTGGGCCTTTAAAAATTGGCATCCACAACATATCCCCAGTTTTGACATTAGCTCTAATGAAGGGCAGTTCAAATAAACTTATTGATTTTGATAATGTATTTGAAGTGCATGAGTAATGATGGCTTTAAAATGTTTTAAAGTAGTTTAACAAATTTAAAGCCTTAGGACGTTGACACTACTGCACATGCAAGGGGAGAGTTAAAACGTATAAAAACAATTAGGACACAACTTTAATGCAGGATTTTCTAAGTGCATGCTTTACTCTTACTGTTGACGGAATAACTGAGTACGAAAACATCTCAATTTCCTGTAGTCCGCCCAACTATGTTCAACGACAAACTCGTATGAAATTAAATAATCAGAACTCTGCATAGATAATTCTTCAAGTGGTGAATGCAAATTCCCTTTTTTTTAGAAAATGTTGGAATTACATAAGGGAATAGTTCTCCTACAGTTATCTGCAGTAATTTCCATCACTAATTCTTGTTTTCGTTACGTTCTTGTGGCTGCATATAGGAAAGATCTTGTTATCTATTGCCTGCCTCGAAAACGAAAACCATCATTAAATCGCATAATTCAATTATTTCGCAAAGAATAAACTTTTCCCGGCTGGAATAGAACTACTTCACCTGGTTGTTGTTATCTGTGGGTATGTTGCACAGAGCACTTCAGCATCAGTTGTGAGGCCATTATGCATGTGCAATAATAAGGACTCTTCACTCGTACAGGAAACACAAAACTTGTATTTGAATGGGAATAAAATTGCAAAGCAATTCGAGAATTTAACCTCAAAAAGGATATTCTTTAAAGTCGAAGTAGTTGGACAGACACACACATGCACACAGAATACTCGTATCATTTGAAAGGAGCCGAAGGTGCACAAAAACACTTTTAAAAGGATTACCGCTGTGGAATAGTTGAGTCGAGTCTCTCTTAGTTCGTATCACACAGCGAGGCGGAACTGTGTCAAGGCTTTAAAGACTTCCCCCCTACACTTTCCCCACGCTTGGGCACATTTGGGTGCACTTTATGCGCACACGGCAACATCAAATAGGGGAAAAAAAGCTTTAGTTTCACTGCACCACCACTCTAATGAAACTCTCTGAAGCCTAGAAATCCCCAGACAGGCAGTTAAAGCACCCACTACACATCGACGAAGTTTTATCTAATTATGCCAACTAACTTCAACAAACACATAGTAGCACAGATATTGTAACGATTGGCACCCGATGATAAGGGTGGATGGCGGTAAGCCACCACGTCAAACAGGAAGCAGGACGCACACTTTGCGATTTTTCATTTTCTTTGCGTTTTGTAGCTTTGTTCTCCGAAACAGTCCTAGGAATGGTTGTGTACTTCGACGCTAGAAAAGGGTAGATTGAATGCCAGATCACCACATTACCACACTAACGAACCGGAGAACAATGCAATTGATGTGATGGTGTGACACGTTGGCAAGCGGAATGGAGGTATGGGGGATACAGGACGTTAAGTGCCTTCAACAAAATGCGAAGCATGAAAACGGGAAGAGAAAATGTATGCTTTTGAAGTTGCACAATAATGTCGTCTTCTCGTCAAAACGAAGGCGAATCAGGCCACAGGATACAGTGCGCATTTTCTTTCATTTTAATCCAATTATTTTCGTCGATGGTGGAATAAAGCACCCCGTGAAAGTGGGTCAGCTAGAAGTGGAATGTATTTTTGAAGAGGATAGCCCCATTGACTGCCCTGATTTGATTTAAAATGCAACAAATATATGAATAAATTATCGTTGGTAAATTCTTCTCCCTCGGGGGTGATGGGGCTGCTTTTATCGATAATATTCTACGGCAACTGAATGTGCTTCTAGCTAATGCCTGGATTAGATTAGATTTGCTTTGCAAATGGAGAGGGTAAGGAAAATCAGAATTTAAGTGGAGGATTTCAAGAAAACATTTTTGGTAGTAATGGAAGCATGTAGACTCATTTGCACGAAAAGGATATTCAATTCACTGAATTATTACTTGGACTGTATGCTTTTGTATTTCAGTTAATATGGTATGTACGAGTTCAAGTTTGATAGATTGTTAAAGGGAACATCTTTTTATTCGCCATGGAGCAGCTATAAAGCGTCACGGGAGTATGGGTGCAGTTTAAAGGTACAAATACTTCCCATAAACCTTTTTACAGCTTAGATAGTTGGGGAGAGTAACTTTGTTCGAAATTAGTGGACACGACCCTCTTGGAAGAAAAAAATTCTTGCTGAAGAAATTGTAAACTCTAATAGTATAGGGTGGCGCACACAAGTGGAGAAGGACCTCAACCAACTTGGAGTGCGCAACTGGCGGCAGCTGGCGAAAGATCGTGCTGGCTGGAGAGGCATGTTGGTTGAGGCCCAGGTCCACCCCGGACTGTAGCGCCACAAGAAGAAGAATTGTACATTAGGTCTTCGAAAAGAGGCTTTTGAACATTAACAGTTTATAGAATTTGTATTCTTGAAGTTACATTTGTTGAATTGGATACGGTGTGTATGTGTCTGTGTTTGCGGTTTTCACGAAGTAAGTCCAATGAGCATAGCTTGCCATTTCGTAGACAAGACACTGAAGAAGAGTGTAATGATGTTGTTAGCTTACAATTGCTTTCCAGTGGCATTCCAGTCGAGGTGGACCTGGGCTTTACCCACATGCGTCTCCAGTAACACGATCTCCACGCTGCTCACAATATCGCACGCCAAGTCCTATCTTTGATCAAGTAACGAATTGCAGGGAGGTAACATGCGCCTTATAATGCCTTCACTGTTTACCAAATAAATTAACTTGAAAGTGACATAAGATCATAATTGCATTATGGAGCTTTTGCAAAGTGCCATTATACATAAGGTTGTAGCAAAAATGTCGACTTATGCATGTCTTATTTGAAAAGTGTTAAAATGTCATATGACCTCATATAACAGCACTTTCCTAAAAAGTTTAAAGGTACCTAGTTTGATTCAAGTTTTGAGAAAGTTTTCTGTAGTGTAGTTTCCCGTTTCCATTTCCTTCCGTTTGGACGACTACAAGCAATTCTCTGGTATTTGTGCCTTAACTAACCTGAAATGTTTTTTGTACAGCGCTTATAATAGAGACATAACGAGAGGCTCCTAATAGTTCGTAAACTTTCTTCTTTTTTATCTGCAGGCACTCAAACTAAAGCAACATTGACCTTAGCCAACACAAAATCGAGCTCTTTAGATAAACTCTGACGAGTTTCGAATTTGTTGAATAGATTAATAGATTCAATGACAGTTTGGTTATTTACAAAAATTAAGATTTTTGTTTTTGAAGGCATGCCTTATAAATTGCCAGAATTTCTCAATATTCTCAAACAGTTAGGAAAAAGTCCTGAAAGAACAAATATTTTAGTTAAAAGCCTTTTTTCGTTTTGGAGCCATATATGCATATATTCACGCCGGGAAGAGAATGAAGTCATACCTTTCCATATTGCCTCAGTTGGTGAACTCTTATTCGCGGTGGAGTCACTATTGTCACTATTCAGTCACTATTTTACATTTGCCAGGAATGATGAAAAATGTTATTTTGTGACTCCAAATTTAACTAAGTTTTAAGTCCGCAGTTTGTTGCTACTTATCCAACATCAAATTCAATCGATAAATCCACAATATCAAGGAATTTAGGAATTACTCAAAAAACTCATCAACCATTATCGGGTTACCACTAAACAGAAAACTTGAACGAACAACTCATTCACCTGCTGCTTCAGTTAGGAAATAATTCATTAATGGACATCTGAACGCTAGAAGCAATTAGTTTTACGTGGAAATGGGATTGCGGTTTTCGATTTCAACTCAGGCCCCTACCACAGATTCCTGGTCTTCCGGAAACGTTTTCATTTTTCTAGCTATGTATATCGTTATTCATTCATCTGCTTCAAGCTTGTCTCCGGCTCTTCAACCCTCTCTTCGGAAAATACATTTTGTTGCCTTGTGTGCAAGTTTTTGAAACAAAATAGAATTAAAAGAAAAAACAAAAACAAGCTCAACTAAAATTATAGCATGATCCTTACTTGCAGCACCAGCACCAGAGAATCAGTCTCTGTGTTCGCAAAACCGCAGAAAAAAGAGTAAAAAACTACTCCATTGAAATCCTGTTGAAGTTTTTACGAAAAGTTTTCGGACAGAAATCCATTAGAGTTATTGGATCCACCATCGAAGACCCCGGGTTGTCATGCACCCCCAAAGCCAGCTGATTGAAGGATGTCAGCCATGTTGGAGAACTCAGCGGAACGCTTAAAACCATCGCATTCGGTAATATCAATTTAAAAGAAACCGCCATGCATGTATTTGTGTGCGGAGAGCTGTGCCAGCGAGCACTTGCTGTAAAACTAAATCGATGGAATAAAAGAATTCATTAACCTAATTTCGCAGCATGACGTCCTGTGTCCTGGCATGTATTTTCGATTATCGCCGCCTTATTTCACAACTCATCAGATTATGCTCGTCATCGACTTGCAGTGAAGCAGGATGTGGTGAAGCGAGAAGCTTGTGAAATCATATCTGATAATATTCTGTGATGAGCGTTCCTTTGTTAGATTTTTTGCCTGTTTTCCTTAACGAAGTACGACTGGAATATGTGGATTAAAGATTAATGCCGCACGGCGGTGTATTATGAGTTGAGTGAGTGTATGCAAGTAACCGCAGTTTGTTGGCACCTATTTTAAATAATGTCCTTAGAGGCACACTTGCATCACTTGCTGTAGCGTAATGCACTCTAAGGCGGTCGGTGTGTCTGACACTTCAGTCTGGTAGAAGTGTTTTATGAAGTGGAAACAACGACAAAGTCATTTCACTAGAGTGACGTTTATGGTTCTTAAGGGAGTCTGATGATGTTTCCATATAGAGTGGAGAACACAAGGTGGTTCAGTTACTGAGACTCCCGGTAGTGCAATTTAATTATATTGCTTTAACTGCGTTGGTGAAAATTAGGTTGGAAGTAGCAAAATTACATAAAATGGCTTTTTTTATGGGAAAGTGGTGAAATATTTTCTTTATGAATAGCGACATTATTTTCTACTCATAGCGTTTACAAATTCGGGGTTTTGCTTTAATATTGGGACTTGAAAAATGTATGCATATGGACTTTGTAGCGGCGGCCCTATTTTAGTATATGCAGCAAATCAGAAAGTTATTCTAACTTTCTGGCTTGAACTTTGATCTGACTCTAAAAACGAAATCTGAATCTGAAATCTGGTTCACTAAACAAACTCTAATACGAATACGAAACTCATGTGTTTTTGTTTATCAGTACAAAATAATTTATGATGCAATGTTTTCATTCCTGGATTTCTTGCATGTGTTATTTTTGAAAAGAAAAACAAACGAAACCATTCATGTACGAGTGTATCACGTACATTAATTTACATTATTTTTTGATTTGCTTGTATTTGATTCATATCCACAGACTCTGTTTTAATTTAAATTTAATCACTGCCAGTTATTCAATCACTTTTTTTTATGGTAATTCATCATTGTTATCCTTTTCTACCCAAGTTCAAAAAGGACAAAAGTAAAAATGGCTTTCATTTAGCAATTCCAATCAATTTTAAAAATTCAAATGTAATACAAAAGCTTAATTTAAACATGGTCTTTTTAACAGTTGAACTTTACAAAGATCTCTCTCAGACTGAAAAACGCTATATTCAAATTGTTTTCGTTCTTGTTAACTGAATGTACCTAATACATACGAATGTATGCTAAATAAATCGTTCACAAGTTTGTTTAAGTCTCATGTTCGCCGCCTCAAAATAATCCCAAATTGACCGACATTTGAATGTCACAGAATAATGCCAGAGTCATTCGTAATTGTCATATTCATTCAATCAATCTTATCCTGCTTATAAATTCAAATTCAATAGATTTCAAAAAATGCAAATGTACGATGACGACACTCTTGTCCTCCTGGCACAAAAACAAACTTCAAATAAATCAACGCTGTCATGGAACAGGATTTCTATTCCACGAGTACACACAAAACCAAGTGACCTTCTGCAAGTGCATTGTTGGCCTAGATTCCCACGTCGACTTTCAATTGAAAATACGAGAATTAAATTACACAGCAAGGACCTGTGCACACATGCATACCGTTGAATGAGAAAGTGTTCTGTTGGCGAACGATGTGAGCGAGACAGAAGGGAACAAAAGTTTGCATAAGTTTTTCCATCTGCGCTTGAGGTTACCTGAGTTTTTTTTCTCGTTAAATTTGAAATCGGATTACACAACCCTGGGTATCAGCAGCAAAATAAGTTCGCTTAAGGCAAAGGATAAACAGGAAGTCACAAACAAATGTGGGAAAAGTCGAAACCTCTCGGTACAGGTTCGTGCAATGTGTTAAGTTATCTGACATGCTCCTAAAAATTGAATGTGTTCGCATGCATATTTAAATTTTCCCACTCCTCTGCTGCGGATTAAAATTGCATGCAAACGTTTCACATAACGCATGAGTGATTCAAAAGCTGGAAGGAAAATGTCCCAATTTACAGTCATTTCAACTTGAAGTTCCCTGTTCTGTATCTATTATCTGTGTTTTAGTGTGGGGGTGGCCTGTTTTTTTTTGCAAGCCTGCGTCGCCGTCGTTACTAATTCAATGCATAAGCGTGTACAGCTAAGAGAGGAGCAACGTTGTGTCGGGTCCGCTTGCCGTGGGCAGCGTGCATCCTATTTCGGCGGATACAACTGCTAAAAAATAATTATCCACTGAAAAAAGGTGCCATCTAATTTAAGTTTCCTGTGACAGCAAGAGCGCGCAAATGAAATTAGGTTTCGGGTACGTATAAGTAAACAGATTTAGGTCACTTCTAATCGTCCTCATTGCATCAACCACAACCACAAATTCGCTGTTGAACAGGTTAACGAGACAACGGGGCGATGAGTGCGCGGGATATGATTAACAGCGGACGCAGTTTGTCGTCGTGCTTTGGTACTCAAGGTTGTGTTTGGATTTTTTTTTGGTTTTTTAATAGAAAAAGGGGTCGGCCATTTGGGGACCTACAAGCAAATACAATCACAGTTAAGGTTAATTAACTTTCTTTCTTTTTGAGGTGGAGGCTTTTGAAAATGTTTGCTCTCTTTTTGTTGACTTTTTTTTAGATGCATTATTTGGTCAAAGGTTTCCATTTTAAAGATTTCATGAACGAAAATGCGATATTTTGAATGAAGAATTCTGTCGGGATGGGATTCATAGTCAGATGTCTCGAAATTTCAGATACATAATACCCATAAGGATCTCTCTTCAGCATCTCTTTGTGTCATCTGTACTGACGTTGAGAAATGACGACTGCTTGCAAAATGTGATGCAAAGATATTTCTCCAATCTTTTAACTGTTTATATTCTTGATTTGAGGTTAAGACAACGAGTCTGTGTTCAACTGGATTAACACTGCACTAATCGATGCTTACCATTTCTGGCTCAGCTGACTAATATCGGCCCGAACTGTAATCAAAGAAAGTTCACAAGAACATTGGCGGGTTTTATAACGAAACGTAATAAATATTTTATATATAAAATAAAAAAGGGAGACATGTCTAGCTGAAGCGATCTATACATATGCCATTTCCAACACCAGTCGCTTGTATGCATTGATTAAACTTATTAAAAATTATTCAGGTCAATCAGATTTGTATAGGTTGACCCAATTTCATTAAATATGTGACCCAGGATTCCAGTCCCAAAATCGTACGTCTGGACTACATGAAGGTTGAAACCCCTTGTATTTATCAGTCGCATCACTGCTCACAATAGCATTAATCACGAAAAGGAAACAAATCCTTTGAAAATGCATTAGTTTGCGTAGCGTCTCGCTGAAAGAAGACTAGCTTAACGACTTGTATTTAAGACAATCAGCAAAACTTCCATAGCTTTAAATTTAATTTTAAAATTAACTTGCATCTATTCAGCACCTATTCAAAATATTGCGGTGATTCCCGGAAGGGGATGAGGGACGGGTCTAAGAAACACCTTTATAATATACGTCAAGCGTTTGGTTATGCTCCTTGAAGTACTTTTCAGGCTAAGAAACAGACACTACAGGGAGTCTGAGGGGATAGTGCAAGTTTAACGAATCAGAATATATTCCCGGGCCTGTGCCTGTTGAAGGCTGTGATTTATCACAAGTGTGATTCTCATCAACAAAACCATCAGAGTCATAATTTTCAAATTCTATTCTGGTAGCGGAATGCCATTTAAAATATCGTTAAGGGTACTTTGTCTTTGTCTCTTTGACTTTCGGCAATTTGAGAATTATTTTTACCCCTTTTAATTGACACAATGATATACGACCAACAACTGTTAAATTTTGACGTCTATTAGCCGTCAATTAAGGCAACTATAGTTTAAACGGAGATATTCGAATGTGAGTTGGATCGCAACGGGCTTCTACTAGTTGAGATTCACACGAAGACCGGTTAGTGATGAGTCACATGTGTGAAAAATAAGGTACACATGAAGGAAGGCATTAATTGTCCGTGTCCTGTTCAACCTTCTTGCCTAATTCGTGTAACAAAAGAAACACTTTCCAAGTGTAGGATGATGGAGGAAATGACGAAGGGTTAACCTATTTCAATAAATGTACCCGAATCCATACATACATAGTTCTCGTGTCATCGTGTCAGTTCCTACCACAGACTATGATTAAAGAGCCACGACTCACACATAACTATGTAAACTCGCATTTCATTTAAACTGCTGAAATTTTGCAGGACACCTTTGTTGTGTATAACCTACATCGCAATTTAACGTAATATTTCATCCTGTTTCAGTCACCACCTTCCCTCACAAACACCACATTGAGAACATTTCCTAATATTTTTCAAGAAAAAAATACCCTACCCCAATCAGGGATTACCTTTCCTGAAGGCAATATAAAATATGTATATACGAGAAACTTTCCAAAAATTATAAAGTTCCTACTTCAAAGCATCCCCTGCAGGGGCATCAATTTCAACGAAGCACTTCTGCCATAACTTTCAAAACGGGCCCTTTATTCTTCACTTCACAATCTGTGAATGTGCCCACTTGAAGGTATCAGTTAAAAACGTCCTCTGAATGTCGCAATTGGGAAGAATAATTGGCACACCCACTGGGCGGTGGACATATTTTTCTGGACAACTTAACAGCAGGTGTAGTATGATGTCGGATGATGTTGATTGCTTTGACAAAATTGAGTTAACGAGTTTGTAAAGTAGTTGTGCTGTGAGGAGGCGACGTCTGCTGCTGCTTCTGCTGCCGTTGTTAAAGGATTTAATTGCGACGGAAACTTCACGGACTGTCACGTTTTGGTACAGTGAATTTTTGTGATTCGCTTTAAGATTGTTGGTAAAATTTAAGTTTTCATGTTTCGCGTTCATTTATTTTAACTTGGGAATTAAAGCATGATCCAACGAAAACGCACGATGATGATTGTAAATAAAACAAAAAGTTTTCAGAGAATTATTTTAATTTATAATGATAGAAGGATCTATGACAATTATGTGTGTGTAACAAAATATCAGTCAAATGTTCGCCACGGCTTCGGTTCATATTTTCAATGACTCTGAGACACAAGTGTAATGTGCCAAATGATCGCATCCTTCAGCTGTTGAATAGTTCTTGGATTATTGACATACACGTTTCCTTTTAAATATCCCCAAAGAAAGAAGTCTATTGGTGTGAAATCACATGATCGTGGCGGCCATGTCAAACACTGAAACAACGAAATGTCACTGAAAAAGAAGCGTCTGAATACTGACGCTTCAGTAATGTACAAGTATGGATATGTGAGATACTACAAACGGAAAACGAACATTTTTGAAAAGTGGCGATTTTTTTCTCAACGTTGTCTTGACACAACGACACTTTCGACATTTTCTTTAATCCATCTGAAAGATATGTTTTCTTGATATCTACAGAGTAGGCCTTCATAGTTGTTAAAACCTCCTCAATCGACTCAAATTTCAAGTTTGAAAACAAATACAAATCGCATGGGGCCAAATCGGGGGAATACAGTGGATAAAATAGTAGTTCGTAGCCACCCATATCGCTGTGGCGAAGGTTTGATGCTGGAAGAACATTTGTTTCTTCGTCGAGTGAGGCATTTTTCCTATAATTCGGAGTTTAAATCGGTCCAATAATTCAGCTTAATGGCCTCCCGTAACTGTTAGGCTCTTCTCCAGGTAGTCGATGTAGATCACACCTTGTTCGTCCCACAAAATGGTGGCCATAACCTCTACAGGCGATAGAACCTGTCGGACCACGTTTGCCGCTGTTTGGTTAATGTCCTCAGACAAGGGAAGTTATTTCTCACTTTCAAAATGTTAAGTTATTTCCTTTTTGAAGGAGCAATTTCTTGGGAACTCATTTTCACCCATCACACAACAAGGAAAAATTTCAGGGACTAAGTCTACTTAGAAAGTTTGTTCTCATACAAAAATATTCAAAAGGGTACATTGGAATGGAGTTCGTTTCCGAAAGGATCAAAATTGACGCAATCACCCCTCTGGTCACAGATTGGATTCGGCGTATGTGCAAAATTCAGTCGTATCTCATTTTAACAAATCTTATGCTTGAATAGCTTTCTATCTATAAAAATCACTCACTAATTAAAAAAACAAACCTTCTGTCCTGTGGAGAATATCATTTTCATATTTTATTTAGGGCCAGCAGCAACTGTTTTAGCGTCCTTAAATCGAAAGCATTGTTGCTCATCGGAATCCACTTAGATAGGCTGCCAGCACAATGTTTGTTGCCAGCCCACGTTTAAAATATTAAAAATGCGCAAACCGTTGACCCCTCCGCAGCCATTGTTTTCAACAAATCTTCATATGTCGCCACTTTGCGTACGCCAAACAAGATGTTTGTTAGTGAGACCATCACTTTAGTGGATTGTGTGCGAAGTATGAACATTTTTAACCGAATTTAAAATATAAATTTTATATTGCTTTCCATTACTTGATTAAAATCGCACCCGTGGCACACTCCATTCCATTAAAATGTTAAAATGGTTAAGCCTTTAAAAGGATAACTTATGAATGAGCCGAAGAACATACGCACGAATTTGTTGTTGCGCAGGAGACCGATATTTTCATTATTATTTCCACTTACACACCCAGAAAAAGGATTCAGTCTGCCTAGAGCGATATCCTTGATCCGAATATTACTGCCACTTTTGGGTTTTCACACAGGACCCTCACACAAAGCACCCACAAGCAATTGTGTCACATTCATTTTATTCTGCCGTAGAGTTGAGTTGATGCTGAGTGAAGACACTCATCATCATGTAGCCAGCTACAGTACGAAATTGTGAAGGCACCAACTAACAGCAGCAGCGTACGAGCACGAGCAACGAACCACTTCGACCATGAACTAGTTTGTTCATAATTTTTAAACGAGATTGCGTTTTGTGAACTTAAAAAAAAAAGTCCACACACTAAGAAGAAGAGAAAGATGGCATTAATGCATGTGGTACACGCTCATGGGTGCACATAGCTGTTCTAAAAACAATAACCAAAGGTCAGATGTGTGGAAATATCGCGGGGCGCAGACGATCACTGTTTCTGGCTGCACGTGTATGCACACTTTCAATGCCATGCAAACTAATGGAAGCCGTGCTTCCAAGGATTCTGCCCCTCTTCCCTTCTGCCACCACAGCATCAAGTGCTAGAAACCACTTGAAAGGTTAAAGGCTATTCACATAAGCACACACGTGTATGACGCAATCGCCTGGCAAGCAGTGCATGCGGGGATATGCAAGGCAGATGCACACATAGGTGGGTGCATTGTGAAGGAATTCAGGAATTAAAACCAGGCAAATAATGGAAAAGGACAATTGTCTCATTCGCATCTCACTTGTATTATATTGCGATGGAAAGGATAAAAAGAAATACAGCACTCTCGAAGTCAAGGGACGTGGATGCCTGATTCTTAACAATAGTTTCACACTTTAGCTACGTCCTGGTGCCGTTATCATTTTCAAAGATCCTGTGCGGCTGGGAATGGAAATGTGACACATTTCATAATGCGACTTCTGTACTTCTGCATCTGCTCCATTTCAAGGGGCCGCGTGCATACGCTCAGAGAAGAGGAAATATGCCAAAACCAATTAGCTTCTGGGGCTAAGATTCTCTCTCTCCGGTCGCAGACAATGTGGCTAGTTAAGGTCGAGTCCCTTCGCCAAAATGATTACCAGATTACAATTATAAAGCAGCGGTGCCGTTGAAACTGAAAGAAGGTAACACAACTCTGAATCATCGTTCTCCGTCCTCGTCCTCGTCATCGTCGTTTTCTTGTTAGCTTTGTAAATATTCACACAGATATGCATGTTTATATATACAGACCCGCGGCAAAGTGCGCTCCATGATATTCAGCTCCAGTGGGTTCTTGTGCACCACACCGGCGACAAGAATCCAACAGCGCCACAGATGAATCCACTGAAATCCTGGTTATAGCGTAATAGTTTCATATTTTCTAAACCAAAGGACCCTCTCCTGTTTGCGGGCGGGGGGTAGATGATGTTGAATTTATTTGCGTTTTTTTTTCTTCTTCACCACTCCATCACTCCTTTCCCCCCACAACCTCATCGTTTTTGTTGTTGGTATATGCTTGTGTGAAGTAGAGCAGTCGCTGGATGCAGTTGTACGGTGCCAGCTGGCGTCCTTGACCGTGACCGTGTAAATGCAATCGCATGGTATTTTCTGCTTTCATATCACAGTCAACACTTCCATTCAGTTTGTTCTTTCTCAGCTTAATCACTGGCTGTCGTTTCAGTTCAGTTGAAATCTGATATCATATGTATGTGCGATTGTGGTAAGATTTTTTGATGTGTTTTATGTCTAGGTTGCAACTTACTTTTTTCTTTCAATAATAGGATTGCTAAAAATTTGTAAATAATTGTGCAGCCTGTTCGATTGCGAATACTTTTCCTTTGTGTGTCGAGTGAGAGAGATGAGATCCTGTGCATAACATTGTTTTTTTTCGGTGCGAACCCTAAGAGTCTCTTGTGTTATCCTATCTCATTCAGAGTACAATCTTGATTCTTCGCTATGAGGTAGAGAGTGGTAATTATGTTTCAGGTCTTTGGCATTTGTTTAATCATGTTGATGATTAATATTTTAGTCATCGAATATAATGGTAGCCCGAGGTTATGTGAGGGACTTCAATCGTTAGTCCCGGGACATATAGGGGGCACCACTAACAAAAGAAAAATTAATATTAAATTAATAATTTTTGTTAGTGGGGCCACCTATATTTTGTTTTACGTATTATAAATTCAACTTCAACTAAAAGATATGCGTATTTTATGAAAGCTAAAAAAAGCTCTCAGAAACCGATTGAAATTGCTTTTTAAATTTGTAACAGTTCTTCGGATCGATTTTCATTAGATACTCTCTTTGAAAAGAAAATTAAATTATAACGATCCAAAGCAATGGATAAAAGAAATAATTATATTTCGATTGACCAGAAGAACTGCCGCTTCTTCTGCATAAGTAACAAACTCTCCACGAATTTCAATATCAACACAAGATTAAGACGGCTTTGTTTCTGAACATTTTTTTTACGTTTTACGATGATCGCGTGAAAGAAAAGTCAACACAAGCATTGTCTCATTTTCAAAAATGTTGCAAAAATCCCAAGCTCCAATCTGCGTATGATTCCGAGGAGGCATGTTGTACTCTCTTGTATCCTTCTGCTTGCAGTTGATACGATATTGTGTTCTCATCCAAGTTTCGGATATGAATTTTTTAAATTTCAAAACATTGGACTTGGGTACTTTATGTGTTTTCGTTTTTGAAAGTTTCTCAGCGTTCGCATCTTCTTTCTAAAATTTTGAGTTTTTCTTTTTTTTTTCAAACTTTATATTTTTACCATTTGAAAATCTAAATATTCTGTATTTGAATTTCCTAACTTCACGAGATATTTTCGCACCGATCGTACAGATCCAATGCTTGCAAAAATGGGACAACATGCCCCACTTTCCCGAAATGACAAAAAGACGAAGAATATTTAGTCTGAAAAACTTAAGAAAGAATAGACTTTGTTGTATTTGAGCCGAAAAGGATACTTACTCGAGCATATTTAACATGCACATTAAATAGAAGAGACATCTCCGATGTACATAGTCCTTTACACTTGCATACGTATGTAGACTTTCACATGTCTTCCTTCCAACGAATGCATAAACCATTTACAAGCGGATGTGTATGTCACCGAATGGCAGTTCTCTTTACATCCTAATGACACAGCACTCAAAATGTCTCTTTTAGCATTTCTAACAAACGATTCAGCCGTCATAGGAAGTCTGGTAATACAGCACAATTTGTCCTTGCGCTTTCATTAATTAAATGTGCATCCACTGACACGCCGAACAGTGTGAAGATGACAGACCTCTTGACTAGATTGCCATGAATGGAGTTGTCCTTTTAGACGTATGCTTGATTTCCCTTCCTCTTTTCCATTTTTCAGATAACTGGAGCTGCACAAATTATCATAGGAACGTCTTTGCTGTGGGGACATGTCGGCTACTATGGCATCGTCCAAAATAAATTGTGGGCACCATCCGCCATTCTCCTGGCATTGGGCCCCTTTACATTCATCTTATGCTGGATGGGCTGTCAAGCAACGAATCAGAAAAAGCGCTGCCTCTTAGGAATGGTGAGTTAAATGCACACGGTATTCACACCCAGAAGATCATTAATTTTTATTCGTCTTCTATGTGATAACAGTTCAGTGCCCTATTAGTGGCCGCAATCTGTGTTCAATTTATTGTCTGTGGCTGGGCACTGGCTATGCGAGAAAATCTGCCCACCTCTGTTGAGATATTCGTAGACGACTCGTTTGTTGACTTCCTGGACAAATTCTCAAGGACCAAGGTGGACAATTTGCATTTATGGAATCGGATGCAGTCACAGGTAATTTAACATCTTTTGAATAGTTTCCCTTGATATTCAATTTGTTGTGTCTTTTAGTTGCAATGCTGTGGCGTGGATGGACCTTTGGACTATAGACGTCTATCATTGCCATGGTCTTGCTGCTCTCGCCCCGAACATGCCTATGAGTCCGCATGCGACACTCATTATAAGCGAGGCTGCCTTGCTGTGCTGTCTGAGCAAATAAAAGTCCGACTACTTCTGGCTTGTTTCGCTGCTGCTGGTATTGCACTTGTGCAGGTAAGTGAATTCGTTAGTCAGGGTCCACTTGCATCCATCCATACATAATCGAAGTAGTGGCTTATATCACACACCGAACCCATAGCGCTGGGCTGTGCACAATAATATTTGTGGCTTTTTATTGCACAAGAAATTGGCTGAAATTACACGTCTGAGGTATAACGTTGGCATACTAGAGTAGAAATCTAATTCATATTTTTCAAAATTCGTAAAGTTGAGCTTGGCTTAGTTTAGAAGTGTCCATATAATCATAATATGAAAGATATTCATAATTCCGATGTAAAAGATCGCCAACAGCAGCACTCTTTGGACATCTGCAGAACAACTTATTCAGCAAATGGAGGTAAATCGATTAAAGTCATTAAAAATTGAGCTGGTATGTTGCTTTGAAATGATTCTCGTCTGCCATGTTTATGAGAAAAGTGTTTTGAAAGATGGACCACACGGTTTAAGAAAGGTAAAATGTGTTTCTTTTGGCAACAAGTGCGACGAAGGCGTTTCAACAAGTCGACGACACTTTGCCACCGGAAAACATACATTTAGAATTTTTGTGAATTACTCACGAATATTGTTGTTGTGGACTAACAATTTCAGTTACTAACAACATTCAGTGGATCTATTATTGGCTGCTAGTTTATGTACCTCTTTTTTCGGTGTCAGTTATAACCAAATTTTGTTATTTTTTAAAGCGTCTAATGGTGTAATTCAAAGGAATAAGGGTCGTTCCTTTATTGTTCTCGTAATTGATTGGGTTGCTAGGTCAGTAAGAGTGCTAAACAGTTTGGTTAGAAGTATTTTAGCTTATAAAGGTTACGTAGAGAAGTTTATGGTGAACAATTTGGAGCTACTGATGCTGATACCTGGACGACGTAGAGCTTTATATAAGAGACGAGAATCGCCAACTGCAATTGGAAATTGCGTGAATGACCAAAACAAAACAAAAATCATTGAAAGGAAGGAGTTGGATGTCGCAACAAAATTACTGCAAAGCGCTCAATGATACGTTCCGAATACAGAATACTTAATAGAACGTCTATTGCAACAAAATCGCTTTGTACTAGAATACGTATGTCTGAAAAGAATGGTCACAGATACAAATCGGATTCATATAAACCAGAGACCAATAGGGAAAATGTATCAACTCTCTTCTATCCTACCCACTGATTCCACTTAGTTTTAACATTTCCACAGCTCCTTCACAGATAGAAACTGAGAATACAAGTGAGGCGGTAATTTTTTGTGACAGGAGGCGGTGTAAAAAAGAATATTTGTTCGATGATTGACTAATCATCATGGCTACATAAAGTGTTGGTCAATTTTAAGTGATTTAATGATTTTAATGATAATTAAAATGTCCTTCACTAATCATTAATGATTTTAATGATAATTAAAATCGAATTCCAGTTTGCACGTTTTTTTTTTTATAATTTGCACGTGCTAAAGGGATTTCGAGTTCTCCTTAGTGATCAGAATCAGGTCACAGCGCGGGCTGAAGGTATAGAGGAAGAAAAGAAGAGGAGTTACTAATGAATGCATGTGGAATGTAATGGAGGAGAATCATCGAGCATCAGTAGAGAATTTCATATTCGTGTGGTGCGGCTAGAGTCTCCAAAGCAAAGATCGGGAAAACGTCAGGTATTCGTAAGGACTCATTTACAATTTGAGTCAAATTGTTTACCTCAACGAAGACATCCTTGGGTTGCTACATGTCGTTGCTTCTAAGCAACCGCTTTCTTCAGATGGTCGAATTGTTGAAAGTACACGATTTTAATAAGGGTTTGACCGTATGTGGGAAGCTGGTTGTAGATCACTTCTAGCCAATTACACCCAACATAGAGCAAAACTTACTTACCAGTCTATCCTTGTTTGGATAGTTTTTGCGTCGGCTGATTGACAATAGACCGCCGTTTGCTGTTATCGCAAGTGATTCACTTTTTATCACCAGCTATCTCTATAAAAGTGGATCTCTTTTGTTGCAATTTAAAGGTTCTATGTTAACTCGTCTGGCACCCATACATCAAGTTTTTTTTTGTATCCCTCCTTATTCGAGTGCTTTCTTGTAGGGTTTCTTGTACAATGTGCAGCTTCTATGCTTATGTGACTAACCTTTTGTTCCCGGAGTTTTGGATTATTTAGATTTAGATACGAATACGAATTCAACAAAAAAAAACAGTTTTTGTTTATTTTGCGTCTTTTATTAACGTGTTTAGACGTGGTTTCACCGAGTTACCAGTAGGAAACTTAGAAAAATATGTATTATTTTTTTTAACTTTGTGATATAGTGCAAAGCAATTTTGATTCAAAATCATAGTAAGAACAAGGCCACGAATAATTCCTAACGATTTTGATTGACAATTCCTTTCAACACAGTAGCATACACACCGGAAAATTAAAAATAAATAAAATGGGCATGACTACACTGATTTGGCAAATTCGAAAAGAAAAGTTTTATGGAATCGAGTCCTGATTATTTTTTCATCAGTGATTGACAGTTAAGTTCATTTCTACCTTCCTCAAAGCAAATACAGCATTTTCGAAATATTGCTTCCATTGTTGATTCCGCAAAGAATCAAAGGATCTTCCAATCTTTTCGTCTTATATGCAGACACGTTCTCAGCTGTGGAATCTATTGTGAATAAACATAGTGTATCTTGTCTGGCTAGTTTTTAAGTTTTATTGGTGGATTTCATAAGAAAAGAGTATATTAGGCGATATATTCTAAGCAGATTTATTCTAATTTATCAAACGAAAGTACAATAAATGTGTTCGAAAAACTTCATTAATGCCATAGTTAAGTTGTTTAAAACATTCATAATCTCTTTAAATGGTGCCCGTAGCTGAACATATTCTCTCACTACGTTCTATTCGTATACACCATACGCTGCATAGTTGTCCTTTGTAATAGTTTCGTCCATTTTTTTCTAAAACAAATGTGTCACGACTTCATTAACATTATATGTAAATTTTTAACATAGACTCCAGTGTCATCTATGAATTCTTATAAATTTTCTTTTTTTTATTTCAATAGAGTTTTGGACTATTTTGTGCAATACACTTAACCGTGCTTCTTGGAAGAAGTGAAAATGGTGAGGATATTAATCGCATTGCTAAGCGACAGCAAGAATTTTTACCACTGTCCATTCAAGATAAAGGACGACGTGATCTGCCATCGCCATTGAGTTTATCTCCATCGGCACCCGGCCACAGACTTATGAAGACTGCTCCACCACCGCCACCCACCATGCCCAAATGACAGACAATTAGTTTCTAAGTAAATAAATAAATATATATTAATATACGTATAATGTTTAAAGATTTTCAGATTATACCTTAAATTTACTAAATAATTTATCAAAAAATTTCAAAAAAAAAACAAAAAATCTTACAAAATGAACAAAAAAATTATAAAAAATTCTTATTTAGAAATCTTGAAAATGAAAAAAAAAATCAAGCCCACTGCATTCCGGCACAAAGTGGTCATCCATTACCGTAGTTTGTGATAGATTTTTGTCTGGCGATCTCTTTAAAAAACAAAACCAACAAAAAACGAAACAAATATCGAATTAACTTGATTAACTCGAATTGTTAAGTTCCAGCGAATATTTTTTCTCTCTCTCAAAAAAACGAATGAATGTAAAACACAATCACAGAGTCAGTCATTCCGCATGATCGAGGACATCAGACAACATCAACAAACACATCAAACATCAATTTCTCGTTGGAATAGAGCGCGCTAGAGAAGGCTGAAAAACACCCCGACTGAATACGATAGACGAATGCCAATAAAGCTGTCACCACCTACTACTATACATTTTGTAAAATGTTTTGTATTTTATGTTTTTTATTTGTTTCTTGAAATTATTTTTTTTTAATTTTTTTTATTGTGAACGATATTAAAAGAAACGAATCTAAAGATGGAGACGTTTTGGTGAAACAAATTTGAATTACCCCTACCTTTCGTGGTGGGGTACGGAATCGAAATGGAATGGATATAAACGAAAGCCTTTTTAGACATTTACAAATAGACTAGGTAGGAAATGTAACGAAATAATTTATATATGTACAATCTCATATATAATACTCACTTTAAATAAATTTAAAGAAAATGAAAGAAAAAAAAAATGAATTAAACTGCCAGTTGAGTAACTCTTTTCCAAAAGAGAAATTTTTAACAAAAAAGAATATAAACAAAACCAGATATTAAATTTTACTATAAAAGAAAATATAATCAAAATATTTAGATATTCTTTATTTAGGGCATAAGAAGCACTTTTTGAAAATGCGCATGTTTATCCTACGGATATCGGAGTTCACATTTTAAAAACGTCAGGTTATATGTATGAGAGCAGCACGCATTGTTAAAGTATCGAAATGAGGCTATGAAGGTAACCTTATCACACAATAATAAAATAAAATAACGAACCCTTTTTTTTCTAAAAGAAATTCATATTCATAATCACTTCACACACACAGCAACACAAAAGCATTTAGGTAACGAAACAAATCCATGGAGTCGAAGCACACAATCCGCATTGTTGAGTATTTCATGTTTCACACCGGGTTTCAGTTGGCTTTATAAGCCAGTCTCACTACAGCCAGGCATTGGTTAAATGCAATAATGTTTTCGTTTTTGTATCAACTGCAGTTATTCATTGGTGTAAGTTTTATTGGTGTAAGTTTAATGCAAATTATTGTACATATGTAATCGTTTGATATGAATGAGAAAGGTTTTTGAGAAAAGTACTCCTTATTCTCAAATATTGTTCCCCATTGCTTACAAGATCTTAAAGCCTGACATGGAATTGATTTGAACTAAATCTTTCCTTTTGCATTTACCGCTGAATTCAGTTAAATTTTTAGAGAAAGCGAAGAAAGGAAACAATTAATTTTGCTAAAATTTTTACTTTTTCCTTCTAAACGTTGAAACATTTTTGACCAATGAATTCATTTACTTTTGTGTGATTCTTAAATAAAACGGGCGATCGGCTCCGTTATTAATGATTGACGTTAACTTTTCCTACAAGAGCGCATTACATTGCTCAGTAAAATTTAAAGGATCCAACAAATTGACAGACATTTTTTTTTGCCCAACCATAATTACTGCTGAAATCAATGGATAAAAAAAATTGATGAAATTAATAATTTCGGATTACAAAAAACGTTCTAAATGATTTTTTAATGAGGACATTGTAAATATAAACATAGCAGGGTCTGTCAAGTATTATTCACTTAACCTCATTGTAAAGACATTTTGTGGCATTAAATGTTCAATTCAGAAAACTTTTAAACTGAAATTTTGAAATGTTCAAAATACCGAAATTACCAACAACTTTTAAAAGAAAAAAATGTATTATATAATTTTGGATTATACAAATTTTGTAAGTAGGTTGCAGATGCCAGTCAGCATGCATCCACATACTACATGCTCACGGAGTTTCATTTTTAGACTAATGTTTTTTTTCCGCATGCAAACTTTCGGTATTTTTGAGCTGATTTTTCCTTCAACCCATGCAATTCAATGTTTCGACAATTTTGTCTTTTTCAAAGACTGGTGAATTTATTCGAAACTATTGCCATTAGGAAAATGTCTAAATGTCTTGAGATTGTTGACTTTGTTTCAGAGCCCCTTACATATTCTCGTCGACTCTTGAACTCAAAAAGAAGGATCTTAATGCTATTGCTCCAAACTCGATAAGAGTGCAAATCCCATTTTTTTATTTTGTCTAAAATTAGCAAGAAAACATCCGGTACATATTTTCTGTCATAACGCTTACAAAGTGTTGGAGCATTCTACTTTGGCATCCTGACAATTTTTCGGTCAGATCGCTCAGCTTTCAGCTTTTTCGGCCTGTTTTAGCCCTTTGACGTTTTGGAGCATTAAAAATACATGTATATGCATATATTTACTAAACAGAAGACGGTTGTCTATCTTTTACCTCTTACTGACAAAGTTTAAGCTATGCTCTTAAGGTTTGGTCGTCATTGAAAGTCTAATCGGTCAAAAGTCAGCTTTGCTATTAAAAGGTTCCTTCTTTGTTTTACAATAGGCTACCCTATAATTGGATTTTGAGCTTGTGATTTGTTTTTCTAACAATTCGAGAATTTTTTTTAAATTTGTTAATTTTATGAAGTCTATGTTTTCGTTACATGATCGTTAACTGATTCTTAACTTCATATCACTACAAAATTTCATCAATGCTCCCGTCAACCTTTTGCAATTCAAACGAAGTAAGTTGCGGATGTCTATATTAAATAAAGTATCTTATCACACAATTTGCCAGAACTTATACTATATAACAGCTAACAAGTGGATTTCTGATTGATACAAAGACTGCAATGTAAAGATAAATAACTATATAGTATACATATGTATATGAAATGATATAACGCATGTAAATAAGCTCCAAACCAGAATAGAATAGGAATCGACCCAATTATCAATACTCGGATGCGGATCTAAAAAAATACAAACAAATATATGCATATACATACACAAAAATATAAAAATATTTGCTGGGATTAAGTTTATCAAGATCGCTCGGTTTATTTGTATCAATAATTGAATAGAATTAGCCTGTAAGAGAAACCTAACACAAAACCGTAGTTGTTGAATTAAAATTAAAGCAAAACATAAAAAGCAAATGAAAATAAATTCAATGCGACAATGTTGTTCGCCCTTAGTGAAAAAAAATGCAAAAAAGAAAGAAATAAATTTCTATGTATAATTATATGAAAGATAAACAAAAACAAAAGAATGTATTTTTCTAATAATCTAAGGAACATATTGGGAGATATCTGCAGAAGGAAATGTTACACAACCCCACTAAAACTTTTATATTTTGCGACCTTGTACTTATTTTATTTTTCTCTCTTTATGTTTTCATGCCTAGAGGTATATTATTTGTTCAACTTTTCTCAACGTCTTATTGTTCCGCTAAAGAGTACCTATAAATATACATATGTACACGGTACATTTGTGTATACGTTTTTAAAGGAAAAACAATAAACATTTTTAAGGATGTGAATACAAAAGTTGATTGAAGTGAACATTTATTTTCAAATGTACTTAATATTTTTCAGTAGGTAGTAAGTTGAATAAGAAAAAGAACATTAAGAAACGTACACTTAGTAGAGTTTAGCTTCACTATTATTGACCAATTTCATCATAAAAAAAACTATAAAAATAAAAACAACAAAAAAAACTTTAAATTGAGACAAAAACTAAAAAAAAATGTATCCCCCACTTTCAAAATTCTAATAGAAAAACAAAAACTTAAAACAAATGGATTCAATTAAAGAAAAAAAAACTCCTGTTCAAATAATAAAACCTACGTGTTTAAAGTTAAATTTTAAACGATTAATGTTAGTTGAAATTTCTATGTTTTAGATGCATCACACATTTTTGTTATCATACCGACATTCATCAATTTGTGATCATTTATTGAGAAAAGAAACGAATACAAAATTGTTATTCGTAGACTCTGGTTGACGTCAGAAGAGTTTATTTGTGAGAACATGAGCAACAAGATTAAATATGTCAGACTTTTTGTATTTTTTTTAAGCATCATGTCAATCATCTCAATAAAACATATTTATTTGACTTCATATAATTGTTTTAATTTTTTTGTGTATGAATGAATGACTCATAACGACGGATGAAGTTTCGAAACACAAAATTTAGAGAAACTGAGTGTCATACAGGCCATTAATTTTGCGGCTCCAAGTTAGTAGCGCTTGCATTTGACTTCTGTCAAACTCAGCTGTCATGTAACATAAGATTAGTTGAATGTTTGCCATTTATTGCTTTTTCAAACCACAACACATGACATGGACAATTCCTTGCCAAAATGTCTCATTTTTCTCCAGTTGTCTGTTTCCATATCTAATGGCTCGAATTTTACTATGGAGGCCGTAGCAATTTACTCGTAGGCTATGTGACCCTGCCATCTTACGCCTTGTATCCGTAGCTGCTGGAGTAGGTGCATGCTGGTGTACAGGCTATAGAGTTCAATGCTGAGTCTTCTCCTCTTGATGTTATCAATACAAATAAGACTAGACATCGTATGCAGGATATTCTTTTAATTAGCGTCCCTATTACAGCAACTTAGACTTAGACTGTGATCATGATATTCTACAAAGGCCGAGTGATATTTTCAGAGATGACTCTTGCTTGAGTGAGTCTGTGATTGATTTCGGTATCTATGTTATTGGCTGTTTTTTTTTTCTTTCGTTGAGGAGACTTAGTCAGTTATCACCTTGAAGTTTTTGCCGCCCATTGCGACGCTATGCAGAGGATCTCGATATGGCATGCACCGTATAGTAAAGGAGAGCCCTTCCTTGATGAAAGAATACACTTTACTGACAAACTCATCACAACAACCAGGGACCATTATTACACTTGTGTGCTTCAATCACGCTTGAAGTTCACTCCCGCTCTCACTTGGATATATATTTTTCAGGCCTTATGGATGAAAATATGTTTCAAAATATGCATAAGCAATGTCTTCAAGTGCAATATGTATTCAATGCATAATGATGTGAGGTAAACCTAACGTACTTACTTCGGCAATCCACTCTGATTTAGATTTTCGATTGATTCTCATTTCCCTCTCGCCCTTTCTTTTACACGTAGAAAAAACTCCTGTATGGTGAACTGATCAGGACTATAAGCGATGTCAATTTGATTGAGGTACAAAAATACTAACAGCGGAATGTATTTGCTTCTGTGAGTGCCATCATAGTAGACTTTGTTTTGGTGGTGTGTGTACAGACAGGCTCGAAGACATTCTCTTTCGAACTCCTTCTTCCATCTCAAGGACTCACGTTGAACCGTTACCCAACACCCATACACCATGATTGGCCGGATAAGTATCGCGTGACAGATCTCCTTTACTTTGGCGTTAAGTTGCCTGCTGTAAAACAACCTCGCCAGAGAGAAGGGTTTCTTAACTCTCATTAGACGTGTAGACGTCGACACACTTACCTACTACGAGGCGGCGGAACTGGACATACCCAAAACAATAAATTTTAATTGTTGATGGAAAGCAGTACAACTTTCCTACTAAATTGTAAATTATAAAAATATGTTCATGACTTCACACTACATAATTTTATTTCGAAATCAATTCTGAAGAAAAAAAAGAAAAATAAAATTAGATTGGAGATGCGGGGCATCGATCCCCGTACCTCTCACATGCTAAGCGAGCGCTCTACCATCTGAGCTACATCCCCTGCTGAAAAAGAAGCAACATATGTCGGTTTTATTATTTCTCAGCAAATTGTTAGTTACATGCAATTTTATGGTTTGTGTCTTTGCTGCTGGAAACTTAATAAGAAAATTAAACAGAAACCATTTATTACAGAACTTCACGGGAAGGTGTCCAGTTTAAATTTAAATTTTTCAAATTTGAATTTTCGCTTCCGTTACTAAACTCTTCATAAACCACAGACAATTATAGACAGATGTCTCACCGCCATAGAAAAGACGAACCAATGAAACTGAAAAAGTTAAATTTATTCTGGCAAACTTGTTTCCTTTATAGGTAGAAAATCTCCCTTTATTTTAAGGATCTCCGTCACAAACTACAACTACTCGTATGTCTGCATATCAGAAGTAGACAATATTTGAGATGGCAAATCAGCTCACCTTCCTGAAAGTCTGGATGTTCAAGTTCAGAACGGATGGGGCGACTTCAATGAAATACATATATTAGGCAGTCACCTCAGGCTATTTACAGCAGCATTTGTAATCTTTTCTTCTAGCCCATGATAAAATGCACACTTTTAAAAAAAAGTGCAGATCACACTCTGGTAACCCACTGTAGTTAGTTATATTAGTTACTGTAGTTTCTTGTTTTTTTTTTTTAAGAAAATCCAGCAAGCGCTACTGTGATGAAGAGCTTAAGTTTCAGCTCCCACCACGTTAGCGCAAACAGCCACCACCTGATATAAGCAAACGCGGGACATTGACAGAAAAAGTGCCCCGAAGTGTCTTAACCTTCTCCACAGGCGTCGCAAAGGGTGCCATCACTTATCCCAAGCAGACTTAGGTTCTTAGCGAAGGTAAAGTGTCCCATTTGTACGCCGACAAGAAGGGTGTAGACCCTTCTCTGGCTAGAGATAACAAAAAAGCAGCGGATTTCTGGCTGACGTTCGGGAGCATGCGCTTGGTTAGCTTGCGTCTCTGGTTTTGCTGCTGACAGACCCAACCGTCGACGAAAGCCCTATTCAAGGAAGCGGATAGTCCCAAGGTGGGTTCGGTCCCTACGAATGCCTCTTTTGAACCTATATATATATATATTTTATATATATTTATGTATATATATATATATATATATGGCCATATAAATATCACAAATTGACTTGTAATATATATATATATATATTTATATATATATTGAATATATTGATATCGTTAGTAAAACAGAAATAAAATTAACTTCTGTAAAAGGATATGTTCATAGTCAGCGAATGTTTGAGGGAAAAAAAGGGAATGTAAAATTTCTTCTTGACACGTAAATAGCACAAACACATTTTCCTGCAATTAATTAATTAAAAATGAATACGTGGTTCAGTATGTCTCTTGATTTTGATATTACCTTATCAGTACTTCGTACTGTAGCCTGAATTTTGAATTACCGCCAGACATCGCCTTTCCGTACTCTCTACAAGCTTCTGACATCGACTTTTCGAGATGGAATACCAAGCTTCTTTTATTCCTTCCACATAACTCATCATTGTTCTTGTAGTTTTATTGCCCAATTTTAAGTTTTACATCATGCCAGAAATTTTCGATAGGGTTGAGATCGGGGCTTTGAGCTGACCAGTCAACAACATCAATACTTTCCCCAAAAAATCAATCTTTTACCACTTTTGATGAGTGCTTTGGGTCATTGTCATGCATGCAGATCCAATTTACTGGCAAAGACTAGAAAGCGTAGGGCTCTATTGCAGTTTTTAGTATATCTCCATACTGAAATTTGTCCAACTTGCCATTGATCCTTACAATAGGCCCAACTCCATGCCAGGAAAATGTACCCGAGACCATGACATTACCCCCACCATGCTTAATAGTTTTTTGGGTGTACTTGGGATCCAAAGCTTTACTAATTGTTAAAAGTTTTTCCGTCTGGGCCAATTCTATTCACCTTTGTCTCATCACTCCACAGTACCCTTTTCCAAAATTGCAGGTCCTTATTCTGGTGAGTTCTTGGAAATAATAAACGCTTTTTTTATATTTTTTTGGAAAGAAGTGGTTTCTTCCTGTAGATGCGTCCAAATAGGCCAGGCTCATTTAATCTCCTTCGAATGGAACGGCTAGAGATGTTTAAGCCAAATTCTTCCCAGATTTCATTGCATATCTCGCGCGATGATTTGAAAGGATCCTTTTTGCTCTTTAGCACAATGGTTTTATCCATTAGAAACGTGTTTTTTCTTGGTCTTGGACGGCAATTTTTTTTACAGGTTCTGATCTGCATCTGATCTTCTTTTACCAGATTAATCATTTTTCTGGAGCATTTCAATTGTTCGGCTATTTCAGCTATTTTTTGCCGTCCTGATGAAGGGCCAAAATTGAGCTCCTTTCTTCGTGCAGTGCAGTGCTTACCTCTGCCCATTTTAATAAAAAATTAAATTGAACTCTATTTGAAAGTATAACAAAAACAAAAATTTAAGACTACAAAATTATTTTAAGAGATTTTCCAATAACCAGGTTTTGTGCTATTTTTGTGTCCAGGAGAAATGTCATATTTCCTAAATTTTTTCCCTCAAACATTCGCTGACTATGAACATATCCTTTTACTGAAGTAAATTTTATTTCTGTATATGTATATATATATATATTATAGGTAACTTATAGCCAATGAGTAATTTTCATTAAATAGGGGTCAACAGAGAAGCTTAGTTTGGTGGTAAGCTCAATCACACAGCAACTTTCGGTTTAAAGAGTGTGTTGCCTGCTCTATGAAAAAGAGATTGGTACAAAAACTGCAGAAATCTATTCAAAGATTAATCTAAGACCCCTGGAAACCCGAAAAACCCATGCACGAAGACGCGAGGATAATTTTTTTTCGATCTATACCACCTCACCACCTTCAGTTGGGACTACGATGCTTTCATTGGAAAATGCTCGTGGTGCATTCATGTTGACATCACCCGTCATGAGCAAGCCCAATGAATGTCTCAGTAGTAAAAAGGATAAGAACATTCTGTTGGTGAAGTAATACCACATTTCAGCTGTTCTGTCCGCCGGAGGAAACAGTAGATCAATCTACGATGTTTCCAAGTCACAAGGAACCTGAACGGAAGTAGGGATATGTCAAAAAATCACTTCGAATCTTTTCATCACCTAAAAATTGTCTCGAAAATGACTAAGATTACTCACCAGATCTTTTTGCACCACGCAAAAATACATAAAACTTCCAAAATACATAAAAATATAAAAATCTAATGAAGGTCGCCCAACAAAAATACATCCGTTTCTTTTTCTAACAAAATTAAGCTTAAGATGTGACCCTTCACTGAGGTATACTTTGCATTCAGTAGTTTTATATTTAGAGTTGAGTTATAGCTTTAAAGTGGACCTTATGTCAACCTATAATGTATAAAACAAAAATAGCCTAGCTAGTGTAGGGTTAATTCCGTGTTAAAGTTATCTTGAACTCGACTATAAGTATGCGCTTTTGGTGTGAAATGAAATTAACTTTGTCATGATTGACATTTGGTAGATATATGTTTTGTAAAGTCTACATAAAAACATCAACCACCATTTTAAAACATTTCTCTTCTCGTTTTAACTTAAATTCCATTATTTATTGGTAGTTATAGCCAGTATTCTTTCCAAAATTCCACTGGGATCACGGTTAACGATCTTGTTTTCAATTTGATATTTCTCCCCATCTGCCGCCCACTGAGCTTTCTATTTATTCACATCACCGTAAATTCTCAGAAAAGCTTTTTTTCATACCACAGACTACTAGATTCACTTCACCATTCATCGAGCTTCGCATTTTTCGATTTCTTTAGCTTCGTTGTCGCTGCTGCAAATGGGCTTGTGGTGTGTGTAGGCGAGAATATCCACCACTCTAGCTCAGTTCAACGTTTGGTTGTGCATTTTGGAGTTAATTCGTCGATCTCAGTTTCTTTCGCCCTTGCAAGCACTGTGCGTCGTCGTCGTCACAGTCAATTTAGCCGACTAGAGAGTTTCCTCTACAGACCTTAGGGTATTTTGTGTTATTCTGTCCCGCCACAACAAGGTATAGCATCTGTTTACAACATTAATCAACTCCACAACACCCACTACGCCACTCCCGATCGTAAACATTTTCTCGCTGTCAATTGAAAATAGAATATTAAAAAGAGAAAAGAATATCCATTTTGTCTTGGAGAGTGTATAATTAGATGATGCTGTGTATCTCGATATTGCCGTGAATATTTCAATTTCAGTCAAATTTGTGAGATTTAACCGTGAAAAGTGAGCAGTGTTGTGTTCTCGAGTTCTTATTTTTTTTTCGAATTTGTGTTAGCGAAGCGAAGAAGAATTTCAAAAAAGAAAGTATCTTTCAGGTGTTTTTTGTGCGACTCGGAGATACATCAACCGAAAAATCAAGATGGGCTGCGGAACATCAATGGTCAAATACATTCTTTTCCTTTTCAATCTCCTGTGTGCGGTAAGTCGCATTTCAGCTCAAGAGCATAATATTTTCGGGTGCATTTGTACATATCTGTAAAGTCACCTACAAAAACGGAAACATTTGATCGAAACTCAGTATTTTTGCGTGGGTGACGATGACGCGGACGGTTGAACAGATGATTTCATATTTTCAAACGCTAAAAATAACCAACAAAGTCGCACCGAAGAAAGTGGTGATGGATACACACAAAAGCCTCAACTTTCCGACTTGCGTTCTTTCTACAATGGGTTTGGCGCTCAAATGCGATGTGTACAAAACGATCCAGCCAGCATAGCGTATTCATTCCAACCCGGTTGAGCATTATTTACATGACAAAATACTATGTGCATACCAAGTGGGCTTGTGCGGAGAATGTATTCGTTTCCGACTTATTCTTTCATCCTCCCTCCCTATTTACATACAGCCAGTCACAGGTTGTACAATGCCAATGACTACATCAACAGTCTTCAGATACACTATTTGAAAGCATGACGTCACCTCTGAACATGACACAATTGTTGTTGTTTGGGTTTATTTTTACCTGATTGTCTCAAGAAACAAAAATACAAAAAATTATCGTGCACAGCAAAGCGAAATCGTTCTCGGTTCAAAGTGCGATCGCGGCGGAGATTATTGCTTTCCGAAGGCGAACGATTTTACGATTTTCTTGTTTTGTGTTGTTCTTGAACGATTTGCGACCGAACTGAAGCTTGGAACAACTATTTAGCTTTGTGATTGCCTTTGAAAATGAACAAATACAGACGGCGAACTTAGGAAACCAGTTCCGACGGCATTGTTTTTAACTTATTAATCTCCCTGGCCATGAGTGAATTCTTTCGACGTACATGTGTATGGGAATATGTAATGTAAATACAAATAGTCATCGCTTCTCATGATCGGCAAAGTGAGGATCTCTGGATGAAATCATGGTTGTGCTCGCGTACAGTCATTTGTATTTATGTATGTATGTAAATTTGGACCTCTGTTGTTTGTCGGGCCAAGTCGTCTGCGATGATCTTGTTGTTCTGCGCTTAAGAACGACTTTTGTTTTGCAATTCGTGCAGAACCAGATTAGAGAGCTGTCGTTTCGAGAGCAAAAATCGAGGTTAATGTTATAATAATTTTAAGTGGCACCACAGCCTACAACGCACCAGGGCCTAGCTTCTAAAACAACTACTCGTGTTGTGCGTGCCCGGGAATTGAACCTTCGGCGTATCGACACACTTCCCCACTACGCCACGCCGATCACAGAACGCTCACTATGTCTCGTTGTTGTTAAATGTTAGATTTGGTCAGGACAGGTAACTCTTTAAAAAAATTCCTGCTACCACGGTTTCAGTCCTTTGAAGTCGGCGCAAGATGTTGACAAAATTTACGCAAACAAATTTTGGAATGCTTACCAAGAAACTATTTTCTGGTTGTTTTACATTTTATGAATGAATAAAGGAAATATATGTCCGCATCGTTAATTATTCTCAAAGTATATGCAATCATAGATTATACCACTTACCACCACTCCGGGAACCTGCCCGCCTGCATCCCGCCTCTATTTTCGAGGTCAGCCACTGTTGGCCTGTGGCAACTTCTTTCTGAAACCCTTGATGTCTTATACACGCATTAAGAACTTGTAACTTTTCTGTTAACATAACATGAAAGTTTTATTTGTTTGAATGAATACGTCTTTTTCCTCAGTTGCGATCTTACACCCATGACAGTAATTTAATTCAAAAGCAGAAAAAAAAACATCCGCGTCGTGGGTAAGAGCCCAATTTTTGTTTTAACAAATAAAGTCGGAATACAACATTTTATTTTCTTGATCGTGAACATCATGAAAATTCCTATTACCGCCCAAAAGCCTCTTAAAGTATAAAGTTTATTAAAGATAACATATCTTATACATGTCTAGCCTGGGGACAGAAATTTAGGACGGACCATAACACGATTACATCGGTTTAAGTAAAACCTCAGTTTTGGAACCACTTAGTCGTACATTTTCTTAGTTTCGCTTCTTTTAAAAAGTATCATGATGTGAGCTCTGACCTTCGTTTTAATGGCATATTCATTGAGTCGAATTTTTAAAGTGTTGACTGAATATAGGAACAAACACTTCCACCGGCCCTTCTTAACAACTGACATGAACTAACATACGTATGTACGAATCTGCATACATAAATCAGAAACATTTGCCGCTTCTTCTGACAACTCTTTTTTCTTAATTAAAGTCATCATTGTCCCAGCATACCATTTAAGACTGCGGCCACTTTGCGACGTGATCGCACATTTTACGATCTCACTGGCGGCATAACGTCAATATATTATTTATGGGTCTTATTTATACTCACATTGACTCTCATACTGCATTGGCCCAAACATTTTTTTTAGGATTATTCTGGGTCACTATATTCTGACACGCAAATCACAAATACCAATGGTCCTTTCAAATCCATTTGGGTTCCAAAATTACTCCAGTCAAGTTTTTACCTGAAAAAATCACATAAATACCAATTAAAGCTGTCCAATTCGAAAAAGAAAAAAATGGAGGTCTATTGCTGTGCTGTAAACACATTCCGCAACCCTAAATATTACGTCATCCTCGCAGCTTTCGATCGTGTGAAATATGATGTGAGCGATTTAAATGAGCGTGTCTGAATCTCAATTGTTTTCAATTGCTTAGTTTTGCACAGCAGTTTAATTGCTAAAAAACATACTGTTGACTAATTTGTATTCATAATGCAATGTGATCACTTGAAGTACAAATGCTTTAAAAATAATTGTTTGCGGAACTTACTATGAAATTAAGAAATTAAATGTCGTTGAGTGCTGTTGCAGACGAACGAAGTAATTTAAGCCAAGCAAAAGAAAATAATTGAAGTGTTTAGAACTTCATAAGAAATATGTATCTTTATAGAATTAAGAGTTACCGAGACTATTGAAGTATTCTGAAATAAAGGAAGCGACATTTCGTGGTAGTCTGAATAAAGAGCGACTTTAGTAATTGAATGACTTAAACTCATATTTCAAAAGTCTCTAAAACCGAATATGAATATTTTCACGCACCCACTGGCAGAGTCCGTCTCCAATAATCTAGTTGACCTTACTTCATCACGCCATGTATGTAATTGAAGACTTATGTCATACAAAATTCAAACGTATTGAGTTCAACATGAATAGAAGCTTTTCGATTAAATATGCGCACATGTTTTACGTGTAATAACCATGTTGAGTCACATGTGTGTATTTCGTGTCAACTAACAATATGTTTCCTTGTTATTTGTGGAAATTGAAAACCATAGAGTAATTTCAAGGCAATCATTTTAGGTAAAGAGGTGTTGTGTATTACCTTTATTTGACATTAAAAATAAAAATTCAGAGCAAGTTCCAGGCTCCACTTTGATTCAGAATAATTATACTTTTCAAAAGACTTGAACACATTTTCCGTAGTCCGAATGCATGTAACAAATCATTAATCATCCATTCTAGAAAACCTTATTTGAAAAATGCTTTCGAATCGCATTTATTTAAGTACAACAGTCAAGCAGTCCAATTTATTTGTACATTTGGGATGGTTTCAAAATAATAAGCAATTTAAGCAAAGGTTCCTTTAAATTGTATTATATTGAGTGTTTGAAAAACTTCAGTAGTTTCTCCTTTTCCAACTAATAATTTTTAAGTTTACGATGCATTTCACTTTAATTTTTAAAATCATGGAAAATAAAGAGCAAGACCCGTACATAAATTACTTAGACGTTACTAGGTAACAAAACATTCATCATCATACATTTGAAGAAAGCTGTATACACAAAGACGTTCGATGATTGGGTGCCACATAAATTAACAGTAAAAAACTTTAGTGGCCCGTTTTTTCATTGCTTTAACGGAATAATGTATATCGAATCAATTCTGAAGTGAATTCACGAACAACGACATATATTTTCCTCAATACCTTTCCGATAGCAGAAAAGCAAAATATGACGATTACGTTGCGAATTTTCGCTCAATTTTAAACCGAAAAGTTTTCTAAAGTTTTACAAAATGTGTTAATAGAGCAAAACGAATGTGTTAAGTTTCAGTTAAATTCCCTTTTTCTCATCAAATGAAAGAGAGTTTTTATATCGTAAAGTCTTAAATAAGGATTCAGTTTCATTAACACCGCGTACAGAGAAGATGTAAGACGGTCTCTGACTCTACCTCATTCATGCGGGCAGAAATCGTTTAGAAATCGCTCCTCGTTTGTTTGCAATCTTAATAGATTTGAAGGCTTACCAAGCAGGCAATTTTCATCTCTAATCCTCATAGATGTCTCAACTTGAGTCAAGCACGTGCTACAGTGATCGGGAAGTTGGAGGAAGGCACTCATATTGAAGTCAGCGTGAACGTTGATGAAGTCCAGGAAATCTTCTAATTAAAATTATCAATTCCAAATTATTGTAGACGTTCTTTTTTCGAAATTCCGGCTTGAGGTCTTCACCATAATTATGTTACGTTAACTTTATTGGGGATTTTCGAGTGCCTATTAATTACAGATAATCGAAGATTAGACTACCCACCCGATACATGTTTCAGAATTGGCTCGGTGCACCTTCTCTTTGTTCCCAAACTTGAATAAGACACTCGCCGGGTAAAACATATTGTTCAGACCAGCTAAAGTTGAAACAACTCTGGATCAAGTGAATCAAAAACAAATTAGGCTGCTAGGGCAATCCCCAGTTTTACATAATGTTTGTTTTTCTTTCGTAGGCTAAGTCGGACCGCCCTCATCAGCTGTTCAAAGTCATCAATATGAAATTGATTGCAAAAATATTTTATTCAATTTGTATTCTCAACCACTTCAATGTTTCAGAACGCAGTTCTTCTGTTTCGCAAACAAGAGCGACCGTTAGTTTTAAGTGCGTCGCATCGAATTCCTGTGATGTTTACAAAGAAAAAAATGCAAACTAGATTTTCTAAATCGTTACGAAGGTGATACCAATTAAAACGTGTCAGAATGATAGCAATATGATTTTCTTTACATTACAAAGGGCTGAATAACAAGATAGATCTGGAAGTTTTCAATATTACGTAGCTTAACTGAAATAACAATATGTTAGTATTTCCAAAACTTTTAGCTGTTTTTTTGTTATAACCATGAAGTAAGATAATAAAAAACGAATCGAAGACAACTCAGTTGACCATGCTATTTGCGACAATTAACCCACTTTGACCCGTGACAAACCTATCTACAAGTCTGCGATCAAGTGATCCAATGCACGCAGCAACAGCCACATGAATGCATGAACATTGAAGTTTATCAAACTAACAGTGTATGAATTCAAAGTGCTTACGTTCCGTACGTGTTTTCTTTGGAGCCACTTACATTTCGTTTTCAATCGTTAACGTGACTTTAACCGACGAAATTACATAATTATAAAATTTCTCCAAATAACAGTTGTCCACGTTAGCGACAGCGACACCATCAAAGGCCCCTTTGAATGCGTAGTGCTGTTGTACTGACAAAAGGTACGATATGATGTAATTGAATTTTCACAATTTTATTGTTTATTGCTTGAATGCGATGGCGGGAAGGAATAGGAAGCGAATGCATGATGTCACCAAACGTAGAAAAGATAGACAAAAATTTGCATGTAATTTTGATGATTCAATAGTCACGACCGATAGACTGCGATTTGACTTTAACGAAGTAATATTGTGAGAATATTAAGGAAGACCTTGAATCGTAGTCACAGATGAACGACGACTTGAAAAAAAAATCGTTCAATAACGAAGACGCGACGCAAGGAAACTAGAATCTCCATAACTTGGTTCCCAAATTGAACCACTTTATGACACATTTTGGTGAGAAGTTTGATTCCAAGGAGAACAGATTAAATTGGTATATGAGTATAAGTATAATTCATAAAATTAACACGCTGTACTTTGGAATGCCAGCCTTAAACTGTGTAAAAAGTCGCAAAGGTTATTTCTTTCCAAAAAGTTTAGAAATCCCAAGAAGTTTCACAGATATTACGTTTACTTGCTAAAATAACTCAGCTCAGTTTGTTTTTATTTTATTATTTGCATTCTATAAACAGGGGGGAAACAGGATATCCAATCTACCACTAAGTTTCGCACGACTTTGCCCAAAATAAAATTGCACAAATACAAATACATGGCAGGGTGACATCCTGTCTATCTAAAGCCGTTGTATACATTGAATGTTCTTATGAGTTCCTTTTCGACAAATGTTCGCTGTTGTCGTAATAAATAACGAGGTAGACAACAAAGTGGAGAGGAAAGTGTCCCCAAAATACATGTATATATCCTCGGTAACTGCGTATCCCTCTCTAAGGAAAAGAAAAATTTACTTGGAGGTTCTTCTATATTTATTTCAACCAATTCTCTAGCCTTGTCGCCTTGTCGTGGTAAGATGTCTATGGTCAGAAGGGATCACAGGTTCACTTTGCATCACTAGGGATATAGGTGGAGTTAACTCTCCTTTTAGTACGCCACTCCAATCGTTCTTAATTCGAGATTTTGATCATTGGGCATGTCTATTAACAAGACTCACTAGACAAAATCTCACTAAAAAAAAGGAAATTGTAATTTTTTATGACCGGTGTTTGATTTCATAATTTTTTTTTCAAATCATTAACAGCTTAACCTTTTGTTAACTCAGAATGGTAGGACAAACTTCTCATATGTACAACACTGTTATATCAACTGTGATCTGTAAAAAATGTGAGTCTGTTCAGTGGCAAACTTGTGGAAACTGGAATGCATTGATAGCGGTAAATAGTTTAAACCTTTAAGCCTTAACCAAACATTGATAAAGAATCTAAGAAAATGTATACAACTTTGCAGTTTTCTTCTTCTCCAATTAAAACACAACAATCGTTAAATAAATAACACATTAGTTGTGCAGAATTATAGCGCTTAAGACCATCAACATTTATTTTAATTTATTACTTTTCGAAACCAGTCAACTTGCTCAAAGGTTAATCAAGACCAATTAAGTTGTCCTTCATATAATTAGCGTGTTGACATGACAAAGCTCTAAAAGTATTGAAATCCTACTCAAAAATATATCAAAGCGAAAGTGTATACTGAATAAACACGAGGAAAACCTAAGTAGGGAATCCTTTTAATTAAACGATTACCTCGCTCACCCATTTGTGATACCTTCCCATCAAATAGTGGCACGCTCAAATAAATCGTATCTACGCAGTGTAAATTACTCACTCATATTCATGCGAATATCTGCCATAATTTTTCGGGAAACGTCTCAGTTTATTTATAGGATATTTTATTTGTACCAACACATGAGCGGTTTACATGTTATACGAGCGTGGCTATTAAAACACCCACCCTTTCACAGAAACCAGGACCATTTCGTCATTATCTGTTTACTTAATTGTGTGATATGCTTTTGGCGGCATGTTTACCTCGCAACGGGAACTAATCACATTTTGAGTGAAGTGCTAATTGAGCAAATTTAACTGTAATGCGTAAGTGTTTTGGGCAACAGGTAGGATCAAGTGACACGGGTTTGCTTTTACTTAAATTCGATATCGCTGCGATGAATAGGACGTTTGCCATCAAAGACCGATTAACGGTTTTCGATGTACATCTAAAAATACTTAGTTTTTGTGTAGCTATGAAGAGAAAAAGACATGCTTTTATCTGCTGAATATTTCAGATACAAATGATTGTTTATTTGATTTTTCACAACAGCTGACTTCGATTTGCTTTGTACATTTAGCAGTTTTAAAGACTTCGTAGCGGTTTAAATTGGCAATGTTCTTTTATGGGGCAGTCAGTATCAGCGTTCAAACGATTAGTTTGTCTGACTATTGATTATGGATTTTATGTAATGTGCAAGATGAGTTCAAGTATGTACGACAAATCGGAGAAAATCAATTTAACATCTGCAAAAGAGATGGGTTAAAAAATAGAGTAAGCCTCCTCTTAGTGGAAACTCCACTTAATTGTACGATTCCTTTGAAAGGAAAAGTCTGTCAGCATTGGTTGGCTGATAAAAATCTCAAGAGAAGTACAATTTGGAATCATCTAAAATGAGCAGGCTAGAAGAAGCTTAATATTTGGGTGCCACACGAATTGAATTGGCCGAATAACTATCAATGAAAGCTTTTTGAAAATTGACAAAATGGAGCCATTTTGGAAGCGATAAAATGAAGAATTTATTAATTAATTGAGAATATTCAAGGCAAGGGTTTATGGTTAGAGACAGGTGACCGATCAAAAACGAATTCGAAACCTGGATTGACCGCAAACAAAGTTATGTTGATTATTCGGTTGGATGGTGTTGCTAGAACGTTGCGAAATGGTCAATTCGATTCTCTTCTTTACTCAACTCGACCATTGGAAAAAAGTACTCAAAAAAGTGGGACTTGAACTGACCAAAAATGGAATGTCTTCCATTATAATAATTTAAGACCATACACATCTTTTTCGACTCGCAAAAAATTTACGAAATTTGGTTTGTAAGTTTTGTTTTCACCGTGTAGCTCGTAGCTACCTTGCAGCCTCTGATTACCATTTGTTTCGGTCTCTGTAAAACTTTCTTTTTGGTAACAATTTGGCTGACCGAAGAGCCGCTGAAAATACACTTGCCACATTTCCACCGATAAACCACAAAAATACTACAGTAATGGAATTTTTAAGTTACTAAAAGCCAGTATGTATTTGATTGAAATTTATTTTAGTTGATGAGTACAAAAAAGAGTGAATAAATAACATGTATTAAAAATGTTTACTCTGTTCATTTATAAATATGATGAACATAATATATAATAACCTAATGAAATACTCTGTTATGTGGAAAACCATTTCCGGTCCCTTGACAGTCAACGTAAGAGGAGCACACTGAATAATGAATCAAGTACCCTATACCCACTTACACTTTACTAACGATCTGCTGACTCATGTGTTAGGCAAAAACAAAGATATAGAACTTTAAGTTGGCATAACTATTTTAGCTGGCGGACATTTTGTCAGCTGTCAAGTGGTTTCTGTGATTGGCTTTTCATTTCAACTCTTATAAACCGACGTCTAAACACACTTCAAAATTGTGCGAATTTGTCCCAAAACATTATTGCCGTCACTTATGCACGATAAGGGTAATTAATGCAACTTCCGACTCCAGTATTTTGACTGTTTAATCCATATTCATACTGAAAAGCCTAAGTAAGAAGAAATATGACACAATTTAAACAAATTCACTTTTAGTTAACAAGTAAACCAGAATTGTAATAACCGCAAAAATGCGATGAATACCGATAATCAGTTATGAGTAATATTGTGTGACATTCTTATTACAGTTAAATCTCCCAATTCAACAACAACAAGAAAAGTGAATACTATCTACAAGTCAAGTAAATGTAATCCTGTCGCTTAAATTAGATTTTCGGTACGGCTTCTATTTCGTACGCCGCCGTGGCGTAGTGAGTAAGTGTACCGACTCAGGTTTGATTCCTGCACTGAGCATTTCACATTTTTTTCAAGGACCGCCTCCTTGGAGTTACTGAAAACACTGTCTATGAAAAGCTTCTTACATCTAGTAACTTAGAGCTGGTAAACCACCATTGTTTCCCTTCTTTACACGGGAGAGAACACGAGTAGTAACTGAAGAAGCTTGGATTTGGTCCCTTGTTGGAAATAGTGTCACAGAATAGTAGTATTTGTTTGAACGGAATTACAATCCATTGCCCTCTTAAGCTTGACTTGTTGTCTAACAACATCTTCAGATACTGCTAATAGGGGCAGTTGCCAGTGACACTATTGAACACCCACTCTTTTGGTATCAGGCTTTCGCAGGGACTGAATACAAGACGTCATACAAACAGTTTTTCAACTTTCCAAAATACTAAGTGGATTCTTACTTGCTTATCAATAAAGTGTCTGCACCTCAGCAGCTTTCCGTCGTTGACGGGATGAGTTTCGCATGATGACTAAAGATGACTGGAAGCATCGACAACAAGCTATTTTATCTGCACAATGACTTGGTATTTACAGAGACCGTTCATTTTCAATTCATATCTAAAAATTTAAAGCACTGAATGAGATAAACAAGTGTATCGCAAATGCGCCGACAACGGATTTATTCCTAAAATACGAAATGTCGCAAATGCGGCGACAACTAAGCGCAAAGGGTTAACGTAAACATCATGCTTTATTTTTTTTGCTTATTGATCAACATCCCCCTGACCACGTCTACTCATCGAAAAGAACACACACTTCCAAATAACTTTACCTGAATGGGAATCCATACTGCTGGGAGTCAGTTAAATCCCGAACTCCTAAAAATCCTAAAATTCAAAAAACAGAAAAACTAAAAGCGTCAGATAACACCAAATCGGGAGGGTTACACACTGGCAATATTCTCCACTGATGTATATCTATAGAGGAACTTGGAGTTTTGGATGTCAGAATTTGAAAATTTTCATCGCATTTTGTGGCGTCTACATGAGGCCTTACCACAACGAATTTTATGGGGCAAAACAGGAAGATTGTATATAACATTGTAAACGCTGAACAGAATTTCGTCTACAGTATTTAATTCATGCAATCAAAGAGAATATTTGTTTGGCCAGTTTGTTAAATATTTTCGCCATGAAAAATTGACATAAACTTTTAATTACATTTATTATTAGAATTTTCATCACTTGACGAAGCGGACAAAACGGAAAATATCACAGAGTTCACTCAAATACTAACTGAAATTTTTATTTTAATAGTCTTTATGCTTGGCCGACACACAGATGTTAAGTTACTTTTTCAGAGGTGTTTATTTGCTAATGTGTTTTGAGGATTCTTAGTTTTTTCTAATTCTTAATTTCCATTGCTTTAATGACTTACATGTAACAATTGTATAGAAGAAATGAGAAGTGTGTAAACATAGTTGATGGTTAAAATTGGGGGGCACAAAGACTCCATGAAGAGTTGTTCTTTTCAGTAATTGAATGCACAACTTGCCTTGACTTCGAATTGTTCGAACAACAGGAGTTGACCCCACGAAGGAACGTTTTGCCGCTTATTGGCTTATTGCTTATTATTTTGTTTTTTTTTTGTGAAGTCTGTTGTGTTCATCGACGGACACCCAAAAGATGCCACAATATCCAAGACTTTATGATTTCTATAAACTCTTTGAAATTTATATTTTTAAATTTTTTTAAATTAATTTTTTTTTAAATTTTTTAAAGGAACATGCCTTTCCTGTTCTGGGAATATAAATATTAAACTTTCAAATTCATTAATAAACTAGACAGCGACATTTTTTCACAAAAAAAGATTTGTTGATGTATATTCTGGATCTCTCAAATTTCAAATTTCCAATTTCATGTCCAAAATAATCTATTAAATTATAAATTTCTTTGAATATTTCTTTACAAACAATTTAAATCCCTTCTTGAACACATTACCCATTGGAAATGGATATATAAAGAATATTTGGTTTCAGAGGTATAGAGCTTGGAATAAAAAATATGTTATTTTGAAATTGACTTGAAATTCACTTTATTTGAAAAATAACTATAAACATAATTTCTGGCGTATGACTGCCACAGCTGGCTCCAACGAAGTAGGACCTCATAGTTGTTCAATTGATGGACGAAAAAGTCAGCAATCATGGTTCTATTGCGGTCACCATCGGGCTTGTTCAACCAGACGTGATCTTCGTGGCTAAACAAAATTCGCTTATGAAAATTGGGATCAACGGCAATCTTATTTATGGCCCATTCACAGAATCTGAAATGCCAAAACAAAAAAAATAAGAAATCACTTTGCAGCTGATAAAATGGCCGCCAGTTAAAATAGTGTTGCCAACTTAAAGTTCTATACCCTATGTATGGGAAAAATTCGGTAGCAAGTTTTCGATGGATGAGTCTAAAATTTAATATTTCAATATTAATTAAAAGTGTGGCAATAATATTGTTTATATAAAATGTAATAACTTAACCTTCATTTGGTTAAACAAAATCACACAAGTCATAGTATTGCCAGGTCTGACGGCAATTTATTACGGTTACACAACATAAATATTGATCATATTTTTTCTTTTTCTTTTCAGATATGCGGAATCCTCATGATAGTGGCTGGATCAATGCTGTTCAGCAATGTGAGCACCGTCGATGAGCTATCGGAAGCTGTGAAGGTGCAACAAATTCCAATAACTCTGGTCGCGATGGGATCTGTGGTATTGATTATATCATTCTTTGGATGCTGCGGAGCCATTCGCGAATCCTACTGCATGTCAATGACCGTAAGCATCATCTAACGTCAACTCACATGTGTGACGTCTCCTTTAAATTTTTTTTTTTTTTCGTTATCTCTTAGTACGCCTGCTTCTTGTTCATCTTGATGGTGGCTCAGCTGGCCTTTGTGGTTTACGTCTGGATTTACAAACAAGATTACCTAGTAAACATGGGACAACTCGTTGATAAGGCATGGAGTCGTCGCACTCAGAAGGCTGATTTCATGGATGGCCTACAAGTTGGAGTAAGATTTCCCCGTCTATTAGTTTTATCTTCATTTTTGCAATATGTTGTTATTTTTGTTATGTTTCACAGTTCAAATGTTGCGGTAAGAACGACTTCAGAGATTACACTTATCAAGGATATTACCCAACAACTTGCTGCGATGACGTGAACAACTGCTCATCAGAAACCGTCTACAAGATTGGATGCAAACGAGCTTTTATGAACTTCTGGGATGAAAATAGTGATATCATCAAGTATACTGGATTGGTTGTTGCAGCTATTGAGGTGAGTTTTAAATTTATATTATATTCAGAAAAAGAGAATTAAGGTCTACAACGGATCGAAAGCAAACTTCTCTTGAAGTGAAAAATCAAACTTACATCGCACTGGAACACATGGGAAATTCCGCTTTAATCTAAATAATCCTAATCTTCGGGGTTAAGGCAACCAGTTGAAGAAGGCGAAAGCCATAAAAAGAAAAAAACAAAAATTGTTCAATGCGAGTTTCGCGCTGGAGACCACACACCCATCCCGCGATCGCAATGCCAGCTATTAGGCTATTCTTCAACGTACCGAGAGCAAAGCAAAAGCATATTGTTTTTTTTTTAAATTGGCTGCTCCTTAAAACATGCAAGTAAATTTGTTTCATGGTCTTAGTTGTGGCGATAGCGACAAGTTTCCCTCAAACCGTCACAGGCATGCACTAAGCTTCCAACCATTTATAATTTTCAGTATGCAGAAATTTGATTTATTATTGTTAAAGTAAGTTACAGCGCGACCTTTAGGTGTCTTGTTACGTTGCTAGCTAAGGATTTTCCCTCATATACCATTCGAGGGATTATATTGAAGTTCTAGTTGCTGTATTTATGTAGGTAGATGAAGATCAGTTTCTTTTGAGAATCTGAGAATGAAAGGTGGTTCCTGCACGTCAATTTCTGCAACTGATAGTTGGTACGTGCCCAAATATTTATGTCTTGTGTTATTTTATCTCTCAAGACCCTAGTACATACTCAGGCCTATCCTTTGATTCCCTATAGAATATGACCCTCTTCTACTTACTCTTGCTTCTAATGTCGTTTCAAGCTTAAGATGTTTTTCGTATATATTGACCTAGGAGGCGTTTGGTTTGTCTCATGTCATGTGATTATTTCTAGGTTTCTTTCTAGTTCCATGAAATGTTTTCTGAGAAAGTTTTCTCCTACATATGAAGGACTCTGTCGCTCATTTCTTGAGCAGGATGTTAACCATTTCTTTACCCTTTATCACCGTATGGTAAGGTATTCCGCAAAGTCTTACTGTTTCCTCTCCCATACTCTTTAAATCTCGGAAATTCCCAGAAAATTATTGTGTGGGAGTCTAGTACCACGATGATAGCTCGAATGTCTGACATAATTGCCAAGATTGATTTCACACACATCTCTGGTTTAGTGTCAATTTCCGCTTTGGATAGTAACATTTTCTTGTGTTGCTGATCAGTTTCTTAATTGGATTGGTCTTTTGAATAGTTAGTAGTGGAAACTGTTTGACAAGAGTGTCCAATTGTTTTGATACAATGCATTTGCTTTTCCCGCATCCATCACCATTCTCAGGATCGTTTTATTTGCCCTCTCTGCAAACACTTTTATTTTCGGAGATTATCAAAGTCCATGCAATTCAGAGGCATACCGACATTTGAAAGTCTTCAAGTTTCTATCTTTTACTAAACAGGTTATTCTTTTTTGTTTTTTCCATGCTTCGCATGTGACTATAAGTTGAAAAGTAGCAACATACATCCATACATACATAGGATACTTGGACTGCTGACCCAGGATTTACTAACCAGGCTCCTACACGTTATTTTCGACTCCTTGATAATTGACTTCTCTAACTGGAATCAACGTTTTACTTTACAGACATATTACCCTGAAAGGTTCCAATTTAATTTAATTTCTTCGTGATTCCAACCAGAATGGTTTCTGCTGGACTAAGGCTGATCCATGCCATGGTTCGCCATGAATTGTTATGTATTATGCTTTTTCGTGTAATTTAGTATGTCCTCTGTTTTTGTTTACCAATGGCTAAAAATTGAATACTCTTTAGCCCGGAGCTGTTGCCACCAGATGAATCAAATGCAAAAGTAACATTTCAGAAATGCTTCAGTTACTTGTTTTCCCCTTGATAAAATTCTGCCCCGGGATAGGCCAATTGCATGGATGACAAACTTGCTGATGCATTCACACTTTCCTAACTATCTTCGCTTCTTTAAAACAACTTCTTAAGCTCATTGATTATAAGCCACAACTGGTCTAAGCGCAATACTTACCAATAACACGCCCCCAATCCAGAGAAAAGTTTAATAAACAGTCTTTGGACATAAATATTACTTTGACAACAAATATTTTCAGATGGAAACTTTTTAAATTAAATTAAACAAATGAATTCCTTTCAGTAATTTTCATTTACTCTTTTTAAAATTTCAGTTTGTCGGATTCATCTTCTCCTGCTGCCTGGCCAACAACATTCGCAACTACAAACGAAGATCAGCGTACTAAGCGTACGCACAAAAGGTGCTTATATTAACTTAAATCGACCATCTTCGTATCTAGGTCTTAATTTTTACGACTACTTATAAGAAGATACATTAAACCGATTGTAAAAAACAAAATAAAAAACGATGAAAAACAACTTGATTGTGCTGTTGTGCGCTAACAAAACTTAAAATTATAACTTTTACATGTATATACCACACATACTTACAAAATAAACTATTTTTTAACAACAACCGAATGTCGATGTCATTTATTTTTCAAGCAAAAAAAATTTATGTGATGGAATCTGCAGCTATTTGGAGAACAAAAAGGTTCACATTGAACTATTTTACGGTCTGAGCTATGGCAACCTTCCATCCTTCACTGTCCTGGACACGCTGACTCCCTTCATCGAGACCAAGCTGATTTGATATCTATTCCGGAGGTTTGATTTGTCCCTCCTTGTCAATCCTGGAGGCTAGCATTTGAAGAAAATCTTAGCTGGAGCATTGTTGTTCGTTCGCTTGACATGCACGTTTACATCCACATCTTTTTGCAGAATGTACAACTTTTGTTAGCTCAAAAGAACAAAAAAACCTGTTTGCCGTTTCGCTTATCGTCCAGCATTCAGGTCCGTTCAATAATAATTTATGGATAAGCGTCGGGTAGAGCAATATTATGGTTCATCGAGTCATCATGTCATCTTCCAGCCATTATACTGACATAAAGAATATAGGTCCTTCCGTATTAACACCTGCCCTCTGCACTAGATAGATAGATATATACTTTATTTCTTGCATAGTGTAACAGTGTTTTAACACATTTTTATTGTGCTCTAGCTTGCTCAGAGATATAGTTTACAAAAACTTTACTACTGAAGATTCAGTTATGTTTTGAATTTAATTAATTTAAGGATTTCAAATACATTTGGAGGAAAACTATGTGAAAAACCTCCATTTGAACTGAGTATCACATGTATATATGTATATCACAGATTAAAAACGAATAAAAAATAGAAAATATTAAATAATAGATAGAAACATTCAATAATAAATAATAATATAGTGTAGTAAATAAATAATAATAAATAATAAGTAATAAATAGATAATAAATAAATAACAAATATATAATAAATAAATAATAAATAAATAAATAAATAATAAATAAATAATAAATAAATGATAAATAATAAATAGATAATAAATAAGTAATAAATAGAATATTTGATAAATAACTAACATAAACATTACAATAACTGTAAGTCTTTAATAAGTTCATTATTAACAGTACCACATCTTGAAATAAAATTACTGTTGAGAATTTCGATCCTTCTTCCAATCTGGATAACACCGGCTTGTTCATGAAGTATAAGGGTGGAAAAATCTCGAGGCAGATTAAGCATCATTTTGAGTACTTTATTTTGAGCTATTTGTAATCGCTTGATATGTGTTTTCGCGCAATTTCCCCAAACTGGAGAACCATAGGTCATCAATGCTTGAAAAATTACCTTAAAAATTATTATTTTATTCTTTCTGTTGAGTAAGGACTTGCGATTAATGAGAGGGAAAAGCATTTTAATGAGAATATCGATTTTAGATAATGTCTCACGTATATGATAACCGAAGGTCAATCTCTGATCCAAGTACACCCCAAGGTACTTAGCAGTATTTACCCATGGTATAATGAGATTATCTAAGTTAAAACTACCAGTAGGTGAAAAGCAACTCAGTCTTCGTCTTGTGCAGAAAATAGCAGAACATTTACCGACATTCACTTTAATTTTCCAATGTTTATAATATTCAAAAAAGGCTTGTAATCCAGCTTGAAGATTATTTTCGATCACAGAACCATGAACGTGAGAGGAGTACAGAGCTAAGTCATCCGCATAAAGCGCGAGGCACACGAGGTATGTCTGTCAGAAAAATATTAAAAAGAACTGGAGCCAGAACAGAGCCTTGTGGAACCCCAGCTGGAACAGATTTGGTTGAGGAGAATGCACCATTAACGTAAATCTTGAAGGCTCGTCCGAAGATAAAACTTTGCAGAATTTTGATGAGATGTTTAGGAAAGTTAATCATTTTGTATATTAAACCATTATGCCACACTGAGTCAAAAGCCTTTTCAATGTCGAGGAAGACAAGACCAGTCGACTTTTGGAGATTAAATTGTTCCTTAAGTTTTACAGATTCTTAATATTTGATGAGTTGTGCTATGATTTTTCCTAAAGCCAAATTGTTCAGGAGGTAGCGTGCTAGTGGCCCTCAAAAAGTCTTCAACTTTGATTTTAATAACCTTTTCTAAGATCTTGCTGAAACCATTTAAGAGACTAATAGGTCTATAACTATTTGGATTAGTTGGATTTTTCCCATGCTTGAGAAGTGGTATCACTTTAGCTATCTTCCACAAATTCGGAAAATAAAGCAACTCTAAGCATGCATTGATTAAGAATGTTAAGTATATTAAGGCACTAACTGGAAGTTGTTTTATAATTTGATTGCTTATTTTATCTAGACCGGCGGATTTACGATTTTTGAGATCTGAAACTATGAACTCTATATCGTCTAGAGTTGTGAACTCAGTAGAAGGCAGTGAGATGACTGATGAATTAAAGGCAGATATCTCACTTTCAACTTCAGTATCGAATGGAGATGAATAGTTACATGTTGTTGTGTGATTATCGAAGAAAGAGGTCGCTAATATTTATGCCTTATCCTTATTATTTGATATTGTTGGCCCTCTGCACTATCTTTTCCTATAAAGGGTTCAAGAAATCACACGCCAGCTGTGATTCGGGGTAGGTTTCGAATGATTCAGATGTCCTTTAACATTTAAATCGGGTTATGTGACATTTTTCGATAAACGCGTGAATCCACTAAGCTCTTTCTTATCAGCCAGTCTCTGTTATCACTTCTTACAAAAATAAAGGTTGTTAAGGCTTAATGATGAGCTACAACTTGAAATAATTTATAACATAAAAATGACACATGACTCGCAAATGCCAAATTATGTACGGAACTGATCGAAGCAACTTGAGATGATCTGGTTAAGTGCATTCCAGCTCATCTGTAAGATATGGTCAGAGGAAAGTATTTCCGACGAGTAGAATCTCAGCGTCGTTTCACCGGTCCACAAGAAAGCACAACAAAGAAAGTCCACCATCGAAAAAATTTCCATACTGCGGCAGATCCTGGAGAGATGCAGATCGACATCTTTCAAGGCTGCATTTGACAGTGCATAGAGACGAGCTATACAGTGCCATGTGTAGTTTTGTCATTCCTGCTAAATTCATCAGATTATGCAGGATGACGATGGAGAACACTCGCTGCTAGATCAAAGTCGGTAACAAATTTACGGAAAACTTTTAATGTCAAAAAAGATTTTAAAAAAGTCGAGGTGCTCTCATTTCACTTTTTCAACACAATTTTTGAGAAGATTAACACCAGAGGCACGAATTTCCAAAAGTCCGTTCAACCCCAGCGAGCCATCAATGAGGCATTTGCTGGCGGTCTAGCGGTGAATGAGGGCAAAACAAAGTACATGCTGTCATCACGGAAGGACGCACAACATCGATGTCTCCGACAGAGCGTCGTAATGGGCATCACAAACTTTGAGGTAGTCAGGGATTTTTCTCTAGCTCGACTCTGGAGTAACACTTGGCTGAGATCAAGCGCTAAATTACTCTTTTGAATCGCTACTTCTTTGGGCTCAAGAATCAATTGGGTATCAGAGCCATCTCTCCAAAAACCAAGCTGACTTTATACGACATCCTGATTATACGCGTCCCTCTCTATGTCGCAAAAACAGTGCCTCTATTAAAAGTGGATGAGGATGTCCCTGGATGTTTGTTTGCATTGATGGCGCGTATTTCGTTTTACTGACAACACTCAAAGAGTATATACCATTAAATTGTCAAAAATTTTCGAAATTCGCTGTGCCAATGGGCATAAAACTTTGGGTCCCCTCTAGTCAGGAGGGAAACACATAACGCACAACACGAGTTAGTTTCTCAATGAGCTAGGCCTTATCATTTGTGAACTTGTATAGTGGCATCCAATTTATATAGTGTTGAATAAACTTGTCACACAGCCCATGCCACAATCGATCTTTTGCGCACCAATTTCCCAAATCGTGTTGTCAGCCATCTTGTGGATCTCAATTGGCCTTCTTGTATTCCTTGCGATTTAACTCCTTTGGAATTTTCTTTTGTGAGAACAGAGTAGGACTCATTCAAGCAATCATTCAAGTAATCCGTGACCTACAGCCCGAAACCATCAACAAGGTCTTGAAAAATTGGGGTGGGTTAGAAGGGGCTACTGCGAAACCAGCCACTTGAACAACGTTGTATTCTATAATTAATGTAAAGGTTTGTTCGTAAATATTTTTTTTCAGTTAACCCACTATTTATGTGTGTACAGATAAATAATTGTTTAAAATTATAAATTTACATTTTATGATACTGTTGTCTACAAATTATCACTATACTTCTAAATGAAATGCTGTGGTTTTTGTTATTAAGATATGGAAAAAATGAGTTGATGATTGATAAGTGGTGATGTTAATCATAAACAATTTTTTTCACGCTTGTGTATGCGTGTTTGAAGCTCGATCCAATTGCTTTAGTTTTTTTCGTTGATAAAGGAAAGTGTATGATTATGTATTTTATTGTGTAACTTCATTCTACTAGAAGTTTAGTGAAATTAAATTGCTATTGTGTTATTTATCACAAGTTGTTTGTGGCCTTCGGCTATGTATGGGATACATATTGGCATGTACCATATAATAGAAGCAAACAAATTAAAACATGTCGAATGAAAATTGTCTAAAATAAGATTGGACGTACTTAGCACAATATCCACCAACTCAAGTCTCAAATACAAGATATCAATGGGCGATATGAGATATTGTTGCTTAAGAATCTTACCCTGATAAAATTAAAAGTGCACATAGACCACATTTCTACGATAATTACAGTAAAGTTTACCTACTGTTTTTAAGGCGCCTTGCAATAAACCCAAGAGTAAAAACGTTGACTTTTTTTGTAATTTTAGAGGGTGGTTCAACAAAAACTCACGATGATTATTGTAAATAAAACAAAAAGCTTTCAGATGTTAATATTTTTTAAATATGATAGAAGGATGTTGGCAATTATGTGTGAAACAAAAAAAGTTCATTATCATCTCACGATAGCGACCACCATTCACGGTAGCTGCTTGGCCAACCGCATTTACGAAGAAGTACGGCCCAATGACGCCACCGATCCATAAGCTGCACCAAGCGGTCAGTCTTTGTGGATGCATCGGCCATGGGAAGTGTACCTTAGGTTGATGACACATCAACTTGCTTGAGCAAGATTTCTGAATCTCACTTAGTAATCTCACTTAGTTCACGAATGAGGCAATTTACTGACTGGTTGTTCATTTCCTGTTCTACTTGGCGAATTGAAGATACTTGGGAATGTCTATATAATCTCTTAGCACTGCGAGCAATAATTGTTCTATTCTGTCCCGTTTCTTTACTTAGGACTGCAGAGGTATCTGTCCTGTCCTGATAGTCTGTTATTGTTAATATTATTCTACTGGCTGTTTTCAACATGCTTGTTATCAGATTCAGACACTCGACTGGTAGATGCTTCATGGTCTTCATTGCTTGTCGGCAGTGTCTGCAGTGTCCTTGGTGTCCTTAGTAATTGCACCACATAGTATCTTAAGGTCAGGCCTGTTTAAGTAAAAAGCTTTCTTGGGTGTTAGCCCTCAGGAATTTTTCGGAGTGTGTGAGTCCCTCCTGATTTTCCATAATTGGGTGCGGCTATGTTTACAACAAATAAATCTATTCCTCAAACCCCTACTAGCTTTTTCAGATTGATTCCTCAAGGAATTTCCTGTCCTTTCCTCCTCTAACAACCGCTCGATCATCGAAGCTGTTGTAGATGAGGAGATATTCTGGTTCCAAAGTAGTGAATTACGGTTCCTTATCATCTTCCTGTCCGCAACCCCTACAGAAGTTATTGTTTGGGAGTAGTTGGCACGGTTTCCCATCAGACAGTTCTCATTGAGTATACCTGTAATCAGATTCTGTTCACTAAAAAAGTTGTGGCGTCATTAAATTTCTATGCCAACTTAATTTGTTGTGTTCGTTTTTCACAACACTTTAAGTATAGCTAAAGCTTGTGTTAATGACAATGGACTATAAGTAAATAGAAAAAAACACTTATTTAAAAGTTTGCTAGTTTTCTTATATTGTACTTGTTTAGCTTATCTTTTACCGAAGAAAAAAAAATAGTAGTACCTATTTAAGTATGTATCTTCCATTCTGATAACCGAACAATTGTTCAAAGTATTTGAATCCATAATCTTAATCGATAGCAAATTTAAAATACCCTTTATATTGCTTGAAACCTATTATCAGACAGTGTCTAAAAATTTATTTGATAAAGAAATGATTCATCAGACGCACGCACCAAAATAGCTGCTTATTTTCCCATAGATGAAAAAACCCCCTACTTATCGCAAGGAACAACAACCCCGCGTTGCGAAAAATTCAGAAGGAAAGACAGGGATTGATTAATCGACTTAAAATTTGAAATCTCAGAACGCGAATAAATTTTATATCAATGAGACTTACAGGTAGGAAGTGTAACTAATTTAAATGCATTTTTAAATAAACAATTTTAAAGAGATATTCATCTGAAATATGTTAATGGGAGTGAGAGAATGCATCACAACAAGCCAGTTGAGGCATTCATTGAACAACGTTGTGTTTCATAATTAGAGAATATTTTTTCGTGTCACCAAAGCAAATAGATAAATGTTAAAATTAAATTTTGTTTATTTTTTTGCATTAATAAAAAAAAACTTTTTTAGAAGAAAGCTGGTATTCGGCTCACCCTGTATTTGTATTGGCTCGGATAAAAACCAAAACCAAACTATCTAAGTGTGAATATGACTCGCGCTTACCCAGTTCATTTGAAAATTATGTTTGTTAGATTTTGGCCGGTCATACAAGGTGTTATTTAAAATCTTGGATTCTGCCTTTGTCAAAAATTAACCTATCTGAATTTGGCTTAAATTAAATAGTAGATAAAATTTCTATGTGCCCAGTTCCAAGTCAGCTCTGAAACGTTTGGATATTGATTTAAATTAAAACTAACATGCAGCGGGAACAATGGATTAAAAATACATAGCCGAAGCAGAAACATACAGTAGAAGAAATTAACTCTCTATACTTAATTGTTAAAGCTTCACTTCACCAAGGTAAAAAAGTAGTTTTCATTAAAGACGTGAAACTATAAAGTTGTCAAATTCTAATTAGAAAACGCCTGAAAATCATGATAATTTTTGAGATTGCAATTCATGCTTTTTAGATTATCCTTGACTAGGTGCATGCCTATAGACTCTTTATAGAACGGGCGTAAACGGGGCCAAGACATAAATATGGACAAACTAAATTCCTGCTTCAATTCACAGCTATCCTCGATCTAGCTATCTCGAAATGTTTTCATTGGCGCTTCTTAAAAGTCAATGTCTATGGAAAACCCCAATAAACATCGTTCAAGTTCAGTCTTGCTTCGAAAAGTTATTTTTATATTCATAATGCGCGCCACGTACCAAAATAATATCGAACTTCAGATTCTCTTTAAGGAAACCGCATGCGTGTCAACAAGTGACACACGTTGGAATGTACCCGACTCGTACCTGACTCATCGGCCACCAAGCAACATTGAAATGTCCACATTCGAACTCTAAAGTGCACCCCGTATGAATCATCCCGATTTATGAATTTGACTAACTTTATTCTGGCCCACATTCCGAATTGGCAGAGATAAATGCGAGTACATTACTGCCCTTATCACATCATATAAATATATCTACCATTGCGCTCACTTGTTATTGGCTCGAACCCAGTTAATTATCACCTGGCCAGGATAGAGCGGACAGCGAAAGATAAGATATGCCATTTGTTTTGATAGATTAACCTCTGCGATGTGTATATGACTATATTAAAGTTGAAACACGGAAATTGGCAGTAGTTAATTTTTTAACTTCGAAAAGAACGAACGAATCACGCAAAAGGAATATTTCTAAAAGAACATCAAAATGAATTGTTTAGCACATATTATTAAATATATTCTCTACGTTATTAATTTACTGTTTTTGGTGAGTGTTTATTAAAGAGCTTAAGTGTCTATTTACGAAAATAATTTGTGGGTATTAAAAATCAAATTCGTGTGTACACTTTTTTTGAAAACAAGCGCCGTGCGAAATAGAAACGATCACTTAACTTTGTCAAGTTTAAGAGTACACATCTAGAAATTTTGTTACTCAAAAAGGACTCTTATGAGAAGTTAGTTAAATTACTGAAATGTGTTTTCTTGTGCAATCATATATTAAACTATGTATATGAAAATTAGTAGCCGTTCATCAGATAAGAAACTTGATAGCTGCCTTTTCACTGTCATGAGCTAGCTTATCGTTATCAGCCGTATAAACTTGTGCAGAATTTGATTGATTTCCTAATCACAATCACGCCAAAGTACTCAGCAACTAGACTTAAAAACCATAACATTCAAAATATACAATAATTTCTGTTTAAAGGCTTTTTAAGTAAATAATTACAGATATCATACTTATGGTCACAATTCGTTTTGATGTCGGTTAAGACTAAAATATTATCTGAAATGACGTCAGGAATATAACTTAAGCAAATAAGAGAATAATATTTAATTAAAATGAATTTGCTTTGCAGACATTTATGATGCAATTTATTAAAAGGCACAAGAAGTATAAATATCAAGGTTTAATTTATAGTTGGTGTTTAAAAAATTAGGAAAGAAAAAAAATTTAATATTTAAATATTTATAAAAAATCATAAGAATTTCGCATGAGAATGTATTTATGAAATATAGCTCGGGTATAAACTACAATAACTTATGTGCTTTCTGTAGAGTAACGAGATAAATAATGAACATCACGTGACGTAAATATTAAATTAAAATTGTAAATGTACAAATTAAAAATATATCGGGTGAAAGAAACCTTCTTCAGTCAATTCTTCCCTTAGTCACAAAACGCAACGGCAAAAATTAAATCCCATCGGTTGGATGTATAGCATGGTTGTCTAAGGTTAAAGTTAAAATGTTACCTTTTGAAAATTATTTACTTCAAAAAAAACATGCTAGTCCTTGAACTGACTAGACTTTGAAACATATTCTTAGATTACATGGACGAAAATGGCAGTTGAATGACAAGGAAATTAAGTTAAAATGCAAGATGATTCTATTTGTCATAAACATGTAGGGACGCACATAGATTGGGTTAGATTGATGTGCCTGATGAGTGCACTTAGTCAGAATCAGAACCATTGTGCCACCATTCCAAAATCGGCTGAAATACAAGTTAGAACCATTAAGAGTTAAAAAAAATAGCCGAATAATGTACGCCTAAGGTATGCCAGATCTGGACATAGCAGGAAAATTTGAATTTCCTTCATCTTATGTTTTGGGACAGGGGCAAATATTTTTTCATTTTGTCGTGTCGGGGTAAGTCGTCATTTTCAATTTCAAAGAATGGCTCCACGGCCTAACACGCACTTAGTCACACGAGCATTATTTTGTGTTTTTCGGCATGTATGTTGTATCTTGTTCCGGGAAACGATTTATGAGAAAAATACAAATTGATATTTTGCCAAGTTTCTTAAATGTTCTACCATACATGAAATTTCGAACTTGAAAAAACTTGTTAATCGGTCAATGCAGACAAATTACCGTCGAGCTGTAGCAGCAAATTGGTGCTAATTGCAAACTAGACCCGATAACAAATTTAAGTAATACACAAGGTATAGGCGGGTGTGAGATGGATTGTAATGTCATAAAATAAGAATTTGAGTCACCATTTTCATGTTAACTCTTTAAACAAATTTGATCACAAGTTAGTCAGATTGACGGTAAATATACAATACTCACGACTGTTATCGAAAATAGTCGCATCGTTTCCCATGTCGACAACAACCTAATTAAAATTAAGCGATGTTATTTTGTAATGCTATCGATAAACTCAGCGATGCCAAATCACATTTTGAAGAACGATTAGAAATTGACAAAATAGCTTACAAAATTAAAAAGACAGTAGGTATTGTTGCCAAGATCCCCTTTATTCGTTAATTGTCTTTTTACATCAACTTTTTTACAACAACTTTAAGAAAAACGTAATAAAAACAGCAATTACCGCTTCATTCTAAGGGGCAACATGGCGATGTCGTGGATTAAATCGTCGAATGGTTTAAATTTTATCCCTGGAGCTACCTTATTCACAAACTTGACATTCGCACTCACACTTGTTTCCTTTGGTCTGTAGAGCTACTTAATATATTTATTCTTTTATTCTTGGTAACTCCTTGTTCTGCCTTTCCGATTTCTTCGTCTTCTTCTTCATATGGTGCTTCAGTCCGGGGTTGACCTGTGCCTCAAACCGAATATCTCGATAGCTGCCAGGATCATTAAGCAGCTCCTTCCGATTTCGCACTTCAAGTTTGTTGAGGTCCTTCTCCATTTCTATACACTATTGTGTACATAGGCGTTCTTATTTACGTTGTCCTACTGATTCGGAGTTAAAGACTCTTCGGGCTGGAGGTTGGCTATACCCATATCGCAGCTCATGTAAGGCCCGTACAGTTTGTGGTTAAATATTTTTTTCCAAGAACCATCAATGCAAACAGGGCCAAAGATTGAACGCAGAAAAATTGCTAGCTAAATTACTAGATTTTTGAAAAATCGTTCCTCTTCAGTTGGCAAGTGAGTTCTACAAAGGTCACTTGGCATTCGTCACGTTGTCTAAAACCTTTTTTTACATTGAAGGTTTTGGTGAGTTTGGTACTCACGGAGTAGTGAAAATTTGCTCTTTATACATATTTAATGCGAAATTGGCAAGAGCTTTCATTTTCGGTAAAAAAGTTCCTTATATTGTTTTGTCACAATAGTGCCTAAAATGAATGTCAGCAACATTTAAATTAATGTTTAGTAAGTTTTCACTAAATTGATCTTCAGTCTTGGCCATTTGCGCTGCTGGACTCGTAGTTAAACATCCTTACAAAAATTCAACGCATTAGCACATAAGTCCTAAAACGCGCTGACCTTCATATTGGCCAATGAATTTATGTTCAAATCTTCTTGTTCATGTAATCACAAACGAAACCGCAGACCGCGTGTAGAGCTTTTTTCTACCTCAACCACTCAGATGTTTATTAATTTTCTCAAAATGGACAATGAAAAAAAATATTGTAGTGACCCAATCCACAAAAGTTTCTTATCATTATACAAAATAACCACAAAATTTAGGCCAATAATTTCAAATCAAAATTTTAACATTTTTCTTATTCCCTTGCCTTTTAGGTATGCGGCATCCTACTCATCGTCTTTGGATCCCTGACTCTTGCGAACTTGGGAGATTTTGTAAATTTCTCTGAAGCTTCTTCCACTAACACTTTGCCGATTCTGGTTTTGACCCTCGGCTGCATAATTTTCGTTGTTTCGTTCCTCGGCTGCTGTGGAGCAATCAAGGACAACAAATGTCTTATCTACAGTGTAAGTTAACAAATAATTCATCAGTTATTGGCTAAGTTTCACTAACAAGATTTGCCCGACAGTATTCCGTTTCGATGCTTATCCTTTTGCTTCTGCAAATCGCACTTATCATTTACACATGGGTTGCAAGAAATAACTTCCTGGACAATATGGGCAAGATTGTGGACGATGCATGGGCTATCCAAAAGGATCAACCCGGCTACATGGATGCCCTTCAGCTGAGCGTAAGTTCAATTAGCTTTTAAAATGCACGCAAGAAATTCAACGATTTCTTTTTTCGTATAGTTCAAGTGCTGCGGCAAGTTCAATGCTCTAGATTATCCACTTAATTCAGTTCCGAACTCGTGCTGCGGATCAATGACCAAAGCTTGTTCAATGATTGAAGCGTACGACGTAGGCTGCAGGGGGAAATTCGTTGATTTCTGGGCAACAAATACAAACATAATCAAATACGCCGGACTGGGTGTTGCCCTTGTCGAGGTAAATATAAACAAAGTACATTTCATTGATTTTTTATAACTCATCTTATTTTATTTTTTGCATTGCAGCTTGTTGCGTTCATCTTTGGATGCTTCCTAGCGAACAGTATACACAAAGGACGAACCGTGTAAATGGCAGCCTGTGAGATGATACTTTGTGGTATCAAGAATAAACGTGTGACTTTTTTATTAAGTTCTTCAGCCAAAAAAAGAGACTTGTAAAGAATAATAAATTATTGAATTTCTAATATATAAAGACAAAAGTAATAATGTTTTTTCTTCAAATATCTTCTGCAAAATTTCTCGTTGCCACGAGTTTTTCGCAACACATAATGATATGAGGCATATGTTTCCTGTTCCTTGCGTGGCACACGAGTCCGGAGGGGACATGGATCTTAACCAAGCGGTCAGCAATCATGGTTTCTTGTAAGCTGATTCCAGTTTCGCGTACCAAGTTGGTTAAAGTCCATCATGTTGTGCTTTTTATATGAATCGGGGACGTCCTCGGTGGTGATTGGAAGAAGATGGATTGTCCAAACGCCCTGCAAATATTTTGTGTTGAGCCCGTAGTACTACGTAAAGTTCGTCTTCTACTCTCGACACCATCACTATAATTAGTACCAAAAACGTTTTTTGAACGTTCCTCTCGGCCCTTAAATGTTTGAATCCGTTGGTTCTTAAGTGCTTCAAGCGCTGCCCAATTGGTGGTGGCTTCCCAATCCGCACCAAACTTTTCCTCTCTGTGGCTGCCTTGGTTTTTCGGCTATAACGCGCAGATTTTCCGAGCGACTGATTCGACAATTTAGTTTGTAAACTTTGCCAACGAGCTGAAAATGCTCTCAACAGAAAATATGACTTTTCGCCCCAAAATTGTTGTCAAGTTCAAGCTGCTGTAGGCGATAGCGAAGGCTATGGTCGCCCGTCGTCAACTGCTGAGGTAAATGAATCTGTTAAACGAACAATCAGAGACCTTTGTGCAGAATTGTCTTATGACCAGAGCGTTCAGTATGAGCTTCGAAGATCGATAACGAGTTGATATCCGTTAATTAAGTCTTAAACTCTTGGCCACAGCAGCCATATTCTTATCTCAATGCATCGTACGTCGGCGGATACCATGAATGTTATCCACATACCAGTGTCAGGATTATTTTGCACAAACTTACAAAAGTATATATGGTTGCTTTTCTTCAGTGTTTTCAAAAAACGCGATTTTTTTGATACACAATTGATTAATCGTAAGGCATTTCATTTCACTCCCCAAATGTATGATACTAACTTTCTGTCAAGATTTTAAGTGGGAAACAGCTGTCAATATCAAAATAATCTATGATATAAAAAAACAACAGCAGATAGCCTACTCTTTATGTCACAAAGTTACCTTTTCAACGAGCATTCTATCATAGGAATGCAGATATTTAATACATTGAAGGGAAGAGTTAAAAGAAGTCTATACAGAACTATTTTCAAATCATTAAGCATTCGTTTCCGATTGACTCATTTTTGAAGTTTTTTTTCAAAAAACAACAAGAGCTTCCCTAAAAGTAAAACACAAACAAACACGAGTATATGTGTAGTACGAAAATATTAGTCAGACTGTTTACACCGCAATCAACGCCCTGAGTCAACAAATGTAAATAACAAGTCTACTGATAACGCAACGTACATAGCAATTCACAATCTTGTTCGCTATGCAGCTTGCGCAATGAATGCTCATTTCATCCACTATCGCCTTTCTAAAGAGAAACTCCAAATAATAAGAGAGAAGTTTTTTTTTTTCTCATTTCCAGCCGTACGATCGACCTCATCTGGTCTGGTAGAACAATTCCTGTTTAAGTAATTTGTTGTTGAGTTCTCTTAATTTTGTGTTAATGAAAAACGAATAGATAAATAATTTGTACAGCCGTACCAAATGAAGACGCGTTGAGTGGATTTAAGCCAAGAAAACCCATTGAAACAACATACGACTTTGATCGATCTTTCAGTTAAGTGTGCACTCTGTTGCGTTGCACTAAATGCAAAGAAATATTTCAAACCTAATGCGCATCAGCTTCGCGAGTCTGTGCCCCGATTCGCTCTACAATGGCTTAGTAGAAATCACTAAACTGGACGTCGGTGGATTACACTGCCCATAAATAATTTCGGTTTTCTCTTTATCCTAAGCTTTGAATTTTTAAATAGACATTTAACTGGAATATGGTAAAGTTACCACGCAACAAAGTGAGGATACACTACCTCAAAAAATTGCACGTACACTCCTGAATTCAAAACAGCACTTGGAACACTTGGAAATATTTTTTTTTAACTATAAGAAAGTATATCTCAAATTTAAAGAAACTCATTTATTTTGCTTGGTTCATTCTTGCTAAGATCGGATAAAAGTATGTTGTTTTGTTGAAACAGTGTATATCTACACAAGAAGCTAACTTCGAATTGCTTATTTCCAATATGCCTGTATTTATTATAATACACTCTGACATGAATATTTTTGTCCGTCACGTCATACTCACATGCATATGTCCACAAATACATATACTTGCTTTGGAGCTTACAAACTCTGAAGCTGTACATCAAAACAAAGAGTTTTCAGTTCAGTTTTTTATCAGAAGATATTGTTATAGTGTTATATTGTTTGAAATAATTATCTATATTATAGATTTTACGTATAGAACTCACAATTTTTAGAGACTGTGACGAACATGACGAACGTACGAACACACCAAAACAACTGGTATGTTTTTAAAAGCAAAATCTTAAAGTAAGCTAAGTTTTTGTTAAGTAAGTTTTTATTTTCGGTTAAAAGAAGAAATCGTGGTATTTGCCTTTTTGAAAAATTAATGGGTTACTATTTCGAGCATTATTTAATTAAGTAATGCTTGACGCTTCTAAAGCGTCAATCGTAACTGGCTTATTCCTGAAAACTTTAGGCTTTACATATCCCCAAAAAAATAGTTAAAATGTAAGGCAAAACGTGAAATTAAATGTTCACCTAATTGATTTCTTAAGAAGTCCATTATTTGCCGCGCTGTAGAGCTTGGAGCGCTTTCTTCTTGAAACCAAACTTAAATTCCAGGGAGCACATAGTCCATTAACATAACCAAGTTGCTGAGATCAACGACGAAAAGTCATGGTCTTTACAGTCTCAGCTACACGTGCCGAATATGGTCTAACCGTTCGAGTATCGATCTAATGTAAACTGAGAATCAAATTTGGTGTTGGCAACAGGGGTTTCAGAGGGTCAACTGTACGCACTCGAGTCGCACGAAAAAAATTTCTAAAAAAACATTGATTTTCGTAATACAGCTAAAATAGTTGGAGACGTTGTTGTAGTGTGAGTCTTTAAATGATGATTTGCCAAAAGATACTGAACAAAAATGACAAAGCAGTTTGATAGAGTCACACGTGACCTGTTGAAAAAGAAGCATATTCAAAATCAAACTTCATTATGAATGACCAGTTACATGCATTGTTGGTAATTTGTTTTCCGTCATATTAAGTTTGAGTTAAAAATTGGTGATATTGTGGTGTCAGCGTTCTAAGTTCTTTAAAATTCTGAAATAAATTTTCGTTTATTGATCATTTTCCACGGCTCCACTTTTTTCGGTTGCTACACAAACACACAATTAATACAAGTTGTCGTTCGAACGCTGCATTTTGGTTTACTACATTCGTTAGAGAATAATAAAGTACAATGATAAGTTAAAGAAACTAGTTCCTGAGTCCTTGTGGAGTGTAGTGCTACATAATTAACTTTTATACATATAGAATAATAAGTGCGATTCTCGTAGATAAGAGAAAAGAAAAAAATTAATTATAGCCTCAAGTAAACCTTGTAACCTGCAAGTAATCGACTTATCAACGCAATAATGTGAATCTTGTCAAATTACTTTTAACTACAGGCTACTAAACTTAATTTTCAATGTTCAAAATAATCATAATTACATATACATAATATATTTACATTTGCAAATTACGCCCATTCTTAATGTTTATATTCTTTAATTCGATTTCCTTAACTTAAGATTGAACATAAATATATTTTTAAAAATATTTATCTTTTCAACTTTGCGTTAAAGCAACACCAAAGACGCAAGCCAAGCGAAATCACTTTGTAAAAAAAATCACTTTGTATAGTATAAATTAAAAATTATAAAGACTTAAGCTCTCTTGAATCTTATCGGAACTACAGCCATGTATACAGTTTATGAACCTAAGTGTAACGTAACTCTTCGAGAGACATATCATTCGTTGAAAAATTGTTCTGTTTTTACTAGCTTGAGTTTTTTAAATCACTCGAAAATAGATTTTCTTATTCATCCTCCTCTTAGGACTGAAATGTTCTCCTTTATTGCAAGACTTATTGAATGTATAATGTATAAAATGGGGCCTGAAACAAACTAAGTGTAAAGAAGTTTATGAAAAAAGGAGGCGGTGACAATATTTCGTGAATCATATTTTCTATGAAAAATGTGAGAATTCATGAAAGTGTGTTAAAACATATCAAACACTAATAAAAGACATCGTTAGGAATTGGAATACTTCGGTTAAAGATCAATTCTACTTTTATTTAGTAATCAATTAAGAGGTAAATACAATCAGCGGTATTGGGAAGTATCTGAGACTGAAAAGCCTTTTTCTAATTTTGTAGTGCAACGAACAATCGAATGGAATTGAGTTCAGTGGACCGTAACGAATTACTTCGCAAACAAAATGCCGGAGCTTACTCCCACTATGAGTCACAATCACTACCTCGGTAATGACAATCGGAATATTACGTATGCAGGTCGCTCTCTCACTCATTATCACTACAATGTTCTCAGCAATATAAATATAAAATTTTTAATTATTTTTTTCACACAGATTTAGTGCTTGAATTCAAGAGTAATATTGATAATAGAATTGAACTTGCTTATTTCCAAAACATTTTTCATCCAGAACTGGAGTACTTTTACTGCGCTGAGTTCATCTATTCTAGATAATTTCATGCTTTTACAAGACTTTGGATAGTTACATTGCTTGTAATTTTTCAACTTTCACATGTAATAACATTCAGTGTCAGCTGTGTCTAACAAAACAATCATTGTCATAGCTGGAAAAAGTTCCCGAGTATAAACTACCTTTCTTCCTCTTTCCATCGCACTCTCATACTAATATTCTCTCTCTGTCTTTTGTTAGATAAGATCCGTTATCATTTCTAACTGATACGACCTCATATTATTCATATATACCTTCGCAGCAAATGAGGAAAGTTTAGTCGATTACCAGTTTAGATCGCTTCAAGGCCCGAAGGCGCTGCAATTTTCGAAATCGAATTTTTATATTTTAAAACGAACAAACCCTTTTTTACCACCCGCCGAGGTAATTGTTTATTCATTATTTTTATGTTTTGCAAAATCTTTACAGTCAAGAAATAATTTCAGATCATACGAGTGCCAAAACATGGATTGCGGGGGAACATTTGTGAAATATGTGCTCTTTCTGTTCAACATTTTATTTGTGGTAAGCAAGCAATTTTTATTCCAGTGATTTTAAATTTAATGGATCGGTGTCGTTAGATACTATAATAATAGGATCCGTTTTTCTCTATTTGCTTTCTTTCAAGCAGATAGATATTTATTTAAATTAAACTGACCACCGCCCAGTATTCTTTTCAACAATTTTTTAAGCCATCTTTAAAAAAATTTAAAAAAAAACTCTCGCAATGAGATACACGTTCTGGTAAATGTATGAGTCAACGAAATAGTTGCTTTACACAAACCCGCATACAATGAGCTTTATTTTTGTTATTGCAACTAAGTACATTGGCTTGAGTATATTTAGTTTTATCTGGAATGATAGCAGTATCTTATCGTAGCTGAATGCCGAAAGGAAAATATTTGTCAGGTAATGCCAACTTTATAGGCGGACGGCGGAGAGCGCTAAACGAGTGTCATTAATACATGGGATTAAAAATCTATCGAGAGAAATGTATACTGACACAAATTATCCTTGAATTACGTCAATTTATCATATTTTGCCTGTTGAATATTATTCACCTTTGGAATTCTTATTAACTCATTGCTGTTCCTCGTGACATCATTATCAGGGTGTGGTTATTATTTTCTGTCCTTCTTTTAATCCAGTCAAGAAGTCAACTCTCAATTGATAGTACTTTTAAAAAGTATTTAAGATATGACGCTGTTCTGTTATCCCAAAAGTTATAAAAAAGGGCTGCATTGCATGACAGGAAAAGGAAAAGTCGAAATTGTTCTTTCTCACTCACATTTACGACTTACTTTCCTAAATAATAAACGTATGTATATACTATGTATACAATGTTATCTAAATAACACATTCTGTCTCGACCAAACCCCAAACATCATGTTTCTTGTTTCGAGCTATAGCATTATGTGCTTTAATCGTTTAATACCGGTTCCTGACAAAAAAAAAAATCCAAAAAGATGATGCAGATGCAGCCAATTCACATCGTCAAGACGGAGAACTTTGGAAATAAATTTTCAATATTTACAAACATTGTTCAAACATTAAGCGACTTATTTCATTCCGCGAAATTTTGTAATTGACTTTCACTCAAAATTACGGTCGGGAAGCAGTTGTAAGCTAAATGGCCATACACATTTTTACATTAAAACATTTTTTCGGCTGCATAATTCCGAAAGCAACTCATTGACGTCTTAAGCGTGACGTAGGCAGCCTTCTTTCCTTAATGGTTACAGGCATACTGCAAGACAAACCTTTCTTGTAATCTCTAGGACTATTCTACAGGCTATTCCAAAGGTTTGTCCTTTGTGTCAAGTATTTGGACCTTCCTTTCGCCAAATTGAATTACTAGCACTAAAATGTGTTTATCGTTAAATCTCAAAAAAGCTTACATACGTGGATTTAATATTTACTTCAAGATTGGGAAACTTTCTTATAACTTTCTCAAAAGGAAGCGTTCTGTCGTTGGTATTATGTTTTTTTCCAACTCGTTTTGCCTCTTCTTCAAGGCCCATGAAGGTGTAGGAAACAAAGTCTCCGGGAACTTATTCAACTAGGTACACCTTGCGCGGAAATTAAGTTCACTTTGATAAAGTGTACTTTATTCCCTGTCAATTAAAATGAGTCACGGTCACACGACCGTAAGAATTCGCAGCATGTTTGAAATGGACCGCATGTTTTCTCATGTTAGACGGCAAAGTTGGATCAGTTTATCTGACATTTTGAACTCAACCACCATTTTATAGAACTCAAGCCAATTGACACTGGCGTATGATTCTTTGAAATCAATAAATAGGTGATGAGGCACGATTTGAAAATTGTTGGTAGTTTTCAATATTTGATTCAGTATCAAAATTTGATCGATTGTCGGGAGGGAAGCCAGGACGTTTCAAATATTCAGACATACGAAATTCAGCAGGGATATTTCTCGGTTGTTCTTGAAAGCTATTCGTTTGACTTTTTTGAACATTGGAGCATAGAGATAATGGCATGGTATTTGGTGAATATAATAATAATAATAATAATTGAGTGGCACTACAGCCCACAAGAGACCAGTGCCTAGCTTCTACAACAACTACGAGGGTTGCCTTTTATATTTTGGGATTAGAGAACAAAAGCAAATACAAATCATCGAAAATAGCTTTATTGTTTTTCAAAATATTCCCCATTAAGATTTATACACGTTTACATGTGTTTGAACCAATTGTCGAAGCACTTTTGCCACTCTGATTGAGGTATCTCCAAAACATGTATTCTGAACGCTTCTTTAGGTGTCGAAAAACGTTGGCCTCTCATTTTATTTTTTACATACGGGAATAAAAAGAAGTCATTCGGTGCCGAGTCAGGACTATCCGGCGGTTGACTCATCAAATCGATGTTTTGAGTGCTCATAAATGCAGTTGTTTGAGCCAATGTGTGAGATCTCGCATTATCTTGGTGAAGAGTGATCCGTTTTCGGCGGTTGGTTTTCCTGATTTCTTGCGTGCTACTGTTTCCTCACGAGTTGAAGGGACCTACAGTTTATTGCCGACTCCGAACGGCGAGATTTGATTCCCGGCGTCCCGCCCGGGAATCGAACCTAGAACTTCTGCGTGGCGGTCAACGCACTTACATGACCACCTTGTTCAATACGTTCCGCCTTGAGGTTATCACAGTCAGTAGCCTTGCCGATCTCTAGCTTTCTATGTGCTGACTTCTTCAAAGCAGAGAGGGGAGGGGGAATAGATTTCCAGAATTGGGTTTTCTTGTTGCAGCAACTACTGAGTCTTCTTTTCCTAATACTTCAGTGAATCACAGATTTCCTTGCCTGTTTCTGCTTAAAGCCAACTGCAAGTTGTTGGGCTCGTCAAAAATGTTGGATCGCGAGATCAACACGGTTTTTCCTATAATATTTTATTCACTCACACTCTTCACTGAATTGACGAACTATATTCTTCTCTTTTTCTAGGTGTGCGGTATCCTTTTGATTGTCTTCGGTTCATTGATGCTATCGAACTTAGGCGATTTCAATAAATTCGATGGAGCCGTACACACAACCAGCATTCCAATTGCCGTCATTGTTTTGGGTTGCATCATCTTTGTCATTTCATTCATGGGATGCTGTGGCGCCATAAGGGAGGATACATGCCTCACCATGACAGTAAGTTCAACGATGAGATAATCGTATGAATTCAAATGACGTAATCGTTATTATATTTCAGTATTCAGTTTTCATGTTGGTCCTGTTAATTCTTCAACTGATTCTCGTCATCTACATTTGGGTGGAACGCACAACCTTCCTAAACACAATGAACACCATTGTCGACAGAGCTTGGACGCAAAGACACGACGAGGGACACTTTATGGATGTTCTTCAAATTGCAGTAAGTAGTTGAGACGTTTTGTTTTTTAATGCCAGACATATTTATCGATATTTTCCGGATTAGTTCAAGTGTTGTGGCAAAATTGGACCCATTGATTACACAATTTCAAAAGAAACGGTACCGAATTCATGCTGTGGAGCATCAGCAACTTCGTGTTCACTTATTTCAGCTGCACCAAACGGGTGTTCGAAGACGTTCACTAATTTCTGGGACAAGAACATAAACATCACACGATACGCTGGACTGGGTGTTGCTGCTGTTGAGGTGCGCTTTTATTGATTGAATTTTTATCCATAATGTGCCTAATCCATCCTCCGATTTTTTCACAGTTGATTGCGTTTATATTTGGATGCTGCTTAGCGAATCAAGTGAGAAACGAACGTAGACGGGCTGCATATTAATTCGACAATAAGTGACCGCTGCTTCAGCCTTTGTGCAAACAAATTCCGCACGTCGCTAGTTACCCTACACAATAGTAAAATAGGTTACAAAATTATGTAAGAAAATTTATTATAGTACACACATATGTCCTATTCTCTTTTATGAAACACTAAATTATGCTAGTTTAAGCTTTATATTTTTAATATTAGAGAATGCTTTGTGCATTTATCCTTTCCGATATGAAATGAAAAAGGATATTTTAAGAAACCTGTTCAACCTATTCCCAGAGCGAAATGCTGAAAATGTTATAAAATGAATATAAATATAGATTTGCCATAAGAAACAATGTAAATTAAAACTTGCTATAGAGTCATAATAAAATAAATTTCAAACCTTTCGTGACAGTAAGCACGATCCTGATCAGCATGAGAAAAGGTTTGTTCGCGTACCCAAAAGCCAGTCCGTATAACAAATACACTCAAATCTTGTTCGTATACATAAAAAATTAAAATTTGTTTGCAGATGATAACGTAAGAGATTTATAAATTTCGACAGGCTGTTGTTTGGGTTTTGTGGGAAAATTTTTTCCCAACCTTTCTCTAGCAGGATTTTCATAAAAACTCGTTCATTAAAAATTTATACTGTGTTTGATTGAAAAAGGGTCTTTTAGGTATCTGCCTAAGATATTATAAAAATATTCTTTATTGGGGTCCCAGGTCCGCATAAGTATTTTAAGGTCGTCAATTGACTCTGAATGTTTCTTTGTAAGCTTAAGTGTCATTATTGACCAGATATCACAAACCACCTTAAGCTAAGAAAATAAGAATGAAATCTATGATGCTTTACAAGGAGCTTGACACAACATTTGTGGAAAGCAGCGCAGACGTTTGGTAGCATCGACTTCTCGTCACAGTATAAAGTACTGGATGGAAAAGAAAAAAACATTGTGCCCAGACAAATTTTACATTTATTATTGGATATATAATTTAATGATCGCCGTGGCGAAGTGGTAAGTGCATCGACTGCGGCGCAGAAAGTCTGGGTTCGATTCCCGGAAGGGACACCTAGCATTTTTTCACGGCACCACCTCTTTCGAGTTGCTGACAACACTCAAAGGGTATTACTTGTCTATGGAAAGCTTCTCAAATCTCGCCGTTCGGAATCGGCAGAAAACTGTAGGTCCCTTCTACTCGTGAAGAACAATAGCATGCACAACACGAGTAGTCGTTGTAGAAGCTAGGCCCTGGTCCGTTATGGGCTGTAGTGCCACTCAATTATTAATTATTGTTATTATACAATTTAATTCATGCGGTTTGCTAACTTTTATTATTCCAGCTGCATTTAAACGTTTTGAAATGGCTGCTTCAGTGACCTCCAAAGATTCTGCGAACTATTCTTGTGTTTGGCAACAATCTTCATAAAGTAATGCCTTCAGTTCTTCATCTTCAAACCTTTTTAGCTGCTCATCATCGTTTTCCTAGCCAAAACCACAAATTTTAAATCGTGCAAACCACTTTTGGCACATTCGCTCAGCGCATGTTCACCATAAATTTCCATTGAAATACGATGACTTTCAGTTTTCTTCATATTAAATTAATGAAGAAGAACTACCCGCAAAAACACTTTTTCAGGCACAAAGTTCGACATATTTGAGTAAAAACAAATTGTTGTTGTTAACGCTTTAAATGAATGACATATGTATACTGAAATGACATACAATGACGTAGCTTTCCAACGCATGTTCCAATCGAATAATAAAAATAATAATACCAGTTACGCCATCTCTTAGCAAACCACACGAATTAAGTTATAGACCCAATACTTTCTTTCTGACTACAGTTGTATGTGCTCACCTAGCCTATGAATATACATATGTTTGCTTTTAAATTTGTGTTAAGAAGTGCATTTTGCAATTCCTTTGTTTTGTTTTATGGAGTTAACGGATCGTATGTATTGGAATCTTAAAACAAAATAACAATTTAAAACTTCAACTCTACAGATTTTTTCGTTAAACACAATTCGATCTCTCCCTTGTTAAATGCAGCTATGTTCGGGTATGGGTGTTGGTCTTCGCCAAGGGTGCGTCTTATCACTTCTCCTTTTCATTATACAAATACACGAACTGGATGTTGCAGCGCAGCCGAGGCGAGGAATGTTTTACTTTGGGAGAGTTAATGGTAAATCAACTTCTCTTCGCGTATGACTCACATCCTCCCAGACGGAACTCAAGCGCGCGTTCGATAAGCTTGTGGCCGTATGTACTAATGGTGGAATGAAGCTGAAAGGCCTCTTCATGTTAGTAAAACAGGTGGATGAGTTTAAGTATCTCGGGGCTTACTCTCACCTATGGTCATGAAATTTGGGTAATGACCGAAAGAATAAGATCGAGAATACAGGCTGCCGAGATGAACTTTTTCCGTGCCATTGCGGAAGTTACTCGCCGTGATAGGCTGAGAAACGCGACGGTGCGGGGGGGAATTCAATATTGAGTAGCTGCTTCTTCGGACGGAAAGGGCGTTGGTTTGGCCACGTGGTACGGATGTCCCCTTCATCACGACTCCCGAAGCGTATCTAAGATGCAATTCCATCAGGTAGGCGACCACTCGGCAACCCCAGGGTGAGTTGTTTGGATCAAGTGTATAAACTCGCCTGGTTGCGCTTGGGAATAATAAATTAGAGTCGATAGCGGAGGATCGGTCGGTCTGGAGGTCTCTCGTCCGTGCATTGTTATCGCGACCCCTTTACTGGAACTTGCGATTTAAAGAAGATGATGATAATGTTTACGATCTCTCTCATCTCTCTCGATTGAGCTAAGATCGTTGTGTTTTAAGCTGCATTGTACATGTATTCAAGTAGTAACTTAGATCTAATACTAATAAACATACACTAATAGACCAATTTAGTCTATTAAATATTCAGATACCAAATAATGTAACATGCAATCAACCTGAGACGTGTTTTATGGTTGAATTGATGTAGTAACGTTTTAGAAATGTGTTGGGTCTCTCTAAATAATTTTTCTCCGAACCGATAAAAAAACAAACTCATTTTTGTTTCGTTCAAAAACACAATACCATATAAAAAGCTTTGTGGGTGGTATTGTCTATCAAACGCTTTATTCTTATTTGCTGTCGATATGAACGTCTTTTTCGGGCTAAACTACCATAAAAGTATTTTTTTTTAATTACTTTCCAAGGGACACGTAGAATGGAGGTTTGTTAATGACGGGCGACAAGACCACCTGTCATCTTTAAAAGCCAGGTTTTGAGATCAAACTTAATTGTGCATAATATATTTATTGTATATCATTCGTTTTGTATAGGGAGCCGTATTTGTCTTTCTTTATGGATTTCATTTCTTAATGTTCCCATCTGTCGTGTTGACTTTGAACTCGCAGAATAGATTAATCACAAGCAGTTTTCCAATATTTCGCATAAACAAGTAAAAAATCGTCCGTTCAGTTCGTAAACCGTGTGGAGGTATTTTTTTTTTTATTTTATATTTATTTAAGAATGAAGTATTTTTTCTTAAATTTCCTAGGTATAGGTGGTTTTGTTAATTTTTGTTTTTCTAATATTAACAACTACACTTTTGACGTGGGATCAAAAACCATATCGTTTAACTTTTTGATTTTCCGAATTGTATTCTATTGAAGATCACAATCGGTTATTTTAAATTGTTAAAATAGCATGTTTTGTAGTAATGTATGTACTCAACGCAGAGCTAGGACAGTAAACATATAGTTTTGTAGCATTATATGCACATACATACATACACGTATAATCACAAGCCATTTGTTCTCATGAAAACTAATATATTGCATGCCAAAACGCAGTCTTAAGGATTCCATCACACAATGTTGTATGTATTTTATGTATATAGTATTCGTTCATAGCAATTTGGTTGCACGAATGAGGAATCTCTAATATACATTAAAATGTGCAAACATGTGTACATACATACAATTAGTGACAAAAATCTACGTACACTAGAAATTCGACTGAATCAATGAGATTTTCTCTATAAAAACAAAACTTAATTCCAGCAAAGTAAATGCATATTTCTATACTTACTATTCAGTGAAGTATAAAAATAAATATTTTTAAAATTTAAAAACAAGGAAATAACTTGATTTTTCTTAAATAAAGGAAAACAAGGATGGCTTTAACGTTAATCAAAAACATAATTATTATTAATAAGAATTTCATTTTGAAGGTATCACTAGTTCTCTTGTCTTGAGGCGCCCTTTTAATACATATTATAAGTGCTCTATAGGGCTTATATGTGGAGATTGTTGATATGTTTGCAATTGTTTAGTTGGATAACAGAAGTTCCTTAACTATGAGGGGGGTATGTTGAGGGCGTGACTTTGGTGAACTGCATACGACTCCTCTAATCCTAGATTTTTTTAAAATACACGAATTCGTTTATTGTCAATGTGGTGAATGAGAACTACGTTTCTAAACTCCGGCTCTGACATAAAACCCCAGACGAGAACACATCCATCTTCATGCCTACGCCGTATTAGACTTCCTTCATACTCTCATTTTAGGAGTTTTGCTGACTCTTCTTACTATAAAACACTCTTCATGGGCATCCAGATGGGCAATTAGAATTAAGTGATCCGGTTGTTTTATAATTTCTAATATTGTGTGTACTGCAGATATAGATAGAAATACATATTCGAATAAGTTTTGCAATCTGTCGTAGTAATTTTCGTTTAGAATTATGTTTTGTTATGAGTTCCGGAGATCAATGGAGACATCCTAATGTTTTGCTTCCACTTTGTGTACAAATCAGTATTTTCAAAAAAGATAAATTCACAATTTCAAACAAATTGTTAATATAAACAAAAGATACAGAAATTCAGAACTTTACCACAAAATAGAGAGCAGTTTTTGGCTATGCACGTATCATCTTTGTTTTCCTACATTCATGGAAAAATCACTAGGTCTTTGTATGTATGTATAACCAACGTCTGTAATTACAGTTATCCACCAAAAAATGTATGTACTACTTCCAAGTAAGGATCAAACAATTTCGATTTTGTCACATGTCATGATTATGTATGCATGAAGTACCAATAACCTCATTCATTTTTCGTATAGATTGTATTAAAAAGGGACAATCTCTTCAAATTGTGATTGTGTTGAAAATTGCGTCGTTGAGTTGAGTCCATGAAAAATTCCTGAAGGGAGAGAATGTCCCTTCGCTAAACGCTTCTGTCTACACCCAAAACCCAAGTACGTTCTATGTAGGCATGTATGTACGCATGGATAAAACATTTCTCGGACACAACCAGACGTTCCCCCACACATCTGTGGCTTCACAATGACGTCATAATTGTTTATTTCACTAATCGAAAGTGAAATTCTTTCTACAGCAGACGCGAGTTTCCGTTTAGGCAAAGTTTCATAGCCCGCCAAACGAGCAGAGTGGCCCGCCTCCTTGACTACACTTGCACGGCTACGTGTAACGCATGCAGTAGTACACATTATTTCGTAAATTGCGCACTAAAAACCATGATTCCGCTTTGAAGTTTCAGTAACCTCGCTTTTCACTCAACATGAATGGACTGAGAGTTCAGTGTGGCCATTGAATGCAGAAGTTTGGAGTTTCGTATATTTTTCGGAAGGCGAATACAAATATGTACGTATGAATGAGTGTGCCGTATCTTTTAGACAGTGCTTTTTTTAAATTTTTGATTTAAGTTCAAAAATACAAAGCCTTTATAGTTCGGTCTGTTCGTCCGTGTTATGTCAGGCTCTCTTTATATACATACATACCTCCTGAACTTATAAGGCTATTTTCATGAAATTTTGGACGCACATACATACATATACATATATATGCAGATGCATAGTGATCTTTATATGTAAATTATAAATGCTGTCGTACCCCAACGTGTGGTGCTTAAAGAATTTGGAATAAAACTATAGAAAAAAAATGTAAAGATACCCCAAATATAAATCACAGCGGTATCACGAACATTTTTCATCATTTTCAACCCATGAACAAAGTCCACACTCACATAAGCAAGGTTATTAAAGCACCAAAGGAGTTTTTCAACTAGCATTCAAGCTCTTATCTACTGTTTAAGGATTCTCCATAATTTCTCTATCTCTGTAACCACGGTATCTCTTTCTCAAAGTGTGGAGGAATGACTTTGACAAAGTCAATCTTTAATTCCCGTTATTTGGTGTAAGATGCCATAGGTTTGAGCCAAAAAGCATCCCCAAACCTTAACGGATTCGCACCCATGCTTGGGTGCTTACTCGACTTCACCGTATACCTGGCTTTCGACAAACGTAAGCAATATCGGTTAGATATTTTTTAGCAAATTTCAGTCTATATTTTAGAAGATTAGAAACAATTTTCAATCAAACTACTATTTTTGACGGTATTTCAACGTAAAAATAGGCCTCTTAACAGCTCGTTATTAGCTTAAATTACCTTCTTCAGCACGTCTCCTAACTATGCTTGCATATATCGACAGATTGAAGTCCTTAACAATTACCATTGAAAATCGAGAAGGATCTCGGCGGATCATATTCATTGTTATGTGTCAGTTTGTATACTTGTTTTCCAAGGACAACGACCAGAATGAATGGATCTTTTTAATTATGCGGAAAACGGTATACAAGGTATGTTAAAAAAATAGAGTGAATTTTCAAATTTCGCGGGCTACGTACATTCGATTTATGTTATGTTGGTAGTTTGTTTGTTTGTGAGAAGCATAAAAATTAGAAGCATAAAATTAGTGTGTTTCGACGGCGACTTCTGCTGTCGAAAAAAATGTATTATTGGCATTAAATTTTGTGTGAAAAATGGAATTAAAACACTTGAAATGTTGAGTGACATACGGTCAGTGTACTCTGAGTCAAAAAAACGTTTCCAATTGGTTAAAGCTTTTCAAAGAAGTTCGAGAAGATGTGAATGACGACGCTCGCCCTGGAGGCCCGAGAACACTAAAAACGGATGAAAATGTTGAGAAACTGAAAAAAATTGTTATGGAATATCGTCGCATCACTATTAGAGGACCTGCTGAAGATGTCGGCATATCGGTTGGTTCATGCAGTGCAATTTTTTCGGAAATATTGGTCGTGAAATTTGCTGAATATTGACGTAATTTTTTGACCAAAACAACACCGTTATCGTGCCTCAACCATTAAGATTGAGTCCCTACGAGTTTTTTCTGTTCGCTCAATGCGACGATTGAGGAGATACAAACCAAATCGCTGAGAGAGCTAAAGGGTATACCAAAAGGTGATTATCACAACTGCCTCGAGGATTGAAAAAAATCCTGGTACAAGTGTGTTACGACTATATCTAAGGGGAACCTCTTTGTAGGAGACAAAATAGAAATTGATGAATAAATAAATATGTTTTGAGAAAAAAATACAAATTCACCCTACTTTTTTAACAGACTTCGTATTCGTAAATCTCTTTAGAGGTTTCGTTTGGCAAAGATATTTAAATTCTGGTGAAAAATAAGTAATATGTGTTGCTTTCAAATTGTCTCATCTTTTCTACTCAACTCAACGATGGTACGATGGTAAAGCTAAAGCTGTCCTACTCAATAACGAATAACGCTTTTCGGTTGTAACGACGTCGAAAACAACTACTTGTAGCGACCTTTTCATCGACCAAAACTATAATAATGATAGAAAAAAATGAGAGAATTGTGTCTACTATTTACACTAAACACAGCAACATACGATTGAATGCATCTGGGAATTTTTTTTTATTGATATTAGGATCTGTTTTACTTATTTCTCATTTAGAAGCCATTCAGATTAAATTCTAGTAAAAAACAGTATGTAGAAATTTGTAGAAAGAAATTTTAAAATTAAAAGCTTTTACAATTTAGGAAAAGTCTGTCATAATTCGGAGACGGGGAATCTAACTAATATCTGGCAATACACACGTCGAAGGTAAAGGTTTGTTTCCCGGACTGAACACCTTGCATTTTTGACGGTACCATTTCTTTCGATTTGCTGAGAACACTCAAAGAGTGCTAATTGTCTATGAAAAAATTCTCAAAACTGTAGGTCCCTTCTACTCGTGAGAGAACAATAGCACGCACGATACGAGTAGTTAATGCAGAAGCTAGTCTCCGGTCCCTTATGGGCCGTAGCGTCACTCAATTATTATTATTCAACAATCAGTGCATTGCGAAAAACAAAGAAGTTTTAAATCGGAATAAATAAATGGGAAATTCATTCGCTGTTTAAAAAATGCTTACATTGAAGAGACAGTTCTGTAAGGGTTTAAAACTCGAAGGAGCAATAATGTGCCCATCACAGGGCCACCGCCAATAAAAGCACAACTTCTAGAAAAGGATTTAAGCTGTACTGAAAGTTACATTTATTGTTTTCGAATGCGAAACAGCATTGTGTTGGGAAACATTTCGGGAGAAGCATACAGCGTTGAGCCACGGGAACGTGATGAGTGGTTACAAAAAGTGTAATTTTTAATAAGGACGAAGCCGAATTAGCAAAATTTTAAAAAAGAATAACGGTGATCGTTGCTGCAAATATGGATGGTTTAAGGAAAAGAAAACAAAAATGTTTCAGGAGTATAAAGTACTTGCCAGTCAAATATACAACAAAATGACTTTCAAAATGTTCGAGGGTGACTTGTGTGACTTGTTGCTGACTGTCCAGTACCAGGTTGTGGCAAGAAGCCTAAAAAACAATTTTCAAAACAAAACCATGCGCTCAAAATAATTAAGAATATATGTAGAAGCTAATAAGGACACAGGCATGGTGGACACAGATTGGGATGACGTCAGTTGCAACCCAACTGCTACCTGTTTTTAGTATATGGGCTTCCAAATTTTAAACAACTCACAAATTGAATAACTTCTTGTTGAAGAGGATAAATTACATCTCTCTGAATGGAGTGCACTGATCAACCATTCAAATGTCGTTTGTTCCGAAATTTCATGGAAGGAGTTCGTAACAGATGACTATAACATTTTAACAACATACAAATTATAAGTGTGTTGAGTGTTATGAGTGTTCTTTATAACCGAGTTTTACAGTAATTAATACTAGGTTGTTACGCAAAAAAAGTCTGGAAAAAGAGATATATATATTTTTTAAATGTGGAACACCGTTTGCCGTGATGTATGAAAACAGTAGATGGAGAAAAATTTCGACTCCTAAGTGCGGCCACTTTTGCATTTTTTGCATCGTTAATTGTGAGGTATGGGATATGTATATGTAGCATGTTATGCATATTTGCGCACGCATTCTGCATTATGTCGATTTCTTTACAAAATTTTACTGTATTTATTGTATATGTATATTGAGAACCAGATTGTCTTCTCTAGATGAAAACCAAGCTTGGGTGTGTGCCCAGATCTTTTACGGTTGTTATACAATATTCACTTTACATCACATGTGATCATACGATGCATTGTGGAGCCTTGACTCAGTGACGTTAAGTACCCACTTGTTAAGTTTTTCAGATACGTGTTGATTTATTCTCATCAATGTTGTGTACAATGCCCTACACCGTTTTTGTTGGGTCTACCGTTTCTCGGAGAATGGCGTCATCAGCAATTACTGTTTCGGCTTTCCCATGCGGTTAATTTTCGAGGTTTAGATCTCTCGACCGAAACTTACTAAAGGAACGCCGAGTAGTGCCTTCGTTTATCGCTACATTTTTAAAACCGTCATTTACTATTTCTAGTGATGCAAAATTTCAAATAAAAATTTACTGTACTTGCCATGAACTGAAAGTCTCACACATAACACTTTATCGTACAGAAAGAAACATTGTGGACTACAGATGTTCACTTGGACTTTCCATGTGATGCAGTCGGCGCAAACCGCGACAAACACCGATTTCGTCTGTTTTTTTCGAATGTACAAAAATGTTTGTATTTTCTGCAAAAGAAAAGGAAATGTACCCAGTCCTACAAGAACAACGCACTATCTGGGTCATTAACATGTGTCCCTCAAGTGCAGATTTAAAAACAAATTCAATATACATGAATTTTTTCGCTCATCTTTTGATCAATTGACGAGTCACCATTTCAAGCTACATACGCATGTATCTTCTTTATGGTGACTAATGCTGTTTTTTCACGTCACCGTTACCGCGATTATAAATTAATTTCATGAGGAGAATCAGACAATGCATCCCTTCAAGCGTAGAACCATTTCCCCACGTACTGTGCCAACACACGATGAAATACATACATATCTACGCAGAAATATGGTAACACTGAAGGTAACGCCATTTATATGCCTTCCAGGGTTGCCCTTGCAGTTTCTTGAGTCACTTTTGCTGTGCTCGTGTTCGTTTTCAGTACACCACTACTTCGAAAAAGCAAAACACTCAGTTCACATGAACAGAGCACATGAGCGAGTTGTCTGTTTGCTTGAGCGTTGGTTGATGAAAGGTGAGGCGGTGACGAAGGCATGGTTGTTGGCGGCTTCAACAAGGGAGTGAAAGAAATTGAACTTATTTCGGTTGAAGTTTTCTGTTTGAGCAGTGTGTTCGTGAACGTCGCTGAGAATAGAAGTGTTCGGTGATAGTTGTGTAAGTGCTTAAAAGTGCCTTGTAAACAAATCAAGTACAATACATATGTATGACTGTGAACTAGATTACATTGGCATCTATTGTGTCAAATCTTGCGAGCATCTTTTTGAATGGTGCATTTAAATTTGCATGGATTTGTTAATTCATTAATTCTGTGCACGGAACTATAAATATAATATCGTACTTGAGTTGCTTAAGTGATTGCAAATTTCCACACGAAGTCATCTTCTCTTTATGTTTTCCTAATTTTCTAGATATCAAAAGTGAAAAGGATTAAATAAACAAAATGGATTGCGGAACTTCTATGGTGAAATACATTTTGTTCCTCTTCAACACGTTGTGTTCGGTAAGTGTCAATTTTTTGAATCTGCTTGCGAGAATCATCATCGTAGGGGGCTGCCCCTGTGTTAATCATGTGATGATGTCATTTTGCTTTCAAATCTTTCGATCCAGCTTCTTGAAATTAAATAGAAGCGGAAAAAAGTGGTCTGCTGGAATTGTCCAATATAAGAGACAGTGTGTTCGTTTGTATGTGTACCTGTGTGTTAATGATGTATCATGTATGCGAATGTAACCTTCAACCATAGTCAGAGGTAGAGAGTGGCTTTATATGCACGTATCTATATATATGTATGTGTGTAGTACATAGTACCCATGTGATATAAAATAAATTGCTTTAAACAAGCAGATTTTGCAGCATTTATCTCAAATCGTTAGACTCGATGAATCTACCTTTCGATGACAATATTTGAAGATTTGCATAAAAATACTAGTTTTCTCCGCATCTGTTCCCAACTGCGAAATAATAATTATTATACTTTATGCGTTCAAATAGTTTTTTTCCGATGAAGAAACCGGAAGCAGAAGTTATCAAACAGCATGTGGTCACTGTAACCGCATGCCCCGTCTGTTGTTGTGCATACTTAATAAATTCATTTATTCCCGGCAGTAGAATAGCAATCCTTATTTGCATACACCTCATGTGGGGATACGTTTCCCATAAGAATCATTTCCAGTTCACTACGCTAGGCTTTGCCAAAATCCGCGGAATCAACAAGTTGCATAATTAGGAATGTCTCACTGTTTGCATTTCACTTCGCCCCTCATTCCTATATACATCAAATGCTTTAAAAAGACATCTGTCGTATGAATTGCGTCAAAAACAACATTCAGTCATGCTCCTTGTATTCCCTGCTTTAAGTGTTACTGTTCAGCTCCATGGAAATGACCTACATAAACACCTTTGTAGAGTGTCTGCCTTTGTAGGTATGCATATATCTATGTGCGTTTGCATTATATACCCAGATTGAATCTGTTACAAAGACACCGAACAGATATTTAGAAAAAAAAGAACTAGAACCAAATAATATCGAACACGTCACCACACCAGCAATTGAGAAACCACTGAGCTATCGAATTCACTTAATTTTTTACACACATAAAGTTGTTAGCGAAAGAAACTGAATTGCATTATTCGGCTGACGCTCGAACAGAAGTCATAAGCTACATCGTATAGCAATTATATGTCTCATGAGTACGCTGTACACGAAACAACATTTTTTAAAATTCTATGTACAAACTTGTGACATTCAAGCAATCTGAAAACGTCAGAAATGTACAAATCTATTTATCTTTGACTGATGATTAATATATATCTTCTGTGTGAATGATATGACGAATGTATGCATGGAGTAGGTATTGTTGTAAGACGCCCGGGAATAGATATTGTGGGGATGCACTTAAGAATAGTAGATTGTAAATTACAGGGAAATTCATAGACTGAGTCACGTGTTTGGTAAGAAATAATTTCATTTCCTCTCCGAATACAAAAACCAGATATAGAACGCTTGAATGCTCACCGTACATTTAAAATGGAAACGTTGCAGCAAAATACTGCGAAATTAGTCACATCCATAACAATCACATCAGAAAGAAGTTAACAGATATTTTCACAGATACCAAAGAATTGAATATAATTAGACTTGTACAGGAAAAAACACAATGCTTTTTGGAGTGCTACATGTTTTAGGTTCATTTAATTATTTGAATTATTTTGTTATTAAGATTTGAAAGAGAACTAGAGCGAGTCAAAATTCTTGTTACTAATTAAATACCCGATTAGGACTTCAATGCACATTCTTTAACTGCATTATTGAATTTTCTGTTTTCCTGAAACTTTGCCAAAACATAAGAAGTCATTGACAGCAATTTTCTCTAAGCCAAAAGAGGTACAAGCAAACGTGATTACATGCTGCTTGTCCAGAACAAGAAAACAACGTAGTGCTTCCACGGGGAGCAAACATGATTTGATGTTGTCCCTTCAGGACAATGCCTTGTAAGTGTATTTTTATTAAATTGAAAAGTTTTGGTTCAAACTTGAAAATACAAAAATTGTGCACGTAGGTATTTGCCAGTACAAATGCAATGCAAACATAATGTTTTTAATTTGATCAATTTTATATTTTCATTCTTCATAGAGGAATGAAATATCATTCCTTCTTGAGCGTTTATTACATGTAATTACGGTCACGAAAGTGAGACTTTTCTACGTAAATAGGGAATAAGTTCCCACTGGAAAATCGATTCACTTTGTTCGCCGTATTATTCGTAAATTTCTTGGAGTGAGAAAAGAAAAAAAACTAAATTCTTCGTGCTTGTGTTCATATCCTCCCGTACAAAGTAAAGTACCACATAGTACTATGGAACTCGTACTCGCCCCTAGGGCGTTTGCGTTTAAAAAACGAGTTCGTTCCTTCATGCTGTAGATTTCAGGATTAAAAAGGGATAGTAATTACGTATGATAAGACATACATATTTAATTGCATTAAGGACATTGATTTCACTTTCTCGTGAACTTCTATGTACGGAATATTCCAAGTACGTACTATATGATCAATTTTCAACATAGAGCATCTCAAAATACGTGAATTGCCAGAAGTTATTTACTTTTAAAAAGCAAAAAAAAAACAAATTATCTGTGATAAAAATAAACATGAAGCGATGTGTTGAATCATCGTCGCGGGTATTTTGCTATTCTACGCAGAATAGGCAAGTAAACACATATTCTTTCAGTGCAATAAAGCGATAACGTACGAAAAGAGAGATGCTCCTCTCTTGGGGATCCGCTTGGCTTCGAAAATAGACTTTCAAGTGGTTATTCGATTCAGTGAGACTTATCAAATGAATTCACTGATCGTCCCTGAATCAATAAACTGTTCCTACATTAAATAGTACACTTTTCTTTCTCTCGTTTTTCTTAAATGCGCTTCAGACTTCGAACTTCCTAAGGGTTGCCCTTGATCAGGCATGACTATGTTCCTAAGAGATTATATTATTTATTGCACATATACATACATATGTATGCCAGACTGCTTGGCTTGGTATACACACAAAAGCGTGCAACTTGTTGCTTGTTTATTTAAATGAAGAAAAATTTGATGCCATCGGATATTTTCCGTTGGCCGTGTATTTTTCTAGGGGATTTTGCTATCGAATTTTAATATTCAAAAAAATGGGTGTGGCTCTAATTTGTTAGTGAGTGGATTGTCAATTGTTATTTTGTTGGAGGTTTGTCTGCCTTATGAGTTCTTATTTTGCAATGACGTCAAAAAATAGAGTGTACATTTGTAGTTCTGGTGGAGATTTTGGTTCATAGTTTTACCTCTGTATTTCAAATCTATAATTAATTCCTTCCATTCCTTCCAGCCTGAACTAATTACACAAATTTTTATAAGAACCAATTATTATACAAACGAACTAATAAATAAAAAATAATAAGTAATAGTTGTTTAAGGAATAGCATCATTAGTTTAAGGTACAACATAAAATTGGTCTGGGGATTTCTTGTACTTCATCAACACATGGCGCTACATTGCGGGTGGGATGAGGGCTCTGATTATCCCTGCAAAATTAAAAGCCATAAAAGACGTCGTGTCTTTGAAGAAGATTCGATTCCAGTTTTCAAGGGACATATTGCGAACCTCCCACTAGACATGTTTTTTCATATTTTAGACTACACATATTTTATATTTAGAAACCCACATACAACACGAGTTTAGACCATTGTGATACCACACAATTGGAAGTCCTTGGGCTTCCCGAATCCTTTTCTTAAACTCTTACCGCAGTAGCCAGTTTGTGTCTGGCTCCTTTAACGTTGTGGGAGCTGCAAGAGACGGACAGATTTATAGTCCGATCCAGAAGTTAAACGATGAGGTTTCATAACCTAAAATTGTGTCCACAAGTTTTTAAAATCTTCTATATACGATTTCGTTATTATACGGAGAGAACTTTACATGTGATGTGACAGAATAGTAGCGGACGGCATTAAGAGTACCTCCCTTAAAATTTAAGACAAATAAGTTGCTCGGTATGCGCTTCTGATATATGATATATATATGATTTCCAAGTCTAAACTAGGGAATATTGTGCAAAACAATTTAGCACTTGCTGAGTTGATGCCACATGTGAAAATGAATAGAAAGCGACGGGTTTTGGAAAAAGGAAGAGAATCATTAAATTCTAAGCGTTTAACAAACAATATAAATGACGTAAATCGCACAAACATAGCTACATCAAAACAGTTTAAAATCTAACCACATGTCTATGTAAAATTTCTTATCAGACTGGTTAGTTCTACCTAATTGTATGTGCCAAGTATGTGTAACATTTTTGCCTTTTTTTTGTACTGTTCATCAAATATTTGCATTTTATAAGGTTTTGTATCTGCCCACAAAACACGCATAACACAACAAAAGAGATGACGTAAACCACCACCATTTTAAACATACCACAAAACCGGTTGCTCTTGTATCATACGCAGGCTCGTATGCATCATTTCAATTTCGCTTGAAAGTATTTTTTGTTTTTCTGAATCTTCAAGATGGTGTCTTAAATGTATTTGTCTCTGACTCAGGCTCGTGATTTTGGGTTAAGCAGAAAAGAAATCGGAAGTTTTATTTTTAACTACATAAATACACAAAGACCTATACAAAACTAGTTTTTGAATGTTCAAGTTGTAACCAAAAAGCTTCTAATTGCAAATCGAAAGATAACCCACCCAAGTATAAACGGAAGCAAATAAAGAAAGCATGAACTCATCAAATAGATTATTGCTTATCAAAATCAACAAAGGGTGCGTTAATTTAATTTAAATCTAGCAACCCACGACGATGACATGTCGGGCAATCAAATTCAATTTGCATTTAAATTTTATTGGGTCGCTTCGGTTGTTTGTGTGTATTTTGACAAAAATATTGCTATAAAGTGAGAGTTTTTTTTTGATGTACGTATATTGTATGTATGTAAGACACCGACTGTGTGTTGATCGCTTCTCTATTTGCGCATGCACTGGCCGAAAAAATCTGGTCGTGTGCAACACGTATCAATAAAAGCTTTATTTTAAGACATTTAATGATCCTCAGATATCCCAAAAAAAAAAAAAAGACTACGGCAAACTACCTCAAGAGAGAAATTAATTTCAGCAATCAATTCCGGACTGTATGACCTTACTGACCCTTTAATTACTACCGAACCAAGTGAACGCCCTGTAAAGTAATTCAGAGTTCCCATAAGAGTATGTCATAAATGAGCTCATATGTGTGTCGATTACAATTTACGACATCAAGGCACACCATCGATACAGGAGCTACTATTGTCTGTTTGTATCACTTGCTGCTTGGTTATTTTGGACAATTTAATTCGTCTTATGCTCTGATTTGCTGTTTTTATCCATTATTTTTATTTTTCAACACTAAGTCAGTGAAAAATTGAATTCGAATTAACGCATGTAATTTTGGCATTACATTTAATTAATCCTTCATTTACTTATAAATGTGGAGAATGAGGAGTATATTGTACTATTTCATGGTAACATCTGCGGAGATTCACATGACCCCTATACCGGCGAAAATAAAACCACAAATAATTATGTATATAATAAAACATTATCAATGACTAGAGGGCGGCTCGTTAAATGAAGTGTCAAGTTTTCTGCAACGAAATCCTCGCTGGTTGTTTTGTTATAACGTCATACACTTTCGGATGTATGAAAAATTTGGATTTTGGGGGAAGTGTTGAGTCAATTTTTTTATTGGAAGAAAATTACAGTTCAAGAGTTTCAAAGAATTTGTGAACATACTGCTGTAGGTCACGAGTAGTTCCTACAGAATCCTGGTACCTGGACTACACAACGACCAAATAAAATTATATCCATTCTATCTGTGTGGATTTGATGAAGATAGAGATACCATCCAATCATATCTTCTCTGTCACTTCTTTTTCAATCTTTGCCGCTAAAACCATTTTGATCCTCTGTTCACTGCTACACCTTCAACCTGTCACTTTCAATTACGTTAAGTTTTCAACTATGACATCCTTATTATGGTTGTCAAACGAATAATAATTGATCATTGACGAATGCTATCTATCATCAATTTTGTTGATATTGTGGTTTGCGATTGTGAATGGTTATTGAAATTGATAAAAAATGTACGTTTGCTGTTGGTGGAGTTTATGATTTAAATAAATAATTTATAAATTACGTAAAATCCAGAAATGGATGTCAAAACGGCAAAGGCTAGAAAAAGCACCATGATTTAGCCATGAGGACAGCGGTCTCATCATGTCAAGCTTAAGCCTTAAAAATATAAGATTCACTAATAGCTAATCCAAAGATAGGAGAATAACTCGGGGTGTGTACTTATGTTTTCAAAGTCAACTAAGCACTTCCTTGATTTCTCCAGCATGTTTGGTTCACACAGAAATAAAATCATTAAATGGCACAATTAACTAAATACCGCAGGCAGCCGCATAATCGTCTTAGAAAAATTAATCCCTCTGTTGTTTTTTGTGCGTTTTATTATACGAACTTGTTCGCATTTAAATTTTACCAGGTTTTGTTGTTCTTTGCGTTTTTGTCTTAAAGTTTGTCTAAATATGACATAATGTAAAGCTAAGGAGTACATACACATGAATATATTGTATGAGATTCTTCTAATGTATTCCTATACGAACTTGCATTGTATGGGATCTTATTGTTTATTAAGTATACATACGTCGTTGGATTAAGCTAAGTTGTAAATCAGCTTGTCATACCCTACAGCAACTTAAATAAAAAATGTACATACATAGGTATATATAAAATGCTGGTTTGTGGCAATGTAGTCGATGGCTTGGTTTAGCTGACAGGGTTATTAAACATGATTACGCAACAAGTGCGGCATTTTTATAAGGTTATTCGTTAGCTTTCGATGCGTGAGTTTTAATTGAACAATTGATACTAGATTCAGCTTTTTTTTAATATGCTCATGTCTGTTCTTTTATGTGTCACAATCTGTGTTAATTAATTGAAGCTGCATTCAGTGGATCACATGAGGGTTCAACTGAAACTTTAGCTTAAGTAATAGCGTTTGTTTGAGGGAAATGTATGGCGAACGAATCATCTGATGATTAAGGCACGTAAAGTTCTATTAAAACTGTTTAACCATATTTAGTATTGTCATACCAACTCAAATGAAGATTAACTGTGACGCCCACCAAACAAATAAAATAATTACAGGTGTTAGGAACTGTAGTTTACGTGTTTTCGCATTTCATTAAAATGAAAATTTCCTAACAGTCCCTTGAGGATGAAGTCATCTTCATCCTTGAGAGTTACAGTGAAAGAAAAATAGTTACATATGTATTCTCACATGTTTATTTTCACCGGGATGTCAAGTGTTTATGAGCTAAATGAAAATTAGCTTATTTCGTGTCAGAATAATTAACTGGATTGAGTTTTTTTTTTCTGAGGCCGACACTCAAGTGGTTTGAAATAAATTAAATAATTTGGGTCAAGTGAAGGCGCTTGTAGTGCGAAACTTGCACGGGCATATCAGCCGATGTAACTTAAAATTATAGATATAAATAATATAACCGGACTTCAAATGCAATTTGGGCAGGGAATTGGACAAGGGCTTGTACGATTTAAACAAGAACTTGGACAGTTGCTTGTAAAAGGACTAAGAGACAAATTAACTAAAATATGCACGAGGATTTAGAATAAAACGTGGGTTACGAAAACAATTCACGCGTGATCCTGTGATCAACCGGTAGGTCACATTCAGTGTGTAGAGGCACTAAAACTTCCATTCAGAAATATCCTGACTTTAAACCGCTAGTGGGTCACGTGAGCTCGTAGCTATGATTCGTTTAGTATCACTATTCTACATGAATGCAGTTTCAATTCTGATGCGTATGCACTCACTCGTAACGTTACACTAGAAGTAACGACTTTCTAGTGATTTACCGCCATTTGAAGCAGGAAATTATTTTATTTCGGTTTTATAGCAATTCGTATCGCCCTAGAATCCACTAAATTTAAAAACCCATCTCTTTTTAGACATCTGCGAGTCCAGACAGACTAAAAAACTTGCGCGTAATAAGTGGCCTGGTGCTGTTAACATGTAACATGAACATTTGTTGGAAAAAAAATTGCAAACTCATAAATTTCCAAATATTCTGTATAATAAGATAAAACTTTGTAAATGTGCTATTTCAGAACGTTCTTGTGAAACTTATTTAGCTGATTATCAGATTACTAACTCATGAACGGCATTCCAGGACACATAAAAAACAGGAAGTTACAGAAGAAACTTATCTCCCACTCTCCTCATTATCTCGACTGCAAGGCCCCGCAATAGCTTGTTTATAAATGATATCAAATGCATTTTTTTTTCTAATTTCAGATAGCAGGACTTTTACTCGTTGTTTTCGGTGTACTGCAGATGAACGATATTGACAAATACGGCAATGTTGAAAATGCCCTTGAAACTCATCAGATAGCTCTTGGGCTCATTGTTTTAGGTGCAATCATACTGTTGGTTTCATTCCTGGGATGTTGCGGTGCAATTAGAGAATCCTATTGCATGTCAATGACGGTAAATATTTCTAAATTCCAATGCAAGCAAAACAAAATTAACAATCCACCAAATCGTGTGCTCTTTAGTATGCAGTTCTGCTCCTGATTTTGCTCATTGTGCAACTTGTTGGTGTAGTTTACATCTGGGTTGATAAGGATAACATTGTGAAATCGATGGGTAAGATCGTTGATAAAGCTTGGGAAGAACGTACACGTAAGGCAGATTTTATGGATGCTCTGCAAGTTGGGGTAAGTTCATGATCGTTTACACATCTTACAAAAGTACTTAATTCCTTTCTTCATTTCTAGTTTAAATGCTGCGGTGTAAACGGCCCACAGGACTACATTGCATCCCTGTCAGTCCCACCAAAAACATGCTGCCCCAACAGTGATTGCACTGTGGCTCCACCAAATATGTACATTTCTGGCTGCAAATCCAGCTTCATTGATTTCTGGTCGGGCAAGAGTGATATTACCAAGTATGCCGGAATAGCTATTGTTGGCATTGAGGTAATTGCGTAAACATTTGTTCAAGTCACATTATTCTTAATTGTCACTTATCTTTTTGTGTTTTTTTCACAGCTTATTGGATTCATTTTCGGTTGCTGTCTGGCAAACAATATCCGCAACTACAAGCGAAGGGCGGCTTACTAAACCAAAAGAAATACTTTTTGTACAAAATGCTAAAAGCATTCCGTTTAAGTTCACCACGGGATTTGATTTATTATTATTATTATTATTATCGAATTACTATCTCATAATTTTTAAATAAGCTTTTGATACACATTTTCCTCTCAAAAACTCTAAAGAAAAAACAAACAATACTTCAAAACGAAATACCAAATTTTGTGCGATTAGTTTTAATATGTTTATTATATTATATAAATAAAATGCGTACAATATATACGAACGAAGAGTAGTTGTTGATTTTAACTGTAGGATTTGGTAGCACCAGTGTCAATGACAAACTTTGATAAGAGACAAATTAATCGTTAAAACAAATAGAATTGAATTGTTTTAAAACTGACGAAACCCTGCAAGGAAGGCATTTTGTGTGAAGAATCCTTGTTATAATTCGTTCCGAATTTAATTGGATGTTCTCATAAGGTTTTTTTTAAAAACCACGTTTTTCAAATATGGAAATTCGTCCTCGTTGAAGTTTTACGGCATTTGACCAGTTATGTATAAAATGTTTAACTCACAATGCTGAAACTTAAAGTTTCCATCGAATACAGCATTTAGATTTCTTAGGCACATGGATGGAGAAACGAGTAGGGGGATACTTATTTCGACTTTAAAGGGCAAATTACAACGGCGCGCTTGTGCGGTCACTCTTTGACAGGCCTTGGTACCCTTTTTATCGATATTAAGAGAATGTTACGTCAAAGCGCGACTTCCTCAATTTTCAAACTGAAATAGAACTCGACATGTCCTAATACATATTTTACACACAAAAATTTTAATTATTTGCATTTAATTATAGACAACTAATAAATACTTACACAAAAAGTCGCGTATGTCTGCCGTTACCAATTCAAATCTAGTAAATAAAAAAATATTTTCATCTGTGAAACAGCCCGACTGAGTAGAGAGTAGCTCCACTGAAAACCTTCTGCTCGGGCTTACGATATTACGGTCTGTAAAAGTCCTCGGCGCGACCGATCCATTTCGGTTTTCACAAGGATTTGGCATGTATTCTACTTCAAATGTCAAAGACTGAACGCGCGAACGCGCCGTTGTGGTTTGGGTGTAACGCCTACCAGATATTAAGTTCATTTCGAACAAGTGTGTTGCGTTGAGTTCGAGGTGTTAAAAAAACAACAACAATTATTTACATTTGTGCATGTCGGTTTTTGAACTATATAAACTAGATGAAATCGCATTCAAGGCACACCGCGGAAGCCTCCATAATGTTAAAGTTCATGGCACGTGATGAAACAATAGAAGCAACCCGCTTTTCGTTCGAAGAACTAGCTGACGAGAGAACTCTAAACTGCTAAGAAGGAACGGGATATTTTCCTTTCACAATATGATTCAAATAATTATTGTGTAGTTCATTCTACTTCCCCTCGACACTGGCTTGCGGAACTTGGAGAAAATGCATTTCGGCTACTACCGATGAACAACATGTTCAACCTTAATGTAATATACACTTTACTCTACATCTAAGATGGAAGCATCCTTCAATCTATGTACATTTGTCGAGCTTTAAGGAGACTTCTCCTTCTCCTTTCCGGCCACTACGGACGAACAGGATATTTTCTATCACAAAGTGTCGTATATTAGTAGTCCATTGTCTTCTTCTTTCCATGGCGCTAAATTATGGGGTGGACCTGTGCTTCAATCAACATGTCTCTCCAGCTTCCACGATTTTTTGTCAGGTGCCTCCAGTTGCGCCAAGTTGGTTGAGGTCTTTCCACACTTGTGTGCGCCATCTCAACCTAGGCTATCGTGTTCTACGTTGTCTGAATGGCTCGGATTTGAAGAGTTTTCGTTCCGGAGTAGTGGGTTCATACGCTCTTCATAGCCTAGCCATCATCCGAACACGCTTGACTAGCCACATACTGCCGTGTATCCCTCAAAGATCGTCGTTGAATCTTCTCCAGATGCCATCAACGAAAAAAGAATCAAAAATCGCACCCATAACTTGTGCCTTGAAAAGACTCATTCGCTTTTAGGAATGTTCAAGTGTCCGCCTCGCAAATCCGGACTGGGATGATCAAAACCGTGTCAAGGCAAGAGTGATTCTGCGTTTGTTTTTGGTACTGATGTTGTTGTCTCTATTTACCTCGGAGCCGAGGTAGACGAAGTTCTTCATTACTTCGAAGTTTCTGTTGCCTAGTGTGACGCTCTGTTCGACACAGCATATACTTCGTTTTGCTCTCATTTGCCGCCAGGCCAATTTTAGCCACTTCCACTTGCCAACAAACCATCATTAACGACTCCCTGTGTTCCTCCAATCATGTCACTGTTTTCCGCGTCAGCTAACAGTTGAATGAACTTTTCGAAGATCGTGCCTCTGGTGCTGACTAGTGAGTTACGCGCGATCTTCTCAAGAATAACGTCAAAAAAAAGTCACATGACAGCGCGTCGCCGAGTCTAAAAGCTTTTTCGACATTGAAGGCCTCGGTGAGTTCATTACCAACCTTGATGAAGCAGCGAGTGTTTTGGGGACGACTATTTTTTTCTCAAATTTCTAAATTATCAAGTTTTCTGTTTGCGATAAGCTTGCAAGAATTTTATGGAGATCGGAAGATCTTAACATCTTAAGCATAAATCATCTTATTAAACAATAGGTAAGACGTTTATACCGTCAGGATAGATAGAATACAAGCAAGGTCATTTAAAATGGTGCCGCAGGAGTCGTCGTCACTCTCTGGTTTCAGAATGTATGCTTATTGTCTAATATTTGGGTTTTTTTCAAATACACCCTCAAAAATAAACAAATTTTGCTTTTGAGAGAAAGCGCAATGTATTTTCAGCATTTCCTTATATAAAAATCTTACTAAGATTTTTCATTTATTAAAAACAACATTTGTTAACGCTCTCAAAACTTATTCCTTCTGAACTAAAAATATGGTTACAATAATTGTGTAAGTTGCTCTTTCATATATAAATTTTGTAAAATTATCATTTTTGGAGTCCATCAGAAATTTCATTTGTATACTTATTCCTTGGTTTTGTTTCTCAACCAGAGACAATATGCAAACGATTCTGTGCCTGTGGAAAAGTGTATTTAGTTTTATAGGCTGTACCGCACTGGAGAAGAAGCAACTTACTTTTTGTATCGCAGAAGCTTAATTCTACCCCTTATATCCGACGCTAGACTTTCAATGAAATGTAAGGCCCGCCACGAATCATATGTTCGACTAAGTCTATCCCAAAGCAGACGTTCTTCAATTGCCAATTCGACAAGCTTATAAACTTTCTCCATGGAGAAGTTCTTGTGTAAAAACTGAATGTCTAATTTTGGATGGGATGTGTTTGATCGTTCCTCTTTTGTTGAATCATCATCTTCGCTCCCGAGCAGTTGCTTTTTCCTATTTGCCATTGTTTCATTTAAAAGAGCATTCATACGATTTGTAGTGCGCACGGAAGCAGTTATTCTGAAATTGAAATAGAAAGATTTTGGTTTTAATTATTAATAAAATACAACATTCATTTTTCTCTTTTATAAAACGATTCGAAACTTCTCTCAAAAACTTTTCTAAAATGTTACATTTGGTCTGATCCCATACCTCAGTCTGTAGTCTGTTCGCGTCTTGGTCTTGTTCTGAGGTGTGATACCGTTTCTCATTTTTTAGAAACTAATGTGGAATTAAATTTTTTGGGATGCGGCCAAGGCTGTGATAACCCTCTGAAGATACTAGCAGACCACGCTGCCAGCATGCATGATTCGCAACCCGAGTTACTCGATTATGAAAAAACGCCTACGTACTAATCCGCGCCCTGCACACTTCAACCAATTAAAGTTTTTTTTTTTTATTTCATGCCAAAAAGTGAAGCTAGTGCGCACTTTAAATGAGAAATAACGTAATTTTGAAAAGGTGTACTTATTTCCCGCCTTAAGTTAATATCAGTTGTGTCGTTTCCCTTCAGCTACCGCATAGAACAAATATGACACCTTCTAATTAGGACTTGTTTTTATATCGTAATCAGCGAGCTCTCTCCTCGTAGAATTAAGAAGAATTGGAAAGGGGCTGTGTCTCAATTTTTAACTAGAAACAAAAGAAATTGTTCACCGATGTTATCATGACTCTAACGGTATTTAAGTAAATTCATTTTCACGAGATGAGCAAGCCAGGAGCATTTCACTAAGCAAAAGGAATTTATTTTCCGGAATATTTTTACTTCGCTTTCGAATTGTTTAATTTTAGGAAAACCAGAATAACTTTTGGAGCACAGTTTAATGCACAAAAAGAAACTAAGGAATTGAAATGTTGGCATGTACCCACCGCGTCCTCCAAGTACTCCACGAAGCCATAAATTCTATGTGAACTTATCTATTTCACTAAATTGATAAAAGTTTCTTCCTGCCAAGTAGAACACAACCTTCCAATACCGCGTTTCTGCACGTAATATTCTACAGGATACATGCAACGAAGTCCAAGAGCCCATATTCGAGTGGATCTCGTGTTGCATGCATTTAAAATAGAAATATGCAATCAAAATATGTAACATTGTTTAGGCATCGATTGCAGACGCGACTTGGATGGGCCTATTCATACGAAAAGTCATACGTAAAGTTCTGTCTCTGGTACGGTGCAATTCACTGAGCTCCAATCAATCGAAAACTAACAATGTACATGCACGAGCATATGTAGTTCGCGAATTACTCACATTCGAATCCGGTTCATGGTTTCCGGGAAAAGTTGGAAAGAACAAAACTCACTGATGGCACGGCGGCGGCAGCGGTAGCCGCGAAACTGATTAAAGTCTTCTGAGCTCTGGAAGGATACCACATATGGTAGGTTCCATTCTATTGTGAAGTTGTGTTCGTTGAACAGTGCGTGACTATCACCATTTCCTGCCGCATTTAGCGAAACTGAAATCTAACGTGAAATTGTCTGCCTTGGGGGGTGGGGAGGAGGTGCTTTATCAAGACATTAAACCGCTTCCTCGTGAGAAGTTTGATTGAATCAATACAAAATGATTTGTAAATGAATGAACTAATAAGTATGTAATTCGGTGGATTTTTATCGACAGCACACATACACTCATTTTGGTTCAGTTAGAGGTTTAAATTTTATGAACCGTTAGTTAATATTGGTGAGCATTTGCAAGAATACTCATCCACATGGACAAGTGTGTAGACATGTGGCAAGCAAAATGCAATTGTGTGGATGACGACGGCTTTATTTGTCGATAAATATTCCTCAATTAAATCGAACTACCTATAAAATTAACTTAACTCATGAAGGCAAGTTATTGTCGTCGATTTCAAGGCCGAGTTCGACAGCATATACAGGGACGAGGTATACTGTGTCATGTCTACTTTTCACATTCACCAAATTGTGTGTAAACAGAGAATTGTCACTACTCCTTCCAGACCGCTAACGAACTCACTAAAATTTTTAAAATAAAAAAAATGCTTTAGCGTGTCATGGCGTTAATAAACATGGCATCATGACACTTTCACAATGAGTCATAAGTTATAAGTTAGCAAAACAAAAGCTGGTAGATGTTCAGAAAAATATATATGCCCCTACAATCCCCTTACAGATAGGATTTGGGTAAGTGAGAGATGCATTCATCGGTCTATTTACTGATATCCAACAGCGCTAAAAAGTGCCGAGCTCTTACAGTATAAGCTCGTCATGGATTATTGCAACGCTCAACAGAACCTATCCAGGAAAAACAACGTCATACTCTGGTGGATACCCGGGCTTAGGGGCATTGCCAGCGACGAAATTACTGACCTTCTGCCAAGATGAAGCTCCTCTAGCAACCTAATCGGCGCGGTACCCTTCTGTGCTACTCCCTCTCTCAAAACTGTGCGCAGACTCTATCTCGAGGATGATGAACCTCCAAAGCACATACTATGTGAGTGTGCTGGTCTTTGCCGTGTTACGAAGTGTATGTTTTTCAGACAAATCATTATTCCTGAAGATATCATTTCTCTTCCTGCCCAATGCAAACAAGTCCGTTATTACGTTGGATAAGAGTATCCTTTTAGCACATCTTGAATCACCCGTAATCATTGACTTTAAAAACGGTTCGACTTAATTTTCTTTCAACAGTAAATCGCAGTAGAAATTCGGTCGATTACACATTTTCAGTGTTAATTCATCTCACACCTAATCATCGAGCTTATTTGTGCATCCAGCTTTAACTGATTGTTAACTGTTTGGGAATGTTTGCCTAGTTCAACTTTTTTTTATAATTTCATCGACTTTTTGATGATTGCTCGATCAAAATTAGGTGGGCTTTAAACATGTAAGTGGTCAGGTGGAAAACAAACAAACCACTTTGTTGTCGCTCTTCTACTTACAACATCCTACATCGCCCTTTTAAAGAGTTTTTCAAGAGGGCCGGTCAAACTTTCTTTTGATAGCAACTGTAAGGGACGTCATTTTTTTTACATTTATAATCATATTTAGTTGGCAAATCATCATGGAGCACTACTCACTTGAGCAACGTTTGCAAGTTATTCAAATTTATGACCAAAATTTGCAACTTTAAGAGCATTGCGACCATTTTTTCGATGCCATCACTTCTGACTGAATGGGGTTGGCAAACATGGCAAATATTCTTTATTGTGCAGACCGCAATTCACACGTACTTCACGAGGCACCATTACATGTCGAAAAAATCACCGTTTGGTGTGAATTACATGCAGGAGGTGTCATTGAACCATTTTTTAACCGACAAGTTACTGATTGATTGATTATTTTTGACCTTAATAGCAAAGTATGGATAATGGGACCACAAGCCGCATATCATATCTTGCAATAGATATACTAAAGAGTAAATTGGTCGCGTTATAAGAAATATAAGAAATGCGCCCGATGTATTGCCGTCTCGATCGTATGATTTACCGCCTTTGTACTATTTTTTTGGGCTTGCGGAATTTATTGTGTTATACCAACAAGTCGAAAACGACAGATGAGCTCAAATCCAATATTAAACGTAAAATAGCTGAAATTTCGGATAATTTATGCGAAAAGTGCTCGAAAATTGGGTTCAACGACTGAACTTCTGAAATATGCCCGCCCGGTGGTCATGCGAAGGAAATTGAATTTCATACATAATTTTTTTGATATCTTATCTATCGACAGAATGCATCCCATAATGGGCAGAACAAATTTTTAGGCAGTCACGGACTCCGACAACCTAGGCTCTGCAGTAAATAAGGAGAATCACATTAGCGTCGAAATCATGCGTAGAATCACTCTTGCCAACCGCTGTTTCCATTGGTTGTACATCGGTTAGCATGCGCCTAGTCAAGCGTCTACGGATACAACGTAAAAGATTGCTGGGCCATGTAGAGCGAATGGATTACGCTTAAGAGTCTTTGAATCCGAGTCATTGCGGCACAACTTCGCCTGAGAAAACGCACACAAGTGGAGAAGGGCCTCAACAAATTTTGCGTGCTAAATTGGAAACAGTTGGCAGAAGATAGTGCTAACTGAAGGGACATGTTAGTTGAGGCCCAGATCCCCCAAGGCTGTAATGACACTCAAAGAAGAAGAATCATATTTCTAATTAGTGTATGATATTGAAAAAAATTAAAATAAGACAAAAGGTTCCGGATAGCTGCTGTTGGTTGGTTCTATGTAAAAACAAGGCAACTATAAAGCGCGTTCTTGCACTTCACGGAATAGTTCCTCCGCAAATGTTAGGGCTTGAAATGAGAAACTAAGTTGCTTATATTATCTTGTTTCACTTAGTTGTCAAGAGAGCACTCCCAAAAGTGCTTTCATTTTGTTGAGGTGTACATACAACATAGATTCAACTTCTGCAAAAGTCATTGAACGAAATGGCATGCCTAGAGGCATCAGTCTCGTGTAGTAGTTTGCAATGGAGCTGATTGGAGTTCTTAGATTTGCTTTGTCTACATTAATGAGGTGAGAATCTTATTTTGAGCCAAGAACAAATTCATTTAATTGCAAGACAATTGTTGCTCTTGGCGGTAACTAGATACCATTTCCCGTGTTGTTTAACTGTATTGTCCTTTTTCAAAGAAATAAAGGTAGAAGGTAGTATTGCTGCTTCGGGAAAATTCAAAGATAAGGAAATTGTTTCTGGTGTTTTGGTTGGTTAGAGTCTTGGCCCATATCCAAAGGGGTTTCATTTTAGAATTGTGTTAATCCCGATTTCGATTGTACTTATTGTGATTCTTTGACTACGCCATCGTAAAAATATTATTCAAAAGTATTTGCAGTTAAGTGGGAAGGCCTAAAAATATAATATAGGCAGCCTGAATCAATGCGATCTTAGTTGCTAAGCCAAGCTTAAAGATCCTTCAGCGAGGAAAAAAACAATTCTTTGAGGATAAGCATAATTGTTGCAGAAGAAGGAAGTTTCCGCAGTCATCAACTTTGAAAAATTATTGTATCTAGTTTATACTGACAAAAGATGTGTGTGAGAATGGCGCGACTGTCTGGGGTTGCAAATGTTCTGTGGCACTATTGTTATAGATGATGATTGAGTCGAACTAATGGCCAATAAAATAATCGCCGATGTTAAGTCCATGTGCACAATATTTGGCGTAGAACTAAAATATATACAAACGTTCATGCGCCTATGTGCATGCATACAGTAAGCCAAGCCTACATTTGTATCTAAAACAAATGGCTACATCAAAGAATAAGGCAGGCACTATTAAGGTGGAACTGGAGGTTTATCGGGTTTTTTCTGCAAAATAAGAGTTGTTGCATTGCTTTCCATGCTATGCACAGGAATTTTTAAAAGCGGAAGAATTATGAAGAATGAAGTGTTAAAGCTTGAAAGCGGTGCATACATACGTTGCCAGTATTAGCAAGCTATGGCGGTAAGTGTGACGGTATCATCATACTTCTATGAATATATCACTTAATTTGGTGACTTCGATTTAAGTCTTCGATATTTTTCTCTTACTAATAGTCGGGGCACACCATGGCGTAGAGTTAAGGTGACACATCGACTCATGTCTGTGACGTCAATTGCTCTTTTTCTTCCCCTTGTACAACATAGCCGCTATATCTCGACACCTCGACCTATATATACCTATTGCCTCTCAGGTTAAAGTTACTCCAAAATACATACGACTTACTTTCTTAATATACTGAAGCTTGTACGTAGACGTGGTTTCATTCACATTCACAAATAGTGTGCTCGGATGTTTCGTTCTCTCCCAGATAAGGCCGACATTCTTGCATTGCCGTAGATTCAGCTTGCGAAAGTTTTCATACAGCAGTGCCCAGAAGGCTTGTCAGTTTTCTTATACGGTTCTTGTTAAATGAGGGATTTTCTTGCCAGAATAAGTCCTGACTCTTGTCTAAGGGAAGTTGGTGTTCTCATTCGTTTACAGTGTTTTATCTGTGGTTTAGCAAGCTTCAGGATATATGAAAGCTGTTTTTGAACTAGCTCGAACTAGAGAGTTCACCTCTGGAGCTTTTGTGCAACAGTTTAAGTCACCAAACAATGGCCACATATATGATGTTTAGACTGGAATTCTGAGAATTTGATTCCTCTTTAATTTTGTAACGGATTCACCCTTAAAGATTATCTAGTAAATGCTTATTAATGTATATTTCAATTAATATTTCTATTTTCTAACTAAAAAAAATAAACTATCCGTATTTCAGGCTTTGACTCTTCACAGGTTTAATGAGTATAACTTTCACACAAAAATGTAACTTTTATTGGACGGATGAGATATAATGAAACTGATTAATTCAATTGCCATACGTATATTCGCAATCAAGGACACTATTTGCTATCAAATTGTGACACAAAGGACACGTTCGATGACGAGAAATTTCCATGGGAGAGGCACAATGATAGCACCTGGGACACATCCACACGTTGGTTGGCTTAGTGATTGGTTTCCCCGAAGAAGTGCACGCTGGAAAGTGCGCCCCACAGTTTGAACATGAGGGTAGACTGGAATTTAAGAACAGAACAATGAAATATCAGTAAGCGGAAGAATTGCAAAATCACTCACCAATCTGGTACAGCTGTGTCACATGAGTAACACTGGACCATGTCCAATTTATGATCAATCGGTTCATTCTTGGAAAAGATGCTCACTGCTAGTTCCTCATATTCTTGTTTGCACTTCTCCGACACAGACTCCAGGGACTCCAATTTGATGAATGCGATTGAACAAGTGGCTATGAATGAAACTGAATTAGTATCAATCATATTTCTCGTTGCTTTATATATTCACCAAATGATCGGTCAGCACAGCTTGAAAGCGCGAGTAAACTGTAAATATCTTCGGCGTTCAGGACATCCTCATAATCCCTTAATCTCAGAGCAGTTATAACTGCACTGTGAACAATTCCGAAGCGTAATTGACGCTGAGCGAGTAACATGTAGTGATAAGCTTCAGCACTGTGCCAAATTCGCATTATTAAATTTGATTCTTCAGTCGTTAAGTCAGCTAGAGTATTAGCCCGATCGAATTGTGTTGTAGATCGCAGACTTAGAGATTTCAGGTATTCCTCAGCCAGGAGGCCAGCAAGAACATACAGCTTCTTAATTCTTAGAAGGTTTGCGTTTTTGGAAACTTCGCGTTCGGCAAGTTTTGTCAAAAGATGGGCGGCATCCAAGTATCGTCCAGCTTTCTTCTGAAGTTCAACAGCTTCTGGAAGCCGTCCTTCTTGCAGAAGCTGCGCAGCGTGTTTGGACAAAAGCAGACCAATCTGAGGCATTTTATACTGCTGTGCGAGTTCAACCGCTTGTCCCCATTGACGGAGATTTACACATGTGTTCACGGCTGATTTGTGATCACCTTGTTTTAAGTACGCTTCCACAGCTTCATTGCACATACCTGTAGGGTATAGGAAGTGGAAGTGAAGTGAAGGGAGAAGATACGAACAATAACTTACCAACCGAAGCCATCATTTCGGCAATTTTCGATAAAAGTGGACTCCTTTCTGGTAATTTTTCAATGCAAAGTTTTAATTCATCAAACTGTTCCAAGTGATACAGTGAGTCCATGAGCCCTTCAATGTGATGAGATTTTTCATAGTATTCCTTTGCACTTTCCCTGAAAGAGCAGTCCTAAACATTGAGATTTGTATGATAAGTTAAATAACTACCATGAACGCAGATTTGCGAAGTGGTTTCCAATTTCCCTCCAAGCTGTTTCGATTTGTTGATCTGACACTCCAGAGCCCATCCTATAAAGTTGGACAACTCTAAACCAATCGCACAAGGTTTCCCGTAAATTGATGGCCAAGTCTCTATCAAATGGAGAGAGGATAAATTTATCAAAAATGTGCGAGCAAACGCAAGCAGATTAAGCTGAACCAGTTTTCAGAGGAGTCATAAATAATTCTGGTCTAGTTGAGACTACAAGTTAAATTCTGTCAGCTGCGCACACGTAACCAAGTAAGATTTAGAAATAATCTTTGATCAATTGATTGAATTCTAGATTTGAAGTTTTTGCTGCTTCAGTAAAGCGCTGATTTCTAAAGTGGAACTGAACCACAACCAACAAACTGACTTTTGTGTCCCGTATTAATCAAATGAAATACCTTCGATCGGCATCCATGTACAGCCTCTCAGCCTCTTCAAATTCACCAAAAAATGCAGCAACTTCCGCCTTCTGTAAAATATCAGTCGGGATACTTCTCAATCGTTTTATTAATTGAATTCCAGGATAGTTGGCACATCGCACAAATGCACTTTCAGCCGTATCCATATCGAGTTTTTTTAACGCTGCCTCAGCTAACAAACGCCATAATCGTGGATGTGGATTGTCCTCAATGAATTGCTTAGCATCCTCAATCCCAACATGCTGTAACAAATCGTCTGTATCACGTAAAGACTTAACACGAAGCTGAATAATATGATTCGTGGGATTTTGAGTTTCTCCTCCACTTATGATGTCATCCAATAGTACACTAGTTATTTCCAAATCCTCAAAGCAACATATGTAGCCCGACGAAGCGATTGGCTCCTCGGGATCATTGCCACGAAACACATACATCCGAGTCTTCTCCATAAGTGCCAACAAGAGTGGGTTATCATTTGCCCAACAAATGGCCCAGACGTCTTTTCGCTCCACTCGGCTGAAATTCAGTTGGGTTTCTTTGTTTTCGTCAAGATCGAGTAAGGTCATTATCCCAGAGTGATCGATAAGTGCTGCACGACTAAAAAGAGAAATTGTCAATACAATTGATGCTAGCCCTCGCAATTTCCGGACATACGTAGAATTACAGTTGATCGACATTTTGTACACAAAACTCGCAGTCTTGTGTCTTGTTCTTAGTGCGACGTTCGGAACACTGTACTCGTTGATAGAGCCCGAATTTCTTGCAACCAGCAGGATTTTTTCCGACAGACTAATCGCACAGATTGGATCGCTGGTCTTCTCGACAGTGCTCAGAGTTTGGTCCTTGCTGTCCACTCCAGTTGGAGTTTCGTCTATGTGAAACCGCTTTTCTTTTCTACTCTTGACGCCTTGCATATTTGTAGCACTCTTTGTAATACAAAAACTTAGTCCACACATAAATAGTGAAGTGAATAGATCTAGACTTACCTTGGGTGTATGGTATTGCCAGAGAACAACTTCATCACTTGAGGCTATGACCACAAACGTGGAATTAATTCCTATAAACGCTGGTCTTACATCGGTGTACTTGGCTGTTGAATTAGTTACACATGACATGAGAGTTCAACAATTTTGAAAGAAGACTTACAGTCAACAGTCGTTCCAATTGAGTTGCACAACAATAGTTGGTAGCACTTTTCATCTGGTTTCCTTTCCCCACTGCCGATGGGAATGTCTCGAATACTAGAATTCATGCATTCAACTGCTACTACGCAGTGCTCCCTGCAAGCGGCCATACACAAAGCTGGTTCCACCTCTTTCAAAAAGCTCTGGAAAACAACACTATGTCATTGTGTCCCCAATCTAAATATGCTGAAGTAACCTGATTTGAATTTGTGTTCCAGAACGTTATCACGTTCATTGTCGATTCCAGAGTTGTGTTCAGGAATACTACAGTTTTTTCAAAGTAACACCAAACATAGTCTGGACGAATGTTAGCAAAGTATATGAATGAGTCTACAGCCATTGCAATGCGAAGTGATTGGCCCTCCCATGAAAGCGATGAGATCTGATTGCCTGGTACTTTCAAGGATCTAAAAAGTTTACCAAATGGGGAGTAAAATGAAACTTGATTGGTTTCTTTTGAGTTGGGATCTGGCTTTGTCCCGCAAACTGCCAATACTGTTCCGTCGTGGTTCCACTGGGCATCAACGTTCTTCATGTCGGTATCAAAAATTACTGGTGCTAACGGAAGAAACATTAAAATTCGAGTTTGTTTACATATCCCTTTTACTTGCCGTCATCGTTTTCATTTTTCATGATCTGCACCTTCCCGGCTTCATAGCAGATAGCCAGGATTGGGCGATTAGGTGGCACTTTGCCACTGTGCCAGCATAAGTTTGCAATCTTATAGGAGCGGTTTGGAGCAAGAGGAACACATCTAATAATGATCTTCAGCTGTAAGGTACGGCAAGGAGCGCATGATTTTAAGGATATCTATAATTCTAAAGATTGAACATCTCACAGCAAAATTCCCTTGATTGTCATAGAGATGACATTCTCCATTTGCCAAACTAAACAAAATCAATCTGTTGTCTGGACTCCACTGCACTCCAGTCAAATGAGTATTCTTAAGCTCTTTTCCCCAAACTCGGTTTCCATCCACAGAGCCTATGAAATATCCGATACGCTCATTCATCTTTCATTCATCTTTATCTTATCGAAGAATTTACCAACAATAATTGCACCATCTTCATATGCAATGCAAATTTTGGTTCCATCAGATGTCCAAGCCATCCCATTTACAGTCGATTTCTTACGATCATTTGTCATCTCCTCATACCAGGATCCTTTGTAGAGCATCCAAACCATGATAACTCCATCCACATCGGAGGAGGTAAGTTTATGTTGGGAGTCATTCCAGGTCACAACCTTCACTTCGGCTTTGTGCCCTTCCAGTGTTTGGTTCATTGACAGATTACTGACTGCTGCCAATCCTCCTTTCGTTTGTCCATTGCTTGTTGCTATTAATACATGTTTAATTTCATGAAATTTCAGAGAAAGTCTAAAGGAACACATACCTTGTTCGAGTTTAAGGACTTTTAACAGTCCTCCCGATCCTGCGACTGCTATATAGCCCTGATCTTTGTTCCAAGCTATGCTATTTAATTGGACATTGTTGGGTATTGCAATCTGTGAATGGAGTTGGATGGGAATACTAAATCGATCATATTTCAAGTAGGTTGAATAAAAATTTAAATTACTTTTTTGCTCAGGTAGACGAACATGTTGTGAATTAAATTAAATCTTTTTTACGAATATTTTATATGCGAATGTAATTTATTCTGAAGGCTAGAAGAAACACCGGCCATTTGTTATTTGTTTACGTTTCTTGTTTCCATGGTCATTGGTCACTCATGAAATGATGCGAGAGCTGTAAACACAGCATAGCAGTGTTTGTAGGCCTTTTGGTGCAACAGGTTTTTTGACACATTGAAATATATTCTGGCAATACCTCGCAGAATCTGAAAATTTATAAATTTTTCCAAAATGAAATTTTAAGTGACTATAAAATTAATTGCCAATAAATATTTTAAATTACTAATAAAAATTGTTCGTGAATAAAGTTGTATTATAGACTACGAATTGCATAATTTTAGGAGTTAATAATACTAATTTCGGAATATTAGCATATATTTTGGCGTACATTTGATACCATATAAAAAATAATTAACTGTCAGCTCTGTTCAGTAATACTGTCTGCATATAGCATATTTTATTTAAACTGTTAAAATTGTTTCTATCATTTTTATAGAGAGCAAATATTGTACTTTTTTGCGGTATGGAACCTTAAATACCATTTATTCCCGTGAGTACCGCACATATGTTGTAGGCACTTCCCAGCTACGATTTCCACAGAGATTGCATGTAGAGATTTGGTGCTGTTAGTGCATGCATTTTTATTATGTTGCTTGTGTTATTTGGGGCTGTCAGTGGTACACATTAAATGCCGATGCCCATAGACAGTTTTTGTTTGTCATTCTGTCATAATATTGAAGTTTAGCCAAAATTTAAATAAGTACATAAATGTATCTAAATTACAAGACATTACAATGAAGTGCCCCATTCAGATTTTAAATATACTGAAAGCTTTAATGCTCTAGTGCTCTACTGCATCATTTCGATTTGGGTATAAAACAAATAATACATATATATTCTATTGAAATATATGATTGATGCGCGACCGCATCATTGCCTTGCCGAATGGTATTGCATTGGAGATCAGTGTCGACTGTTCCCAGTTTATATGTTAATCTGCTCAATGTGCTCTCCCATCACACTTTTTAATTATATATTGTCAATCTTTACTTACGATGGCCTTATCGTCAGAAACCAATAAGTTTCTTGGTCTCTGCTTATCATATTTTAGGATAAGATGTTCTTAAGTGCATATTGTGATCTCACCTAAATTCATTCAATCAACTGTCAAACTTTTTATTTTTCAATTGCTGTCATTTTGCGCAAGGACTAGCCTCAAGTGTCATGTATTTTATCGAATTGGCTTGAAAAAAAAAAAACATTAAAAATACAAAATGAGTCTAAAGGTAATTATTTGTTTAATTATTTCACCAAACGAATACAACATACAAAAATTTAATATGCAGAAAATAAATGAAAAGAAATTGGAGGCGTTTACTCTGGGAGCCATGGGCAAAAGACCGCTTTCCCGAAAGGAGCTTGAGGATCAGAAAAAGCGTGAAGAAGAGGCTGCTGCTGCACATGTAATTAAAAAGTTCTGCAAACAAAATTAAAATGTGAATAAGTTCTTATCCATTTTTAGGCTTTCAAAGAGTTTGTTGAAACTTTTCAAGAGCCACCAGCTTCGTCTAAAGTTTGGATAAAGGCCGGAACTTATGATGCCGGTTCAAGACGTAAGTCATTTGATATCCTATGATTTATTTTTTTGTTTATTGTTTTATATTTATTCGATTAGGTGAGGATAAACGAGATAAAGGTAAAATTTACATTCCTGGAAAGGGTAATGATGAAAAGAGTACTGCCGAACGTGCACAGGAGTATGCTAAACTGCTAGCTTCCGAGTCAAAAAAGGAATCACTTTCGTTAAAGAAAAAATCACAAGAGAAGAAAAAAAGTAATCTAGAACTTTTTAAGGAGGAGTTGCGACAGTAAGTTTTATTGTTTAGAATGTTTTGTATATGAAAGTAGAAGAAGACTTGCTCCGACTGGGTGGGCAGGTACGTATCGACTGAGATAAAGAATTGTTTACTGATCTTAAGTACCTTTATCCAATCAAATGTAATTTTAGAATAATTAGTTCTTCTGTTGTGGCAACAGTCCCTTTTGGAAGCCAGAATAGAATAAGTAATCTTGCACTCGCTAGCGGTTTTGACTTTTGAATGTATTCATTGCAGAGCTTTGGCAATTGTTCAAGAGAATAAATTACATACATCCCCCGTTGGGTCGGGTTTTCACTTGTCAGATTTTACTGTACGAAACAACAACACCTTACTGTTTTCTCGTTTTATTATCCTTCTAGAATTCAAGAGGAACGCGAAGAGCGACACAAGTACAAGCATATTGCACGTCAATCCATAGCCAACACCGAGTCGGATAACCCAAAGGAATCAAATGAAGGCGGTTCGTTTGATAACGGAGATCCAAACACCACAAATCTATACTTAGGAAACTTGAGTCCAAAGGTATTTTCTTCCTGTGATTGCTGAGGAAAAATTCTTATGCATGACCACATCTAGATTTCAGAACAACAACTAATGGAGCTCTTTGGAAGATATGGTCCATTAGCAAGTATAAAAATTATGTGGCCACGGTCCGAAGAGGAAAAATCCCGTGGTAGAAACTGCGGCTTTGTGGCTTATATGAGCCGCAAGGATGCCGAACGTGCATTGAAAACGCTTCATGGTCGCGATGTAATGGGGTATGAGATGAGACTGGGTTGGGGCAAGGCTGTTCCCATTATGAATCAGCCCATATTTATTCCACCGCCAATGCTTGAACTTACCTTACCGCCACCTCCATCGGGATTGCCGTTCAATGCGCAACCGTCGCCAAATGAAACGCTTGCTACACCTGAGGGCAACTACAAGGAGTATGCTGATGATCCTGAAAAGACTGAACGCATGAAGAAGGTTCTATCCCCTAATTCCAATTTTCGCCCTCGAAAGCAAATCTGTATTCCACCTTTTTCAGATACTTTACAATGCAGTGGTTAAGGTCTTCATTCCAACAGAGAAGTATGTTCCAATGGATATCCTAAACTTGTGAAAATTACGTGAATATTTCTTTGCGCTTTCAGAACTGTCCTGTGCGTGATCCATCGCATGATTGAGTTCGTTATCAGAGAAGGACCTATGTTTGAAGCCCTCGTGATGAGTAGGGAAATGGAGAACCCACTCTTCGCTTTTCTCTTTGACAACGAAAGTCCAGCGCACATCTACTACAGATGGAAGTTGTTTTCTCTCCTGCAAGGCGATACGCCAAACGAGTGGAGAGAAAAGGAATTTCGTATGTTCAAGGGAGGTCCAATATGGAAGCCTCCTCTTGCAAACTTTTATACCCTGGGCATGCCTGATGAATTGGTCGTTGATGACGAAGCTCCAGAACCACACAAAGGCGCATTATCAAACGCGTAAGTCCGAATGCAATCCAAGGTACTATGCCTATCTAATGAAATTTTTCTTTAGTCAACGCGATCGGTTGGAGGATCTAATTCGGCACTTAACTCCAGAACGGTCGCGTATTGGTGATGTTATGATTTTTTGCATAGAGCATGCTGAAGCTGCGGATGAGATTTGTGAATGCATAGCGGAGTCACTTGCCAATCCAGACACTCTGTGCTCGAAGAAAATCGCAAGACTTTACTTGTTTTCGGATTTACTGCACAACTGCACTGTTAAAGTGTCGAATGCAAGTTTCTTTAGAAAAGCGTAAGGAATTCAAAATTGCAGCTTCCATTTCAACGCGATCTTTGATTTCCCACGTCATTTTTATTTGCAGTGTGGAGAAGCAGCTACTGGAAGTATTCGAGAATCTTCATTCCTACTACACAGCTATGGACAGTCGTCTGAAAGGTGAAGGATTCAAGGCACGTGTTTTGAAAGTACTTCGAGCCTGGGAGGAATGGACAGTGTATCCAAAAGAGTTTCTGGGAAAATTAAAATCAGTCTTCTTAGGGCTACCAACAGTAAGTGTAGCATTTCTTCTACAACACACTATGTTGACGTGATTGATTTATTTCCAAAGCCAAGTGCCGATAAAAAGAAGGAAGATGACCAGGACATAGACGGTGCTCCAATCTCTGGCGACGAAAAGGACGATGAAGATCTAAACGGAGTGCCATTGGATGGAGCTGCTCTACTTAAAGGCGCTTTAATGAGAGCATTGCCCGAGTCAATGCCAATTCAAAAGGAACCAGCAACTGCAAAGCGCGGTGACAATACTGACGATTATTACGACGACGACATTGATGGGATTCCCTGTAAGACATCAACATTCAAAGTATCCATCCGACTTTTTTCGTTTATGATCGATGATTTTAGTGGACGATGACATTGATGGAATACCGATAGACAAGATAGGCGACTCACCAAAGAAGGGAGGAGCATTTATACCCTCCAAGTGGGAAACTGTTGACCCAGTGCAAGTAGAAGCACAAGCAATCACCACCAGCAAGTGGGATACCCTTGATCCCGTCGTCCCAGAACCGCCAAAGTTCTACGACAGCAATGACAGTTCTGATGATAACACGGATCATTCAAGGGATTTCAGTGAGGAGAAACGGAACAAGTTGCGTGAGATCGAAGTCAAATCAATGCAATATCAGGATGAGTTAGAGTGTGGCGAACGAGAGCTTCGCAGCGGCTGGACAATTGGACAACAAGTAGAGCACTACCGGAAGAGATTGCTGAAAAAGGTATGATCGCTTTGAGACTCTCACAGAAATAAGGTAACAGATTTAATCATCATTTCAGGACTTGCATAGAGAAGGAACAGACTCTCCCTCTTCATTCTTGCGCAAAGAGTCTCGCCGAAGCCCCAGCCCATGTGGATCGTAAGTTCGAATGGACTATGCCTACATTGATTTGTTTTTATGTCATCAAATATTTCAGTTCGCAATCCAAAAAGTCCAAGTACTCAAAACGCTCACCATCTCCATCCTACTCCTCACGCAATAGCCCATCGAGGAGCAAAAGAAGATCTCGCTCACCCCACAGCAAGCGAGAATCATCTCCATCGGCTCGATACTCAAAAAAACGTAATCGCTCACGTAGTCCGTCAGATTCGCCAAAGCGTTATTTAGAGAAAAGTCCATACTATTCAAAGTCATCAAAATACGATGACAGTCCACCGTCTCGATCAAGAAGGTAGGTGCAAAACATACGATATGCTAAAGCAGCTTTCATAACTAGAACCACAGATCACCACCATCTCCTTCATCGAGGGCCAGGCGCAGCCCTGAAAAAAATTCAAAGCTTGAAGGATCCCCGAAATATAATAGCAGTAAATTGTCTCCCGCTCGTCACCGTACCGATAAGCATAAACATAAACACAAGCATTAATCTATGCACCAAAGGTGCACGCTCTATCCGTCATAATGTATTTAGATTAGTTTGTATACATATGTGTATGTATGTAAGCTATCCTAACCGGTATGACATAGACAGTAGTTCATACATAGAAATAAGAACATTAATTTTAATTTTAGGTATTTTTAATATCCATCTAAATGCTCCAACGCGCACTGTCGAAGTTATTAAACAATTAAATTTCTAAAAATAACAATAAAGTGCTCCAATACAATATGAATTGTTAACGTTTCCATTTTCTTCGCACACCTGAAAGGAAGTGTCTTGTTTCTTTTATTTTCCTAACAAAGATTTGATCTGTTCGAATGAGTAATATTACAAAAATACGTGACAAAACCTTCCACGACAAGTTGACTAGAGACGTAATACAAGACATGCAGGGAATCCATAGCAATTTAGTTAGTCAGTGATGGAGGCCGGTGAGGCATGTGGCCATTTATTTTGTTAGGTTATGTGATCTCAGTCTATTTTCCAATCAACAAAAAAACATTACTGCGAAGTGGGCATTAATTAATTTTGTTGCCGGGTGCCTGTTATTGGTTTTCAGACTAGGAAATAAAATTCCCGACCACCTGATTTGTACGATTTCCGGGCTGTTAAAAACAGAGCAACATGAAGCCACTTTTTTAAAACCTCTATTTTATATGCCTCTGCTAATTTTTCAGACCTACATATGTAGTTTCATATATTCATTTACTCTGCATTCAACAAAATTCAGGTTTGGAGTAGACGTTCTCCATTCTCCGACTAATTGGTCAAAAATAGACTGATTTGCAGATTAAAAGACTTCACCAGGCTACTCAGAAGTTGGAATCAGTTGCTGCAGATGGACGATGTACAAGAAGCTCTTACTCATCTCCTTCCGTATAGTTTCTACAATAAATGCTGTGTATGGCATCTAGTCGTAGTGTAGTGAAGGCACTTTTAAGGCGCACATCTCTGAGCCTGTTTTTAACTTTCTCAATTTTTTCAGAGACTATAAAATGTTTTCTGTTATTTTCAGTCCTAAACATCTACGTATAGGACAGTGTGCAGTATTTACATCTGTACATTTGATTGTATTCGTGAATATCTCTCTGGTCTGTTAGTCCGAGCAGCAAATTTTCCAACTGTTTAAAGATGTACGACGGCAAATGTTTTATTTGGTGTCTTATAAAAAAGAATGACAGCGATTTCATAATTAATAGAGGATAAAGAGAGAAAAAGAATTTACGGAATGAGAAATTTTCAAAAGAGTTGCACCCGACCGATTTGGCAATAGAGGTAACTGTATTTTACCGTAGGCAAAGATTCGCTGATGTATGATTTCTTCTTAAAAATCGCTGTAAACAAAATGGGCGAACAAAGACACTTTCCGCTGTATTCCATCATATGTGTCGATGATAACTGACCCTCAAAATAATACTTAAAATATTCCCTTTCCGGAAAACACCAAGACTTTGCTAAGCACATAAATTTTGTTTGTTTTATGGTCTTTCTTCACCAAAAGCGAAGATTGTTAAAAATTATTCAAGAAACACAATTTTTTTCTCACTGCCTCCAGAATACCGCATAAAGTAAACAGCAGTCGTTCAGAGTCGGTATGACTGAATATAAAAAAACATAATAATCTAGTTACATGTAACGAAAGTCTTGAAGCACAACGAATACACAAGTTTTAACTTAACTTACATTGACACACTTAAAAGAAATAAAAAATAATAATTAAATTTTTGTCTGCATATACTTATCAAATCAAAATATTTCACAATATAAAAGATCAAATATAAAATATTCACATGTAAAAGAATACGGGTTATGTTGGTATTACAAAAAAAAATAGAAAGATCAAATGGTACGAGAATAGTTCCTAGATGTTCACTCTTCAGTGCGAACGAACTTTTTTCATAGTGCTATCACAAACTCAATCGCAGCGTCTGGTTACAATTTTTAGTAAATTCGTCATTCAGTGACCAGCAGAGTCAATTTCTACATCATGGTTGTATACTTCCATGATTTCTTCGATTATCTCCCAGTGTTTTTCCTTGGTTAAGCCGTTTACGAAAACCTACAAAGATCAAGAAAAAGTATTTATAGATTTGTTTTGGGATATAGTTTGGTCGCTTACGTTGTACCAAGCGGAATTCTCATCTGATTCTCCAGTAAGTGGAACTTGGACTCCGTATGTTTGCAAAGCCAATGAAAGACAGCAGACGGCGATGTGAGCAGGATTGTGGTTAAGAATTTTCGGATTGTGATGAAAATCCTGCAACAAACAATAACTTAATGCACATTTTCATCATAACTAAAGTCAATGTTTTTACTTGTAAAAATGCGGCTGCTGTCTTCGCAATAGGAAGTGATGACCATGTATTAGGACCCAACCAGTCTTTGAGAGATTTCATGTAATAAAGTAAATACTGAAAGAGAAACACTGCGTTTGTGCATCTTTGGCAAATACAATTAACATACCTTGTGAGGATGCTCAATATTCAAATCGAATTTTAGTGTCCTAGCAATTAAAAGCTCTGCCTGAACAATAGCATCTCGCATAGACCAGTATTCATCGCCTAGGTCCAGAGGTGCTGTGCCTCTATTCAGTGTACTGTACGAGACATTGATAACGTCACGAATTTTTACAGGATCATCTTTAATTTTTCCAGCTAAGTACAGGCAGCTCGATGCAATTAGCTAAAAGACAGCTATGTGATTACTGCAACTTTAATCGTGGCATATACGTACGTATTGATCGTAGTCACTTCTTTGGACTTCATTGAAGAACCGGTGAAATATAATAGCAGCTGTTGCCGATGTCAGGGGCTTCATAGATAATTTTATCGAGCATTCGAATAAAAAACGTGGCACGACGCCGGGACCATCCTTTTTTCTTTACAAATGACATCAAGATTAAAGGTGAACTCATAAAAATTTGCCATTCGCCTACCTGTAGTCTGTTTGAATAACTTTGGGGGCACTTGAAATATTTTCTGGCCTCTGCTGAATTGACATCACATCAACAATTGTTTTCATGGTAGGAGTTTATTCCAAATACTAAAAAAGACAAACAAAGACGATGAAACATTAGTGCGAAGGCCTCCGTGTCATCAAACTAGTTTGATGCGAAAGCGATCAAAGATATTAGAAAGTTTTATTGACTGCCTACATCACGAAGACGTATGCCGCAATAAGCATGTTATCGTAGGTCGATCAAGCTTCAAGCTAATTTTCTTCGTTTGATCTAATTAAAATACACCACGTATGGCGCAGCGAATTGCAAATTACATGTCTGGTATACAAGACCGATTTTAACATGCACAGAAATACTAAACGATATAAGGGTTTTACAAAGAATGCTGTTAAAAAACTTCATTAAATTATAATGAAGTTTCTTAAGGAATTTTTGAGGAAGTGTTATTTTAATATTGAAAAGAAATTAACTCACAGATTCTTAGGTAAATAGTGAAATATCTATCTCGTCTTGGACAGCACGCTTCCACAAATACAAATTGAATGCAGTTGAATCCTAAATAGTCGAGGGCGACATAAAGTGACAGCAGTGCAGCCGCAGTAGTGCTGCCAAGTCTCAAACATGTTTTTTTATGGAAAAGACGTTTCTCGAATGTGATTAGAGTTTTGCATGTATGCGAAAATGCTGATTTTTATTGAACATATGAGCACATCTCCATTTTTTTTCAATTATTTAATTTTAGTCAAAATTAGTTTTAACCGTGAATAAAATGGCATCTCTTGCAATGACTTTTTAGGATTTGTCGATACGTGGAAGATGGAGAAGCCGTTCTGCACAACCCAGAAACCTTAAAAATCATTTATACAACAGTCTAGATGAACTAGAGGATGTTAAATTAGGAAAAAATTAGGAAATTCCTCAAGACAATGAACTGGCTTTCCCAGGCAGAGTTGCCTTTTTTTAGTAGAATTTCGGAGAAGCAGAATTCGTCAATTTTCCGGACATGTTTGGCATATTTAAAAAAAAAAATTAAATAATTATTTCAATAATATTATTCCTGAAAAATTAGTAAGTAAGTAAGTAAGTAAGTAAATTTTACTTGCTAAATATTTTAATTTAATAATTTAATTCTGCCTATTACACAGTCGGTACATAGAAAAACACGATAGAAGAGGACAGGAGTGTGTAGACACAAAAGTGCAATCATAATAACTTTTAAAATCTGAGATAAAAGATCGATTTTACAATTACCAACATATTAATATATGCAATTATTTTAAGATACATTAGCAAGTATCACACATTTAAGTTTAGGAGCATGAGTTACATAATAAAAAGTTAATTCTCAAATAGTTTGTTGTCCCAAAGTAACTCTTTATCCTACCGTTAAAAATTAGAAGAAACAAGTTATCTTTGGACGAAATATTCTTCGTCTAATATTTGATGGAAGATCTACTAAAAATGTTTTAAAAGAATTCTATATCCCTTCGTTTTTTTTTTTATTTTGCTAGAGACTTACATTTTCGCTGCATGAATAAACACATCGAACATTAATAAATAGAAGCAAACAATTACTTTTTGTGTATCATAAGTTCTTTTATTATTTTCATAATTGAAAACTTTATAATGGAGTTCTTACATTAAATGGTATTGTGAGGGATTATGTTGTAAATTGTAAGTCCTTCAACAATATGTTCTGTATTCAAAATCTATAAATGGACTTAATGCTTAAGTTAAAATGTTTTACTTGAGTAAAATGCGTTTAACTTTTAAGTTGTTGATTGGCTTTACACGAATAGAGTTCTTAAAAATTGTAAACGAAACAATGAACCTATCTCAGACGACTTCGATAGCCAGTTGCAGATGGAAACGGTCTGGTGAGCAGAGTATGCAAGTGAGAAATATATAAAATCAGCGAATTAAAAATAAAAACGTTACATCAGTCGATATCTGTGAACACGATAAAAACAATAAATACATATTTTAATTCGTGACATTGCATCTACTACACATAAATAACATATTCTCTCGAAAGCTTTCACTCATGGATTTTGAATCAATTATTAATTTTGTGGGTTAAGTGTTGAGCTGATTACTTTTCATCGTGGCCAATTATTTCAATGTCATCGGCTAGAGGGCTCTCCGCATCACTTTGTGGTGTCTTCAAATTGTGAGAGTTGCCCTCGATTGAATCAAGATTAATGAGGGATAATGTCATTTTACTACTGAGCACAACCTGTAAGGATGAAAAATGAATGCATTCAACTTAAGCCTGTGTTCTTCATAATGTCAAGGGTTAGAGAGTGATATTACAGCTGGTTCCTCAGGAGATCCGTTGAGCTCCTTATCGAAGACTTCTTCGGTGCGTGTCTCCGCGTCAGACACTAAAATTTGTGATTCATGACCTAAGGATCCTTCCAAATATATCGATTGGGGCTCGGGGGGATCTTCAAGCTTATCGCTGGACTGAAAAATAAAATCAAATAATTAACAATTTCTTTGAGTTTAAAGTTGTGAAAGAAAGTATTGAAAATTAAATCTAGGGACACTTAACTCTGACCAACTTTTAGTGAGAGTTTCATGCGCATGTTTGGAAGTCGCCCTTCAAATAATTGCAAAAGACATACATATACATAAGTTGTATATCGTGGCTCTCCTCTTCGATAAATATTTAGCTTTTCTAGTTCGTTACTCACATTTCATGTTGTATACATCTAACAATTACTTAAGCCATATGTACTATTGATGAATTCCGACTGGAGGGAATCATAATTTATTGTTTTGATATCTGATCTTGAAACTGCCGTTATGGGGACACAAAACTCAGAACCTTATAGAATGACACTGTTAATACTCTCAAAAATATTATTTTACTGCGTATGAAATACTACCTTTAGTGTCCCATAACACGACATAGATACCTTAAACGGTGGAAGGTACGTAATGATCGAAAGTATGGTTTCTGTAGAAACATGCTATCTGGTGACATACATTCTTGACCAAAAAATGAAAGAAAAGGTTGGATGTTATATATCTAAGGTAAGTGAAACTGAACTGAGCCTCTTTTCGAAAGTGTGCGCTTATGACATCAATTAATCTCTTATTTATTTATTAATCCTTTTTGAGCTATTGAATTAAAATTGTTTGTTTGACGAGTTGAAGTCTCATGTTCATTAAACTAATGTACTCATCGCCCTTCTCCTCGGTCGTAGACTGCTTTAGGTTAGTTCCTGTATCCCACAAATAGCCCGTGTTTTGTACAAGTATATGCAAATCTTGATCGTATATATTAAGAAATTGCAATGTCTCAAAAAAAAAGAGCCCGGATTCATTAGAAAATTTGTTTTTTCTAATTTTTCGCTATTTTCACACGGCATTTTCTCCTCTCTTAAATGAGAGAACCAATCATATATGTACAATAGAGTGGAATTTAATCCTCCACATACCCAAAAGAATCATCCATGAATGATACTAATAATTTAATAATTGAGTGGCACTACAGCCCACAACGGGCCAGGGCCTAGCTTCTACAACAACTACTCGTGTTGTGCATGCTACTGTTCTTCACGAGTAGAAGGGACCTACAGTTTTTTGCCGACTCCGAACGGCGAGATTTGAGAAGCTTTCCATAGACAATTAATACTCTTTGAGTGTTGTCAGCAACTCGAAAGAGGTGGTGCCGTGAAAAAATGCTAGGTGTCCCGCCGGGAATCGAACCCAGACTTTTCTGCGCCGCGGTCGATGCACTTACCACTACGCCACGGCGACCATGAATGATACTAATATTTCTAAAACCGAACGACCTTTCAACCTCTGTGTATGTTCTCGTATTGATCGATACATAATGGGCACAAGATTGCCAAAAATGCTGTAATGCATTTACACTTTTTAAAACGGTGAAAGAAAACAAACACAGAAACAGTTTTCATTAAGGTTCAATACCTATACAAAAGCTATGTTTAATGCCACAACGCTCCTATCTCTTATATTACCCGAAACCTCTCTGCGCTTAAAAGTGAGCTATATGCTTGTGTCACAACGGAGAGAGTGATTTCTTAGAAAATGCCCAAAATATGATATAATATATAATATGAAATATGTAGGTTTTCGGACTGCTGAAGTGTACGGGGTAGATAAAGTTTGGCTTAACTTTACATTCACATTTTTGTAAAAAAAATAATCTTCTAATTTGTGCTGCATTCAACTCACACTATGCGTATACAGCAGTCATTCTACATGTAAATTATGCCATTTTGTGTCAGAACGACATTTGTATAATTTAGTATATTCAAAACAAACTTTGCGTTAGTAAGCACTCTGCATTTGTCTTACATGTTCGGGATGTGAGAAAAATACTGGCGTTGGAGGACGACCGCTCCACTTTCGACCACCTTCACAACTAGCTGTTACTTCCATACCAAGTACCTACGTTAATTTATCAAATAAAACAAAGCAATATTGAAAACTGAAAAAAACAACATCCTTTTTACTTACCGCTACCGATCTGTCCACACTTCCTTCTCTTTTTTTCGGTTCAAACGTCTCCAATTTCGCATTATCGATTTTGCTGAGTTCTTGTTGTTCCGCTGATATATTGTTTATTTTCATGCCTGCATGGGATTCATCTAGTGATTTCTCTACAGAATTTGATTGTTGATCATTCTCGGTGTGTCCATTTGAAAGGTCTCCATTATTCGATGTCATCGTTTTGTCGTTTGTTTCCTGTTTATTTGTTGAATCCACCAAAAAGAATTAAAAACGTTTCTTGAATTACATTGAATTAGAAAAGAATTTGGGGTGAAATTTTTGTCACTCAATGCTAAAAAAACATCATGTAATAACAGTGAGCGAAATTTGTTGTTCAATGAAAACGAGTTTAAATCGAAAATGATTAATTTTTACTAGAATTAAGTAAGAAATTTATGATATTAAAACATTTTCTTCTAAATGTTAATGTGTGAAAAATTCGCTCACTGTTAACTTCAAGGCGTAAATGATTTCACCAAAAAAACAAAAACGCAACACATGCAATCTGCGGTTAACAAAAAGAACCAAAGGTCTGTTCTCTTGTGTGTTTAAAATAAAAGGATAAAATAAATCAAACTCAGATTATGGCGTGTTAGTAATATTGGGTCGCTGACAGAGGGCTGTATCAGTCAGCCAGATGTACAAGTGTAAGGAAGAGTGCAATAATTTCCCAAACAAGTAGATCGTTAGTAGATAGGCAAAACGCATTCTCAAAGAAGACAGATATTCAGTCTTCAGCATATTATATACAGATTATACAGAATGAAAATAAAATCGCCAATTCGAATCGCATCTGAAATTTTTGCTAACCTTATTTGAATCTGAAGTCGAATGTTTTTCTCGTACTTTTAATTGCTCGTCAGCAGCATCAATTAAACCTTGAATAGCTGTTACAACTATACACATGTATGAATAATAATTAATTAGAGAAAATATTTCATAATAAGACTTAGATATGTTTGAAAAATTCGAGAGTATAAGTAGCAGAAAAATCAAACTATTCGTTACAGAGAGAGCAAAAAAGTAAGACAAACTTATACGTATTTTCTATGCTAAGAAAGTGGGTTTAACTTCTTTTTCTATTTTTGTTACATCTTTTTAAAATATGTCCCCTTCTTGGTTTAGTAAAAAAGTCATGCTTGAAGTGCAATTTATAGATTTGGTGCGCAAAGAGTTTGGAAAAAAAATGATATTATTTCGGAATGGACAGTTCACACATGTGCCAACAAACACGATAAACACCACTACAAGTACCAGTGATGGTGTGGTAAATACGTATATAAAAAAGGAATAAACATGAACATGAAAAGAATATCCTCATGCGATATGAGTAGATCAAGGGTCTCACAAAACCGAAATGAAATAAATGATTTTAATTACTTATTTAAGAAAGGGAATGCCAAATGTTTGCCGCTTAATAAAATTCATGGCGAGCATCTTGAAAAATCAAAATGAAAAATGAGAAGTCAAGTTTATTGATTTTATCCTTAATATTAACTGTGTCCGGACCCCCTTGTGATAACTTTGTATGTGTTTGTGTTATATTTCTCGCAATTGACCAGTGTTAATGTTTCAACTTTCACTTTTCATATTACAAAATAAATAAAATGTATATGTATAATGTTGGAAATAAATAAAAATAATATAATAAATAATATAAAATATAAAACAATCTTGTTCACTTTATGTATCGAACGCATACAAACATGTCAAACAAGATGTTTTTTGTTTTTTTGGTTTTTTTTTTGTTTGCTAACCTTGGCTTGGAACTGATCAGAATTCATTTCGGCTATTAATTTTGCCATAGCCTTTTCAGTTTCCTCAAGTTTTTTCCTTAATTTCTCAATTTCCATTAATTGCTCAGATTCCTTACTTATTGGATAGGTTGTTGATGTTGTTTGACCAACACTTTGTGAGCCGTTAGTAGCAACAATTAGGTTAGATGACGACATATCTCGAAGCCTTTGTTCTTGACAATGTATCCGGCTACAGTTCTCTTGTTGCTGATTAGATCCTAAAAATTTGTTACGAAATATTTTGTTTTTGTTTTTCTTGTCATTCAAACTCATATCAAACATAATTAAACATATGGATGTCAAACCAAATTTGAGTTAATAAAATGCTATATATGACTGTACATGTTTAATAGAGGTGTGCTGTGGTATGGAGAAAAAGTACTCAAAACCAGATTAGATACACTCGCAAATATTAAAAAGAATCATGAAATGTTTAATATCTTGTCGAACAAAATGAATTGAATCGCAATATAAGCATGCTTACGTGCTTGATTTCATCGAAAATAAATAAATTTATGTGCACAATGAATAAGAAAATATTTGATAATTGTCAAAAGTATAAGTCGTCTTGGTGTTCGAGTTCTTAAGTTTCTTAAATACAAGTTAGCACTCGCCAACAGAGTAGCTGCTACGTAGAAAACACAGAAACTAAATGTTCACAAAAAACATTAAATGAAAAAGAATTTACATAAACTACATATTGAATTCCTATTATTTATGTTAAATGATGCTCAAGAAGGAAGAAAATGTAAAATTCTCTCAAGCGTCATACATTCGGTGAGTAGTTACTACAGAAATGATTAATCCCTTAACTTAACATTTAAAATATAACGCTTCATATATTACATGATAAAATAAAGAAAATATAGAAGAGCGAAATGTGGGACACATCCTATTTCATATATTAAATCCAAGCCTTAGCCTCATACGCAGCTAGTACTTTATTATATTCCATACATCCAATATATTTCAACTGGTGCCATTCAAACTGTCATTTTTGGTTCTTTGAAATATTTGATTGATTGTGTGAATTTTCCAAGATAAGAAAGAGCATTAAATCAATATATAGTCAGGACATTATTTGAATTGTTTTAATGGTTATGTTGCAGTTGCCAGGCACAAATGTTTTTGTATATTAAGAATACTGAATACTCTCAACCCAGCTTGAGTTATACCACTCGTTTAATTTGGGCTTGATACACTTTACTCTGTAAGAAATGAAGGGTGTTAAGTATGTAATTACATCGACTCTTCGTGAGAGTTCTGGGTTTGAATTCTGATTTGGAGCTTTCTTCAAGTTTCATTATTCATAATTCCACATCTCTCCAATTACTGTCAATGCTCTAAGATTATTTGTTGACTAGAAAGTCATTCAGAACATATTTTTTTAGGGGTTGACATTAAACTGCGGGTAGCCCTTACTCACAAGAAAATAATAGTTTGTACAGCACGAGTGTTTGTTGAACTTTCTTACAAGCATTGAGCACCCTTAACAGATTTGATTTATTCAATGTTACTAATTTAAATAACATCACATAGCTCCACTTTATGATTTATACGAGGAACCGTCTATCTATTCTAAAACACTGGGGTAACTCTGATACAATTTGTAGAAAGCTTTTTTACCATCCCATACGTCAAAAAAAATCTACGGTGTGCCAGGAAAATATACGCGAAGTTCAGAAACAGCCTTGTTGTAAGATACAAAATAATATAATACTGGGTATTCCAAAAATTTCGTTAACAAATTGTCAGATATCATTTCAATATAACGCCTCTATTAATATAAGTTTCATCAGTAAATATTGCAACTTGTGTGAAAGGTAAATCGTAACGAAAACATTTGTTGGCAACTAAGTACTTGCGGATTTTTTTTTTTAGAAAATAAAAGTCAATTTTTTCATGTGACGAAATAACTTTATTCTATATAACTTTATGCCCATTTTGAGCAATAACTTTTTGCCATCTTTTAGGCAACATCATAGTTCCACGTTCATAAAACTTTTGGTTTTTATTAAAAAAAAACTGAACCAGGTACGATTTGACATCATCTTCATTGTTGAAGTTTTTACTATTTAAAGTTTTGAAAAGATCGAAATAAAATGTAATCAGATGGTGCAAGGTCAGGACTATATATTGATTGTGACAAAACATCAAAACCAAGCTCCAATAATTTTTGCCAAGTGACCAAAGATGCGTGTGGCCTTGCAACTCGGGCCGCTTTTCTTCAACCGTGTTGCTCAATTTTGTTGGTTGTTCAATATACACATCTGAATTTATCGTTCGGTTGGGTGGAAAAGTTCAAAGTAGACAATTCCATTGTAATCCCACCAAACTTATAATATAATTTTCTTTTGATTACGTCAGCAAACCTACAAATTCAACTAAAGCCATCTATGAGTGAACTCCGCAAATACTCAGTTGCCAACACAATATTTAAGAACTTAAGCATATAATCAACAGTGAATAGAAATAAAATTTAAATTAAACTAAGGAAGTGAATTTTTACAATTCATACTGTGTTAACCCTTTTTAAATTAAAGTATCGCAGTTGATACCTTCTTTCCGATATTAATTTTTGCAAGTATTAGTTGTAAAGTTTAAGAGGCTAAGATTAAGTAGCATAAGTGCAAGGCGTAAATCGTATAATAAAATGAAAAGCAGTTATTAACAAAACTAGAGAAAAGGTTGTCTTAAAAATAAGCTTTTCTCATCCTCTACAGTTTGCAAAATTGATGACATCTTTTATAAGATAATACAATTCTTTAAATAATAGAATAACTAGATTGAATAACATAAGGTGATGTCAAATTCCATATAAAACATTTATGAAAACTTGAATATACATAATTCCTGTCTCATATGAAACAGACGTAACCTTTAAAGTGCTGTCCAAAAGCAATAGATTTTGATATTTTTTCTGAAATCGTTGATTATTCATAGCAAAAGAACACAAGTAAGCATATACATAAAAAGTTTGTATTTTGTTACGGAAATTCATAACTGAACTCGAGACTTTTATAAGAAGGACATATTTTAAAATTTGTAATTAATAAGAAATGTTTGCGAAAAACCAAATCCAGAAAATATAAAAATAATGAAAGAAAGACATATATGGACTGTAATGAGCTTACTTGTCTGATGTTCTCTCCACCCTTAAAGGTAGCAAGGTTTAATATGAATGAAAGTATTATTGTTTAGATTTAGTCAATACTACGTTATGCATACTGTTAGTGCGCTGGAGTGCAAGAAAGACGGCTTACCTAGTTTGGAACCATTCATATCATCGAGTTTCTTATCATGTCCAAATACTTCTTTTCTGAATGTAGGATCTCCCGGAGCCGGTCCGTAGGGTGCATTGGGAATTGGTTTCTTGAAAACGATCTAAGAAACCGTGTTGGGTGGTAGTATGAGCTAAATAATATATTGAGGTGTGAAATACCTTCATGATGGTGTAAACGAAGAATACTATAATCCCGACTGTGTAGAGTGGCATTATTAATCCCATACTGCTTCCTTTTGGTTGTGCTTGGTGTATCGATCCTGCTCCCATAGGTGGACGCATTCCAGGTATAGGTCCAGGCTAAGAAAAGTAATTTTAAAGTAAATTTATGTTTCGGGTAGATTTAGCAGTGAGAGCGATGAAATACACGAACAAAAGTATATGGGGATAGAAAACAAAAAGGAACAACTTATCATTTCGTAAAATTTTCTAACTTGATAGTTGAATGCCATTTTATAATCTTGTTTTGTGTGTCCCACCGTTTTAAGGCCACACACAAAACAAAGCCATAGCCAAGTTCAGGAATACAGGAAACTGGTGGGTGAGAGAAACAATATGGACCGTGCACTTTGGTCCAATGAATTCTCAGTTGGAAATATGTAGAACTGGATTTCGGCAAGGGTTTGCGTTCTGGAGAGCGGGTAATAACATGGAAGCCACCACTTCATCTATGCTATGCAGATGACATCGTGCGCCTTTCCAAGCAAGTCGTTGTAAAAGTTTTTATGACGATTTGAAGAACATGTGACACAGCTTGTTTGTGAGTTGCACCAAGATGTTAATGCAGTAGGGAAGAATGAAATCTCATCAGGGGGGAACAACAGCGCTCATCTACCACCGAAGAAGGAACCAAGTCATCGTGGCTGAAAGACAACTTTGTGTCGATAACTCTGCTCGGAATTGTCAAGGATGAAGGTATCTAGCCTGATTACGTATAAATCTAATTAAGAACAATCCTACTTGTCTATAATTGAATTCCTAAATCTCAGAAGAGAAAAATGATTTCTATCTTTTTTTATGTCAAACGATTAATGTTTAAAAGATTCAGATTCAGATTCCGACGCAAATAAAAACTTGTGCAATACATTTTATTTAAGATAATACCCAAATGTACCCACATATGTATATAATTGTTTTGAACTGTTTGGTATCTGAAAACAAATGGATTTCATCGTACGGTCAGAAACAAAGTCCGCCTCGATGAGATTACACAAGTCAATATTAATTCATGTTGCAGCAAGGAAACTCCATAGATAGGCCGGACAGGCCCATATGTACACACACAAGGTCTAAACAAAAAAATCCTAAGTATTGTACATATTATATGTATTTTCAACGTGCAGTTTTATTTTTTTGAATTTGCTGTCACACAATTCATAGAGTCGAATACTTTGGATCTTTTTTTTTTTAATTGAAATGAGTAAAGCCAAATAAATCAATGCCAAAATAATAAGATCTTGGGTCAGCTGATCTTGTTCTCAGAATTGCCAGAAAGTCGTACAATAAGCCATGAACTAGAGAAACGTTTTTTATGAATGTACAAATGTGTAAGAGTCCATTAGTTCTACACTATCGGAGCATCCTTGATGACACTGATTAGCCACAGAGTTTCTTTTTTTAATTACTCTAATACATTAAACATCACGCTGTAGTAATTTATTACCAAACAGAGCTCCCGGCAGCATCGCATAAATCGGTTATAAAATGGTGTCCTCGAGAAAAAAAGTAATTAGCTCTTCCTGACAGAAACGAATTAATCAAACATTTAGTTTGGATAAATCTAAAATATGCCTGACCCAGACGGAATATGTTTATCGCATTGAAAAAAGGAAAAAAACTAATGCAAAACCATCGCTGGGATTTGTGTACTCCCTTTTTTTGTAAATTTAAAGTTAATTTTAATATCCCAAAAGTGCTTTGTCGCATCAGAAAACTGTGCTAGTTTCAGAAATTAGAATTCTGGCAACTACATTCAATTTATTGTAGAAATTAAATGAATGAATATTGACCGTGAATTAGTACATCGAAATATGTATCGTAGGAGGTAAAGGTCGTCTAAAAATATCTTGTGCGTTTGTAAATTGTGGAACTTTACTCAAATTCCTCTTTTAAGTTTGTTGAATGCAAAAACAAAAATGCTAAAGGAAAATTAATAACCTTCTTGGTCTTGGCGCATGCATCCCAATAAATCGACATCTTATGATCTTTACTATAAATTAATTATTAATTTTTTTTCAAATTCTTTGAGAGATATGCGTCGTTATACTGCATGACATCACATCAGGCTTATTCAAAACTCATGGCATAGACAACGCGTTGAAATGATGAAAACAAAATGCTCTTTTTTTCGAAACAAATTGCAATGTAGTTAGATGCATGGAATGGGAAAAGAAAAAAATCTATACGTAACCGGAGCAAATTAGCAAACAAATTGGCACAAGTTCAACAATATTCGGTATACCATCATATTGTGTGTGATTATTTTTAAAAAAATGATACATCTCCCCAAGGAAATAAGACATAAGAAATATGTATTGTGCATGCAGGGATGTTTGCTAAAAGACAATTTCGTATATATGTGTATGTGTGTTTACGTGTCTATTTTTATAAATTAAACAGCTGTAGGAGTTGTTTTGTGCGGTATTATTATAACTTACTCTTCCTTCAACAATTCTTGGAGGTGGATTACTGGCTGATTTTGACCTCTCAACGATTGGGACAGTTGTTGTGGCTGGAATAGCTCGACCTCGTTCCTTCATTGATTGATATATCGACTCTGGATGTAGATGTGGTGGTCGTTCTTGTCGTATACCTAGTAATTATTTGTTGATGTTTTTATTTTTATTATCAATTAAATTGAGAAATTCAATTAACGATCGAATGACTTTTTTGTTTATTGTTAGTACTTAGGAATCAAACCCAGGGTGAAATTATTAGATCAGAAAATAAATTAAAATTTTACATCTCCACCCAAAATATTTCTAATATTTTTGACTTTGGCATCAATAAAATCAGACAAGTTGAAACTGGATAATATAAGGTGTGCCGTCGTGGCGTAGTGGATAGTGGCTTCTACGCAGCCGAATCCAGGACTATGAATGTGAACGTCGTACTTATCGCGGCGCCACATCTTTCGAGTTGCTAACAACAGTCTATAAAAAATTACGCCATTCGGAGTCAGTATTGAACACGAGTGTTTGCTGAGAAAGCGAAGTCTTACTATACTAAAGGCTGCAACGCCACTCAGCTTAAGATTCCATATTAAAAAGAATCTATTTGCATTCTACAATAATTTATCTTTAAAAACGGTCGGGGATATGTGCTCTTAAGTAAACAACGTTATTTCATCAATTGTTTAAACAGTAAACACGATAATGTAAAGGCACGGAAGAAAAAACGGTGGCCATGTTAATTTACGAGTATACAATCATGTCTAATTAAATTCATATTTAGCAACATACCCTCCAAGGCGTAATTAGAATGTGCGTTGCGGTCTTTTCAGCTCGAATAAGCATCTTTTGCCAAATTACTGACAATAATGTGGGGTATAAGAACAAAAAAAACCTCTCTCACTTTGACGTTTGAAGTTGGCATTTAAATGCAGGCCTTTTTTTTACTTGTGAGATAGCAATTGTCCGTACATCACGAGTGCTTGTGTAAAAGGAAAAAGGTAGAATTGTCAAACCTTATGGTTTATCACCGAACTCCTGATGGTCAAATGTGAATATCAAATTGTGTCAAAATTGTGTAAAGTGCTTGTACACCCAAGCCTATTATAACATATTTACTGGAGCTTAATCTTTACATTTTTTGTGCCAGCTGATCATTCTACAACCAATTTTGCTATCGATTTACAATTTTAACGCATTATCTGAATTCACTAATTTCATGCTTGACACCAACTGAAGAATGTTATCTACTGATCTCAAATCAATTTAACTGACTAATATAAGTATTTTAAGCTGCTCTAGGTTTAATATAGTATGATTTTCAGTATTATTTTTGTGTTCTTGCTTTTGTGTTTGTAACCTATATTGGCCTTATTTTGAGTCTTTTTCTCCTTAAGTTGTATGTTGTTGTCAGATTCTAGTAAAAGTCGCCATTTACATCAGAATTGTGATTTTTGTTAAATTTTGTAGTCCACATTTTATTTTATTTTATATATTTGTGAAGGCGGCAAAAAATGAATTCTTTACAGTTTTCTTACAAATTGAAGAAAATAGACTCAAAATTCATTCATTTATTTGTGGCAAAATGTTAACTTCTCGTCTGCTGTCAACTTCTCGTCAATGTGAAACAAAATATATGTAGATAAGGGGGCCAATCCAATCCAATTTCTTGATGATAACTACTTCACATGTCTCCAGATAAATTGCATCGCCAGATAAATGGCAAATGTGTTTTTAAGAATTTTCATGCCAATGTTGAAATTTGTTTCGGAGAATAGTAACGTCTTTACCTTTTTGAAGCAAAAAGCAGCACAAGACAAATTTCTTTAGATATGCAACTCATTTCAGTTCAATATAATTTTGAAAAAACTAATTACAAGCCTGTTTTCACGAAAAGAAATTAACATTTTTGAGACTCTAAATCAATCATTTGAATCAATTTAGATAATTGAAGATATTTAAAATATTTATACTATTATATTTCGTGACAACTTTTTAAAATAATCTCATTTTTACTTGCCATTTCTTTTCTTATAACTTATTTTCAATAAAACACGTTCACGTAATTTGAATTATATCTGTCTGAATGCATATGATCCAAAATCTAAACCACGACTGTAGACTGGTATTTATTTTAACTACATTCTTCTTGCTAGAAGACAAGATTTAACGTTCATATTAGTATATCAAAAGTTATGGTTGTTAATTTGGGAAAAAGCCTTATGTGTGTCGATTAATACACACTGTGTATCTGTAGATATGTACAAGTGTATATAAAGAAAAGCCGCTTGGTTTTCACTTTTCATTTCTTAGGAAGCGAGATTTCTCACATTGCACTTTATCGAGGCATTGTTAACGTTACGGAGAGGTGAACACACTTTCAATTCAAACTGCATTCTTACAAAGAAAAAACAAAAACGAACAAATTAAGAAAAAGAATACAAAAACCTACTTATCTCGCCGGTAAGCAAATTCAATTGCTTTCGGTATAGTTGTGGTCCAACTTCGAGGGGAGTTGAATTTAGGAATTTTTCCCTATCAAGAACAACATCACAACATCCTTCGATGTGTTTTGTTGCATTGATACAATTTTATTCTCATCTTATTTCAATGAAATTTATCAATTTTCAAACTTACCACCAGGCAGACGATGATCTTTTGTGACAGATGCCTTCGGTGATGTTCCACCAAACATCATGGGATGAAAGACCTTTGGCCATAGAATTGCAACACATCCGACGACAGTTACAATTATAAATGCGGTTTTCTTTGGTCCTATTCCTTCGTTTATATACCCACTATGACTTTGTGTGTTCCTCATGGTTAGTTATTATTTTGTTTCTGCTCTCTTGTTAATCGTTTTTTTTAGATTTCTTAGTTTTAGTCTTATCTTTTGTTTCGATTTAATCCGTATGTTAGTTTAATTGCTTATATTCATATCTAGTTTTTTTAAGTGTTTTTTTTTCTGATTTTTAATGTAAAAATCGTATGTTTGACATTACCTGTAATAGTAAGAAAATTAATTTTAATATTATAAATACTCTATATGAAATATATTAACAGTATGAGAACGGTCAAGAAAATACCCGATGTAAAGGGTAAACGCAAACAGTTAGAAGTCATGCAAATATATACTATACATTTCTTGTTTGCTTATAAATTGTATGTTACTGTGATTTTCGTTTAAAAACTTAATGAAAAAAAATAAAATTTAGCTTTTTAACCGCTCCTTTCAAAGAATGTCGACTGCAGGAAGATAACTGAAAATTAGTCACTTTATACGATAAAATGATGATGAAAAAATTCATCGGGTCGCGACCCTTCAATACGAGAGCCTAATAAAATAATTTGTTCATTTACACATTTTGTTAAACCTTATATCCGACACAGATTTGATTTCCAGACTGAATACCTCGCATTTTTTACGACACAACCCTTTCGAGTTGATCATAACACTCAAAGAGAATTAATTGCCAGTAAAAAGATTGTCAAATTTTACTGAGGATCATTGTTGAGGATCATTAATCCATCATGATTTTGCAGAGAACAGACCGAATCAATTTTCGATCCGGCCCTTATTTACTGCTAAGGTTAAAAATTATTGGAGGACCCAATAGTTCTTTCTAACACTTTCCTAATTACAACTGATATAAAGTTGACTTTTATATTGTTTTATTTACTAATATAAAGCGATTTTTGTCTTTCAGCTCTAAAAAACAAAAAAAAAGTAGAATTCTTTTTGCTGATCGAGATTTGTAATATTTTAAATACTTTTGATACGTCTATCAATACATATCACGACTTTTTAACTTGCGACACAGGCTATTCATTTCTCTCTGTATTATTTACATTAATCAATGTCTTTCAAATCAAATCCACAAAATTTATAAAATAAAGTACTACTACTAGTAATGTTTTCCCTAAGCTTTCCGCATAGTTGGTCTCTAGACAGCCAAACAAATTTTATTAAATTTTAGCTCATATTTTGCATTTTCTCAAGGAGTGCGTTTTTATTAACTTAGTGCTTAACATTATTTTGTTAGATATCCTGAATTCTTAAAAATTGCTGCTAGAGTTGGGCATTTTAGTTACACAGATTTGGCTCAACGATAAAAAAATATGTTGTAAAACAACGACCAAAATTAAGTTGTAAAACATTGCCAACTGATCACCTGCTAATATGCGCAGCGCAATAGCAACGAGTTTTATGTTCCTATGACGTTTTGGAACATATTTTAACTGTGTAAAGACTAAAAGTGTGGCAGCCATTTCGTAGTGCATAAGAACGTTGACTCACTCTTCTGGAGTCTAGGTTCCTCACACGCAGGAGGTTAAGGTTTGATTATTGGAATGGCCCTTATTTTATTTATATTATTTTAGCCTTATATTTTATAATTCTAAATTTTTATAATTTTGAATTGTTATTAGACCAATTTTTCGTACTTGGTTGTACAGTATTTTGCCCGGAAATCTGTTGTACTTTACAGAAATAAGAAGAAGCTGAATTTTTTTGGCACGAGGCACTCTGTGAATCAATAGAAGATTCACAATTGACTTTAAAACAATTTTAACGAAATCCAAACAAATGACTCAAAATATGCGTGTAATATTTTGTTAAGTATACGACACCGAAAAAACGTTCATATTCATTCTTAATCGTTCTGCAATTGTAAAAAATTGGATCTACACTAATATAACAACAAAAACGTATTTTTCCTGTCTTCCCCGAATTAAATGAAATCAATTTGTAAAAGCTAAAATGAAATTAATAAGGGGCGCCAGGGGCTCGATGAACGATCGTAAAAAAGAACAAACGAATTTCTTGAACATATTGATGCATGCAAATGGTCTCATCTTTATGTTTAAAAAATATACGACAAATCTCAGGGGACGTTTACACATTGGTTCACACTCAAGATGTTGTATTTAGATGAAAAAGAACAAATCTCAGAGACTGGTGCAAAATAGAAAATAACTTCTATAGGAACAGGTGTATGTTCTCATTCGACTGATTTTAAAATGTGTGCAAATTGTCTTCCGAGAGTAATTAACGTTACATATCTAACAAAGCTTACATCCTTCAACAAATATATTTGGCAAAAGTACTTTTTCCCACTATTCAAGTCGTAATATCGTGTAAACACTAAATTTAGATTTAAGGGCACATGGATGTCCTAATTGAAATGTACATGAACAGCGTAATCCGTGAAATTGTCATCCATAACGGCTGTTGAAATATTTTCAAATTGTTTTGCTTTCTCTTTTCACTCGCATATACGCTAAGGGAAGAAGAAAAACTCCTTAAGCACTTTTCACACAATTATATGGGCAAAATCCTGAGCGGTCTTATTTTTAGAGCTCATAAACTGGCTATACCCACTCCACCACACACACAATATTATTAAATATTTTCTCTATGTTTCTTTTGCGTTTAAATCTTTGGTATGTATATTTAGAATTTGCAAAGTGTTTAGATATTGAACATCACTGTTACACTGAGGGTTATGAAACGACCCAATTATTTAGCAAAACAAACAACTTCCGGATCTTGCACTATCCGCCTACAAATTTAAATAAACTGATTACATATCGTTACGATCATTTAGTAAATGCAACACAGTTCGTATAGGGTGTACGTCAAGAGCGGCCAGAAATTAAATAGAGGAGAAACGACAAAAGCCAAGAGCTAAGAAAAAACCTTACGCAAAGTCCGAGTAGACCGTTCGAACTGGTCAAGCAAATTTCTGTGACTATTAAGATCACCTAAGCAGATATTTTATAAACCGTCACATGCTCATCATAGATTTATTCCATTTTCTTTTTTCTCCTCTTGTGCAGTTTTCATTTTCACGTCGTTTGTGGCAAGCGGCAGCGGCGGAGCGGCAAAATAAAACTTGAAAATATCAAACAATTTCGCTATACAATGCCTTGCGTCTGGTGGATACATGTGTATAGATGCCCATTCGATAATTTGTTTTGTACTATGCCCATGCTTTGTAGCGATGATTTCTTTTCTGTAGATACACATTTATGTGTGATCCCAAGAAGAGTGTTTTCTCTGCTTTTCAATGCCTGGTGCTTTAGTTCACACGGATATCCATGGAAATTGGTATAAAACGGAAGTCGAAAAATAACAAAACGAATGAATGATGAAGAGCACTAAGATCTTGGTTGATATCGGCAATTGAAGGACAAAGGACCGGCAAGTAAAATGATGTGTGAATGGATCTAAAATCCTTTGAATTGCAAACTTTCGTATGGAATTCAGCCTTTGGTATGCAATCTTTCCTTACGAATGTTTCGTATTTAGTGGGTATGTATAAGAATTCCGATGAAATGCAATCAAAACCGAATCTGTTTAACTTATATAAACACTCCTTTGAACGGAAAGATTTCGTTCATCTCCTGTGGGAGAATGTGATGCAACAATTCTGGTAAGAGGCTTGATTACCCCTTGAAAGTGAAAACAAAATGAAGAAAAATAAACGCACTTGCTTGGAAAAGAATTACATGAGTACTCAATGAACAAGCTTGGAAGCGGCCACTTTTTTAGGTTATCTGTAAAGAGACTGCTGTGGTCGTTTTGCACATGAAAACGTACATCATCGTATTTAGTGGTGGCAATAAGGACACTTGAGTGTTTCGGAATATATTGTTATGATAAGTTAAGACACACGTAAGACTATATTCAACGTATTTGTATCTTGCTCCTTGCATTTACCTTTCCCGTGGATACAAGTATAGTATTATTAAGGACTCCTGGCAAGAGGGCCTTTAACTCTGTTCAAAAATCTGTGGTCATGTCAATATTTAGGGTTACAAACTGATTCCGTGCGTGTATTCACTTTTCTGTTAATTTCGTAAGATAACTGGTGCTCACACATAAAGTTGAGTAAAATTGTAAATTAATTATTTATAATGAACAAAATGTCTTTATTCATTTTTCTAAATTCATTCATCTCCCTTAAAGTAGTCAAAGTCCTCTTTCAGATCTGCGATGTTTTATATTGGTTTCAGAAATTATGAAAAACGATAATGTTACAATTACGATGCGAATATTTCTCTAAGTTGATGAATTATATAAACTATTGTACAAGGACTTTTTCAACTCCCAAGCAAAGTTGTCAGTCAAACACATTTGGCATGGGGAGTAATTTGAGTGTAGTAGATGTGGTGTATACGAAGCATCACTTCTTGTCCGTGGTCAGATATGTAAGTGTGCATGTATTATATTTCTCTGTGACCACAAGACAAATCATACAAACTTATCTTATTTATATATTTCTTAAAATCGTCCAAACGCTTAAAAGCAATATTAATTATTTCTCAAATATATATTCCAATTAAATGCTCTTAAAATCGTTTCAAAAACGTAAAATGTAAGCTTGTTCTGCGTGTTAAAAATTCATTGCATGAACATTTTAGGCAAATAACATACATTAAATGTTTCTTTTCTTATAAACACAGATGCATATACAAATATGCGCATACTTATAGAGCGCGGCAACATAAGCTTTCGGTAATACAGGGTCATTCATTTAGTGGTTTCATGCTAGTAGCGCGGGCACCTAAAACTTGCTTGACTCAGCTATTAGTTCAAGTGTCACAATAATAGTTTAATGTTTGATATATACGTTCACAAGGGACGAAGGCCAAGCTTCTTCAGCAACCAGATGTGTTGTGCGCTCTACTGTTCTCTCATGAGAAGTTTTTTTGGCTTCTCCGAACGGCGAGATTTGAAAAATTTTTCATAGACAATTAGCACCACTCGAAAGAGGTGGTGCTGTGAAAAATGTGATGTGTTCAGTTCGGGAATCGATCCTGTGAGTCGACGCGTTCGCGAGGTCGATAGTACACTTTTTATGGATCTTACGACAAGCTACATATATCAAAGCAGGACTTCCTCAGTTTTTCCAATCGGAATATAACTCGCTCGTGCAAAGGTTTTCATATCTTAAAAAAAAAGTTTTACTGTAATAATTTTTATTTGTTGCTACTGAAAAAATTAATTGACCGGGTCAAACTATCGGAAAATAAATACCAGAAAATATTTTTCAACCATCAAAATACCCGAAAGAATAGAGAGTATGCTAATAGGTCGGATTTTCGATATTACGATCTAAGCAAACGCCGGACTTGAAACATATTATACATGTTTATTCTACTGAAAGTGTCAGAGACCTAGAGCGTGACCTTGCCTATGCGATTTGGGTATTGATTACTTCAAAATTCCCAGGATCCTCAAGCTGTTTTTTTGAATCTGAGCTCATAGTCGTGCTGTAGCGTCCAATTTCTCGAACCTTTGGAAAGGTTCACTAACCGAGCCATACCTTGGGGTGTCATTTCATTGAAAAAAAAAATCAAACAAATATTCAGACCAAATTGTACTATCGCCAATTCGCAACGGCCGAAAGACTAACTAGTTTCTCGATAAGCTTCTCACTCTAGCCCACTCGTCTCATTTGTGGTACATATACCCAAAAATTCGGCTTAGCCCAACCACCTCGAATTTAAATGCGTAGCCTTAGTGAGGATAATTCAAATAAATGTTTCCTTTATTGTGTTCTTTATCCAAAGTTATTATTGTAGTTTTATCAAAACTACATTAATAATTGTGCATTAACTTGCACAACTGTAGAGTGATTATTCGTTGAGATATGTAGTATCAGGCGAAAGTTTCCGACCATGTAACATTGTAGAGTGCATAGAGAACATTGCTCCAGCGCTCTACAAAAGGCCTCAACCCTGAACCAGTGGGCAATAGAAGACGCCCATGGACCTGATGGGGCACATTAGTTGCGAAGGACCTCAACCAAATGCCAAATTATTCTTGTAATTTCCCATATTGTGTAATTCTAACCGCAAAAGTTACAAAGGTATACAAAACATTTGAAATGACAGCCTTTTGAAAAAACTTCCGCTCCTTTTTTTCATTCGGTTTGCAATCTCCCTGAAATCACGTATGACACAAAGTGGTTATACGTCTGTTGGAGTTCTTTACAAATTAAATGCTGCCAGATGAGATTCCGAAATCGCAAAAACCTGCCAATCTTATGTTCATAAGAAAGATTTGGAAGAAAGTTGGAAAAAGTGACTGCTTATCAACAAAACAGATGCAAAAATTTCATAATATTCACTTTAACAAACCGATGCAACAATTTTTCAGTCTGTCTCGAAATTATAGTTGCTCAGAATTTAAATTTTAACGCTTATGGCATACAAATGGATAACTGCCTTGAGACCACACATCACTTCACAAAAAATTGTAGCTCACAGGAATAGGAGTATTGTCGACAACATCCACAAACAGAGACAAAATTATGCTCAATAATTAGTACTTGGGCGTATCGGATCATAAACAATCAAGATCATAAATCAAAGGACTGTAGCAAACACATCGCAGAGTACACACAACAAACGTTCTCAGTTCTCAACTCCGTATTTCTTTACACTACAGATTTTCGACGCGCGACGAAGGATCATCCACCAATTAAGTAGCCGGCACTTTAAATTGAATTGAAACAGAGTGTAAACACTAAATGAAATTTAAATATTTTGTAAGGACAATAAAGAACTGGACAAAAAATACTAGAATACGCCTTTTTCTAAGGATAATAACAATTTGTAGACATGTGTAAATTCACATCCCAACACACAGAAGAAAATATATTTTTAAATACAATGGTAATAGATTTCTTAACAATTATATTATTTAACAGCTTTACAATAACATAACAGTATATCTGCAACAAAGTATTATTCCTATTGCAATTTTGTTTAATCCTTGCATATAGAAATGTCTGTTCGAAACGAAAAGATGAATATCCCCACAGAATACATTAAGATGAACTACAAAAGGATGTAGAAGGATGTAGATTATTTATGCATTTGCGTAGATTTTCTAACTAATTTTTTCAAAAAATTAATTACCCACAATCGCATTGTAAAATGAAAATTAAATACACGATTTGCAAATCTTAATCTACCCAATTAAACAATGACACTTTCACATCCTCCTTCCTCCAAATTCAAACACACTAATGGAATTTCAATTCAAACTGTAATACTCACTATTATTGTGCACAAACAATAAAAAAAAGCAAACTTCAACAATTTGTATAATATTTTGCAAAATATCTGAGCAAATTTTTGTTTACAATGCTACTGTAAAAGTTCTATTCTGAGGAGAAAAATCGATATCTATAGTTGAGGTGCTTCAGATAGCAATGCCAGCTGAGATGCTGGAAGCGAATGCAGTTTGCTCTGGTCATTCATAAATTTTGAACATGCGCGCTAAATTTCAGCTCATTTTCTGCGAAACCCTTTGTCGCAACCCACATTTGGGTTGGAGTAGGTGTTGGTTAAGATACACACCATGTGTATAACCTTATGCATCATGAAACATAAACAGACTGTCTACAGAGATTGGTAGAGCATATGTATGTATGTACTCTATTCAGACAAATTTTTCAATTTACTTATTTTATCCAACGCAGCGACCTATCTACGAGTATAAGGCGAATGCCCACATGTAGAAAAAATTTGAAAAATATCACAAAAATTTTGTTTATAAAATGTCTTATATACATATATTCCAAATCACTTCGATGGTGGAGGGATTTTCAAATAGCGCCGTTTAAAACTTCGACAACGTTTTCATCTTCTCACCATAAATACTGACTTCATTTCATCCGAATTCGTTGACGGACGACTCACTGTGCATTTCCACAGAGGGGTAAACGACGAATAAGGATTTGGAGACAACAATTGTAACCTTTTCTTTAATCTCCCTCTATTCTGGAGCGTGTTTCAGACTGAAAAGATCACGACCAAAGAGCTTCTGTCCTCGTTTAAGGACTACGTGATAAGGCGCAATCAGATCTTCGAACAAAGTCGACATCCCTTTTGTGTCGCCTCTTTCTTAACGAGATAACAGCCAGATAATGTCAGATGGACCGAGAGACTACGAATTCTGGAGCTTGTTTAACGAGTTTATGAGCGCTAAACAAAAGTTTTACATAAAACCAGACTGTGATAATAGTGAGACGAGTAAAGAGATACAAGAACCAGATAAAGTATATTTGGGAAGTAGGCGCTGAGATGAGTTCAAGACTTTCGACATCCATATCCATACTGAAGTAGAATTGAAGGAATCAATCTCAAGAACAACTACTCGTCTTGTGCGTGCTGCTGTTCTCTCACGAGTAGGAGGGACCTACAGTTTTTTGCCGCCTCCGAACGGCGAGATTTGAGAAGCTTTTTCATAGACAATTAATGCTCTTTGAGTGTTGTCAGCAACTCGAAAGAGGTGTTGCCGTGAAAAAAATGCTAGGTGTCTCGTCTGGGAATCGAACCCAAACTTTCTGCGCCGCGGTCGATGCACTTACCACTACGCCACGGCGACCAATGCCTTTACTAATATTGCGTTTTGGTAAATAGATTTTTTTATTCCCTTTATACTTCTGTTCTTTCTACTAAACTATCTTTCTAGATTTACTAACAGCCCCAAGAGCTAAGGGAATATTAATTCCCTAGGAAGTTGATTGTTGATTAAACTTTGACCACGAAAACCATTACATCAATTGAAAAGATTAAGTTGTATTAATTTTTAAATATACCTGAACTGAAGTTGGAATTAATTGCCAACAAGTGTTAGACCACCGCATCCCTACTCTCGCTAATAATACTTATAGATGTAAATTCATAATAAGATAGTGAACTTTTATAATTCTATCATTCCTCTCGTTAAAGCAAACATTTATTCCTTTTAACTTGAACCATATGTTGTCTGTCATTTGAAATTTTAATATTGGCAAACACAGAAAAACAAAATGTGAGAGTTTTGCTTGACTTTGCATCTTATCTTAATATCGGCTTGATAAACGGCTATACAAAATATACGATATACCCACATTTTCTTTTGGGTGTTCAAAAAAGTGTTTTCGAAAAAAAGTTTGGTAGCAAATTTTTACTACTATTACTACTACTATCAATACATTACATCGTAGTAAGCAGTAATTTATTCGTAAGATAGTAGCAGAAAATAAATCCTCGTATCACAAGAAACAGATTATCCAACCAGGTGTAGGTCATGTCTCTTTATATGGTAAATTTCATTCAAAATTTTCCAAGACAGTGCTGCTTAAGCATTAGGGCCTTTATGTACATAAGTCAACTATCACGCAGCTGTCAAAATGATAAATTTTAATACCAAAAAAATGGACACCCAATATAAGGGGCAAAAATTGGCTGTTTCAATCGTCACATCGATCTTTCTCCCGATTGAAAAACAAAGCAAAATACAATATTAAATCACGGTTAAAGGAGATACATAATAAAGTCATCTACAACGCCGATGTACATTACTATTGCCGATCTACGTTACCTGTAATAATACACATCTTTGAACAAGCCCCACAGCGACGAAAAGCAAATGTCATCGATTAATCCGCAATGTCAAACTGACGTTAGGAACGGCTGTCAAAAATTACGTAAATAGCAGGTTAGATGTTTTTTCCTTAATTTTAAAAGTTTTTTTCCCAGCATTTATTTAATTTACTCTTGAAGTTTTAATTAATAACCGTGGTCCCGAAATTTTTCTTTATCTTCCAATTTTAATAAAAGAAATTCAGCTGCAATATGTCTATCCTTAAAGCCAATTATTACGACCAACCCGAAGGCAAAGATGCTTTCGGTAAAATAATTGCCATCAACAAATATGCTGCTTCTCTTGGACTTGCATGGTCAACCATTGACGTATTGATGGTCTCCAAGACCCAGGGATACCTTGCAACCCTCGGCAGATACGGTTACTTCACTGGGCCATTAGTTGGAATGGCTACAGCTTTTGCGATGGGCACGTATACAGCAACAAACGTTCGTGGAAAGGATGATAAGTACGAACTTGTTTGTAAATTTGACTTCTTACTTAAATAATGCTTTTAGATGGAATTACACAATTGGTGCTGTGATGGCTGCTAGTGTTTACGGATCATGGAGAAGATCTGTCGTGAGTGGAGGTCTTGCTGCGATTTTCCTTAGTAAGATATTGTTTTGTTATTGCTTACCAACAAGTCTGACAATCGTTTGAATTTCTTTCCAGGCGCTGCTGCCTTCGCTAAGAAAGTCTCAATTGAAGAAGGTTGGGATTTCTTCCCTGATAGGAATACACATGAGTTGGGCTCGCTGCATGGAGCAAATCATGATTACACTTTGATGGAAGAAAGGCCTAAAAATTGGACAACAGGTCTTTAAAGCGGAGTTAATGGTTATAGCTTATCAATTTATGTATGAAAAACATTAATGAACTATCTTCATCCAATGGTATTCAAATCCAACTCTAAGAATAAATGGAAGAGACAATTTAAATTAAATTGGTATCCTAACTTTTTTTTACAATTTTCCAAATGAGCCAGAAATGTGCAAATATTGGAACCAATTAATGCCCGTGGAAATGTTATTGTTTGAAATATGAATGTTTGGCGATAAATTGTAGAAACTAGTAGTTCCCGAACGTAAAGCCAAGAACTGAGTCGAGGAAGGACATCACGACTTGATTTCAAAAGTTGGAGTGGTGTTTTGGTAGGAATGAAGGTAGCTTTATACAACTATAAAAGAACCTTCTGATGGGTATACATATTCAATAGACTACCATGCAAAAATAGTAAATTCGCAGTTGATGATGCGGCGAATTTGGAAAGTAATTTTTCTGTACACTGTTAAGCATATACAACAAAAAAGGAAATTGGTACAAAGGGAACCCGGATCAAGCTTCGTCAACATCTACTCGTATTTTGTGGTTATTCTTCTCTCATGACGAGGGGAAAGTTTAAGTTTTCCTATATGGTTAATACTGTCTTAGCTTTGTCAACTACTTAAGAGGGATGGAGCCGTATGTAAAATGATTGATGATTCAGTTTAACGAACCTACACCTCCGAGCTAGTAGTCGGCACCCTTTCCCACTTCGTCAAAATAAGCAGAATTTAGTGCTTCCAACATGATATGAACATGAGATAGGAATATCGAGAAGAACAAAGCTGTTTCAGCTGACAGGCAGAACAAATGATTATACTTTTGACTATTCAAGGCCAACACTAGAGACATTAGCTTCCAATAGTCTCTTCAAATTTTACTCGTCGGTATAAAAAACAACGCAAAACGCAAACATCAAAACGTTTCATGTGCTGTCATCAAGGAAAGCACGCATAATCGAAATCTCAGAATGATCGACATAATGGGATGCAACATTTTTTAAATAATCACCACCCTTTTCAAGGTGATTGTTTTTTGGTCCGCGTAGTATTATGACAAATTCATGTCGAAGGTAACGGATTGACAAGTTAGTATGCATTTTAGAGTATAGTCTGCAAAACCCCCCCTTAAAGTAGTCACACGGCGAGTGTCAAATGTGAAGAATTTTGTATATGCGATGTACAGAATTATACTTGTTATTTCGGTCTATCAAAATAGGAGTCAAAACTTTTGACGTCAAACAACAGAGCAGATCTTTGGTATCTTATATATATGTTCATATGTATGGTCCTGCCCGCGTTAAGGACGAATGAAGGAGAAGACACAACATTGTTTTCTACATTCTCGTTCAAGATGAGGGTTTTGTCTGGAAGAGAAAAAAACCTTATAATATACAGCCTTGGTCACATCAAGCTAAGAGGCCTTTGGGTTCAAGATGGATAGCAAGACCAAACCTCTGGTATAAGATCTTTACTACTGTCAGCACTGTGCCCGGGTTCGTCAGAAATGAAAAGCAGATATAGTTCAGACTCACACCCATCAAGGATCGCTGACCTGCATAATAAGTAAGTAATATATTTATTCCCACACCTGTCGTAAACAAAACTTATCTGCAAATGTATAAAGCAAGCCATGTGTTTTCTACGTTTTGTGTCGTTTGTCGTATACTCATACGGGGACAGATCATGCTGTTGGAAATTAAAAATCCCACAAATTCATCAAATTTGCATCGCAACCAGAATTTAAAAGGATGTAAATGGAAATATTTTAATGAAAAATGCTTTGTTTACTTAAAAGTAGTACGCTTTCCAGTTTAACTCATTTATTGTAGCCATCACGTAAACTCCATAGTTAGCACGGTTGAGTAAGGATAAATCTTTCGGAACGCTAATCCATTAGAGAAAAGATGCTCAAGCCATTAGCTTTTTGTCCCATGCTGACTAGCTTTCTGGCAATGTGCAGTTTAAACATTTAGAGCCCTCGTTGGAAAAAGAAAAAGTTTTAAACGAATTTGTGTTACCGATCTCTCATTTACCACTCCGGTGGAAATCATGTTGTAAGTCATTTATCTCCCATCTTTGAGTGCACAGACTGCCGAATGAAAGTGCAACTAACATTTTAAAACGCAACGTGCACGCATCTGGATCCAACTGACTCAGAGTGAAAAGGTCATTGCAAATGTACCTTAAGAAGTTGTTTACTGGCTACACAATTTCCGCTGCATTTTCGTTCTAGATTCAAATGTAAAACAAAATCTAAATATTTCCGGTGGCGGCTGAAACATGAATGAGGTAAGAATGAATCAAAACCAATTGAATAAGGAGAACAAAAATTACATAGCGTCAAGTCAACGCAACCGTGCGCCAGTGCCATTATGTTGCTCTAAACAATTGTCTGGTTGGCGTGTGGAGACACTGGCTCGGAAAAAGGAATGCGACTCGAGCTCGGTAGAATGCACCAGATGATTCAGCATAGTATGGCGTTCTTGAATGTGTCGCGTTGCGTCTTTCGTTTCACTTCAGCAATTTCTATGTTTGTGTTTATTTTTTTTTCGCTTCCACACGAACGAAGGAATTAATAAAGAAAAAAAAAACGAAGAAATCCACGACTTTTTTTTAATGTCTTCGTCCGTCCTTTGAACATACAGAAAGCTGGATTTATTGCATGCATGTGGGTTCATGGCGAACGTGCTATAAATTGAAAGATACCACTTGCACTTACACTCATTGCAGTTGAATGTGCATCCTTACGTATGTATACAAACGTATAAATAAGGTGACAAACAGTTTTTGTTTCAGACTTACGTCTGGCCGTTGATTGGAAGCTTAAGATTTGCCACATAAGCGAAACGAACAAATATGCATGCATTCGAATTCCAGAAATGTATGTGGGAACGAAAAAGTGAATTGTAAGATTTTCACAACGCTGGGATTGCCAGCTTGAATGCAACCGAGACCTTTAAATGAGAATCTCTTTAGGTACAGCGAAATGTGATGGGAATTCTCAAATTAAAATGCATCTTAAGGTAACGAAAATGAAAAGCAATCTTATTTAAGATCGTCGAATTTTTATGTTCTACATAGAATTGAAATTGAAAGTTAGGGGCATATCGTTATGAGTGCGCTATAAGAATAGGTTTTATTTTTAAATAGTTCGTATTTTATTGTATTCGCGATGTAAATTCATCACGACACAACTTTGCAAGTAAACATATGTAAGTTATTTGTAAAACAACATTGCCTTATTGAAAATTATACCGAATCGATTCATCGACTTTTAACATAAGGTCTAAAACTGTTCGATCTCGGGAATTTTTCAGTTCTTATGCCAGGGTAACAGTCACAAACCGTAAAAGTCAGTTGAGTTCAAAATCATACAAACCATTTCAAATCTACACCAAGTCTTGTCCGTCTACTAGTTGAAATACTGTCAAGACGTAAGACGCTGAATTATAATAGTTGTTAACAACAATCTTAGGACAAGCCCATTCGTTTTTAATTTGGTTAAGATCGGGTATTGGTGAAGACTACTCAAAGATTTTGAAAACATGCGTTTGAAACTCACTACACCTTTTCTTGTCATACCAAAAAGAGAACTTAATTTTTTAAAAAGTCTAGTTTTTTTCCACTTGTATGAATTGCATTTTCTATAGCGAAGTTATTTTTCATTTAATTTATTTTTCAGCACTATTGTTAACAATTGAAATATGTTAAGATACATCTGTCGATTCCTCATATCCTTAATGAGGTGCAATGTCCGTCACCAGAAGCATTCGCTTTAAAATGCTGACTTGATTCCAGACTAGATAGGGACAACAACATCGGTGCCAAGTTCAAACATAGAAGAATTGAGTAGTACAGCCATTTCTCGAAAGACCAAACTCTGTCCTGCTCTATGACAAAGAAACTTGGGAATTATTAAAAGCTGATAAGGGAGGCCTTGTGCTTATGGCACCTGGAGAAAAAGATTTTCCGACAAAATCTATAGGGTATACGGCGGTATGCTTATTTGTTTGTTGCTATTGTCTCTAATTCCCTTGCTTTGAAGCCTGAGTTCGTTCTCCCAGAAAGAATACGATATACATCATACAGAATAATTATCCTTCGTTTCTTCTAGCGCTATCGCCGATCAGATTGTGACCAGTTATTACTTCCACAGTCGGGCTTTTGTTCTATCTTTTGAGCGATAGATGCAGTCTGGAGTGTTTAGGGTTGAGGGAGGTTAGATTTTTTTTTTTAAGTGGGCAGAAAACCTAGTAAGACCATGTTTGGTTGATGGAGTGAATCGTGTGTATATGTAGTTTCAGCTTAAATGTGTTGAGGGGTATTCCTAGATGTTCGTGCTTCTGAAATAAGTGAAGCGTTTTCGCAAACTTGTCTTGTTCATCAGCTCTGCAGTTACCTGGAATGTCTCTATGACTTGGCACCCAGAACAGGCATAAATTGAAGTGTTCAGTCAGCTCATTTAGAGATGCACGAAAATCGGCCTTGTAGTTTAATGAGACGGATTTAATGGCCCTTTAATGCTGACTGACTACCCTTGATGATAAAAATATCATTTCAGAATTCACCGCGGGACGGTGAAGCCAGGACAGTGTTTCAGGAATGGGGATCACAGTTTGAACACACTCTACACACTACAATGATATAGAAATAGGTTGAAATCCTCAGAGCAAATTCCACACTCTACATTTACATTTCTCTTGCGGCATTATTATAGATGCATAAAGAGTCTGCGAACGGATCAAATTCGATCAACAAGAATTTAAAATTAAAACATTATGAATTACTTAATCCATAATGTTTTAATTTACAATAATAGTTAATAACTTAATAATAATACAAGCATCATGTGTATTCATTTTTAGTGAATTCAGGCGGGTTTCTGGTTTTTGTGGGACTCTAGATTGACCCAACCCGTAGCGCAGTGGTCGCCGTAGCGCACTGGCAAGTGCATCGACTGCGGCGCAGAAAAGTCTGGGTTCGATTCCCGGACGGGACACCTAGCATTTTTTCACGGCACCACCTCTTTCGAGTTGCTGACAACACTCAAGGAGTATTAATTGTCTATGGAAAGCTTCTCAAATCTCGCCGTTCGGAATCGGCAAAAAACTGTAGGTCCCTTCTACTCGTGAAGAACAATAGCATGCACAACACGAGTAGTTGTTGTAGAAGCTAGGCCCTGGTCCGTTATGGGCTGTAGTGCCACTCAATTATTATTATTAGATTGCCCCAACCCACGATCCATCTTTCACAGTGTGAAGGTAGGTATCACGTGAAGGGAGTTTTTAACATCTTCTTCTCCTCTTTATTTTGTTTTAAAATATTTCTAAGAGAAAATACAATTCAATTGTCTTGCAAAAAAGTAATTTTTTTTGTATCTTTAAAAGTACTTTCACTATATACAACCCAAATTAATTAATAATTCATTAATAGCTCCCAAAGATATGAAAAAAAAATCTTGGGAAGTTTGCCCATAAATTAGCACAAATCGGTTTCCACGTCTTGCGGGAACTGGCCTACTTATCACCGGATGATGCTAAGTTCGCGCCTAAGTCTGCCCATAGATGTTCACCAACGTACCACCAATTCAATTTGATCAGTGATCAGATCAATCGAATGCAGCTGCATAATTTTTCAGATTTTTTTTTTGTTCTTCACATTGCAAATATAAATACATACATATGAATGTTAAAAGAAATTCATAAGCCCCTTAACCACATGCAACAACAGTGTATATATTTACATGCGCGTGTACATACTGGCATATGCATCATCTAGTTAGCATCTCCTTGGTCGCCCATTCGTTCACCACCAAGCCTTCACTTACGACTGCACAATAAATAAATAGAATTGAAGATGATCTCTGGCATCAAAACCACCATTTACACCGCCGAGAAAACCTCAAAGAAGACTATAGACGACGACGACGACGAAGACGACGACTATGATGATGGCGAGAAACTATTCACTCAAGTTCATTGACATCACGGCTACAGAAGAGTGTGAATGCGTTGATTTTTCCCTACAATCCACCAAGTACCAGTCGTCGTCTCAAGAAGACAATTTTATTGTACAACAATTCGCAAAAACTCTCTTTCCACATGCAATTGTTATAGTTCATGACGACGACGACGCGGACGACGGGCTTCGGAGAGGCATAGCCAATAAAAAACTGTACATTATGGCCGGTAGAGCTGAAATCGTATTCTTAGCATACATTCCAATTTAAGTGAGTCACGACTGGCGACCTACTCTACAAAACTTGCATACGAAAAGTAAAAGATAAACGAACACACAGGCGCACAAAGGCACAACGTACTGCAGCAGAATGCTGCCGCACTCCGTCAGGCCAGGGGACCACGACCACGACCACGACCACGACCAGGTAAGTTGATTTTTGTTGTTCGTTTTTGTTTGTGGTCTACCACCACCATGCCCAAGAACATTCATATCTGTGTGAGACGAGTGTTTTGACCACATGAAATGTCCAAACAAAGAACTCCACATGCAGCTTTGTCTTCGCCTTCGTCTCTCCGGGACTTGTAAGTTCCGCATGCTGGCCAATAGGTTCAGCCATAATATCTGACCAGACCTCTAAGCATTACACAGCATTTTCTACACTTTTCAGTCGCTTCCCTTTGCCATATTTCAATTAAAAATAGCTGCGGGTGCGCGATCGAGCTGCGATGCTATTCGCTTTAGATATGACACTCGTCGTGCTGGGGGGACACTTATGCACAGAGTGCCGCACACCATTTCGCCGATTTGGCAGTAAATCTTTGCTGGTACACTGTTGCTGCCGTTGCCTACCGTCTAGCTTAATAGCATCATGACATCATCGGGCGTAAGAACCCAGCGTACTGGCCGCTTTTTTACTCTCGAACGTTTTGAAACGTGAGAGAAACCGGGAACGAAATTAAACCGGAAATACTTTCGGATCACACCGCAGTAAATTGTTTTTTTTTCAGGCGTTGCAGCAGAGTCGTTGAATATGGCAAAGTGTTCCTTGGCGTTCTTTTTGTTCTGTTTTGTCGATTTTGCAAACTCCGTACAACAAAGAGGAGAAACGTACGAACATGTGTTCATAAATGTTTTAAGCGAATGCACATATGGAGACCTAAGTACTTTGATGTACATCTGTGAATTTTCAATTCAATTAAGATGCCGCTTTTAAATCATTTCAGTATTTTAACACATTTGCAACAACTTCTTTTTCGTGTCTTAAGATAGCTAGCCCAGCTTCTTTAGCAAATTCTGTTGTTTTGCGTGCTGCTGTTCTCTAACGAACGGAGGGGATTTGCAGTTCATTGTCAATTCCAAACGGTGAATTTGAAGAAGCTGTAAGGCGAACGTTCAGTCTAGAAATGGAAACTAAGACCTCCGAGGCGTCAGTCGACGACCTAGTTGGCTACCGAGCAGTGAACTATGGTCTTTGGAAAAAATAAGTGCAGGAACATAAGTTCACAAAATAATTGTGAATTTAAGACCCACCAAGTGATCCATAAGACCACAAAATTTCGAATCAGAGTAAAGTCGACAATTCTAAACATCATGTGGGTCATACTTCAAAATGTTTTTATAACACGAACACATATGATTAAAAAGTAAGAGATAATGTGTGCATTGGGGGCATATCGCCTCCAGCAACACTCTTGTTAAGTTGGATTTATCCCCTGAGTCCATACATTCTAATTTGAACTGGACTTAAGAAAGCAATATACATCCCATCTTGCACAAGATCGAAATCCTCTTTGGCAATGGATAGATGAAGGGAGATAGCGTACCTCTAAAACTTGTTATTTTAAATAAAACTGTTGAAATATTGGTGTCATTAGATTTTTTCGATTTTGTAAACCCACTTGCAAGCAAGTGAGACGTAGTGTCACAATCAATCAGTAGTCTACAAGAATATTGTGGCACTTAAGTCCACAAATCGATTGTGGACCCTTAGTCATAGGTTTTAGTTTCTTACTAGGTCACCTGTCTTGAGCTTGGTGTATTTTTATGACATATCTAGTGGCTGTCTTTTTAGTGAAGATCTGTAATCTGTGTAAGTCCAGCGATACCTTCACGAATTCTTGTGGGACAAGTGCACATAGCATCTATTATGCCTAGACAGGCGACACTCTCAAGTTCTTCCATAAAAATGTTTACTGACCCACAGCGCTCTGATATCGCGTGCTCTGACAGACTTGATATGTGAGTTCCAGTTGCATAAGAGAACTCTATGACATTTGACTTCGTTGCAAATATACTAATGATATGTTGTGGATCACTGTGGGATCAAGTCTGATACGCATTTTCCTTTTTAATACTGGGCTTAGTAGACAAGCCTACATCATTTTTCATCTTATACTAAAGACCTTTGCACTTGACCTTTTTGTAAGAAATACATCGCTAAAAGCATTGTCCATGGGTAACGACTGCTTTTTCCCATCTCTTTGTTAATTTTTAAATACCATCTCTAAAAAATAAGTCCCCTCTGGCATCGATCCAATCCTGTGACAACCCAAATGCTTTTGCATTCGTCGAAAAAGCCAGTAGTCGGAAGGAGCCAGATCGGGAGAATACGACGAGTGGGCTAAAACCTCCCATTTCAGCGTTTGCAGTTTTTGACCGCTATAGCCATAGTGCCGAGCTTTATCATGTTGCAAAATCACATTATCATGCCTTTCGGTCGTTTCTGACCGTTTTCAGGCGATGCGCGTGGCAAATTTATAGTTAATAACGCCTTATGCTGTTCTTTTACAAACATAAATCAGTAACAACACATAATATAAAGTTAAAATTCAATTCACATAGAGAACTTTTCAGAATTAATCAATGTAAGTTTGCACGATTTTTTCTTTTTAATTCAAAATTTGAAATCATAGGCAAAAAGCGCAGGAAAATTAAAAATTCTGTTTATTTTTTGCATAACTATTTAAAAGCTAAGGTAATGTTGGGCAACAACTCAACTTTAATAAGCACAGGCTTATGATGTGACTCGGGCAGAAATAAAAGGGATTACTCATGTGCAGTAAACTAATTTGATTGTGGCAATCATATTCTGAGAAAATTCTTTTACACATGAATGACGTACCTACTTCTTTAAGCACTCGTACTTTTGCGTCGGAAGTTAGTGGTTAAAAAAATGTTTATGTATAATAAATTGAAAATTTTATTGCTAAAACTTAAAGCTGTATAATTAAAGCACACAGTTGCTTTTCAAATGAATTGCCAAAAAATTGAGGACACGAAATAAGCAAAGAAGGCCTTAATACACACTGGTCCATTGTGACGTACCTTAGTTAGCCTTTTGGAACCACATATTGTTAACGTCCGTATTCTTGAAGTCACTTCATTTGTGCTAAGTTAGTTATGCAAATATACAAGTTCTTGTGAACAGACGAGTTCCTCTGCATATCGGAGAGGTATTGTGCCAATACTAAGTCTCTTTACCGATTCACTCATTTTGGGAGTGCGATTGAAGGGCTGTTAAAAGAGTGGCAACCTGATAATACTTATTTCTCTCTGCAACCATCATTATTAATTAAGAAAAAGCGGAACGATATGGGATAGAACCAGTATCCCCACATCAACAAATGCACTTTCGTGGTTTCTTACATTTGAAACTGTTGCAGAACACGCAAGGAGTGGGTAGGCATTCTAGGCCTTGAACTTTACACCGCTAAATCCACTGCAGACTCAGGTATTCGCGTAATCAACTTAATGCAATGTTGAAGATTACATCTGACAGCATATCACGCATTTTCTGATAATTAGTATTACACTTAACCAAAAGCATTGATTCTCTTCAACTGTGGCATGAACACAAATGATAGACACAACATTTTACATAGTTCGTCCGTGTTCATGCTGTGCGGGTAATAGTTGTATTAAAGTTGTAGAACCTTTTCTGTGATTTCAAGAAAAGAAATGGGAACCAAACAGTTTTTCTTTTTAAAACTTTCAACCCCGTATACAATTTTTAAATATTGAACAGTTCTTATGCTCTGCATATATAAATTTGTATGGTAAAGTAATGGCATGGGCGTGGATGTATCTATATGAAAGCCTGCTCATCAACCTTTATGTTTCACACATAATCCGTATAATTTTATTCATTCGACGGTTAGATCATTTTTGATAAGGTAAATAACAGCGACGACTGTTTGAATTTTTAATAAGGCTTCGATTTAGGCCTCTGAATATCGTACACCTGTTTTAAGGTGTGTTTGCTACTGCCTATGTAAAGACATTAATTTATGAATACATTTTTTGTTTAAGATTCGCAAAAAATGCATATGCATAGGCTGTCAACAAACTTGTTCAAGGTCAGTCAAGTTGACGGATATGCACATAATAGCTAATTTACATAAATTTGCTTAGTGTATTTTTAAGAAAAAGCATGAATAATATTATAGTAACGATGATTTGATTTGAGTTGATTCAGTTAGCCTGAATGAAAATATAGAAAAATTAAAAATTAAAGTCAAATTAAAGAAACTTTTCGATGGCTCAAGTTTTCTATTATATTAGATATGTATATGTTATTCCCTTAGTCTCACGAAAAAGGATTGCATGGTCTTAAAAAACAGGGCGGTGTACTATTCTTACACGCGCAGAGTTCACCGACTTGATGAAGTATTTCGGGACCGTCAATTATCCCCTAACAATGCAAAGTTGGCAACACTATTTAAACTATCAACCATTTTGTCAGCTGTGAAGCGATTTATTTGAATAGTCTGAAAAACGTTTGCAAATTGTACGAATTTGCCACAAACAAGATTGTGTAGCGATAGGGCTCACTTTTGTTTGAATGGATACGTCAATAAACCGTATTTGGAGTTATGATGATTCTCAAGGGTATTTTGAGACACCGTTACAGATTACCGTCTATATCGGTTAGCTATAGAGCCCTAATTACTGACTTTCGTTCATCGATTGAACAATAATAATTTACAAGAGCTGTGGTTTCACACAGCACGAGCCATACCGCATAGTTTCAGGTGATGGACTCATAAATTGTCCTTGAAGACTATGCGATTGTACGCTGCTTGACTATTTTTTGTCGGGATATGTGAAGTCGCTAGTCTACGCCGATAAGCTTGGAACGATTGGCCACTTTTAGGAGAACATTCACCGCGTTAATGCCAATATACTCTCACAAATGTTGAAAAAAGTAATCGAAAATGGGACTTCCAGTTTAGATTAAAGACCAAAACAGCCGACGAGGAATCAGATTCTACAAAAAGAGATGACACATAACTGCATAAAGACGATCCTTAAGTAAGAACACAGAGGGTGCTATGATTTTCTACAGAGATGAAGCTGTAGCACATGTACTCCAGAATAATCACAATACAAAACCTAAGTGTGAATCCACACGATCCTCTCCATGCCATGCGTGTTTGTGCTTCAATTATTATTTTTTTAAAGTTTACTCTTAAAAGCAAGTAGTTTATATTCTCGTCCTGGGGAGCATACAGCTTCCCCCTGGACAGCCATCACAACATCCGTTGTGCGAACCAATGTATGCAGTAAACACCTCTGTCCTATAATGGGCCTGACCTACCAGCCTTTGGGTTATGCGTGAGGGCAACTTCCTCACCAAGTTAAAGAATTCGAGTTCAGAGTCAACTACATGCCTCGGAGTGGTTTAGACTCAGGGCCACTCCGGACTGCAGCGCTAGTAACAGAAGAAGAAGATATCATCGTCCTTGTTTTGTCTTTGGATTTGAGCAATTAGCATAATTTAACCAAGTCTTTTGAGGGAGACCCACGAAACTTTTCGGAATTAAGATTCTGAGGATTCTGTCTTTTTCTTGGTGCACACAAGTAGAGAAGGACTTCAATTAATTTATTGTTGTAGGAAACTGGCAAAGTTACACTGAAAAGAAGAAAAAAAAGGTTAAGCGTGCCTAACCTTCTCTCGTAATATGGGCTTTAACGCATTTTCAGTGCCTTAAGAAAATCGTTTTTCTTCTAGGTCCTATGTTCTGACCATGAATGGTTAGGGAATTAGCCTTCCTTTCTCTCACTTTTGTCTTACCTTTGTATTATTATTCTTCTATACATTAGAAGATATTGATAAGAATCGTCATTCAACATAAAGTATGAGTTACTAAATCAAAGAAAATAATTTACATCGTTCATTCTTTTTATTAGAAAAAATAGATATTTTTTCCCTAACAGTACAAAACTTACATTAAATTTGCGATTATTTATTTACTTGTAATGTATTAATACAAAATATATGTTTATATTCTTTATTACGTCTACTTATTTTATTTCTTGTAATAAATTACAAAATAAGACGAATATGCATGTGAAAAACGAAAATGCTATTTAAGGCAGTAATTCTTATCTAAAAATGTTTGTCATAAATTATCATATTCAGTGTAATGCATATATCCTCAAATACTCGTACGCTACTCGGCGTTTCTTTTACAAATGTATCCCTACTTAATACTACTTCATTCTACATACATATACTAAGTCTTGTCTTTTGAATGTGTTTGTTTCTATCATTTTGCTTTCTTTGTTTAAAATAATTTTTTTAATTATCTTATTCACTGAAACAGCAAAGGAATATAATTCATGATTTTGTTTTGTTTTCATTAAAAAAATAAATAAAATTAAAAAAAAGGAAAAACTAAAAAAGACATGATCTCTGGAAGTTCACTTGTTCACTTGATTATAATAATAGTCACCATTTTGTTTTCACTAAAAGAACGTGTTGTTACTTTTTTTGTGTACATTTTGAGGGCTATACAACTGCTTGAATGGGTACATTTACGACTTAGCTACTACATCAGTAAATATTTGTGTTTTCTTTGTATTGTTTTTTTTTTTCATTTCTTTGTAACGCGTGAATAAAACATTCGTTCCTCCTCGCCAGCGATATGATTCAAAAACGATAAACCTTAAATTTCTTCAGGTGACTTCAAAATTAGGGTGTATGTGTGTCTTTTGTTTTATTTCAGGCACATTGTGAGAATATACTACTCTCTGAAAAGTTATCAATATATAAAATGCACTGTACAAAAAAACTATACCTCCTATCAATTTATAAAGACACTAAAATTAGTTTCTTAGCAATTATCTCTAAAGTGTTATATAAAAAATATATAGTTTTCGAAGTACATTTTAAGATATACCCAAGCTCATGCCATGAAGAGATCAGTATACCCAAAGTATTCTATGGGAAGGATATGTGTTAAGTTTTGTTGCAATTCAGCAGGTCACTCTTCTTCAGCAATTCAATAACTGTCTTCAGGAATATAAGGTTTCGTTTCTCCTTTGTTTCCATAGGAAAATTATCTGCAAATAAATGAAAAAAAAAACAAAAATTAAATTCAGAATACAAATTAAATATCTTTGAATGTAACACAGTTTGATAAAATTTTATAAGATGTAACGAGTTTTGCTGGCTGGAGAGGCATGTTGGTTGAGGCCCAGGTCCACCCCGGACTGAAGAAGAAGAAGTATCGAGTTTTCTATACACAGGGTGGGCCATCTAGTGTGTGTTTTCTCACATCATAGGTTACTTTGGCATACACAACACAATTTTAGATGGCAGACTATATTTTCTCATAGACTATACCGTTGTTGCTTTTGAGAACGACCTACGTAGGTAGACCTTCGTTTTTTTTTAATTGCAGAAAGTTATCTAATTATTGAAAGCCTTCACATTTAAACAAGAAGACGGTTGTCTTTTCAGAAAATTGAAATTGTGTAGCCAACGAGTTACACGATCTTCGCCTTCTTGGAAAGTTAAGTTCAATTGTGACAAGAATTTCCAATTAAAATAAGCATAGCTACATGCGTACACATAGATTTTATTTCCACAAAATCATATCCAATGCTAACAGTGGATGGAAAATTGATTGAATGAAGATCAATCAGCGCAGAAGCTGATTGAAATATAAGAATTTTCTTTGCACTTTATTCTCGCTGCGCGATATTGCCTCTGCGTGAAAAGCGGTCATCAAATCTGCGTTCTATTCGTAAATTCAGTACCCACAACAACAACAGAAGGCAGCGTGAATATTTTCTTAACAGAACGTCAATCACGAAACTTCAATCTTCAATCCCCTCCTTTATAATTGACTTGACGAATTGATTATTATAAATGGTGGTACAGCACAACACAGCACAGGCACTGTTTCTTTCCCCCCTGACGAGTATTACCCCTGAAAGTGGCAGCCAATATGACATGCTCATCTGGCCGCCTCGCCCCCTTTTGATGTACAGATGAATGTCGCCAATGTGCCCGGCGCGCGGGTCGCTTTCCATTCAAGACGCGTCACTCTTTAGCTCGGCATTCTGAATGCAGTAAATCTGAGATGCATCACAGATTTGTTTACTTGTTGCTGCATCTTGAGAGCGAACGCGGAATCTCAAATGAATAAGCGCGTACAAAACACAATATTGGAGAGGCGATGCCAACAAAAACGATGACTGTAGCGTAATAAATCCGTCGAGTGGTGTTTGAAATTGAGTAGGGCTGCTGAAGACTGTCTGCAGGAAGGGAATGAAGTAAGAGCGTTAATTAAATATTATTCAGTTGCCTGCGCACGAATACATGCGCACCTATTTCACAAACATCCATCCATCAGCAGCCATCAGTGTGTAGGCACTACTGCTGCTTCAACGCAGCGCATAGCGCATGGATACTCATATTCATTGTTGTTCATTTGAGGAACTTGGACACTAACACAAGTACAGCAGCATCTCGGGTTACCATCAGGGCCCCATAAAAATTATGAGAGCAGACGAGGGTTTGCTGCAGAGCTTCGGTCCTTTCTTATGATGCTGGTTGGATGGGGTCTAAGCGCGTTCTTTGAATATTTCCGAACAAAATGGTTATTTAATTATTGAAATTAGTTTCTGTGATTTTTGGAGCATAAGGTCATCAATAAATATGAAAGATTTCTTTGGGATAACTCAAGCGGATAATTCTTATTAAAAAATAGGAACAGCGATAAATTGCTGGCGACAACTGTGTTAGTGTTTGTCTATCTTGGCAAGCGTAAGCGCCACAAATGACATCTGACTAGAAGGACCAAACGCATGCCCTATAAGGTGTTTATTCATCCAATATTGTTATAAGCAGCCAAATTCTGGACGATAAGCAGAATGAATTCCGTCAAAAAAATTTTATTTAGGACAAATATCTGCGAAGTGAGTGTACGCAAATTTCAAGTGAAACACTGTCATGGACATGGAGCGCATAGAAAACAACGCTCCAGGCACGTTACCATAGAACCAAATCTCGATGAGTGATCAAAATTTCGGAAAATGTTTTTTCGCCGTTTTACCCGTCAAAATTCAAGAATCGGCAAGCAAACGACTCATTTAAAAAACGTATAAAAACCGTATGAAACCTGCTTAAGCGACAATGCTTGACTCTCTGACTCCGATATGTCTAACCCTCACTTGCGCAGAACGCAACTAGCGTTCTGTTTCTTTTAGGTACCCCTCGTAAGGATTGTACATATACGACAAGGGCAGCGTGTGTTCACTAAAAATTGTGTGCACAAAAATAAAACCATTTCTCTTTAAAAAAGAGCCACCGTGAAAGAATCTCGCTAATGGGAGAGGCAATTCGTCCAAGCTTCAATTTATTAATTTAATGAAATTTTCTGAATGCCTTTGACAACAAAAAGTCAAAAGTCATGTTAAAGGTGGACTTTCGTTCTTCAACTTTTCGCTAATATCACTCAGTATATAATCCCTTTAGTGTTTGTATCGCAACAGACAGTCGCGTTAAGTCCAAAAACCCTTGGGCATTGCTCCTGATGAGTTGATGTCTGTGGTGGAGGGTCCTTAAGATTTCGCGTCACGAGGGCATATCACGCGACTTAACAATTTGCATCAATTGAATACAACTTTATTGCTTTGAAAAACATTAACTAGTATTTTCGTTTTTAAGTCGATATATTTTCAAAAATCAAACAACTTATCTATCAAAATATTACAACTGACTTCTCTCACTGTACAAAACGGCACTACAAAATGTAATTTTCGATTTGAATGTAATAATTACACCAACCACTACTTAAAAGTAATGCCGACTTTACAGGGCCGTTTTACGACAAACAGTAAAAGAAACTTTCATAAATTGGGTTTGGAATGTGTTTAATGTTTTTTCTTTGATGGAATTATGTGTCTTTTAAGCCTTTTGATTGCTGCTGGAACCATTTAAAGTCCAAAGTCCAATAAGCCACATTTTGCTCTCTAGCTTCCAACATAGATTTTCAAGTGGGTTCATTTGTATTTTAGATTGGACTATTGAGGAAATGACAGTAAGCTTCAAGCGATTAACAAAGATAACTCACTACTGACAGCTGTTTATGAAGGAAGAAAATTTCCAGCAACGATTTTGGAAAACTCACAAAACCAATTGATTCCCGTCAAATAGAAAAATTAATTACTAAGTATGCGTCAGAAAATGTGACGAAAAACCAATACTCGTACTTGATCATTTACTATTGACTAACTTTGACTACAGGCTACATTCCATAACAGTTAACACGATTAAGGTAAAATCATAATGTCGGGACATCTATTTTTGTTGAAAAAGGTAATGGGTTACCTTAGTTTTGTTGTTTGCATCCACCGTATAGCCCAACCTTTGCACAGTTAGATTGTGATTTTTCCCTATATTTGCAAAATTCTCTTGATGGGAAAACATTGGCGAACCGCTACTTCGTATACGTTATTTATGTGACTAATGGGCTTAGATTTTTATGGCTTTATTTCGAAAGATAAACATTTCCGGAAAAAAAAGAAAACGTAAATGTGCAATATATAATTGGGGAAAGAGAACTGACTCAGTTAATTAATTTTTGTTATCAAATACAAGTGCAATATATCAACCCACTGCTAAAATTGTCATGTGACTGATTTCGTAAGAAATCCACTTCAAATGCTAGCTTTTTTTTCTGGGAAGAGTTTCCTTATTATTTGTAATGTGAGCACGTATTTTAATTTAAGCGTCGGTTGTAAAGGGTGTCCCAACAAAAACGCAAGATTTTAAATCTTGGCGCCATTCGAATTGTCATTGTTGATTTGAACAATTATTATTGTTTGTTAGTAGAAGGTATAAGGTTAATAAAAATGAAGCGCTACACGAATGAACAACGCATTCTCATTGTGAAATTGTTTTACCAAAATGGTGAAAGTTTTGCGGCTACAGTTCGCAAATTGCGATCAATTTGGGGTTATAATAATGCTCCAAAAGACACAACTGTAAAGCGATTAATGGAAAAATTTGACGAAACTGGTTCTGTAACTGATGTAAAGACAACGACGCGGCTTCAACCAGGTCGATCGACCGAAAATATCGCAGCAGTAGGTGATGATTTCGCTTAAACTCCATCCACCTCAATTCGACACCGATCTCAGCAAATTGGTGTTTCCAAATCCACTATGTAGCGAATTTTGACGAAAGATTTTTCATGCACACAAAGTTCAATTGACTCAGGAACTAAAGCCAGCTGAGCATGCACAGAGAAAGAAGTTCGTTAATTGGATATTGGAGAGACAACATGAAAATGCTGATTTTGCCGATAAAATCACCTTTAGTGACATTTCCATCTTGATAGCTTCGTCAATAGGCAGAATTGTGGGATTTGGGGCGAGGAAAATCCTCGAGTGAGGAAGCAAATACATCCTCAATGTGACACTGTGTGGTGTGGATTTTGGGCTTAAGAATCATTGGACCTTTTTTATGAAAATGAGTCAGGTCAAGCGCAAACAGTCAATGGTGTTCTACGTGCCTAGAATTGAAGAAATGAATGTGGAGGGGATGTAGTTTCAACAAGACAGCCGTACAGCCAGAGAAACAATTCAATTGCTGCATCAGTCATTTCCCGGTCGTGTTATTTCGCGTTTTGGAGACAAAAATTGACCGCCTAGATTGTGCGATTTAACACCATTGGACTTTTTTCTTTGAGATTTTTTTAAGTCGATGGTTTATGCGAAAAAGCCGACGACAAAAAAAATTGGACGCTGCATTAATGAAATACCGCAGCATTTATGCAAAACGGTCATTGAAAATTTCATTAAATATCGCGTATGTGCCAGCAAAGCCGCGGCGGCCATCTGGCCGATGTGTTATTCCACACATAACCTCATCCTGTCTACTTTACGATATAATAAAGAATTCACGACTTTTTTTTTAAAATATCTGCGTTTAAAATTTAAATCCTGCGTTCTTGTTGGGACACCCTTTATTAAAGTGCAATTTTTTGCTTTAAAAATTATTGTTACTTGGCGCGGAAAGTCCTTTTAGTGTAGCTAACATGGACGGTATACGATAAAAGAGGATTCAGACTTTTTAATGTTCAGTTAAGGCCATACAATTCTAATTTTTTAGCAAGCTAAAACATAATCACTTTTCTAGATAACATCTTATTTTAAATTGCAGTTTCAATAAAAATCTCAGTTTCATTTCTATTTCTGGTACCTGTAGCACAGTTCAAATTTGACTCCTACATTTATTCTCAGTTGCAGTGTTCACCACCGTTTTGGTCTCAGTCCCAGTTCAAATCCCAATTAATGTGTCATTGCGTCGGTTCAATACATTTTTCCAAAATGTTCGCATTTTCTTCTATAAGAATCTGGACTACAAGCTCTGATGTACAATTTGTTACACGTTGCGTCGATTGGGTGGTATTAACTTCTCAGAGAGTGAATTCTCGAAAAGTTAACATCGGTTGATAGACACAACAAGATAAAGTCTGTATGACAAAATTCTAAGTGAGCACTAAAGCTTTTCAAATTTTGCCGTTGTGTGTGCCCTTCATTTGCAAGAAAAAATATTCGAATGGCTTGCCGTCAAAGACAATTTATTTTTTTTTAATTTTTAAAATTTCTGTTAACTTTCGAGATGACACACAAGACACTATATGGAAACTAAACTTTAAAATAATTCAATTTTTCTTAACACTGATTCATTTTGCGTGAGGTATGCCGGCCTTTATGAATCACTTCCTTGCACCAAGTACAATCTTCAACCTGTCTAACAGTAAACTTTACACCTGAATATCATACAAGAAGCAGCAATTATCAAAAGATTGTTACCAAATTACGCTCGTGTGTTCACACTTTCTCATACCACACACAATACAAATTTACTATACTCTGCAAAAGGAAACGAGAACTTACAACTTTTCAACGACTCGTTGATCATTTTGCGTTCATTTTAACCGCCGCCGCCGTCGACGAACCGACGACATTGTCATCAATTTCCACTTTCAACAATTTGTGGTCACGAGAGTAACGAAAAACCGTGACAATTACACGACAACGTAAAAAACGAACAACAAAAAAACAGCCACCGTAAAAGCTAATTATGTCAAATGACAGAAGTAATTGAAGGCGTTATAGCTGCGCGTATATACAGACATCCCTATATATGTACATACTCGTAGTTCAATTCATCTAGTCAATGGCCTTCTTGCTTTGGAAGCGACTTGAGCACGCAACGTATCAGTATGGAATAAATAGAAATATGGGTGTGTAATACACAGCCTTGACGAGCGTTGATTCGATAGAATCTATTGTCAACCAATATCTAAACACCAACACATGGGAACTGTTCTGTAGGATGGCGAAAGTAGGAAAGCTGGCCTGCAGTTGTCTGCCGACGCGATGAACTGAAAGAATTTGTATGTGGCAGAATTTCGCACTAGAGGAATGCGATAATCCGGCTAAAAGCATATTGATTCCATCGGTTTCGAAAATGAACTGTAAAAATAGAAAGAGAGATAACCCAACTAAATTACGAAAAGTCTTGATAAGCAAAAGGAAGGAATAGGAATTGATGCGTACATAAAAGTTCTCCTCCTTTACGGATGGCTGCGGTACAGGTATGGTCCGTTATGAGGGAAAGAACCTTTAACTTTATATATTAAGCTGAACACCAAATCAAAATAATGATTTCAGGAGTATGGTTCATATACGTATAGTAAATAAAGTGCACAGAGCTACAGTTTAAAGGGCTTCAGCTTTTTTCGTACACACTTTGTCAGTGCGTGATGGGCCCTACAATTTAATACCACCTCTGAATGACGAATTTTGAAAGCTTTTAAAAAAAAAATGTTTACCCCCTGTATATAATAATTGAGCGGCACTACAGCCCACAAGGAACCAAGGCCTAGCTTCTGCATCAACTACTTATGTTGTGCGTGCTATTGTTCTCCCACGAGTAAAAGGGGCCTACAATTCCTTGCCGAGACTTAAAAACCTTTTCATAAACAATTTTAACTCTTTGAGTGTTGTCAGCAACTCGAAAGAGGTTGTGTGGTGAAAAATTCGAGGTGTTCCGTCTGGTAAGCAAACCTTGGACGTGTGTCGACGCACTTACCCACTACGCCATGGCGATCACGCCCTGTATGATTCTATGAAAAATGCGTGATGAGCTGAAATCAAGTTAAGGATTTGAACTTAGGCTCGGTAAGAAGTTAAAGCACTTATTCACCATGACACAATGGCCGCAATCACATAGGCTGTCGATAAAAAATTGCTCCAATTGTATTTGAAGTGGGACCTTCTGGGTGACTGCGTAACTGTAACTTGAACCAGCAATAATCAATGAATGATAAATACTTTATATTGAGCAGTGCTCTATTGAACGATTGTGTCTATCAGTCAAAGAGTTATTTTGAGCAATCACACTGCAACTATCATCATCAGATAGTTCGATAGAATTAAAGGTTGAGCGTACCAACCAGTGAAACTCACTGAAGTTACCGCAGACTGATTTCGCGAATTTGGAAGAAATAATTGAAAGATTCAAACAAATCATGTCTTCTGACACTATTTTCAGTGTGCAAAGTGAAAAGGCCACTTTCGTAAGCATGCCTATTCGACTCGGACACTAAGTTCAAACAATTTCTATATATATGTTTCCAAACATTATCAAACGATTGTATGGTCCGCTGATTCAGATTCATTTAGATTAAATCTTATAAATATGTGGGTCAAACTCTTAATGCAAAATTTTGCTGCTTTTCGTGACCCAACCGACTTTCGAGAAACAGCTCAGTCACAGCAGTGATTTTTAAAATTACTATTTTTACAACACCAAGCATGCAACAAAGCCAACAAATTGTGTTGCTTGTGTGAAAGAGTCTATTAGTAGCAGGAGCAGTCTTAAACGGGGATATTTTCTGCACTTCTATAAGACTGTAGTTTGGTCTATATTTGTTTACGGTGCACTAGAGGTAGAAACCCTTAGCCCACTCAGAAAAGTTAATGGTTAATCTATAAAGAAGGTGCCCCAAAAGCACCACCCTCCCATACTCAGTCTGCCTATTTTTCGGTTAATCGGCCTATAGGCATACAAAAATCTTCCCTTAAGTTGATTCATTCATTCAGCCTAAAAATCCCCATTGAATCTGAATCAAAGATTCACAGCAAAAATTAAAGATCCATTTCCAGATTACTGGTATACGAATTATTATTATTTTTCCTTTTTTTACTTTCAGTGAAAAACTACTGTGGCTTACGTCGGCCAATGATATCCCATTTCTTGCCGATTGTCACGTACTTAGCTATTCCCTGGATTCTGTCGCACAAAACTATTAAAGACTCAAGACTTATTGTACCCTTAAACAAAATTTGTTGAAATCGAATTGGATTAAATTAAATAAAAAACTCAATAAGAGTTATTTCCTACCATGCATCCTTATATGAGGTGATTTCAATCTTCGCATGTGCCAGCGTCAAAGATACAGACACATTCCAAGCAACTGCAAGCCTAACGATATATCCCAACTTATGACAACCAGGTTTCTATTGGTGCAGGGACTTAAGTCCACTAGCCCTAAGTCCATAATGGATGTGTTCCACGTGATCAATAGCAAAAGGTCATCCGGCAACTCTTGTCGGGTATCAAAAGAAATCTCGTCAAACTTTGATCCAAAAGTGTCCATTGCGCTAAAACACTGTCCATTTTTTCTAACATTGGTAGATAGGTAAACAGAAAAACAGACGAGGATCCACTTTCCGTAAAATCGGAATGGTTGAGGACGCAACAGATTAGGCCCTGGTCCCTTGTTGGTTATAGTCATACTAAGCCAACCAAACCTAGTCAAAACTTGATTAATCATTCCTTACAGTTGACATTCTATGTAATTTAAAAAATAACAACAACTCTTTAAAAGCTGTCACCAAACTAAAGATTTGCAAACACACGACTAAGTCCAAGACACTTCTACATAAGCTGCTAGCCAGATAATGAATAAAAGCGAATTAATTATTCCCATCGATCAATTGCTAACTAAGCGATCGAATTGAATTTTTCAAGAAGCGCTATAAATCCGAACGTGCGTGTAAACAAATCGCTGCTTGTCAAAGTGTTTGCACAAGTGAACTTTCAATATCATGTCGTTCAACGTCGGATTCTATTCAAATTCAAAAGCAAAGAATGTAAAAGTGTCAGTACATAACAGGCCAATACAATATTTCACTTCACTTCAATTCTCGTATAGCGGCGTTTTCTTTGTTTCTCGAAAGGAATGTACACTTCAAGGTGTAGGCACCCACACTGACGATGATCCCCTATTGGCAATTTAATTGCACTTTCTAGGCAAGTAAATCAAATTGACCTTTAGACATTTTAGACACCTTCAGATACGGCACAATTGACTAGAAATTTGCTGACGTATGCGCGCTTCAACATTTCACAGTGCATACCATGACGATCGCAGCGGCTGCGGCAGGGCACATCTTGTTTCAATTCAATTGGCCTGTATGCACTATGTGCCGAGTGGTATTATATGTACGTTCACATGTGCTGGAATCGCCGTCGCAGTCGGACTTACTGTGTCAAGGGCTTACGTAATTTCAGCTGAACGAACAATTAATTGGATCACATGCTAGTGTGTGCTGACCTCATTGGAAGGGAGCAATAGTCTCGCGGACTTGTTGGAAAAATACACATCCCAGTCGCATATGGTGATTTCTTCTATTCGATGTGTCCTACCCCAAGTGGGGATGGTCTGTTTCGCACAGATTTCCAAAAACGAATTGATCTGCGAACAAATTTGTCCCCCACCCGAAGTGCGGAACCGCGATTTGAGTTGTATGTGTGTCGAGATTTCATTTTACCCGAGCTGGCTCACGAGCATTACACAAGGTTCGATGCGTCATTTGTGAGAAATCGAATCTTAAGCAACGCTTCTTAGAAGCTTTTGTGTTTACGGTCGATGAATCATTTAATGAGTGTCGCACAGCAGATACCACAACATGCAGCAATAACAAGCACGGTTAGGCATTATCTGTGATGTCCAGGTAAGCGGGATACGTTGGTAAATCAAATCCCCATTGTCTTGCAAACGGAAATGCTTTGATCCATGTTATCTTCCCATTAACCACTTCAGTGGTGATTTCTGCGTACTCTAAACGCATCTTCTGAAGAGAGGGCATTTTCGTGTAATTCCCTCCCCTTATGCACGGTTGCATCCCCCTTCAAGACGCACATCTTATTTGGAACGTATTCCCATGGTAGACATAGCAAAACAAATCTCGATATATTCGCATGTACACTCCTTAGAAAGGGGTGGCTGGTAATCTCCCCTTGCCTTCTCTCGCAATATGCAGTTCTTGCCTTTTGCCTGATTTAATGTTATCACGTGTCGCTTGGGTACACAACGGCTCGGTAATTGCAATCTGTGGTGATTTATACATTTTGCAAAATGCAGCCCCCTTTTCGTAATGCTTTCACAGTAAGATACGGTAAGTCGGCAAACAATATGCTCTCACATGAAAGGGCAGAATTTATTACTTTTAGTGTCAATATTGGTCGCGTTATAAATTAAATATGAGCACGATCAAGGGATACTATTGAGTAAGCACATTTGTCAAATTCCTCATCCACAACGTAATATTTTTGCGAAATGTGTCGCTTATCAAAAGTGGTTATCTTTAAGGTGCTTCCCCACATATGTGGCGCAATCGCTTCGACATGACATAAGTTGCATTTAAAATGTAGTCACCAAATAGAATCATCTAGACCCTTTTAGAACATGACGCACATATAAGCGCGGTCTTAGAAAATTCACAAAAATCTCCACAGCATTGTGATTCAAAAAGTTTTTTAATACATCATCGCTCGAATGATGGCGGAATGAGATGGATAGTCTATGACAGACATATTGCTTACGCGACGTCTGTCAAATTGATAGACTTTTATGAAAGTTACAAATACACTCCAAAATGCTGTTGACCGTCGTTTAATTTTTTTAAAGCCTTTTACGAAAATGGGCGTTCAAATCAAAATGCATTTCGTGCCCTTCGTGATTTAATTGAATTCGGCTCCATTTTACCCAAATTTCAGCAAACCGGGTCTGTAGTTTGTGGAAAACATTGCTTTTGTTCGCGATAGTGTGGCAGAAGAGCCGTCGACGTCGACTCATCGTTGCGTGTTCGCTAACACGAAATGAGAACGGACTTCTTGTGGCCAGAAATTGAGGACATAGACATGGACGATGTACCATGGTACGACTTGCCACACAGCCATTTTTACAGGATACTGGAATTCTATTATTTAACATTTTATAGTTGTGAAAGTGACATCTGCCAAATTCGCTGTAATTTAGTTTGGTTTACCAAATTTCGATCACAGCGTTCAAGAATGTTAAAATTATAAACGTGGGTGTTCTGTCTGCACTGCCCCTCGCGTTTTAAGAGGTCGTCAAAAATATGATAACGACAGAGTGGAGATGATAGATTTTTTTCAGTAGTTAATCATCTAAAATTCGTACATCGACAATAGGTAAGACTTAACCAAAACATCATCGCTGTTCTTAGTATCCAGGAGAATCCGAAGCAGTTGATGTCCTGTCCCTTGCAAAAATTTAGGCTTCTGGAAACCACGAATTTATCGTCGTCGCTTAAGACTGCAACCATACCAAAGTCAAATGAACCAAAGCTGAATCGAGGTTTCCATTATCCCAATATAGATTTTACGTGCATTCAACTCAAGGATATCGTAGCTAGCAATGCTCACAAACACATTCTCGCGTACAAAGAGATGTTAAGCGGTTTTCGATTGCTTCGTAGTTGAAATGCCCTATTTTACTTTAATCTTTGAAACCCAAACGTTATTATAATAAGCCCTTCAATTTTAATCCAGAGAAAACCGTGCAATTTGGGATGACAGCAATCCACACGAGATCCGAGAGCACTGAATGCATTCTAAGCAGTAACTCGTTACTGTGAATTTTAGGCCTGCAAGCTTAGTGCAATAATGTCAACTTTCGCTTTTATATTTGAAAATCAGGCTGAATTCTAGGATTCGACTACATTTCAATTTCAAAAATGATATAGGGCTGAAAACTGTCTGAGTAATAACTCTGAATTTTGGTAAAAATTGAAAATTCTGAACGCCAACGACTTACATATATATTGTAAGTGCTTTCTGACAAATATATATAAACAGTAAAGGGGATATGGAAGGAAACAATGTATCTTTGTACCGTACTTAGAATTTCAGAGCTAAGCGCAGGAAGACACTTTCGTTTCGTTCAGTGAAGGGTAAATAAATTCAGTCGATAAGGGAAAGCTTGTAATTTGGAGCATTTTGTGGTGGAGTTCTCGGTAGTAGGCGTTTTTTCTTTTCAGTAGAGTATGCATTTACACACGAAAACTCCGCTAAATTTCACATTTCCTTACGTTGAACGAATGGTTAATTTGAAATGTACATAATATATTTATGTGGACACATATAGTATATGTTTCCTACCCCTAAGGGACAAAGGACTTTTTTGAAAGTTTTTCTGCATATATGCCAGCAAGTCCTCATCGCCCAATGCATCCAAATTCCACATAACCCAGGGCGATATTTTTTCCATTTCATTAGGAAGAACGTTTAGGAATACAAAATGTAATTTTATTGATTTGTGGCGCTGTGCAGGTGAAGAGAGATGAAAGAAAATATTTTGCTTGATTGTGATATTTAGCGGAAACTTGAACGTTACTAAAAGCAGATGAGGAAGCTCTTAGTCTTAAGTTCCGTGTTCTATTTTTCGTGCTCTTTATGTTGATAGCATCTGGAGGAGAAGATTCAGCGAAAAACTTTATGACTTTACAACGGCATGTGCCTAATCAAGCGTCATCGGACACGACGCTTAAGATTTCCATGCCATGTAGAGCGTATGGACACCACTGATCCGACCCGAAAAGTCTTCGAACCCGAGCTATTGGGACAACGCAACAGATGATGGCCTAGGTTGAAATGGCGAACGCAAGTGGAGAAGGACCCCAACCAACTTGGAGGAAGCTGGCGAGAGATCGTGCTGGCTGGAGACGCATGTTGGTTGAGGCCTAGGTCCACCACGGACTGTGGCACCATTCAAAGATGAAGAAGAAGACCATCAAAGCAAACTGTGCCGATAATCACACATAATCCCCAAAGTAGTGCAGGGAAAAGTAAGGTGTTAAGAGGAACCATGACTTAGAATTTAATAATTCATAGATTCCTTTTTTTTTTTCCGAACTTTATGAGAACTTATATGGTGCCGTTATTCATGAATTTTAAAGAAAGGATGGACTGCAACTAATATTGTATTTGAACTGTGTGCTAAAACTGAAACAAAAAATCAAAGTGTTAAATTCTTATGATTAATAATCATACATTTATGAATAAATATTGTACTTCAAATTCATTAAAATATATGTAAGCATCTAACACTTTGCGACAAATAAAAAACTCAAAACTCAGAGTCGTTATCGTGCAATTAGCGGACAAAAACAAAACAAGCCAAAGCGGGAAAACAATCAAAGTTATTAATTAGAATAAAATCGTTAAATGACTATAACATGGACAGATTTTTACGAAACCTGGAGCTCCTACATTTTACGATCAATGTTAAGAGGTGTCACGCCAATTAAAACCACTACTACCACACGGATAGGGCATTTACTGCTTGTGTGTCAAAAATTATCTGCCTTTAACGATACCTTGACACTTTTACGATACAAATTTAAGTTCTTCTGTGTACATACATATGTACATATGTATCATTCGCGTTACTAGACATACTCTAGGCTTGCCTCGATATTTTCCAGAAAAAAGAAATATGAATTAGCATTACACACCTATGTATATCAATTTCAAGCCTTACATCCAGCAAAGGAATTTAATTGCTGACAAAACCATTTTTTTTTTTCTAGGTAAAAGCATTTTTACGAAGTCGCATTCAGGCATTCCACCGGTCTTAATGATGCAAAGCAAAGCTCTAATTATACGAAATTCAGAAATAAATGTCCCTTCTGAATCCACCATTAGGTGGGCCTTCCCTTTTTCCCTGTTTTACCGATGCCATAATTTGTGAATACCGCTGCTGGGAGGGGAGCGAATAATTTATGGACTTTGCTGTTGGAGTGTCTTATGTTTTGATGCCTAACGTTCATGCATCACGAACGTTAAACTTGGAACATCTGATGCACTGATGCCACTGGTTGTGGCAATTAAAATCTTCAAAGATTTGTTTTGGCGATTTTTTGATTTGTTTTTCGGATTTTCTTAGGCGTGTGGATGCTTCTAATTCTGTAGGGTGACATTGATCTTACGGTTAAAAATAAAGTTTAGTGTATTTCTTGAGGATATTTTCATTTGAAAATAAAACGCATTGGTTGGGGTGAATGTGCTACGAAAATTATGGGAACTTTATAAGGATGTGCATTTTTAATATTGTTTTTATGTTTTTCTTTGCAGTAAGAAATTATTATTTATTTCTTTTTTCGTTTTTAATATTATATTGGATATACTACGATTGAAGTATAAACATAGAGGGACATGGCGTTTTATAAAAATGGTGTGTATGCATTATATATTTAAGAACTTTGCAATTTTTAATCAAAACAAGAATATGCCTGAAAGCATAATAGAAAATATAGAACATGCCGCTTTGAATTTGCTTGGAAGAAGTTTGCATTACTGTTTAATGGGAATCGAAGGAAAACTAGATTTTATAATCAAAACGTGGCATTTGTAAGTTATAACTTATAATCTAAGGACCCAGTCATATGTTCCGGTAGAATAGGTCTTTCAAACTTTCTACCATGTCAATCCTGAATTAAGACTTAATTTTGGTTTTGAAAATTCACAGCGCGAAAGATTTTATTCATAAGCCATTGGCAGTTTACTTCCACTTCTCTTGCCCTTATTAAATGTCTGACACACTTGGTTATAACCCACCATTTTGAACAGAAAAAATAGTTACGATCTATACGTTTTTATGTTCCCATCATAGAGTTTCAAAAACTCATCTATTTCACAGCTGATTTGTATGAAATTTAACACACTGAGATGGGTATCTCAAATAACTTAACTCGTCACGAATCCTGTTGTAAAGAACACATCACGTTTCGCATATTATTTTCGACGTTTTCAAAACTTCAATCGAAAATAAAAAACATGAGTTCACTCAAAAATTGAAGGAATGCGTGCAGCATGCGAAAATAAAACGCACGTTCCTCCTCTTATAAGTTAATCGCAAAATCATTCACATATCCATATTTGTGATTATCACACCGTGAATAAATCAAATTCAGAGTAATTAATTTGAATATTAGCTCATTAACATGTCATAGTAATACTGGCGTCACCCATTTTGGAAAAGCGGTCATTGCCTTTTGACCGATTCACCACGGCAAATATGCAAAACAAATTCAAAAAATAATATTCTTTTTTAGAATAAATTCAAAAGAAAATCGTCACAAACAACCACCGGAAGTGTACTCTAATTTTCCTAACAACCATTTTTCAACAACATTCTTGTGAATTATGGCGAAATTGTTTATATTTGTCTCTGCCAAGGAAACCATTAAAAATAAATCTACCATAAAACAATTCCAATCTTCAGTCGATATGTTATGATATCACAATACGCAATTCATGCGCCTCAAAAACGAATGAAAAATGCTTCAAAATTGCTATCATTTTGTATCTCTCACGTTTGCTGACCCTGTTTACTTTAGCCGCTGGTAAACACCCAGCACTCAGACGGACGCTCAACGTCCATTCGTTTGTATTTGAGGACTCCTCTGAGTAAACACCCACTTTGGTCACGGTTTTGTTTATGAGAACTGAGCTAGGAGAACATCGCGACTGCCTCTCCACGGAAATTATTTACCCAAAAAGTTACGCTGCATGCCGCCTATTCGTTTCGAATTGTTCGTGATGATGTTCCCGCCACATCCGCATGACCGCTCTCTTGAAAACAAATGCACACACATTCACATGCCTTCGTGTTGGTGTCATTAACTCTCCGGAAATCGTAACTTTTTTTTTTCACTTTTTTTATACGTTGGAAACAAATCGATTCGACTAGAATTCGATTAGCATATTCATGCTTGTAGTGGTTTAAGTAGATTTTGAAATATCATCAAATGCAACATAAATTTTAAACAATACACATGTAGGTGTATTGCATCACATCACATTCGACGGATGTTAAACAAAACTCAAATAAGAAACTAGTTGCCCCAATTTCTTTTCCCACGAAATCATTGAAGCGTTGCTACCGATCCCAATGTTGCCATACGTTTTCGTGCGAAGGGCGAACGTCCCTGCTGACATGTACTCGCGTATATTCGTACGTTTTTCATACACACAGTGGTATTCTTTGTAAAATTTAGATTTTTTGTATATTTTTCGTTTTTTTTTGGCTCAGTGTTTGAAGACGACACTCCCTTGATCGCCCTTTGTGATATCGTTAGAACCACTTTAAGCGACGTAAAGTTGTGGGAACCTCCTTCACCCTAACGGTTATGGAAGAGTGCACTTTTATTAGGAATTTTACGTTTGTGCGTGCATACTTGTGGAGGACAGTGCATACATATGGCATGAACTTAATTTGTGACTGCGAGGTATGCTCAGTGACCCGCATAAAATACGTCGTTGGCAGCTGATTTATAGATCTTCACAATTTCATGCACTCACCGCAGGGAAAGGTCACTGAAAGTAATTTCAAGCAACAATGTAATTAGCGATTTTTTACAAAGTGTTCTTCACACAAACCGATTGCTGGACACTACCATGGATTATGACAGCTGCAAAATTGTTATAAACGCAGAGTTCTTTCAACAATTTGATAGAAAATAGTTGAATAACCCTCAAAACAGTTAAACATGGACGAACGGCAATATAATGAATATCCGAGCGGTGATTGACAGCTTCCGATACTACAAAAGGGCGCCTTTGTTAGGATATACAAGAAACATTAAAGACAGGACATCAGTGGGTGAAATAACTTGTCAAAACATAGAACTCATGAACGCAAGATGCATCCCACACTCCCATTAGTGGAAAAACAAATGAGAAGCCGGGGAATGGAGGAGGAAAGGAACGAACATAGAAATTATATGGGTGGGGATTTTGATTTTGAATTTTACCCTTTGTAAATAATTTTCTCCAGTCAAGGTTCAGTTATCAGACCGTAGCAAACTATCAGGTGAATGTGTGTTAAGGCCAGCGGAATTTATATTGGTACGAACCTGGGGTAATAATGCTACTCAACGTGATGTATGCACCTTTCTATAGATCAACCTCAAACATTTCACCCACAAGGAATGATAAAAAACAATGTTTCGAAAGATGGAGAGGTTTATTTCATTTAATTTCCTTAAGCAAAGACGTGTCAAACGAAAGAAACATTGGTGGAATCCCGAATTATTGATTTATTCATCAATTTCTATTTTGTCCCCGTCATTAAAAAATTTATAAGCGAAGCTTATGCGACATTTTTTTTTTTGGTCTAAATTCGGCAACTTAGAATGAAAAAAATAAATGCAGGTTGAGATAGCTGAGGAGTTTCGGAGAATTTCGGTAAAAATTCGAGAACCATTTAAGATTTCAGAATCAAAGAACAAAGTTGTCATCAGAAGTCGAGTCTATGTCACATTTTATAATGGGGTCTTTGAAAACAAATTAAGAAAACACAACCCTGACTACCGAAAATGTGATAAGTGTATGATGCATTGTCATGTCATATATTGTTTCGCTACCTCCATTCTGGAATTTTAATATTAAGGATGCACAAAGCGTTATTAAATTTCAAAATTCAGGCAATCGATGACTGTATTTTGTCCTTCCTAGTTAAGTATGGAGTTGCATTCTCAGCCGGGTGCTGTGACCCAGAGACCGGCAGAGGCCTGGAGTTGATAGTGGCTCAAGCATGATCTCATTTGGTACTTATGTACTTACAAGGCATCTTACGTTATCTACGACTTTTGGGAAAATGGACCCCATGACGTAAAACCAAATCCCATATCTGTGCTGTGCAGACCTACATTTTAAGTGTTGTCAGCGGTGTTAGTATTTTGTTTTCAAAAGAAAACTATGCAAAATGCAAAAAAATAACATAACAAAATAAGAAGGGAAATAGACATTTTTTTTAATTATCTGATTTTGCTGAATGTTCTTCAAAACCAGAAAAACTTTGAAAACTGGTGTTCTTTGGGGTAATTATAAGTAGATTCTCGAAAGCACCCGTTCCTTATACACTTGGAATCGGTTTCTGTTAACTCAATACTTATTTCCTATTAAGCACTGAAAATGAAACAAAGCTAGCAATAGCAGATGGAAACAGTGAAAATTTCGAGGTGAACAATAGTTCAAAACATCCGCCCACTAGGGAACAGCGGCGGACGCTCAATAATAATGACATTATCCCAAAACCTAAAATTTACATACGTTTAAAAATGGGTCCGGTTTCTATGATCTGAATAAATATATACAAAGTAGGCGACCGACCTGGTGCGATCACTATTAGAAACAAATAAGCCAACAAAGAAGGTCATTAAATGCGACCCCAAGGTGGGCAGATCTTCCTGTTGATGATCAAGCTCCGGAACTTGATGACGGAAGTTGCCTGGTTGGAAACCAGGCAATCAAGAAGGAAACCAGAAAAACCAATTAGTCTTAAGATTTCCACATAGCCTTGCCATCACAAGGAAGTGCTAAGCACACGATTGACGGGTACTTTACTCAAGCGCAGATAATGACAAAAGACATCAGCAAGCTCTAAAAAAACTTTGCACTTAAAGAGTTATTTAGAAGGCATCTTACGAGACCGAAAAAAAATTATAATACAATCTCTTACATAACAAGAACGCACTAAGATCGATGAAACTAAACACAAATCATAGTCGATGCATAGTTGACTGTTTCTGGATGGTCACTTCAAATTGGTATAATCTGTCCACAACAAACCTGTTCCGCTGTCTTCCACCCTCAGAATCACGCTTAAAATTAAATTATAAAAAAATTAACACATACAAAGAGATTTCCTGTTTCCTATGAAATAATTTGATTATGACTTGCTAACCAAACCCATGTACTCACTTAAGTAAATGTATATGGATGTATTTTGTTCTGCCTTGCAACATGGAGACACATCCCGGAACCTTTTCAGACACGCACTACCTTTTGCTGGAGACAAAATGTGTCACGCGATTAATGTACTCCGCAATAAAGGCGCAATGTACCGAACAAGGAAAGCATGACTTAACCTAGCTTTTACGACACTCAAATGACATCGAAATAATTGCAGGTCTTCACCCAAAGAGCAACAGGAGGAAGTGACTTCTCACATTCCGGTGATTAATTCGTCTGACTACAACATCCTCCGACTGTACAGTGTACTTATCCTCGTTATCTTGATTGAAGACTCTGGCAAGGAATTGTGGGTACGCCCAATCCAAGAACAAAGAGTTAACCGCGTTGGTACTTCACGCCAAAAGTGTACACATCTTAATTTTCAAATGAATGAACTCAAATTGGAATCTTCTTTTCCCCTCCTTGAATTATTTTCACCCCTCAAACCAGAGCGTATCACCAAGTTCTCAAATCGAACACATGCCCAATTTGCTTTGACTGACAGCCCTCATATGGGTGTGTTGTGGGTTTCCAAAATTTTTGCTACATCCGCAGCGAGGGCTGTTATCTTTTGCAGGCGTCTGGCTCAGACACACGCAAATAAAATTCCAAAATTCAGACAATACGTCGAGTGCCCTGCGATTGCTTTCGCTCTGCTCAAAAATAAAGCAGCTGCTCTGATGCTTTGCTTGTGTATATGTATGTACACTCGACCAAGCAAACAGAGTTTGTACACCATTCGAAGCTAGGTGCAGGGTTTCCCAGTTTTGCCTGCACACTACCCTCCAGGCACGGACGGACATCACCTCTCACTGGCAACAATGCAACTAAGGTTGGACGACGACATGCATTTGAGTTTACACCATTTAGTTCTTTTGTTTCACTCTGTGCCCAGGTAACAGGGAAAATGGTAAATGTTGCTGCAGTAGAGAAACAAATGACCCTCGAAGGCAAACGCGGCCACAGAGAGCCATGCCCGAGTTATTTGCTCCGAATTTAATGCTTCGGACACGTACAATCGACATAAGCGTACGGATGTATGCACGGATGTGTTATTCGCCGGCTCAAAGCCGCTGCGTTTTGTGCTGGGTTCGGAGTGTACTTCTCTCTTAGATTTGTATGTCGTGCGGCGTTGGGTGGAGTCAATGGACGCCTTTCAACAATGTCCGGTTTCGCTGCTTCAGACTAAACGTGACCCTGCACATATACTGCTCTATTAAAGGTTCCCGCGAGCCGCATCAGAAGGAGTAATAAACTGCTGTGTGTATTGGTAAATTACATTTATACTGCCACAAGTAGTCTGCGCCCTCGTGCCATTAGTACTCGTAGTTGTTACCTAACGAACATACTAAACGAGCCCAATCGAATGGACAAAGAATCAACTTTACGGGACAGCAGTTAAAACGTATCGGCTACGCTTGCATACATTTGAAGTCTTTGAGAAATGAACAAGGACTTCTTTTGTCTTTAATTGAGAGTTCCAGAGGTGTGGAGAATGTCAACGTTTTCCAGAAAGGAAGTCGTTCATGTACACATACGTATGTAGTCAATGAAGTAGTTGAGACAAAGAGTAGATAATAGTTTTAACGTAAGCTCAAGTAATGATGACTGTGATGTGATGTGATAACTTAGAGCGCTCCATGGTCATGCAACTTAAATGTTCTTTCGTTGAAAGGAAAAAGTAGTTCACTTTTCACTGATAGCACTGAAAAGGTGCGGTAAAGAGTAGTGGCAGATAATAATTATCAGTTGAAGTTTTATATCTCAAACAGTCCAAGCAGCACTTTTTTTATTTCATACAAAATGAGATCAGATTCTATTTGTGAAGCTGGTGAATGAAAAAAATATTAATTATGAACTCTCTGTGCATACAGAGTGCTAGAGCAGCTAGAGGATATTGCTGGACATTTAAGTGTGCAAACGAACGACAAAATTAATTTAAAATAAAACTAATCAAAATTGTTACATTAAATTTTTGTAACAGAAATTGTGGATGATTCATCGTGAGGTTTCTGTTAGGCTTTTTTGACAGTTCCCCCGAAACTCCTATAAAAATGTTTTATAATTTTTGTTTAGTATTGTCGTGGCAAGTTATCGTGAAAAGACTCACACTACAACAGCGTCTCTAAATTGAGTCCAAATTAACGTTAGTGAATGATACTCGACGGGTAAGGCTAATACAGGACGTCATGAAGAGACTACAACAACTATGGTTAAGAGCGTACGTGAAAAACTTGACAAAGGGAATTTTCGCTTAAGGAATTATGTGCTTTCTGAAATTTAAGCACATGGTCTCGATTATCTCTGGTTTCAACAAGACGGCGCTATGAGCCATACAGCGTGCGAAGCAATTCACCTGTTGAGTAATAATTTTAGTGAGCACTTCATTCCAAGTTTTGCTACCGTAAATTAGCCGCATAGATCATGCGATATCATATCTTTGAACTATTTTCTTTGGGGATAAGATTACTAAGGTTACAGTTCCAAGCATTTTAACCCCAGTAATGCTAATATTCCCAAAGTTGCGAGTATACTCAGTAGTTTCAGTAGCCTCAGTAGTATCCGTAGTCCAACAACCTCAAATAGTCCCACAACTTGCAGAAACCTAGAATTTTCAGCAATCATTCCGGAAGTTCCAATAGTTATTAAATTCTGAAGTCTTTGTGCCAATACTCTGAGTCCACAAGTCCTAGTAGTCCCTCTTATTAAACTTAATAGTTCGAAGTGCAGAACCTATCATACTATTCCACTTTTTTTTTTTTAAGGTAGTACTCTCCCTTTCCCCCTTTGTTTGCATTTACTGCTCCCAGGCATTTTAGTGACAGTAAAAGTACACAATCAGCGTTGGCGAAGGGGTAAAATGCTGTCACGTTTTATAAATTTCTTAGTCTTAAATTTTTGATCAGAGCGAAATCCATGCCACAGTGCTATTTATCAAAATGGCGCAGATGTAGCACATCGGCAATATTACACAAAACTTCGTAAGAATAAAGGAGTAAATATAGCAAGAGATCTTTTCGTAAAATGGCAGAAAAACAGTCAAATATGTCAAATTTAGGTAAGTTACCAATTTGTTTTATTTCTTTCAAATGATATAACATTCAACGTAGTTGAATCATCTCCGAGGATACTGTAAGATACTTAACATTGAGTATTTTGGTGTGCTCATTACCGATATTGGCAGTTCCTAGAGCCTTTACCCGCTCTAGAAAATGGATTCAGCTTTATTTTGTTTTTGGAGCACGTGATGTTTCCAGTTCTCGAAATTTGAGTGTAAGAATTTTCGTAAGATCATTTACGTTTAACAGACATACAGTAAAAACGATAAGTCTTCAACTTTAAGCGAAATGCGTTTGAAGTAAACGTCTCAGACGAAAAACACATTCATGAGAATTCTGAATATCAAATTGTTACTGACGCATTTAATTCTCACATAAAATTTCCATTTTGTGCAGTACAAGATGATGACCACGAATAGTGAAGAGAATTCATGGAAACATGAACTCCATAAAACACATCCAAAATCAAGGAAGCTGCATCACGTAGCATTCGAGTATCGCTTAAATACTCCTACCTCCTTTAACAAGCCAATAAATTGTGTTGTCAAGTTTTGCTTTGTATCGTCTCATAAACATTTATTAAGTACTGATTGTGACACACTCTTTGGTTGTCAAGCTGTTAAATATGCAAACCCAATCACAATTCCATTACTCATTTACCATGACGCCATAAACAGTACCGGTGACCGCGGCATTTCGAACCGCTCTTTTGAAAGTCAGATTCATATCACGGAAGTAACTATAAGGCGCCGGCTATTTATTTCTTTCTATTTAAAGCATTCTTATCACAGTTTGCGCTGAAGTGTTGCTATTCTTAAATCTCAGCTCAACGACCTAGCACAATTCCATTTACATTAATCCCGAAGAGAACCTTATCAAAAAAATTACAATATGCAGCACAAGCTGAACGGCAGCACAATTGACAATAGGTACGAGGGCTGAGTCATTCCCAAAACCAAACTCCAAGCAGACTTCATGACGCAATATTCGCAACCATATCGTTCCCACGGTGACAAGACGAGCATATACCTCAAGTAGTCACAAATCTGTGACAGTGATTTCAGACGTTTTCAACTGAGTGTCTGAATAATGCAAACAAATATCTGCTTTCAGTTTGCAACACTTTGCACTGGTTACAGCAGGTACTTCACTCTAATTTGTTACCTAATTATTTTTATATTTGTTTTCTCATGAAAGACACAAGCTTCATTTGTTGCAAAATAAAAGTACACCAAAGGTAATCGCCTTAAGTCTGATTGGGTCACTTGGATACGTTTCCAATGAAACTGGGTAAGCGGTTAGAAATGACTTGGTCGCGAGGCCCACAAGCCCACCGCTCAGAGTGTGAAACAAGCGAAAGAGCCAACATAAACACAGTGCCAACGAAAAGTGTACAATTTCCAATGATGCATGCACATTTCAATAGAACTACAGCGGCTGGCTATTCTCAAGTCTACGGCATGTCAACCTAGTTTTAAATTTCACCGGTTCAACATAAAATAAAACCAAGGGAAATGATGACACACACTTAACGAGTTGTGCATGAGGATTGCTCTACTGAGCACATGGTGCAGTTAAGGGTCTCAGGGGTCCACCTCTATGGCGGGAAAAAGTGAAGAATAAAAACAAAACACTGAAACAATTGATTTGCTAACTCAAATTTCAAATAGGATTACGGTAAGGAACAGCGCCGCAGCCGTAAATGAACAACAACAGGGTGACTGTGACTGTAAAGACGAAGGGTACCTGGTGATTTGATCTGTTTGAACTTATTGTAGCAGGGGATTGGTGGTGAAGTTGATTTTTCTTTGCACAGCTAATACATTCGTTGTTGGCCGTATTCTGTAATCAATACATGAATTGACCTTTATTTCAAATCATTGATCAAGTTTAATGCATGCAACGGATAGTAGGTTGCTAGATCAATTGACCATAAAGAAATCTAGTTGTGATAGGCGAGACTTATGTACATAGCTGTGTATGAAAAACCAGCTCTAAGCTAGTACTTCTGCAATTGTGTCGATCATCTGAGATGTGGGTCAGCCAAAACTGGCCAAACACTCAGAGCTGCTCACGTTTGACGATTTAAGTCTAGAGACACTTAGTCTGTGGCGATTTACGTTTAATAAAATCTAATGCCGACGACATGTGCTTAAAAATCAAAAGAGTTCTAGAAATATTCGGTAGCAAATTGTCAAAGCAAATGTAATACCTCTAGTGTTGTTTATTGCACATGACAGGTAAACAGCTTGTGAGAAAACATAAACACCGTATTTTCTTCATATTTCACTTTACTTTTTAATAATAATAATAAAAATAATTGAGTGGCACTACAGCCCACAAGGGACCAGGGCCTAGCTACTCGTGTTGTGCATGCTATTGTTCTCTCAAGAGTAGAAGGGGCCTACAATTTTTTGTCGACTCCGAACGGCGAGATTTTAGAGGCTTTTCATAGACAATTGATACTCTTTAGGTGTTGTCAGCAGATCGAAAGAGGTGTAGCCGTGAAAAAATGCGGGGTGTCCCGTCCGGGAACCGAACCTAGACCTTCTGCGTTTTCTATTTAGAAAGAGCTTAAAAAGACGTCGCCGGTAGCAAACCTTACTGGGACAATTCAATTTCGTATACCTATCAGCAATACACATTGTTAAAACTAAAATCAAAAATTGAATCAGAAACAATTTCACTTTCCTCTAAACAATCCTTACCTAAAAGCTCGCCGAACGAATTAAACTACGTTTTACCACTTTTAAAACAAAATTCGAAAATTAAGTTTCAAAAATGACTATCATGCCCACTGTGTGCTGAAGCCAGTCGATAACAAATTACCTGCTGGGACTGTACTAAAAAGAAATGGACGCGATCTGAGTGATTGCTTGAAAGCTTCGGATATGAAAACCCACACCAAGTGTATCCCAAGGCAGATGGTAACTTGCCGACCCTTAACCGAAACAAACGCTACCAATAAAAAATATCGTTAAGATTAAATGCATTTCTACAGTCCAACAGTCCAAGTAGCTGATATCTTTCACCTTTACCTGAACACATATAACAGAGATAGTAATGAAACTTCTGATAACGGATTATAACCGGAATTTTAATCTCTAAATTGTGAGTGCAAGTGTGCGTGCCACAGTACACAAACTGTCAGAAACTGATAAATATAAAATTAATCCTCCGATAAGAACACATACACACACACAATCACGCGAAACTCACTCTTTCACCAGAGAATAATGAAATCTATTGTGACACGTTATCTGAACGGATCCCTTTTAGAGCACCACAGTGCGTTGCCTTTGAATTGATGATCATATCTTGGTGAACGCTTCTTGGCGTGTGGAACGGATGCATACAATTCCAATGTGAATTAATTTATGAATTTGCATTTATTTGCCAAGTAAACGTAGGAAAAATCAATAAGTACATAACCTCAAAAACACGCCGATAGACAACGGTATTTGAGTTGTGGAGTAGCGAATAAAGGAGCCACTGTTGACGAGTCTATTTTTAGCACACCACTATGGTTTTAATTAATCGATTGAAGGAAAACGAAAGCTGAAAGACCACTGAAATGTAGGTACTCCTACAGACTTGACGGTTTACGAGAGTGATTTTATAGGCGTATGGATGGGAATACCAAAGTGTGGATGCATAAATGCATCTATTTATCGCTATCGCATGCAATACACTTATGTAAATATAGCCTATTGCGTCACGCTCAAGGGATTTTCGTGGAAGAGTTTCTGTTCGAAAAGAAGTTCAACGAGACACACCGGTTATGAGTATAAAGATCGGAAGTGAAGGAGTGACATTAATATGAGGCTAAAATAGAGAAATGTAAAAGTGGGGAAATAGCACTCAAGAAAAATAATTTGGCGTCTGTGACCAAAATTGATCAAAATTGTTCAAGGAAAGGATTCTATATGATTCACGATTATCAAGAAGATGTTCAAACTCTGGGGATAAGACATCACAATGATCTCACCCGCACTCTACAACCTAGCCCAATCTAACCTTCAAGTGCTGCATTTTAAAAATCAAAGCATGCCTCCGTTCCAAATACTGTCGATGCACCAGCCTTTCAGGCTGTTCTAGTTTGGCTATTCGAATTCGGTTGTGGCATGTGACTCAACGTTGATAAGTCCACTTTCCAAGAAGAGAGCATGTTCAGCGACAAATCGAATCTATTCAAAATCTTTCGAAATACAAACGTGTCCTCGCAGATACAAAAACCCCATTTAATTAACGGCCTGTCACCTCAACAGGTTCAACTTGTATTTGACTCATTTGATGAAAGCAATGTAAACGCAAGTAGGAGACAGAAAATAATTAAAATAATCCACACTTATGTTTACGGATGAATGGGAAATACTTTCATACGCGGTCTCACTTTGAAGAACTTGCACAAAGTGGTTTTTCACTTGTGCATGTGATACATCAAACGGTAATTGCGCTTCCTTTACATACACGGTACGTTGTACATACGTAGTACGTCGGTCGTAGGTACACCCGTCCCCACTAACATTGAAACAGTGCGTTGTTCGTTTCATTGACAACAGATTTACGCATTCTAGGGCACATGACACGCTTCGATTATTATTCCACGTGACATCATTTCATGCGGACAGACAGGTAGTTGCCTTCTGGTTGTCGAGTTGATTTTCATGCCATCGCATGCAGTTGGCCTCAGATCTTCGGTGTTGTGTATGCGGGAATATTTACAATTTCATTGCATATTTGACTTCTGAGGGAGGCGAGAACTTGCCGTGAGAGCCGCCCGCACAACCCTTTATGACTTATTGAATACATAAGCGTGTGCACCTGCGGAGCATACCCAATAAGGGTTTGTCAATAGTTGTTATGGCAAGCTATCAACTTCGGTTTCGGTATATGTATACGTATATATTATATGCATTTATGCGAGGGAATTAAAGGGAATCCGAGATGTAAGACAGAACAATAAAAAATTCCGATCACGTTTTGGAATTTTGTGTGCCTGTCTCTCCCTCTGAAGCTTTACTCCACACATCACCGAGCTGTTGTGACTAATGGTCAGTCAAATGAATAATGAATTGATTGTCGTTAGAAATGGCTATTTTGAAAACAACGTACATAAAACCTACATAAGCCACAGCGAAAGTTTAAGCGGATTCGTGTTCTTGCGATTCGGAATCTTAATGCGCGAATCTGGGCAGTCTTTGCCGGTTCCACATTCAATCCATTGATTTGAGTAAGCAATTTGGGTTAACGATAAAATTTAGTTTAAGTTTCATGGGAAGTGTTATGGCCACGTGTAAACGTAAGTCTCGAAAAACAGGTAGATCGTGTTCTCCGACATAAAAAGGGGGCCTATGACGAAAAATCAAGTTAGTGAGAGAAAACTGAAGAATAAATTGGAGAGTGAGAGGAAAGTGTGGGGTGACGCAAAAATATAAATGGGAAAGTATCACAAATTTAATTTTGTGCAAGATAATAGATAATTTTGCATCAAACTATTAATCTTTGTCAGCAAAAACCTTAAACAAGGGCGACTTAACACCGTCTTTACACTGAATGTTTTACCATCCAAAGACTTTTGTAATGAATAAAAAGTTGATTGTCTTTTGAAGCAAGGTCAGGATAGGTAGTGAATGTAGCACAAACTTTTGGCTAGTCAGCGAGGATGTAAGACGTAAAACTTCTTTTCTATTGGACACATAATTTTAAACACAAAAAAATTAATACACAGCAAACTAGATATCATACTTAGAAAACATTTTCATAGTCTTTTACGCGGATTTCTATCCCCGATCCTCTGAAAAAATACATTTTGAGAGTGATTATCGTGTCACATGATATACATAAGAGGTTTTGTTGTGTATGACTTCTACTTTAGAGGTAAAAGTTCAATCTTTGAATTGAACATTAATTCATCGTCCATACTTTTCGCTGTATCACCGAGTGCAGGGATAAAGTGAATTGTGTATTTATGTCTTATCAAAGTGCGTCATCATCAAGTAGAAACACGTAAAGAAACATGAGGAAATAGGAAGTAGAGCATTGTATTGTATCATATCTACAACATTTGTTAATTCGAAATTGTCAACTGTTTCGAACATATTTAAGGTTTTTGTGCATTAAACTGAGGTAAGTAGTAAAAAGCAGGAGATACATTTAATAAGTCTCGGGACATATAGGAGGGGCCACTAATAAAAAAAATTAATATTAAATTAATAATTTCTGTTAGTGGCGCCCCCTATATGTCCTGATATTTATTGAGTGTTCTGTTAACTGTAGATCTCCTTCAGTTAAAAAAAATATTACCACACAGACCACGAGTGATTTCTGAAGAAGCCAGCCTTTGGAATCTAATTTGTTTATCGATTTGATCTGCTTAAGCAATATTAGGGTGAAACCTAAACTTCAGAATAAATATTTATCTATATGTTAAATTTAATCATTTAGGCGACATACACAAACATGAATATTTGAATAAAACTTATTCGAAAAGGGCTAAAAACATTAATATTTTTTTCTGTGTTATTCTTTTTTATATATGTTTATAGAATTTATAATTACTGCCTTGCAGTGCCATCGAATTGTGTTAGATCAATGAGAAAGGAATACTGCTTACAAATAAGAAAACTCAATAAATATTAGAATTCCGTCACATTGTTTCATACTGAATGAGCATATATTTAAATCGGTGTTTTGTTGCATTTACTTTTTACCAAAGTGGAGAAAACGAAAATATGAAATATTTGCATGAATCTACTACGATTGGAAGGTGAGTTTATTTAGAATTCAGTTATCGAGGAATTTGGTTACTAGCAAACATGCACGCAGTCATTTTAGAAATTTGCTGAAACATATTTTTACAAGAAGAATGGAAATGGAATTACCACAATTGACCTGGCAACATTGTGTTTGGCAACAGCAGTATCCATGCAATGTAATAATGTCAACAACGGGGATGGTAACCAAATACTTACCTGCTGACATGTGACAAGAAACCCTCAAAAGTTGTTTTTATTGATTTACGATTCTGAACGTGTACAGGCGCACGCTAGGATTAAGGACTGTGTACTTGGCCAGAAACAACATTTTTTTACATTTATACATATTTTCTAGGTTCGATTTCCATTTGTTTTTTCACCTTAAGACCTCTTTCGTGTTGCTGACAATAAGATGAAATTGAAATGAAATTTTTTTCAATTTTCGCCGTTTGGACTCGACAAAAATCTGTAAACCCCCTCTACTCGTGAGAGAAGAATAGCAAACACAACAACACACAACAGTTGCTTAAGAAGCCTGCACGCTTATGATCTGTAGCTCCATCCATTTCAATTATTTATTTATAAATGAAAGTGTATTGTCAAAGACTTGCGAAGAAAAACAGAAAATATATGTTATGACAAAAAATCTACCTTCACTGTCGCACTGAAAGTATATGGGCTCACTTTCTTATGAAATACATGTGTACCACACGACAATTCTTTTTATCTGTAAAACCACATGAACATGTCACCTTTGTCGTTGTTCGCGTTAATTGTTGCAATTTGAATGTGCGTAAATCTAACACTTTAGAATTGTTAAAAAAAGTAACGCAATTCAAACCAGTCACTTACATGAACTGGAGTTTCTTGTGGATTTTGTTTTCGAAAACTATAAAGCTGGGCACCGGGGAAGAATAAAATTTATGAAGTTATTTTTACCCTTGAGTGCTAATAAAATGTCTCCTTAGAGCAAACTTTCGTCGTTAAAAGACACCATGTGGAGTCACTGAATACGAATGAAATATTTCTCTAATAAAACAGAACCAAATGTTCGACTTAACGTAAAAGCGAGGCAGTGGACGCAAGTCACGTCATTATTTAAGGGGTTGGAATATGTTTTCTAAATTTTATTGTTCGCAGATGCACATTTCATTCATCTGTCTATGTATAAAGCAGGAAATGCGTAAGCTTTGTTGGATTAAAAGCAAACGATTTTTTTATTCGCACGAAGCATTTCACGCGACAATTGATTTGCGAACGTTATCAACATTCTCATCAAACATGTTTCAGAGAGTGTCTCTTCTGCGTCCTCGATACATCTGCAATTGGTGCAAATTATACTGCTGGTGAGTTTTACTTTACCAATTTGTATGCATGGTTTCGCGCTATCGAGTTTTTGTGGAGAACATCTAAAACACCTGTCGATTTCATTTGCATTTTTTGCAGTCCCTTTACCAACGAAATAATTGTGAAAAAGTGGATTGAATTACCAGATTTATTGGAATTTAATATAGTAAGAAAGATAAGGAGTGTCTGTTTTTTATTATTAAATGTATGTAAATTTAAAAATAATTTTAACCTTTTATTCTAGATTTCTTAATTGTTCAGTGCACAATTAAGTATTATTCAACTGCAAAACAAACGACAAAAAAATTACAGCACTTTTTTATTGTATAATTCACAAGATCTGTTTTCAACAAATCTATAATGACCAACATAAAACAATACATTCGTAGTAAAAACGAATGAATATACAGAATATCGATTACCACAATCGAAGATTGAATTCGCCGTTAGAACACAGAATAACTTTGAACAGATCATGGTCCTTGGTTAATTTACATTTATTTTGTAGTCAGCCGGTGTGCGGGCTTTCTTACACTTGCTGTATAACTGTCAGTGCAATTTACTCAATTTGTTTTGATTTCCTAAATAACCTTTTACACTATTAAGACAAGTCATGATTTTAGCCATCTGTCGGTATAGATCATCAGGAACTAGGGATTGGCATAACTTCAATTTGATTCGATTTCAGCACATTTTGGTTATTTAGATCACATCAAGGTCAAACACTTGCAGAATACTTGATGCCTGTATTACTTGACTTTATTAACTCGGATCATTGCTACGGAGTCGGTTAAAAATAAGCAATCGCACGTGACCCCTATGAACTTTGAGTCTCCCTCAATAATAATAAAAATAATAAGACGCTGCATCAGAGTTGTAAAAAGTTAAGTACTTTTAGTACTGCAGTTAATTGACTAAGAAGACTAATTTTCTTTAGTCGTTTAACTTATAAGAGTACTTAACTAAAAAATTGTTAGTCAGCAGTTAATACTAAATTTTTAACTTATCAGTCAATAGAAGCAGTTAATTAACTGCAGTACTTTTAACTGCAGTACTTGTAACTGGGGGCAGTACTTTTAGTCACTTGAAAGTTAAAAGTACTGGAGAAGATTTTGGTTTAGTCAGTAAGTCTTTTAACTGCAGTTAATGACTTTTAGTCACTTAAGTTAATCGAAGAAGTGGGAGGAAACTTGGAGCAAGTTGAAACATGCCCGATTGCATATGCGGTGGATCGTATCAATGGGACTTAGGCCAACGCGCGTGCGGACCTGTGTGTACATGTGTGTGTGTGTATGTATGCATATGTGTATATGTGGATGTGTGTATGTGTGTGAAGGCATGTATGTATATATATGTGTGTGTGTCATCTAATTTTGCATGCATCGGAAATCAAACACACACCCACTAACTCTCACCCACACACACATACACACACGCACACACACACACGCACACACACACACACACGCACGCACACACATACACACACGCACACACATACACACACGCACACACACACAAACACACACACACACACGCATACATCTTGATACGATCCACCGCATATGCAATCGGGCATGTTTCAACTTGCTCCAAGTTTCCTCCCACTTCTTCCATTAACTTAAGTGACTAAAAGTCATTAACTGCAGTTAAAAGACTTACTGACTAAACCAAAATCTTCTCCAGTACTTTTAACTTTCAAGTGACTAAAAGTACTGCCCCCAGTTACAAGTACTGCAGTTAAAAGTACTGCAGTTAATTAACTGCTTTTATTGACTGATACGTTAAAAATTTAGTATTAACTGCTGACTAACGATTTTCCAGTTAAGTACTTTTTACATTACTTTAACTTGCATTCAAAATATAAGTTAATTAACTGTGACTGCGTTGACTGTAGTACTAATTGACTGATTCTTTTACAACTCTGCGCTGCATGTACTTGCAGTAAAATGTTGTCAAGAAGGAGTAACATATGGTTTGAAGACGAGTGAAGAGCAAGCAGCCAAACATAAAGAAGACAATCCAGCATAAAAGAGCAAAGCTGTTCATGACCTTTATAGAGAAAGGGAGACTGAAGCCAGCCGGGGCGAAAACGGACTATTCGTGCAATAGAACTGTAGACCCACAGTTGATGCTGCAAATTTGGAAAAATCACTGCTACAAACAGTGTCATTGACTGAAAAAAATAAATCCAAAGTGGTTTTCACCCTTTTAAAATTAGCTTCCGAAAGATAATGTGTGTAAAAGATAACTGCCTAAAAATATAGTCGACTTCATTTGCACTTCTGAGTCCAGCTTCATTGAACTTTACAACGAAATATGATTTCAGGAAGCAGACCTTCAGACGTATAAAGACATTCCTTAAAAGTAAATTTTGCCTTTCACTCCATTTTGCTCATGCATTAAAAATAGTTTTCTGCATAAATCTCCAGAATAGCGAGACGCAATCCTGTTTTCATTTGAGCATTATAATTCATTTGATGCAGCTAAGAATGCTTTCAAACATTTCTTTGGCGTCGCTCTGTTTATTTATATCTTTTCAAAGTGTTTGTATCTTTCAAAAACTCCGGGTTTGTATTTCAAAAATCGAGTGCTGAAAACATCATTATGCAGAGGAGAACAACACTTGCACTAAGTTCCCCTCACTGACAGTAAATTCAAAAATAACACAGATTGCAAATTTCAGCTCTGCAGTTTTCATAGAATCATAAGACGTCGTCGTCCATTTAATACTGAAATTCAACATGTTACATCAATTACATGAATTGCATCGCAGCGTCTTAATTCTATTTTAGTCAGTTTAATGAAAGAAGGGACAGCGACTCTTAATGCAATTTTTGAGATGTCTCATGTTCATTTCACGAACACACAGATGTGCACATACATATTTTTTTGTCTTGTCTATTTTTTGTGTTTGAACATTTTTTTCGGATCATTATCCGTGTGCCGTCGCCATATGGTCGTTCGGGGGTTAGTCCTTGAATGGGATACTCCTCAGCAATAATGTTATATTTGGGTGCAGGTTCATATCATATATTTTATTGAAAAGCATTGCGTATGTGTGTAGCACACAACACAACACAAATACAGATACAGGGTGTGTTTTATTGACAAACAAAGCAGAAAGCAGAAACAAGAAGTTTCGCGTGCACACATTGACAAATGCCGGTGACGGCCGGTTGGCCGGGGCATGGCTAATGCATTTCGGTGCGTTGAGTTATTATTGTATATTCTCTTTGAAAAATGAAAATAAAAACGAAAAACATCAATTTCCCGAACTCACATTTTCTACAGGGGCGGTTATATTATTGGTTTCATATTTCACTTGAAGGGTTTCCAGTGAATGGAATGAATGGCATGTGTGGTAGTCAGAAATAAAAGGGGGAACAGCAGAAGCAGAGAGGAATTCTGCCAGCAAATTTTAAATAAGATTTTAAATATTTATAATAAGAAAACAATCAAAACACAGCAGGCAGTGGCTTACGAAAAGCAAAACAATTGTGGATTGTTTTGTATGTGGTTTTATTTGACCCCGAAATTCGAACGAAAATTGACTGCTTATGAAGGAATAAAAAATACCACCCTTTGTCTGCGGAAAAGTCACAGTCCTCCAGGTGCGGCAGGCACTTAAATATTTTGCAATAAAATGCCCCACCCAAGTAGCAAAATAATGTTTGGTAATAAAATTGTGTCCAACCTCTTTTTTTTTCTCCCGAGTTCCACAAGTAGTTGATTCAGATTCTTCACATAGATTCGTCCAAATTGCAGGTTTACTTTCAGTCGCCTTATAGTAAAGCGATCGCTTTTGAGGTGACCGATTAAATCCACATCAAGCATCAAAGGGCCTACACATGAAAGAAATCAAGTCGAGTGTATTCCGCGCTCAGAAACCTTGTGGGGTAAAATCAAGATACATGTACACGATAGAGTCCACACATTTGATTGCAACATGCACATCTGTCTTCCAAGAAAGGTTTACAACATAAGAAATAAAAACAAATTGACATCTGCTCTTTACTGAAGAAAAGAGGTTTTCTTTCCTGAACAGAACGCGCTCTAATTATTGATCACAATAAACCTTTGGACAAACTGTCAAACCGATCATTCGATGTCTAAAAATTGAATTTGTTGTTACGTTTACTTGTTTTGTGTATTTTATAGAATGAGATCCTTTTTTTATACATTCTTAAGAAAATTGGATAAAGGGTATTCACTTACGAACTCAAGCCTACACCCATAATCAATCAAGCAAACATTTTAAAAGCGACATTCTGGTGGGCATATTGAGAAATCACTGTATACAACGTCCTACACAAAATTAACTCTTTAAAGCAGCTGGGGATAATCTGCTTGTGCACATACATAAGCAGATCTGTAAAAAAGCTAGAAAGAGTCAGACGAAAGAATACTGGAGAATCTCAGCATCGTTTGCCTGAAAAGACCAACCACCATCTATTTGTTGATTCCGAGGTTGTATATGACAGTGCCAAACCTATTTTTTGTAGAATGAGGATGGGGAACACTCGCTGCTCCCGGTCGATAACAAGCTCATTGAGCCCTTCAATATCGATGTTGCACTGTCACATGACTGTTTCAACTTCATTCTTAAGAAGATCTTGTGAAACTTGCCAGTAAACAGTAGAAGCTCGTCCTTCTAAATGTCCGTTCGGCTACTGACTTACGCGGGTGACATGGACCTGAATAAGGAGTGGCATTGAAACGGAAGCGGATACATTGGATGTGGCGGTAAACAGCGACATCAAGTTTGGACGCACAACAGATAGTCGCGATTGACAGCAAAAACTTCAAGGACAGGGACTTCGCCTACCTCAGTTCCGCAATAAACAGGGACATCAAGATCAGTACAGGATTCAAATGCAGAATTGCAGAAGATCGTTTAATACAACACTCCGCTCATGTCAGTTCTGCCATTTTTTCGTAGTTTTTGGTTTTTCCTGTCGAACTGCCAAAGCGTTATTAAAAGCGGATAAACATGCTCTTTTGCGTTCGGTTTTTGGCACTATTTGCCTTGATGCTATCAGTAATAATGATCAGCACAGCAGGATGCTTCTGCTTAAAAAGGTTTGTTGGTTGAGACCCAGATCAACCAAGGATTGGAGTGCCAATCAAAGCAGTAGAATGGATCGGTATGCTTAAAGAATTTATATAGGCTGCATTGATATTATGAATTAGATAGAATAAGAAAAGCTTTAAAATATTCTCAATTTCTTTATGTAGTACATATGTATGTCAAAATTGGGAACAGTGAATATATTTCTCAAATTCGCAAAATGCTCACCTCCACTTTAATCCACAATATTTCATTTAATGGGTAACATTTAAGTACACGAGGCATCTTCGTTAGGTGTCATTTTTTTAGACAAAATGTCTTATAGAGTCTTAACAATCATCTCCTAATGTAAATCAACTTTTATACCCAATTACAGAATAAGTTTATAAAGAACATCGGAACTCACATCAGCCCTACCCATTTACTATACTTTCTGACTTGCAACTGAGGCAAACCAGTGGTGACTAAGATACCTGTATGAAAAGTACACAACTGCGAATAGATTCAGATAAGCGAATATAATTTAAAATTGCTCTAAAGTCACGTTTTTAAAATAACTATGTAGTCAATATATAATTCTTAAACCCCACATGTAATGCGAAAAAAACACTATTTTGTTAACTAAATTTTACCATTATATCATGTCTCGAAAACTGATCCCAAATTGCACTTCAAAGGAGGAACCATTTTCAAAAACATACAACTTCATTCAATGCTTTAAGATTGTTTCTTGTGATTAATATTCCTCCATCGTCCTCTTCATTCAGTAATTATGATGAAAAAAAAAGACACCGCAAAAGAAAGAAAAATCCAGCACTCCTCTGAATGTTTTAATTAAAACACACAAGCACCAGCACGTCGTGGTCTGTTTAGAACGTTTAATTGACTAAAGAGATGAATTGTACTTGAAGACGTCGGACGCCGTCGTAGCCGTCATAGCCGCCGCCGCCACTACAGATTAACGCAATCCGTTTGATCAATTGAAATGTTTCAATGCATTTCAGTTTTATTTTGTGCACTTCAGTTCGGCTTCTGCACTTTCGAAGGAAAACAAAACTCCTTATCTATGTTCACATTTTCAAAAATTCAAGGGAATTTTGCTTCCAAAAAATAATTATATATGAGCCCTTCTCAATGTTAATCAAGAAGTGGTTTATCTATTAGACTGACCCCATAACATAAGTGCAATAATATTCAGTCTGACGATCGCACTAAGTTCCCATATTGATAACGAGCAATGAATGCTCAGTTGATACTTATTTGTAGATTCTTCTGAATCAATTTGATACGAATTCGTTGAAAGTGTGTCTTTTCTTTTCATTTTTCTTAGTCTGCATCTATAATTGAATACGATTAAGCAAATTATCTTGAATCATCTACTGGGGAAACTGCTCCCATGAACATCCGAACAGTTAGGAGGAGAAATTTATTTCACTCGCTATAGTTCGCATATCTATATTTTCAATCTGACCTGACAATAATTCAACTTTTTGACTGGACTTCCCCAATCGGTTACAAAACAGAATTATTACAGCATCGCACGTGAGAATGCTGCACATAAATGTGCTTAGTTCATAAATAATTTCCAAAATTAAATTTCTCACTCACAAATACCTGTTTTCGGTTATTTTTTTTTTTTGTTTTTTTTTTTCACATCCGGGCGTGAGGGGAAGCATAAAGGATGTCGAGCATATGATGCTTCATATGCACCTGCGACTCAGGAGCCTTCAACAGGCTATTGTTTTGCCTCATACCTTTGTACCATCTGCTCTTAGGTATTTTTTTTTTTTTTCAAATGCAGACCGGTTTAGGTAGAATCGTTTGTCTGAAGTACGTACCTGCGGCTGGTTTGGAAATACCAAACGTTTGCTTTAAATTCAGTCAATAGAGGACAGTGAATAAATCGCACATTCATTGGAATTTCCAGGATATCTGGTATCTTGCGATGCACACAAATTTTAAAGACAGAATTTTTAAGCTCCACATAAGTTCTGATGTACTTCTTGTGACATATTTTGAACAATGTTCTTAATATGTTATAGGTACATATGTTACGCGTAAACGTTTCAACCTTTTTAACGTCTACAATTTCACTCACCCTTGTTTTCTTATGTGAGCGCGAAATGAATGAATTAAGGGATGTGTAATGTTGTGCACATTACAGACGATAACTGATACTTGGTAAATTTCCCCGAACTATGAACACATTGAAGTTTGATGTTGATGAACCAGAAATGTTGTTATTTTCTGAACATAACCTTTAGTTTCCTGACGTGCATTATGTCTGCGACTTGAATCTTCACGAATCATCAATGTATAAGTAAGCTGTAATGTAAGCAAACAAATTAACAAATTTACTTACAGGCAAGTCGATATGGTCCAACAGTAGCTCCGTGAATTGCAGCCGCCGCATCTGGATAGCGCCACACCACACTACACCACAACAGTACCGATCAACCGACAAAAGTGAATTTACGTCTCAAGTTAAAAAAAAAAACCGAATTTTGTTTTAAAAAATATATAATTTTTATTTCTATTTCCTTAATATTCGAGATTAGTTTTGAACGCATTTATTCACACACAGCTTACAGTTGCCCAGATTTTGATTTATTTTTTTTATTTTTCTCATCTTTTGTTTTCATTCTTTTCATTCTTCCCTTCATAGAATAATATTCTTATTATTTATTTGCTCATAAAAAAATGTGTATCATTAACTGTTATCTAACTATTGAACTATATTCGCCAGCCTTGGTCATCGTCGACATTTGAATCTGTGTCCGATGGTTCTTCACCGTACATATCCGCTAATTTTCTAAACCGCGGCCCGAAATTCGACAAGTAGTCAAAATTGAGATCGCCGTCGTCCGTGCACGACGCTAAACTAGATAAGCTACCATCACTGTTACCATCGCCTTCGTACGCGTAATGCCGCACATCATCGACGGGATACGCGCCCGAATCTTTGTCACAGTTCTCTTTTTTATCACCCAAGAAGCCACCGATGTCGGGTATGTCGTTGGGATCCTGCATCGGATGAAGGTTATCCTTGTAGATTTTGTCTTCGTAGAATGGCTGTGACCGCAGTACATTCAGATCGTAGTCGGTGTCTCGTTCACCGCCTCCTTCGTCTTCGTAGTTGATGATTGTCTCTCGTATGTCATCGATGTCTTTCTCGTGCCAGCCGTTCTTTTGTTTCTTCTGAACAACCACCACCAATAGGATAATCAGCATCAGTAGCACACATGTTACTATAGCGATGATAAAGTTTCGATCAATACCGAATGACACGGCGACTGCGACCGCACGTTGGCAGCCTGGATCCACGTTGTTGTAGACAGACGGAGTTCCCAAATTGTAGGTGAAACCGTCGACTGTCAGATTTCGGATGCATCCGAAAAATCCGGTTGTTTTCGGAGTATGTGTCCAGTTGAATTGTTTGCCTAGCCGTTCCAAGTCAACCGGAGTTCCGCCCAACTGCAGAGGAGCATTGACGTTCAAAAACTCGTTTGGGCCTTGAGGGGCGCCCAGACTCATGCAAGTTGACAGCTTGCAATTGTCGACGGTCATTTCAATGCTTGTCTTCTGTAGAATGATATCAAGAGCATAGCTACGGCCGCTCTGAAGTTGAATGTGTCGATGTTCGATTCGAACAGCTCCCGTTCCGTAATCAACCATCAGGACAGGGTAACCTTTTACCAGCTCCAGCGAAAGAAAATCAGAAATTGGTAGGAGAGGGTTGTAATTAATAGGGCCGATGTACATGACAAGCCCACTATCTGTTTGCGGGGATATTTCCAGCGATATCTTCGTATTGTCGCACGGTGAAATTGGCTGATACATTGCATAGCCGGTGCCGTAGAAGCCAACTGAGACAAGCTCGCAATGTGGACCGTTGAACCCATCCACACACACGCAAACATCGTCGTCGTTCAGGGTTCCCCCATTCAGGCAGTAAGCGTATAATTTCTCCTCACATATGCATTCGGCTTCAATGAACGCATTCACTCCCACAAAGGACGTCGTATTTGAGTAGATCATATACGGTATGTTCGACTTGTGCAGAGTGTTGGTGCAGGATGACTCGCACTTGTATTTTTCGATGAGGCACTCATCGATGTTAACCATGAGCATGTCCAGGCCGAGTTCGTTTTCGATTTTTCGCTGATATTGGGCAACCATTGCGTTCAGTTTTTCTGGTGCATAATATGGGCTGCCATGTGCTGAAAATCGCACATCTAACGAACGATTCGTATGCTCGAGAACTGTGAAAACATCCACGTTTTCAACGGATATGTTGAAAAGCTTTGCGAGACTCAATTGCAGTTGGTCCTTGAGACTGGATGCATTCGGATTACCGTACCGTGGTATTGATATGAAATCTTCTTTTGTAATGTTTACAAATCGGATGGATCCACTTTTGTCGACCGCCTCTTCGGGAATTTCTTTAACAATTATATGCACTTCTGCATCTACAGAGTGTCGCGGAATAAAGACTGACTCTTCAGTGACTCTAAAAGAGAGGAAGTAGTCCCCTGCACGGGTGCCCTCCAGCATTGTAATCATGCCACTGCTTGGATTTAATCGAAAATTCTCGTGCTTGAAGTTGTCTTTCCAGGCAAATGTCTTATCGTCCAAGTCCCAGTCGTCGGGATCTTCGACGAACACGCGTCCGATGTCTGTGTCTGGGGCCTCCCCTTTGTAGTTGTAAATGAAAATACGACTCGAACCCTCACTCATGGCGTTGTCGTTTACATCGCCTATAATTAGATGAAGAATACTGACATTGCTCTGCTTCGGTGATCCTGAATCAGTTATGCGAATTGGAATGAAGTACTCTTTCTGCTCTTCGCGATCGAATTGAACGTTCGCAAACAAATAGTCGTTGTCTATGGAGAACTTTGTTTTGATGTCTTTCGGCGAATCTGGGTCAATGCCGTAGGTGAATGGAGGGCCATTCTGTGGCTCATCGTAGTCATTTGCTTGCAGCTGAACAACTTGGTCTGGATTTCGGTTTTCCTGCCAAATAACAGGCATCTTATTGATGAGGAATGGGGCATTGTCGTTGATATCTTGCAATGTTATCGTTACAACGGTGGCAGACTTCAAGCCAGTTCCGTTGTCATCTACAGCGGATATAAGAACCTGCCAGTTTTTGTGGCCATTCGGAAGATCTCGGTCAAGTGGTTTAATTAAGCGCAGGCATCCATTGTCGTCGATTGTGAGAAGCTTTTTCTGTTCCTCCTTAACAACGTAGTACTTGATCAGCTGAGGAGCCAGTGGATCCTTGATATCGGGATCGTACGCTTCGATTTCCAAAATGCAGTAGTCCAGGACTTGTTCCTCTTGGATTGTCTTGTTGTAGGTTTCCTTGAAAACCGGTGGGTTATCGTTGACGTTCAAGATTTTGATCGTCACTGTGGCGTAATCATCGTAAATTCCATCGAATGCCCGAATTTTCAGCACGTACTCAGTGATCTTCTCGTAGTCCAGCGGATTCTTTATGCTTATCTTTCCAGTTTTTGCTTCTATTTTAAATGCATCCCCCACGTTTCCGCTCTCAATGGTGTAGACAATCTGCGATGCATTGTCTTCATCCATGGCTGTTACTTCGATGACAAGAGAATTGGTGTTGGCATCTTCGGGCAGCTTGTCTGCCAAATACTCTGCTCTTTGAAAGTGCGGTTTGTGATCGTTCTTATCGGCAATCTCAATGCGGAACACTTGCTGACCTCGATTGGGCTCCCCATTCTGGTATAGTGCTGAAGGTGAGTTATCACTTGCGATCACTTTGACATTGTAGAAGTCCCGCTCCTCACGATCGAATGTCGTCAACGCAGTAATGTTACCCGTTTGCGGATCGATTGCAAAATATTCCTTATTGTCTGCCAGCTCAAAGGAGACAATGTTATTGGCTTCTGTCCCATCCATGTCAAAGGCCCGCACCTGCATCACAGGCGTTCCTGCGGGCTCATTCTCCAATATGGTACCAGTCTTCACCTCCGTGAAGTACGGAATGTTATCGTTCACATCTTCAATCTTTATTTTGAGTAAATGTTCTGCAACCAAGTCGTACGTATTTCGCACCGACATTGTCAGTGTGTAGTCTGTAATCGCTTCATAGTCAAGTGTTTTACCGAGACTTATCGATACGGTGTTGCCGATCTGATTGAAGACAAATGTGTTCTTACTGTTGGTTTGTTCGGTGCGACCGGTGATTAGTTCGAAAATAACTTCTGGTTTATCAGGCACATTGGAGACGGCTTTTAATACAACAATTGGTACGGAGTACTCTTTAAAGTCTTCTTTCAGATATATTGGCTCCTCGATGGGGTTGATAAACGACGGTGGCTTCTTGTTTGACTCAATTACTCGTATTCGAACCTCGGTACGAGCGTCCTGTGGTTGATCCGGTATTATGTTGTATGCCCGAACTGTTATCACGTACTCCTGACCTGGTCGTCGGTCGATTGGTCGATTTAAGTAAATTATTCCAGCTGCATTATCAATTCGAAAATACTCGAAATCCTTCTCGGGTAAAATTTCATACTCTACGATGCTGTTGTCTCCATCATCCAGATCTGTTGCGGATATTCGCATAACTACTCCATCGGGCTGAAATGAAAACAAAAAATGCAAAGAAATCATAAGATATGTGTTCGAATTATGTTTGTATTTAGTGGCAAATTAAAAAAAGGAAACATTTAGGGTATGCCTACGAACACAACCAAGGTTTTACAAACACGACAACAGACAATTGGGCCAATAAAAAAAAAAAAAAAAAAAACAATTTCCCACTCGACCTATTACCTCTAAGATATTAGATACAGTCGGATAAAAACACATTTCTTCACAAGTGAGTTCACAAGCAAACGTTTCTGCATGAAATTCAAATAAAACTCAACTGTCGGTAACGGTCACTTCCATAGAATTATTGCTTCCATACTGATTCTCAGAACAGGTTTCCACCACACCAAAACCGAAATGCTGAATAGTGCGGATACATAAGCCAAAGAACGGTGATAAACAACGTGTTGGATTGCAAAACGGCCACGTGAGTTTAAATGATAAATCGCATTAAGTACAGCCCACATACCCCCCTACACACGAATAGCGCCACCAAAGAATTAGTCAATTATATTGTAAGTGTGTATGCGTGAGTATTATTATGTATTGGATGAATGTATTGGCGCATTATTGACATGAGAAATGCGGGAATTCTTTTGATTGTAAACACTAAGCTTAGGCTTAGCTAAATGTTGCTCTTATGCCTGAGTTCACTGTTTTAAAACCGATTTCAAATGTGGCGAAATATGCATGCGTGCATGTTACCTTTTAGAACGGTCGGCTTGCTACACGTACATAATTACATACTTATTGTCTTAACATGGTTGTTATCGGTGTTTCTTAGACCTAATGGTATAATGGTCGTCGAATTGGTCTTGTGCACTATGACACTTTCTTGGTTTCAGCAGTGTGATCAAAGAGTTTCTGACACTAAAATGGAAGCGCTTGCCTGTACTTTTTCAAACAGATTTTACTTATGTAACTACTAACAACTTTGTCTCCGGCTGGGTAAAGGAAAATTTCGGCTGCAGTCATCAAGACAAAGTCGTCTTCAAATTTTCGCCATTCACTCTAGATGATTTAGCTCTGAATTGAATATTTGACTGATTCAGAGTCCATACGCTAGATGAATAAGGTTGTTGAGCACATTTTGTAAAGTCTCCAAATTCATTTCTCCCCGTACTAATAATGGAAAGAATGCCTTCCTTGAGGAATCAAACAAGAAGGACATCTAATTCGTAAAAAAACTTTCGTTTAAAATAAATGTTTGACTCGAGTTTTGACAAAGAGTCCAAAAGAGATTCCAGAAAACATACCTATTGTTGCATAAATTAAATGATGCGTAAATGATAAGGTCGGATGAAAACAAATAACAAATTGCACATAATGCGCATACCAAAACAGGTTTTGTTCTTCAACAAAAAATGCAAATTCTTAGACAATTTAAGAAACAAATTGTCGCATGCAATTTTAGGAGCATGTGTTAGACATACATATTTGAGCAGTCATATGTAATTTTGTCCTCGATAATCCTCTACATCCGGTCATATTCCTGGTTTGAGAATTGTTGGACTTTACGATTTCGTGTTTGGAGCATGGGACAAAAATCAAGTTTAATCAACAAAAATATACTAAATATGGACTTTTTCAAAGCTTTAAATGGATGCTACACCACCACAAGTTTTTGAAAATTATTTTCCAACACAAAGTCTAACCCGTTATAAGGTGTATGGCCACAAAATTGTCTTTAGTTTTTTTTTCGAAATGTTAATATATTCGCTGTTTTGTTTTACCAACAATCAGCTTTACAGGACTACACTCAGCCGTAGCTACGTGCAAAATATCTGCAAAGTCTTCTGACGTAAGTCCATAATACTAGTCATAGATAAGCAAAAATTAAGTATTTTTCACTTGAATTTGGAATACATGATAGATAAACAGATTTTTAATTTCTGTCAATTCCTAATTTATTCGTGTTTAAGATTTATTTTAAAAAATCGTCATCACATACCTTCTGAGTACGATACACTTATAGCTTCCTCACTTAAAAATTGTTCGCATTTGATGTTAGTTCTCTTCAAACGAGCGTCAGTACATTACGGACGGGTCTTTGGGTTATAGAGAAACCCAGCGACCCATTCACTCTGTGGCATGACTGAAGGCCGACATAAAGTGCAGCCATTCATCGGTTTATCGTCGTGTTTCACGAACACTTTATATTGCATATACGATACCCAGTAATAGTCAGACATAACAAATAAATTCTCCTAGCATTTTAGACAAAATGTAAAACGGCCAGAAGAGAAAGAAAACCGTACACTGTACACAAAAAACAGTAGTCCAACGCTTTAGAGGAAACATAATTCACATATGTATATGCATATATCCACGCGAATCGAATTTTGTACTCAATTATAGGTAGGAATTTTAGTGGCCTTCAAGAAATCTGTTTACAAACTTTCTTAATAAGTCACATTGCCAAAATCTGCAGGAGAGTCTCTGCAAGTTAACTCCGCGTCGCTCACAACAATTTAGTATTTCACAGACGACAACTTGAAGAATATAAAGTCTTGATTTCGGCTTGCAATAGTCAACAACTTAACTTATGTTAATTTTCATCGAAAATTTATCTTCAGCAAGTCAACATACAAAATTACTCACTTTGGGACTAACACAGTCACGTCATCGACCAATATTGACAATTGACAACAACGTTGCGCAGCACCTTTCACTGAAAGCGCTTTAGGCTGATGAAACAAATTCGATACTATGGACGTATAGACACAATATAGATTCAAAAGGACGACGCGGGCTTCTAGTCACAGATTATGCCACACTGGATAATCTACAGGAGCCCTTGGAAAGAATGGTGATCTCATATCGAGGAACTAACCATTAAGATCGTGCCATTTGACAAGTTACTTACTTTTGTTGACCCTTTTTTAAAATGGCAGGTCTATACGAACAAGCAAAAATAAATTGGACGCCTAAAGCCAAAATAACCTCTACCACCGTTCAAATGTACATACATACATATGTACCAGTTATTTTACACATAATGACTTCCAACTGCGTCCCAAACGTATGAAAAATGTCAGTGATATAATCCACAAACACTTTATTTTATTTATTAATAAAACGTTTAAAAGTTGTTTGCACTCCGTTGTCGCCGCATTCGCGACACACTTGTTTATCTCACTCAGCGCTTTTAACTCTTAAATAATCAAAAGTTTTTATGCTTGCGTTACAATGTGTGTGATCTCCATTTTATGTTTAAACAATGATGTTTTAAATTGTTTTCTTCTAGTCTCTACTATTGCTTATTAGGCTGGAGTGCAAAGGGTTAACTTTGGTTCGCTATTTCGATGTAAAGTGAGGAGCCATGTCTATTTTCAATTTTATTTTATTCACAACGGTATTGAATGCTATTAAATTTTTATTGGCATTTGTTAAAAAATGTGGTCGGTAGCGAATGTGGACAGATTTGAAAATGAGTTTTAATAGATATGAAGGACTACTTCTTTTCGAGTGCACCTACATATTTGTAAAATATTCTTTTTACCAAAGCACTCACATACCACTTTCCATATAACAGTTTACCTAAAATGTTCGTATACTTTTTTTGACGAAAATAATCCATTTTATTACTCAAATCTCAGTCTTCATTGAAGGCGATACACCGATTGTAGCGATCTTCAAATCTACGCCGGATGATTTTGGATTCAATCCACTACAGCAATACATTCGGCTGTTTATATGACTATTGAATTTCGAAGTAAAATGATGCAGCCATCTTTTATAGAGTGTCACATAGCCATGCAAAAATTCTGATTTATAACGGTTGAACAGCATCAAACGCTGCTCAGAATCAGCACTATAGCACTTTTCCCATTTTATCTATTTTTTTCAAAATATCAAAAAGTGCTTTACTAAAGAGGGTAGATCTAACAAAATCTTTTCCTAAAGCTGTTAAAATTATATTTTCGTAGATTGGTATATTTCGTAGATTGTTACTAACTAAAAATGGCTTGGACTTAGTTACATTTTTGTCAAACAGATAGACAGAGAAACTTAGCTTCTTGCTGATTTCTTTAGCAATCCTATTGTGCTAAGCTATTGCCAGTTACATAATGTTCTGTAAAAGGAAACGCGTTCCTACCCACTAAGTCACTGCAGCTGCTCTTTACCAAAAAAAAAACAAGCAATCAAACAAGCTCAATTTCTTTTTCAGAATATGACACTATCATTTAGTAGTTAAGTAACAGAAGAGGCATGCAAAATTAAGTTTGTAAACCCATCTGGCACTACGCGGAGTTTACATTTAGGTACGGTTTGCATTCCAGAGTTCATAATCAACCTCCTTCACCTGTCTAGCTATTTTCTATTGCCCTTTTTTAAAGTAGTGGGGATAGATTTTATTAAAAACTGTATAATCTGTGCATAAGAAAATAATTTATTGCACACGGGAAAAGGAGATTTATAAGATATGAAATTTTTCCTCAAGACTTTTGGGCAAATGAAGTGTACATGAATAAGTCTCTTACTTCATTCGTACTCAAGTCGAGTACTTTTCACAGTACCTTATATACTTCACTTTCTAGCACTTCAGAGTCGAGTATTTTTCACAGTACCTTCTGTCATTTCAATGTTGGCCTAAAAGCTCTCAGATGAATGAAAAAAAAAACACATTTCCCATTCAGAAGCAGGTTTTTTTGACGAGAAATACGACATCATTCGATTTTAGGAATAGACTTTTATCATTTACGTCGCCATTAATAATTCTCTTCATCTGGTCGTATCCTTAATTTGGACATTAGAAGCAACTCATAATAAAATTCCTTTGGTTCATGAACTTATCTAATGCCAAAACGATCGAATAAAGGCTTTTTGTTGTTTGACTTTATTTCTCCTTATCACTTTTTCGATCACGAAACGCTGGTGATACTAATGGCATTTGATACCTCAAGTCGGTAGGTGGGCGTTCAAAGGAAAGTTTAATAAATTATGGAGTTTTGTTGAACAAGTATAATAATATCGTTGACCGTCGATCAAAAGAATCAACACAATGTAATCGAACAAATCCTTGACGGTTTTGTGTAAAACACAAACGTTCAGATATAAGATGTTTATGTTAGTGATAAGTTTGACGCTAACCATCAAAAAGGCTTCTCAAACAGGTTTCTTCCATCTTAAAAAGTGTTCACACCTAATGCCTTTAGAAGTTGTGCACATAAAGAAAACAGCCTGTATTCAAACCAAATAGGTGTGTAGTTAGCACACTGCAAACTTTTTTAAAGAGAGTCAGATTTTTTTGGAAGCAAAAAATAAAACTTTTTAAACACATGTTGTTGGAATAAAAAATGCGAATTCGCTTTTTAATTTCGTTCAAAACAAACAGTACTCCGTCTTAAGAGACACAAAACTCGTTTGAATGCTACTGGTGCAAGATGTGGGCGAATTGTTTCTTTTTTTAACACCTTTTTGCTGGGTGAACTTTTATACACACATAATTGTGGTTACGTACGTATATTGGAATTTTTAATCGGAATACACACTTAGAAAGCACTATACACTATAATGAGTCACTTAATCAATGCGTTCATATTCGCGGTCTTCGCTCTGGATTTGTACTTTATTTTGTTTTCTTTTGCAGACTTCAACTGGAAACCGTCTACTCTGTCCTTGAAGTGTACAATTCTGAAGTTATAATACATAAAATCTTTTGGTTTTAAATGGAATTGTTTCACGGCAACACCTGCTTTTGGCGTGTTACCAATTATTTTGACGGTACGAAATCTATGTGGTACGAATTTACAAAAGGTTTGTCGAGAGCCACAGACGTATGAGACTTATTTCTTTGCAAGTACGTATATATGTAGAGTACGTTACATTATACAAACGTTTTTTTCTTATTAAGAATATTACGTTTACGAGATCAGAGTGACATATTTTGGTGAACCTTCATAATTTCGTAATTTCAACTTTAAAAAGATGTGCATCTGAATTTCTGAAAACAGAAACCTTCCCTAATGATTGATTCACTGGCGATGGGTAGATACGATTTTGATTTGATTGATGTTCCTATGTATGATACATTGTACGAACATGAAAATTAATCGTTCGTTCGAAAGTTAAAAGTAAATTCGTATACTCTCTTTTGACCAAAAATGTCAGTTTTATGTCTGTGAGTTTACCGCCAGAATATACCTACGTCATAATTAATTATTTTAAAGTCTTAGAATCCATGTGTTTTGAATGATGGATACAAGCGCGTGGAATGCGTGCATAGGGTGTAGAGTTGAGTCCTCCTTCTTATTGAAATTTGTATGTTTCTAGAAATCATCAGCAGACGCTGCATCAAATCTTCCAACAAACGAACAAAAAGCTCTTTTTTAAAAAACAACCGCTAAAAAATTGAGGAGAAAAGTACCTCAGTGGTAACGTGCAATTTGTTTCTATCACACAATACAACAACAACTCTTTGTGTGACTTTATTCGTGATCATTAGGTTTAGCATAAGCGTTGACTTCATATAAAAGAACTATTCTATCAATCTCCTCAAAATACATTTCAATATAAGAAAACCAGTACCGACTTCGGTGAAACTTACTTGTGAGTCTTCCGACATGGATTCATCGTACTTTCCCTTATTGAAAACTGGTGGGTTATCGTTTATATCCTCAATGGTAACTTTAAATGTACACACATCGTCTAGCGGCGGTCTGCCGTCATCGGTGGCCTGTACCGTCAAGTAAACAGCTTTCTCGTGAATCGGTTCGTCCCGATCAAACGTGTGACCCGTCACAATGACACCCGTATTTGAGTTAATATGAAATTTCGGTCTTTCACTTGCGGACTGCGTTAAACTATACTTAATCGTTTGACCAGGATCAGGATCCTCGGCTTGAACTTGAATCACAAAAGTATTTTCTAACTGCTCTTCCTTGACGGATGCTGCATACCCAGCACAATTCTTGAATGCCGGCTTCCGATTGTCCACCGTATTCCATTCGTCACTGGCACCACCATTCCCAAAGAAGACGCTGTCGCCGCCATTTCGTAACGTAGGTGGATTCTGATACACCGAGTTCGATTCGCGTTTCAGTCGAACAAAGCGAGTGTCGCTTGCGTTTGTGTACCCGATATCCGATCGTTCGCGCAACAATTCACCGCCGAAATCGTCGCTGGCACTTGCTTCTGCACACAAGACGCATAGTAAGCAAAGTATACTTTTAATAGAAGGCAAAAGCACTACCATGATTTCTGTATTGGATTAATTTGTAAAAAAAAAATTAAACTGCACGATTAGTTAACGATACTCCTAAACTCGGCACTGAATAGGTTACTTTTGTATGTATTTATCTTGGGAGCACTTATCTCTACAAAGACACAAGCATAGGTATCAATTGAATACAGGTAGATAGATAAACATAGATCAGATACATATGTGTTTGTATGTATGTCGTATTCCACAATTCCAGCAGGGCAATATATTTTCTTTTTTCTTTTTTTTTTTTGTAGTTACACTGCGAGCGGCAACAAAGAAAACTCTTCACGTATGTATGTATGTAATCCTTTATCTAGTATTTGCTCATAATAGAATACTCGAGTGATTTTCAAAATATGAGTCACAATGTTGAGGATGATGCTGCTGACGATGATGGAGCTGAAACTGGTGTTGCAGGCAAAAGTAATCTTGGTGATCATGAACAACGGCTACAACGAGAAGGCAACACGGCATTTTTGCTTTCGAATGCATTTCATGGAACGGAAAAATCCGAAAACCTGAAATGCTACACACACAAACAAACTGCTCCTATGAGTGGTTGTAATGATAAATCCATTCTTGCTTCTTCCTTTCCTTTGCTTTATTTTGAATTTATTACACAGGTAAAGGTACAAAAAGACACAAGGTAAATCCACAAGTGTGAAAGAGAGGCTCGTACTGGTTTAGGCGAACAGAAAACGTTACCCGGTCGGTATTTTCTTTATGCTTTCGACATAACTAAACGCACTACCGTGTAAGGATAACAACTCGAAGGTGGAAGAATAAATATTATTCAAAAATATTTCACTTAAGAGGAAGTTTTCGTTTTGAAAATTAAATAGTTAATTTCAATAAAGAGAAAAAAAAGAATACAAAGCAATCGGTGGCAATGCGATCAACGATCTATCCCCGAACCGAACCACTCGAAAGCGTATTTCGTACTAACACACCGTACGAACGAGCAGCACGCTGGAGTGTAGTAGACCAGAGTTGTCGATGAATTTTATTGCGAACGTATTAAGAACCATTTTCTTCTGGTACTACTTATGTTAAACGGAACTCAGTAATAAAATTAAGTTCTAGCTGTAGTCTCACGAACATGTAGACCTGATGGAGGCGTGATATGGTACACAACACTTATAAATGCGTGCAATTCACAATATGTATAGAAGTTGAACACTTTAAAATCAAAATGTACCTTGTGAAGATAAACAATGAAACTGTTGTTGGAAACAAATGCCCACATTAGCAGAAACCGTGAGCTTCAAATGTCGAGAATAATTTGACTCCATACTTATTGTCTTATGTAAAAGAATACAGTCCTTTATTTTAGAATATTAGCCTATATATAAATATGAAAATCGATCATCTTCTAAAAGATATAATATGTCACACATAATTCTAGAAATTTGGTGTGAATTCTGACACAACAAAAAAAAATAGGACGAATATTACTTATATACAGGAAACTATTACTAGTATTGAAATAAAGAAATCACTTTTTTAAACTTACTGGAATGCTTAATACTTTCGGTACAAGAACATAACCTTGGCAACGCTGCATTCGAGTGGAGTGAAATTGTGCAGAAGCTAAGCGAACGTTTATATGGAACGAATGGAAACGGGTTCTAGGGGTATGTGTGTTAACTTCTTGGAACATGCACATACACATGCAACACCAAAATATGGAGAACCGGTTACTTTCACACAACTTACGAAGGGGAGCAGAGAGAGTAAAGAGAGAAACTTCAAGAGAATATTTGTCTTTTCATTTCTTTACCACTTGTTGCTCATACCAACCGCTGTACAAAGTCACTTGCAATGTAGAGGTGCTTAGCTCACATCTATACTGTTTAACGCGGCTGGGGGAAATTAGAAAAAGAACCGTCGTTATAAACTGGGGAAATTTAAACATTTGTATTTGAACAAAAGTTTATTGGTATAACCTGCGTTGCCATTGGATTTCGTTAAAGTGCAACACAACAAGTTCGAAAAATGTAGAATAAGAAACATAGCTTTCATATTTGTAAGAACAAATTTCTTAAAATTATTGTGAACATATATACCAAGTCTTGTTCCTGTAATCTAAAAATAGCAGAAAATGTAGTACTTTTGTAATCATAGTAGCAATGTGGCAGATACCACAATATTCAAGCTTTTAATTTTCTTATATAATAGAACAAACTTAACAAATACTGACATTCCAGACCAAAAACGGTTACGTACACTGAATAAAAAATATATGAATAAGACGAATGAAGTAACTACTGGGAACAACGATGAGTGCTTGCTCTGCGTTCGGCAATTTATAGCGCGGGGGGTGCGGACGTTGCTAGAGGATTTGTTGTACTTTCCCAAATTGCTATCAACCATTTAAAGAACGCTTGACACACAAAGTACATTGTTTAAGTACCTTTCTGGCCACAACTTCTTCTCAGCTACCTGACAGAGTTCAGATACCATTAAGAAAATTGTTTATTTTTACCATCCAATCCGAATCAAATAATTTTATGCATGTCTTCATATGGGTAGAACTGTTGATCTGCTGGCCAATAAATCAAAACAAGTGTCAAGCCCTCCATGACACAAGTTGAGATCAGTGGGTCTGTGGGTCCCTTGAAAGGAAAGGTGTGCAGCAGCCAACAAGTAGAAGAAGAAGAATGCAGGCATCAATTACTTTTGACAGTTATTCCAATTTTTAATGACTGCCAGAGAAGAGAATTCTGACAATTTTTGAAACCAAGTTTCTGTAGCATATTTTGAATTCTTTAATATTTAAAATAAGCGAATATTATTTTAAATAAATTAATTTTTAATATAGGAACCAACCTAAGGCCGAATTCCTCTGTAATTTGTTGTATGTCTAAGACACAATGCTCACTTGTGGTTTGATTACATATGATTCGAAAGAATAAGAATATTTTTCATTTTGCTAACATTTCTAAAGTAAGTCACGCGTTCTCCCAATTTTCTTTATTTTAAGCTTATTCTTCTAAGTACTAAATGCAGATGCTTAGTATGAGCGATCAAATTTCGCAAATAATTTTAATAAAATCATTTGTTCTATAACAAAAATCGTCTATGACAGCCCTGCATTAAATGTTTTTCCGTACTGAACGCACGCAGTTGCATTTCAATTCCATACTTTGGTGTAGAAAACACATATTTAAGAGCGTTCCTTCGATTGACATTTTATCTTGTGTACCCTTTGTTATAAACTACAATTCAATAATTTGCATACAATAAATTATATTTTCATCACATAAATCTAATCTAAAGCAGTATTATGTCTGCAGAGGAACCAAAATCAAAGCTAACACCCGCTCAGATATCGCGCATTGAGCGTAATCGCGTTAAAGCAGAGAACCTCCGAAAAGGAAAACTAGTAAGCCACCCATATTCTTTGACCAAAAAGTGGGACTTTCAATAGCGAAATGTGCGACTTCTAAATGTTGAATATTTTACAGAGATTTTAACCTGCCCGAGAGTTCGGTGATAAAAGTTCAAGGAACAAAATTTGTCGACAGCGGCGGAGGATTTCTTGTGGAAGCCCCGCTAACTGCCAGTCAAGCCACCTTGAGGAATAGTCTCGCTGAACCGACTACTACGCCGTATGAAGAGCCAACAGTAACATTTCCAATAACGTACACAGAATGCTTAGATTGTGGTGATAAGTTCTCTGATTCGTACTTGTTTGATAATTTCGCGTACGCGGTCTGTGACAAGTGTCGGGATCCAGACGAAAAACATTCACTTATTACTCGAACAGAGGCTAAAAATGAATTCTTGCTTAAGGATTGCGATTTCGATAAAAGAGATCCTCCACTTAAATTCATCAGCAGAAAGAATCCGCACAACAATCGTTGGGGTGAAATGAAACTCTATCTCCTGCTACAGGTAGGGAATGCGCTGACTGAACCTTTCTGCTCTACAAATACATATCTGTATTCTCTCTATTCTAGGTGCAACAGAGAGCGTTAGAGGTGTGGGGTAGTGAGGAGGAACTCCTTAAGCAGCAGGAAGAGCGTGAAGAAAAACGTGCAGTCACAAAAATAAAAAAGTACAACAAACAGATGAAACAGCTGCGAATGGATGTGCGAAGTAGTTTATACACGAAAAAAACTAAGGTAGTGCACGAGCATGAGTTCGGCGCGGAGACATACAACGAGGAGGATGATACTTATACCCACGCGTGCTTAACCTGCCAATATTCAGAAACTTTTGAAAAGATGTAATTCATGAATGAACAATCGAATTTTTTATATAGTTAATGTGTGTAGGAATTGTCAACTTGTGTGTGCAAAATATATTAAACAAAATTATTGTAATTGACTTGGAATTGTTGTTCATTCTGTTTTCAAACTGGACCAAAACTGAAATAGTTGTTGTTGCCTTACCGGCAACACGGCCTAACCTAACATTCAGGGTTGACTGAATTCAATGTATAGACCAATTATTGTTCTCTTATTCTATGCCTGTTAATAGAGAAGTCCAGTATATTGGGAACCAATTCAAATGATTTGATTCATTACTCGGACTTTCCAGTTTAACGTTGCATTTACTGGATGTCAGGGAAAACATTCAAGTTTTTGACAATCGGAATATTTGGAATAAGAACAGTGTCTGGTATGGCCACTAATCAACTTTTTCTGCCTTCTACTTTTTGCACTTACATTGTTTGCCTTATTCAGTCAAAGGTAATTATTAATCACATATATGGATAAACCTCCATTGCACATTTGAATCATGAGAGAGATTTGTTTGGATCATATTCAAATCTCGTCTTTTGTCACTCTTGTTAAACACCTTGGCCGGACCAAAGTATCAGACGTCTTGTTCTTCATTCACATTTCATGACCATATACCCCTTGAATCCGGTCTGCATTTCCGTTGGTAGGAAGAAGCATGATTTTGATTTTTCGCATCAAAAGTTTTACTATAGCTGTGACGGATTTCTGAATGCAAACAATGTTTAACCTGAAAGTTTTAGTTGTCGATGCGACGTTTTGTCCGCGGTCGGGTATGGCAACTGGTATATTATCTTATTTTTAGCTTCAGAATACCCCTATCTTCCTGATCTTCAATTGCTCTAATATCTCATCTTCCTAGCCTTTTAGTCAGGGATGAACAAGGAAGGAGATACACAGCTTCTTCGTCTCCCGCAGTTGAGGAAAATTCGTTCATCCCTGCTTCTAGTTGTACAGATATCTGGATTTGTTTCCGCCTGGGCAACCTATTTAAATTCGCACGCCGCAGGTCAGAATCTTGTATCAGGCATCAATCTCTGCTGGAGCATTGCGATCAACCTGACGAGAAAAATTAAAATGTGCGACCTTCCTGTTCTTGATACGGCCGTCAAATAAGGTTGAGAGGAGAATAACTTCCCGAATTGAAGTTGGGATAAGTCACTTCCATTTTCTTTTAGTGTACATCCGAATTCATTTGGAACTGATTCTGAATCTTTGTGCAATTTTATTTTATTGTTTGTAGTTTGGAATGAGTGAAAGTGATTGAGGATGGACATGTGTACCATCAGTTGGGCAGAATTCTTAAACTCCGCAAAGGAGTTCCTTTCACTCTCGAATAAATGCGAAGACAATTGGAACTTAGTTGAAAAGGTATTTAAAAGGCAGGTATTGAGGAAGATGTAATTTAAAGCAAATCAGTCTCTTCAAAGGACGAAGGAGATGGAAATAGTTTTCTGGTCTTCCGGCAAAAATTAAATGTGATATTGGAAAATACGGACGAAGAGGAAGGATTCATTGATGAAACTTTACAAAATCCCGAGGAACACTTGACTGTGGAGAAATCACTTGAGAACAGGGAAATCCTTGAAATGGAATATCACGTGGTTTATAGTATATCTTACCAAGTTCCCGTCTTGTACTTTAGAGCATATCGTAGTGGTAAGCTACAGTGTCTGAACATAAATTTGACAAACCATAATTTTTGTGCGCTTGCAGATGGGAAACCAGTCGGAATCGATGATGCATGGAAAATCTTTCAGAATCCCACAAGTGGGACAATTTCAAGAGCCGATATGTTGGGCACTCTAACACAGTCCGATCATCCCGTATTATTTCAACCTTTCCTGAGCCTTCACCCTTGTCGAACTTCCGAGCTCCTTGGTCAAATGAGCGGGAGTAAAAATATAGTGCTTACATTTCTAAGCATCATGGGACCGTATGTGCGGCTGAATTTAAAAAACGAATACGGTTTAGCTTTTGATTGAAGGTGGGCTTGTCTTCATAATGTTCAAACTGAAAGCGATCTCTTAACAACACTTCCGTTACTTCAATCTTAATAAAACGTCCAAATTCTCTGTCACATTTTTGTTTATATAAAAATAATTTCGGATTCCACTTAAAAAATAAGTTATTTACAGTTTTTAAGAATTTTTTTCTAAACTAACCATCTACCAATCATCTCGTGGGAGGCGATATGTGGTATTGTCGCTTCGTATTATAGTCACCCCTGCTCCATAGTACGGAATAATGTACGCAGACCCATCTGCAGGCCCCACCACTTGCATTGCAATGAGAATTATGTCTATTAGTTGACCCAGAAACATGAAACCCAAAGTGCACAGCTTCATGAGCCCAATAGCTGGATACCCTAAGTAGAACCTGTCAATTCCGAACATACCTAGAAATACCGACAACAGGAGTGCCGTGTCGAAGCGGTATCCATTCCTATAAGAGAATTTAATTATTGTCAATGCTGCAACCATTCGGTTGAGAGTTCTCAACTCACGTCCATTTACATGGAAGCTCCTTTGTGAAGGTATTATTTTTAGTTTCAGTGCAGTTGATGCCTTCCACAGCGATGCACCATACTACGATGAAGAATATTGACTTTTATTGGGACTGAGTCTGTACATCTTTGAAGCTCACCTCTTGCTTTGTTCTCTTTGGTGCATCCTTGTAGCTGTTGTGTCTTTGGATCAATTTGGTTCCTGCTGGGATCCGGACAGAGATACTGTCCCATGTGTAGGTCGCTGCAGTCGTAATCGATTTGTAATGTCTGACTGATGCATAGTAAAATAATTGTAAGGAACACCGTTATACTAGAATTCATTAGTAAGAAGCCAATTATTTATTTATTATTTTGCTTGAATTATAATGCAGCGGAACAAATCATTCTTTCAGAAATGTCAGGGAGATGCAAGAAAAAAAAAATGTTTGCATATCTTTCCAAATGACATATATTTTTGCAATGGCTCTCAAACTTATGGACTGTTCACGTTTCACGCTTGCTCCACTAGCAATTTTTTCACGACACAGTGCAACTGATAGTAAATGTGCTTTAAGGTCAATGCGTTGGAATTGGGCTTCAGAGAAATTCTTTCAAGTTCACATTTGCAATTTTATCTACTTTCACTCATACAAATTAGAAGTTTATCGATAAAAAAGAAACGATTTTTCAGCAAATTGAAAAATTACAGTCAGAGTATCCTTCAGTTGCGTGAGAGTATTGTAGTGTAGCTACCGCACTTGAGGTTTGATTTGTATTCGCCCCAGGATAGTAAGAGAAATTATTAATAATCGCCACGCACGCCACATTCAGTAAAAATAAATAGAAAATTTGGAATCCAAGAAAAAATTCTTCCGTATTTATTCAGAATGCGCTACCTTATCATTGTTTCTATAGAGAAGACTATCTATACAAATATTGTGTTTGAAACAAACAAGTCCATGAATGTCAATCGATAGTTGTCAAAATAAAAAAAAAAATAATTTCATGACTGTCAAAAGTAGTTGAAATATTTTTCCCCCCAAATGTGAAATAGTTTAGTATAACCTCCTACCCCAATTTAAAAAAAAAAGAAAAAAAAAAAACTAGAAAAATTGATCAATTTCACGTCATTGAATTTCGTTCCTTTTAAGGCAAAATGACAAGGTAAAATGAACGCACATAAATTTCTTACCAATAAGTACTAACCGCATTTACGTGTCTAGAGCCAGCATTGAACTTGGTGATGTTACACCGCACAACATAAAACAACTGAAAAAACTGAACACAGTGGTCTTCCCGGTGTCGTACAATGATAAATTCTACATTGATGTGTTGGAGGCAGGAGAACTAGCCAAATTGGCATACTACAATGACATCGTGGTTGGTGCTGTTTGCTGCCGCATTGACACAACCGAGAACCAAAGAAGGCTCTACATCATGACGCTGGGTTGTTTATATCCCTATCGCCGACTGGGTATCGGCACAGTTATGTTCAATCACATCCTCAACTATGTCGAAAAGGACGGCAACTTTGATAGTATTTTCCTGTGAGTGATTCATTGTGTCTTGATGCAATTATTATTTGACTGAAGGCATATCTATTCCTTTTTGCAGCCACGTGCAAGTGAACAACGATGGAGCTATTGCATTTTACAAGAAATTCGGCTTTGAAATAGTTGAGACGAAAAAATTCTATTATAAGCGTATAGAGCCAGCGGACGCTCACGTTCTGCAAAAGACTCTTAGGGAAAATTCGAATACGATTACTAATAACCACGATGCCCCGCAGACGAATGGTTTTGATAAAAAAGAGAAAAAGGCATAAGGTGGTGGAGATTTCCGCACAAACCCCTTCAGTCGTTTGCAGAGGAAGAACATTGTTTGGGAAATGATAACTCTATATATTAAATTGATTTTAACTGATTGAAAAAAAAAAAAACAGAAAACAAAAAGAAAGTAATAATAAAACAGAAATAAAATGGAAATCATTCGGTATATACGTATAGCGCCTGTTTTATTTGATTACGTCTCAAACGAGGAAATTTTTCAGAGACGGAACTTCGAACGCACGAATTGGAACTATGTTTTAAAAGCCATGAAAATTAGTGTCACCCTTTTTTTGATTAGGTCTCCATTTGAGAGTGAATTGTAATCTTGCAGCTGAGAAAAGAAATTCAGAATGAACCTAATCAGTTATTTCTTGATTTTTAACTACTATCTGCAGAGCAAATGATTATCTGCTCACAAGAAGTAATCGAAGTATGTAATGGCGCTGCTGCTTAACACACAGGTTATCAAAAATGGCATGGATGCATAAAAGGAATGGTATATGAGGCATATATCTCTGTCTGTGATGTGACACCAATTTGGCTGAGATTGTGTCACGGTAATTGATTATTAAATATTTGGGATTATACGTTTTGCAACCTACAACAGTTTATTCTCCTATTCCTACTAAACGCAGCTGAGCACGTCCCAAGGAACTCAGTCCAAGTCTTAATTCCAACTTAGTGGACAAATTTACATCACTTAATTCACTTAGTTCCCATGCCCCCAACCAGATAGCTAAAAATTCACACTGTGAATTGTCACATAATACTTCAACTAGTGTTCGATGGAGCGGTTTGTAGTGTTGTCCTCGTTTAATTCAGGGCCCTTAAGACGTCTACAATGGTTCGCTGGGAACATGTGACGGTTTCGATATCATTTGCGTAGCACATCAGTTGTGCTGACTAGTTATAACCCCTTCGAATTGATTGAATTGAAATCCGATGTAGGTTTTAAATGATTCGGAGAGCCTTCTACAAACTGCTTGGGGCATCTTTGGAAGAGTATTGCAAAAGAAACCGAACTAGTTTTCTATGTCAAAAAGCTTGAATACTCTCGATGGCGGTTACAAAATCAATAAAATGGTGATTCCCATTTGCTTGACACTCGGTGGCTAGGTTAACCATAATTTTTATGTTATAGTATCCAAAGGGAGCGTCCTGCCAATGATACCGAATCAATTAACAATGAATTAGTCACTTAATAACTACCCGCTATCTGCTGTCGAATCTTCTGTAACAATTAGGATCAAGCTAGAAATTAATTCCCTCCGCTTATCTCGTCTGTGACAAATTAATTGAAATGAAAGTAGTTGCCCAACATAGAAGTGAAAATTCTTGGTGAACACCAGTCGCTTTAAAATGCTTCCGAGTAGGGAGCAGTTTTTTAAATGTTACCGACCGATATTGTTTCCAATGTTCGCCACAGGGTGTTTGGCTTTTCGTGTTAAACGCAATTCTGAGTGCGAATTAAGCGCCTTTACAAAAATGTACACATACGCGATTCGAGCGGTATCTTTAGGCGTGATCATAACTGGCGTGGTGTTAAAGGTTAAAGCGAATACCTTTTCGAAGCGCATCCAGGCATTGTCACCTCTCATACAGCTCATAATAACTGCGGATATTTTCTTTACCATTACTACATATATCTCGCTGGCCTTTCAGTGGGAGGTCAAGAAAGTCAAACACATCCAGTTGTACGAACGAGCATTTGAGTTGGATACGATCCTTGGCAATGCTTTTTCCGTAAACTTTAATTATCACAAGACCATCCGCAAGAACAACATTTACATAGGTATTGGGGCAGTCTACTGCGGAGCGTATTACCTCATATACATGCTGATGTTGGACGTGGACTGGAGAGTGGGAATTCTTGGAATTGGCTATACGTTGTATACCTTGGGGCCGGGCGCTTGCAGCTACGGTCACATGTGTCTGATGGACTATCTACGAGTTCGATACAGGCTGCTGCAGACAATGTTCCGGAAAACCCTTTACCGTAGTCCGAAGCAAGAGGCAAAAGAGAGGAGGGACGTCTTCTTTCTGCTCAATTGCTATCAGAACTATTGCGAATTCACGAAGGACATTAACAAAACTTACGGTCACTTGGCAATAACAAATTATTTTCATGACTTTACCCAAATCTCGAGCATGGTATTTGTGCTGTGCCATAAGGCCGCCGAGTCGAAATCTACTGTGAGTGAGTACATAGCTCTGTTTATGTTCGTGTTGCCGAGAATAGTCAAAATTATTTACACTGCTGTCTATTCACGACTTGCTGTTAAAGAGGTGAGTTATATTTGAAATTGTAACTGGTGATGCATTAAGTGGATAAATAGGACGACCCTAAGGGCTGAGACCTTAAGCTCCATGATCCGGATTATGAAGTAGTTGTTACTTCAATAAGAAATCAACAAAATCGTCGCACTGAAACTTTGAAAGGCATAGTGAGCTGAAGTGAGCTGAATTCATTAGATTTTCTAATCATTTATTGATGCTCCAAATCGTATCTATTTTAATATCTTCGGATGGCGCTACAGCCCGGGGTGGACCTGGGCCAAATTTTAATATATTTACATTATTTATAATATCATTGATTACATAAAATTAGAGAAGAAGTTGTGGGCACTGAGAGTTTTACGTGACGGAGTGGGACTCGTAAATGTCGAGTCATACGCGAAAGGTCCCTGGTTCAATTTTTGGCCAGAAAACTTCGACGTTTTTCCACGGCACCGCCTCTTTCGAGTCCCTGACAACACTGAAAGAATCCTAATTGTCTGTGAAAAGCGTTTTAAATTTTGGCTTTCGGAGACGGCAATACATTTTAGGCGCCTTCTGCTACAGAGAGGACAACACGAGTGGATACTGGGGAAGCTAATCCTTGGCTGTATTTATAGTCTCACTCTTTTTATAGTCTTAACAATTATTCAAAAATCCATGCAGGAGTCCTTTTTTGTAGGCTTTTTATCATTTTATAACCCCTCTGATTAGCCAGTTGAAAAAATAGTAGTTTCCACTTTTACAAAATGATGATTTTTGGCATGGTTGTCTTTTTTTTCGTAGAACAATACCTGCTTTCACATTCTTGCAAAATATGACATAAAGTACCCACATAAAGAGATTAAAGATCAACTTGATGGAGTTCTCTGGTGGAGGCGGCACAACAATTTTGACTTTACCATTGGAAAAGCTCTGCGATCAAATTTTAGCTTGGTCTTTTCGGTAAGTTAACTGGGTGTCTGTATATAGTCGTAAGAACGGGAACAAAACGTTTAGTCAATTTATTTCTTTTTATATTTCAGATGCTTGAAGGAATTGCAAATTACATTCTAATTTTGATGCAGCTGAAAACGCAAGAATCTTCAATAGAGGATCGAATAAGGGGCAAAACCTATGTAAAGGAATGAGCTGAATTAAAGATGATTGTATTCTTTTACCTGAATGGGTTTTGTCATATTCGACAGCAGTATCATTTTGTCATTTTAAATTATACTACATTCCCCGCAAATAATTGTAATAAAATTTCAACATAACATGTGTACTTAACGATAGATTATCTATTATTACGGACTTGGTACTAGTGTAGTTTTTGATTTGATTAATTGAATCAATGTATTTCAAAATTCTTGAATGAATGAGTTTTATTTAATTCCAATGAAAATAAAGATCACAATCCGTTCGGTTTGTTGTTATATGCTATACATACATACGAGATCTGTTCAAGAAGTATTTACAATTTTGTGTTTCCTTAAAAATGATTTACTTATTCATGAATATCTATTTTGTCCCCTTCATATTTATCCGAACTAGATACAAAGAAGTTGGAAATGTAAGAAAAGTTGTCAAAATCTTAGGGGCTTTTTGGCCAATGAATCTTTGCTTTTACTCTTTTTTTTAAAGTAGGGTTATGACACGTTGTAGAAGCTAGGTCCTGTCCCTTCTGAGCTGTAGTGTCACTCAATTATTAATTATTAGAATCAGAAGGATCGCCAAAACGAGATTTTTTTATAAGTACTTAGAGGAGGCACTTAATGAGGACTTAAAAATATAGGGAAGGAAAATTGGTCAATAAGGAAAGTAAGCAAAAAATTGCGAGTCCCTAGAACAACAACGACCGAAATCATGGGAGAATTGTGGAAAAATTAAGACAAATGTGGCCGGGTACTGTGCTTAGTGGAGCTGAAGAACAGACCCTGGGAGACTGGAACTTAGCATAATGTGGATTTCTTCAAGAATTAACAGACCTACTTACCTCGGTGGCAAAAATAATTTTCAAAGAAAATCGAAAAACACCATTCAAGGACATTCTACCAGAAAAACTTGGCACTGTGTGGTAAGACAACGCAACGAAAAGAAGACAATCGCTGTTTTGTCGTGTTTCCATACGCCCCTCACACGCTTTAATCCAGAGTATACACGCTTTAATCCAGAGTATACCAGACAAATTGATTTCGGGGAAGGTCAGAGTAACTGTATGCGTTTTGAAACTTGTTTTTTAATATATGGCAAACTGTTATAATAATAGAACAGAAAACGATGTCAAACGGCCAATATTGTTTCTGATCGATAGCCATGAGTCGAATATGAAAAAGGACATGAGCGATTTATGATGGAATAATGATTTCATTGGGTATGCCTTAATACCCAACAGTATATATATCACTCAGCTACCCGATGTGGGCCCGTATAAATGGCTAACACAGAGATACAAAAATAATAATAATTGAGTGGCACTACAGCCCATAACGGACCAGGGCCTAGCTTCTCCAACACCTACTCGTGTTGTGCATGCTACTGTTCTTCACGAGTAGAAGGGACCTACAGTTTTTTGCCGATTCCGAACGGCGAGATTTGAGAAGCTTTCCATAGACAATTAATACTCTTTGAGTGTTGTCAGCAACTCGAAAGAGGTGGTGCCGTGAAAAAATGCGAGGTGTCCCGTCCGGGAATCGAACCCAGACTTTCTGCGCCGCGGTCGATGCACTTACCACTACGCCACGGCGACCACATACAGAGATACAAAAATGCTATTCATAAATACCACAGTCTTCTAGGCAAAGCATGGAAGGAATGTGAAAATGTAAAGGAGAGCTTATTTCAGACGTTGAAGACCATCGGGTGCGATTCAAGCCCGAACTCGTTTTTCTGGAATAAAATTCGAAGATATAGAGCATGAAATATTTACATACCTGCGAAAAATGCCTGTGAACCCACCAAACTGATAACACAACTTTCTTTTGATGAATATCAAGTTCACCTGGCTTGCTCCACGATCTTTTCCGATTGAGATTGTTGTAAGCAAACCCATTTTTCATCACTAGTTATCAATCGTTTAAAAAATGGAGCATTTTTATTACGTTTCTATCACAAATCGCAGATGTTAATACGTTGTGTTAAATTATTTTCTTTCAGTTCATGAGGAAAACATATATCGAATTTTCGTACATAGCAAAGTTGTTTTAAGCGATTTTTAATTTATGTATGTGATACATGAGGCTTCTCTGCAATCTCACGTATTGTACTGTGACGATCCGAATCGACTATTGCTTTCATTTGGTCGTCATCAACTTCAACTGAACGACCAGAGAGTTTATCATGTTTGAGTGGAAAATCAGCGGAACGAAATTTAGCAAACCAATTTTGATACTGTCGTTCTTTTAAAGCTTCATCACCATACGCAGCACAAAACTCTTTGATAGTTTTTAATGGGTTTTTTCCTATCCGAAAATAAGAAAGGAAAGTATGAGGAAAATGTTAGTTTTGATTTTCCAGCTCTTAACAGACGCCAAAAAAAAACTACACAACCGATCAAAAAAATTTCTTTACTGACTAACAGTTGAAGTACGAACTATTCATTTTCTATTACGTCAGCAAACCTAAAAATTCATCTAAAGCATTCTATGAATGAAATCTGCAATTACTTGCCAACCTAATAATAATGTTACTTGCTTATACATTTTTATGGTTTCGTTTCTACAAAAAAAATGTTTTTTTAAACATTGTGTATCTTTTGTATACGGCGATCCTGAATGCATTAGTGCGTATTTTTAGAGATGGAAGACACAACTTTAAATTATTAATTTTGATTGAATTCTAGTAACACCTTTACAATATTAGTCCAATTTCATTAGCGCCTTGTTATATTCAAAAAAAGAGAGTGGAACGTCTAAATAAATAGCAGAGCTCCATCCGGGCTACGTTGTCAGTGTATGTATGTTTTGTAATTAACAAGATATATTAAATACATCTTTCCTCGATGCCAATTGCATATAATAAAAGTTTATGTCAGAAGCAATGGACATCACTTTCCGTATGTGCGTCTAATGACTTTCTTAGATTTTTCCCGAGCCGCATTAAAGTATCTAATATGGAGCTGTACTAAAGCATCTACTTTGAAGAGTAAATTGTGGTCTTGCAATATCCTTTTGTATTTGACAACTTTCTTATCTGTTCTAAGCTTAACATGCAACTGTTTCTCAAAAGGTATCGTTTTATGCGAAGTAGCTTCTTCTTTCACTGGCACTACAGTCCGGAGTGGGCCTGGGCCTCGACCAGCATGCTTCTCCAGCTAGCACAATCTCTCGCCAGCTTCCTTCAAGTTAGATGAGGTTCTTCTCCACTTCTGTGTGCCATTTCAACCTAGGCCGTCAAGGGCTCGGATTCGAAGACTTTTCGTGCCGGAGCAGTGGTGTCCATACGCTCTACTTAGCTTAGCCATCTTATGCGTTGTATCCGAAGACGCTTGACTAGGAGAATGTCGCCGTACAGCCTATAGGGTTCGTCGTTGAATCTTTTCCTCCAGGTGCCGTCAATGCGAAAAGGACCAAAAATCGCATGCAGAACTTTTCTCTTAAAAAATATGGATGGGGGCATGGGCCTGTGCACAGGAGACAATGTCGTTGGCCACACTCAACATGGCGACCTGCCAACACTATTCGCGCCTATCAATAGGTCAAGTTGATATACAGCCTCCTCGTGGCGCCCCCTGGATACCCTTCACATCACCCGTTGTGCGGGGAACCAATTTTTGCAGCAAATACCTCTGCCTGGCCTGGCCTACCAGTCTGTGAGATGTGAGTGAGGTCACATCTCCATGTTAAACGATTCGAGTTCAGGGACAACTACATGGCTTTGATGCGATGTAGCTATTTCCAAATACGAGTATGTTAAACGTGTTAAGGAAATGGTTAATAGATCAAACCAAATTTGTGAAAAGGAATACAAAGAATAATAAGTTTAAAATATGTTTGATATAATAAAAGTTGTAAATTCAATAGTTGAATGAGGAAACACAATTAAAAATTAAATTCGGAATTATCATTTTTTTTGAAAATTGTTGCCGCGAAATTTTAAACTCAACTTTGAAAATTTAGTATTTATTTCATCAACATTTAAATTCAAATTATAATTATATTAAATACAAGAATGAAACGAAGAAGACTAAATAATTCGTTTTTAACCCTTATTTCACGGCAATTAAAATGGCCATGAAAAAATTCTCATTTTTTCAATAACTTGCAAATTCATAGCCACCTTTGTTCATTTTTGATCATTTTCGCAAAGTAGCAACATTGCCACGTTTGCAAAGCCGCCTTCGTCCAGTTCGTATCATTTTTGCCAAGTAGCAACATTGCCAGGTTTGGCAACACTCCCCCCCGGTAAGCTGGATTGTTTTTCCGGGTTACCAATATCGCCAAACCGGTGTACATCCATTACTGCTAACTTTGCAGAAGGTCTTGTATAGACTCCTGACGCTGTTTGGACTACAGCTGACCTCACTTGTCCATCTGTGCCTTGATGTGTTTGTATAACCACTCCTTTCGGCCAGGTACTTCTCGGATTGTTGGGGTCCACTATAACCACAATGTCTCCTTCTGATATTGGCTTTGCTGACTTAAACAACTTCGTTCTTTTCGTGAGAGAGGGTAAATACTCTTTTAGCCAACGTCTCCAAAAATGCTCTGCATATTGTTCACACAAAATCCAATTTTTTCGAAGAGCCATCCCATCATTTGACATTTTTCCGGAAAGTTTCACACCACTTGAAGATCCCATCAAGAAATGATTAGGTGTTAAAGCTTCGTCACTGTCGGCTTCTAATGGTACATATGTTAGTGGTCTCGAGTTTATTATATATTCTACTTCTGACATCATTGTTAGTAAAATCTCGTCCTTTGGCTTTCGACTTAATTGTATATTTGAAAGCGTTTGCTTAACAGACCGCACTAGTCTCTCCCAACTTCCCCCCATATGTGGTGCCGCTGGTGGAATAAAATTCCATCTTATCTTACTATCTTCAAGTCGCTCCGCTATTTTATCTATGCTCAACTGCTCTAAAGTTTCCTTGAGTTCCTGGCTCGCTCCTCTAAAATTGGTGCCGTTATCACACCATAATTCTATCGGCTTTCCCTTTTTCGCACAAAGTCTTTTAATTGCCATAATACACGAATCACTATTAAGACTATGTGCTATTTCGATCTGTATCGCCCGTATTGTCATACAAGTGAAGAGAACCCCCCATCTTTTTTCTGTATGCCTGCCAACTGTAACCAACATAGGGCCAAAATAATCCATTCCTACATATGAAAAGGGCCTAGTAAAGGATTTTAGACGCGCTGGAGGAAGGTCACCCATTAAAGGTGGTACTGGAACTACTCTGTTATTTTTACACGTTTGACAATTTTGTTGTACTTTCTTTAAGATTACTCTCAATGTTGGAATATAATAAATTTGACGAAGTTCATTTATTACGGTTTCGAAATATAAGTGTTTATATTTCAGGTGAACGTCCTGGACTATCAGCATAGTGATGTAATGTGCCTTTGGTAAAATGACTGGTCGTTTACAATTAAAGGGTACATTTGAAGAAGCATCAATACGCCCTTTTATTCTCATAACACCATACGGATCGATGTATGGACTAAGTTTATAAACTGGGCTAGATGGTACTATTGACAACCCGTCTGCAGTACTGTTGAAATTTTTTTGTAATGCTTTCATTTCTTCAGGAAAACTTTCTAACTGGCACAATTTGTACAAATAATTTTCGGCTCTCTCAATGTCATCTAAAGAAGGACGGTGACCTTCTTGTCTTCTTCTCTTTGAAATTTTATTAATAAATAAAAAAACATAAGCCAATGATCTGCACAATTTTTTCCAAGAAGAAAACCGCTTGTACTCCACTAGAGGTGACGCTTTGATTGTGGTACAGGTAAATCCATTGAATTCACAAACACACTTGTCTTTTTTGTTTGAAGGCCACGTATCTTTATCTTGGTAAAGAAAGCTAGGACCATGATACCATCGACTTTCGGAAGATAAATCGATTTTAAGATTCCATTTCGTGGCATCATCTGCCACATTATCTTCGCTTGGTAGCCATCTCCACTCATTTTCATTAGAACTTTCCAATATTTCACCAACTCGAAACATGACAAACTGTTTAAGTTTTCGATGATCATTTTTTATCCAACATAAAACTGATTGTGAGTCAGACCAAAAATATCGTCTGTCAATTTTTATGGAATGTCCTTTTTCCACAGACTTTGCTAATCTGGAACCTAAAACAGCTGCCTCTAGTTCCATTCTCGGTACTGACATATATTTTATTGGACCAACTTTTGTACGTGAACACACAAGAGCACATTCAATTTCGGATGCACGTTGTATCCGAAGATAAGCTACTGCAGCGTATGCCGAAATGCTTGCATCGACAAACACATGGAGTTCTACACTACAATTAGTTTCAAATTTCAGTTTTGAGAAATATGGTCTTTGGATTTTAATCGCTTTTACAGCTGGCAACAAATATATCCATTCTTGCCATAATTTGAAATGTTCTTTTTCTATTTTTTCATCCCATTGGGTACGTTGTCGCCATATTTCTTGTAAAAGAATTTTTAGTAAAATTAAGAAGTGTGCAATTAGGCCGAGTGGATCAAAAATACTCATTAATATTTTTAAAATTTCTCGTTTGGTCGGTATAATTTCTCCATTTAGAATATTTACGTTCAGTTTGTTGGTATTATATAAAAATGAAAACTGATCAGATCCAGGTGACCACCACATGCCAAGAACCTTTTCAGTATTAAGAAAACCTGAACTTGTATCAAATTTCTTTTCATAGGTAACTGCTTTGTTTTCGAGCGCACTTACAACTTTCTTCGAGTTACTCATAAAGTTTCTTATTTCAAAACCACCTTGTTCATGTATGTATATAACTTCATTAGCTAGTCTCAATACTTCATCTTCAGTATCCAAGCTATCAAGAAAGTCGTCAACGTAATGGTTTTTTGTTATTGCCTCCACTGCTCTAGGATATTTATCAGAAAATTCTAAAGCATTTTTGTTTTTTATAAACTCCGCACAGCAGGGTGAGCACGTAGATCCAAAAGTTAACACCAGCATTTTATAATCTTCTACTAGTCCAGTTTCCTTATTTCTCCACAAAAATCGTTGTGCATCTTGATCCTTCTCCATTATCATAACCTGGTGGAACATTTCCTTTATGTCTCCACAGATTGCAAACTTCCTTTGTCGAAAACGAAATAAAACTTCCGTAAGTGCTGGTAAGTTATCTGGACCTGATAGTAGTAAAAAGTTTAAAGAAATACCATTCACATTTGCTGCCGCATCCCACACAATGCGTACTTTGGATGGCTTATTAGGATTAATGACCGGAAAGATTGGCAAATACCAAATTCTCTTTGCTTTACTTTCTATTAACTCTTCTTCAGAAAGCTTTCGAGCGTAGCCTTTTTGTATATAATCCAAAATTTGTCGATGGAGATTTTCTGCTAATAATGGTTCCTTTTTTAATCGTTTTTCCAAGCAAATCAGCCTACGTTCTGCGGCTGGTCTACTGTTTGGTAGTTGCACATACTCACTTCTCCATAGTAATGGTACTTTGAATCGTTTTCCGAAACGCTCTGTAGATTTTTCCAACATTTCAATAGCCCTGGCGTCATTTTTATTCATTAAACGTTTAATATTTTTTGATCCAACATTTTCCACAGCAAAGAATTCCGTTACCATCTCATGGAGTTTATTATCATACCTTTCCTGGCATTCACATAAATGAAAGCCGAAATGCTCTATTTGTGCCTGTCTTGCAACTGGACCGAATACAATCCACCCCAATCTTGTTTTGACAGCAACTGGTTGATCAACACTTCCTTCTCGGTATTTCAATGTATTTATCAAATGCATATGGTCGAGTCCAATCAAGATTTTAGGTTTTGCCTGGATATATGATTCAGCTGGAATACCCTTTAAATGTGGGAAATTTGATTGCAGCATATCAAGATCCATGGTCTGTATTGGGAGACTGAGCGATTGAACTGTTCGGATGTTCGAGAGTTTATATTGCCGTGTACTATTTGTGGCCGAAATGCTCAAACTAACACATTTCGATTTTTGTTCTGTTCTGCATGTGTTAGATGTCCATCTTAGAAATAGTTCTTGAGTTTGACCCTCTAATTGAAGAATATTCGCCAACTCCTGGTCCATTAAGGTTATAGAAGAGCCATCATCAAGAAATGCGAAAGTGTTCACCTGAATATTTTTATTGTGAAGTGTTACTGGCAAAACTTTAAAGAGTAAATTCGTTTTATTTTGGTGAATATTGCAATTGTGTTTATCTGAAGTTTTCACACTTTGGTTTATAGACTTGTGTAAAAGTTTATGATGCCTAAATACACATCCATTTATACCACATTTTTTATTCAAAGTGCACTTGCGATTGTAGTGGCGAATTAAGCAGGAACGACATAGATAATGTTTCTTTACTTCGTTCCACTTTTCTTTTAAAGGCATATTAATGAATTGACTACATCGATCAACAGAATTACAGTTTTTATTGCAGATGATGCAGGCAGGAGATTCTAAATCAGTATTAGCATCTGTTTCTTCTTGAGCATTTAGGTACGATGTGTGGCGTCTCTTATCTATCTTTGTATCCGTAGAAAATGACGACGTACTCTCCATAGCTTCACATGCAGCTTCTGCAACTTGATACAACCAAGCACTAAATGTTGACAAATTGACTGACTGCGTTCCTCTTTTAAAAACACCCCAATTAAGACGAGTTTGATAAGGTAGTCTTTCCACCAATTCCTCTAGTAAAAAAGGGTTGTTAAGGTGTGAAGTCAGCCCTTCTGCTTCCATTGTCGACACAATGTTTTCAACTGCTAATGCATATGCCACTAATTCGTCCATTCGATCTGGTTTAGGTGGACGTTCCCTTCGTAGCTTAGTTACCAAGTTGTTGATAACGGTTTCTGGTCGACCAAACAGCATTCTTAACGTCGATATCACACTTGGTACTTGACTTGGATACATCAGTCGTGATTTAACTGCTTGGTATGCTTTTCCTTTGAGACAACCGCGTAACCTGCTCAGATTTTCGTCATTAGAAACACCACATATACGAGTTGTATTCTCATAACAACTGATGAAGTGTGGCCACTCCTCTGGATTTCCAGAAAAATTCGGTAAATCCTTTGGCACTATGTGCCTTGACGCCAATTGTTGACTATTCAAATTTGGCATATTATTACCAGGTGAGAATTTGTCATTATTTTGGCTGAACTGGTGAGCAGTATCTATGGGTGATTGTTTATTATCATAGTGGAAATTGTACATATCTGTAGATAAATGTGGCTTAGGTTGAAATTCTGCTCCGACCCAGGCATCATTTATATTAAAAGTATTTTTGTTAAATTTCATACTTTGAGACTGCATACCTGGCTGTTTTAGAATTGTATTTAATTCATGTTTTGGTTGTGACTGCACATTTAACTCTTGAGACTGCTTGTTAGTGATCAATTGTTCATCGACCCATTCATCAAGTCTTTCTTTATTAGAAATAGACTGTATTTCGCACTCTTCATCTGAAGCCTGTTCTAGAATACAATATTTTGCATCCAGATATTCCTTATCCCTCTTTTCTTTTAACAGTCTCTCCTCTTCTAATTTCTGAAGGCTTAATCTTACCGACCTGGTTGAACCTACGGATTTACTTTTGCATAGAGATCCTGTTTTTAATAATGCAGGCGACGGCAAATTAGCATTATCTTGTGATGTGTATTGATTTGTTGGCTGTAACGGATTGTTATTAGGTGTTCTCGCGTGAGAGGTCGATTGTGTGTCAGCAGATGATGGTACGGTTTGACTTTCGGTGTTTTGTGAACATTTTGGGCAGATCCAGTCTTCGTTTGCGATGTCGGATGTAACGTTCACGCACGCATAATGATGCCATGTGTCGCATCTGTCACATTGTACCATTTGATCATCATCGGGCCTGCTACATAATCTACAACTAACCGTTAGAGGAACAGAGCCTACATTTCGCTGCAAGGAACTTTGCTTTGAGCTTGGAGCAGAGCGACTTTTCAGCGGAGGGGGTGAGCGCGATGTCTTAGTCGATTTATTAAAAATGGACATTCTTACCTGACAGTGACGGCCTGGTGGAATTTAAGAACGGCGAATGATGGATGGCGTTGGTGTGATGGTGGATTCGATGATTGTGAATTGCTTCAGGAACTTCCAAATTGTTCTAGAATAACGCTGTTCACTTTTGTTGCAAATTTCAATCTGTGAGTTTCGATTCTTTGTTAATTTAAGAATTATTTAGGATGTTGCCGCGAAATATTAAACTCAACTTTGAAAATTTAGTATTTATTTCATCAACATTTAAATTCAAATTATAATTATATTAAATACAAGAATGAAACGAAGAAGAACTAAATAATTCGTTTTTAACCCTTATTTCACGGCAATTAAAATGGCCATGAAAAAATTCTCATTTTTTCAATAACTTGCAAATTCATAGCCACCTTTGTTCATTTTTGATCATTTTCGCAAAGTAGCAACATTGCCACGTTTGCAAAGCCGCCTTCGTCCAGTTCGTATCATTTTTGCCAAGTAGCAACATTGCCAGGTTTGGCAACAAAAATTAAGACGATATTGGCTGCAATCAATAATTGCTTAAAAGAAACATCCCCAATTGGTTATGCAGCCATCCAATAGAAAATAAATCTTGGGGATATTCCACCAGAAGCACACCTTTCCTCGGGTAGTGTTGTCAATCCATAGCAGTTTCGTTGGAATGGATGAAGATAAGAGTATCTGAAAGAAACAAAAGCTCTAAAAAGTTATTTGCTTCCTTAAAAAAATGCTAGTTATACTTCGCAACAATTCTGATGTCTGAAATGTGTCTCCCATGAAATTCTGAAAGCACACAATGGCATATGCGAATGTTACCTTTCCAAGAAAGTTAAAGGAAAGCTGATATTCTATGGGGAACAATTTGAAAATCTTTGTGGAGACGTCTTGTATATGTTGATGCCTAAGCAGCATTTCCACCTAAATCAATTACATTTGCAATCACTGTTTAGTACAGTGTGCGCAATATTTACTACCTCACGCTGATGTTCTGTATCTTGAACTAAGAGCTGATTTACCCCGAATTCTGCTAATAATACCCTACGAAAACTTTTCTCAGTCTGAACGACGGTTTCTGCAACATGTGCACTCAGAAACAAAGTATATGACGCCCACACCCCTGGTAAGATAATCTTAGGAACTATGGCCACGCGTTCTAGAAACGAAAACTGTAATGGATGTACTCTGTATATTAACAGAAACTGAAAGAGCCTAAACATAAAGTAGATGTCATTGAATAAGCCCAAGTAGCAGAAAATATGAAGGGAATTGAAGAAATCGTTAAATTTGTCCTTTGCCCGGTGTATTTTGTGCGAAATCGATACACATTTCTGAGTGAGAAGTTTGAGGGTTTCTTTTTCAGTTACCGACCTGTAACTGAGCAGGACATGAGTCATCTCTAGGTAAAAATACGCTAACAGAAGATTCCCATACAAGTGGGCCCAAAATGTGAGCTCCATCAGCGTTAAACTGAGCATATAACATGTGCAAAGAACCGAACTCTCAAACCACGACGCCATCCATCCGTGGTTCGTTACAACCAAAACAAAAATAAATAGTTTCATATGAAAGAATTTTCTAAAGCTGTTCGGAAAATAAATCTTTCTCTCCGTTAATTTTGCAATCCTTTTGCACACGATGGCTATATGGTTGAGTACATCTGCTAACATGTGTCCATATTTCAAGTAGCTGATAGAAATCGCCCATGTGTTTGAGGCAGTCCATACCATGCGGCACGCTTCGAGTAACTCGTCCACTGGAAAAGTCACGTCGTTTGATTGCAGGTATAATATACGTGTGAATATGGTAACTAGCGTCAAGGTAAAGCTCAATGATTTACAAAGTCTTAGAACGACATCGGACAGGTTTGTCCGCAGAGTAGATGTTTCAAATCGTCCGGTCTGATAGTTGTATGTGAAGTTTATTATCCCCAAATACTTATATAGATAAAATAGGACTTTCAAACGGTACTCGAAAGGATTTTTTGACTCAAATTGGTACATTCTTATGCGTATTTAATTCACGAATTTCGTGCACTTATATAACTGTCTTCTTGGCGACGTTTAAAGAACTGAAATGTTGATATTACTATTTCGACGTTCTGTGCATTAGTGCAATTATCATAATGGCTTTGAAAATGCTATGAATTGATCACAAGACCACTTTATTGAAATACCCCACTTGTATTAATTTCGTGTATTTATTTAATATTGCTAATCGTGTTCGTCCCCCTTGCACGTCAAGTTGGCAATTAATTATGTGTTTCCTGAGAATCACTGAATGAAATGGAGAAAAGGTAAGGGAAGTGGTCCTTTTTTTTAAATCATAGCAAAGATGGTATACACTGGTGTTTCAAAACCAAAGAGTTTCAAATTATAAAGAAATAAATTTGGTATACGTTCTCACTCACAGAATGTTTCATTTTTTTACATTGAACTGCAGTCGAGTCTGCGATAAAATTATGCACACATTGTGAATCATACTGTATCAAATTTTACTGTTTTTCAAATTAAAATGTTTTTTGCAATCAATAAACAAACAACATTGTCCGGGTAGATTCATTAATCCATCGGTATAGAACTTCTCTGGTTTATCTGTAACTCTAAGTGATTTTCATCGGCTCTTTATCAAGCGAATTATGCAGGGACCGAAACAAATAGTAACTAGAAGGTGCATGGTTCAGGCTATCCGGTGGATACATCAAAACTTGTCAAAGAAGTTCCGTCAGGCTATTTCGAGTCATCAAAGATGCGTGTGACTAAGCGTATTCAAGAACAAACTCCCTTTCTGTTAACCAACTTAATTTAAACAATTGAGTTCTGCAAAACTGAGGACGGTTTCGCCGCTTTCTATCAGCTCATAATAACCATTTCCGTTTCATTCATATCAAACACAACACATAACCTCGTATGCCGTCAATTCAGGTTTTGTGGGCGATTGTGGTCGGTCACCAGCCTCTCACCATGATTTACTTGTGTAATAAATTCTTTTTTTTAACTTTAGATGTAATTAAATCAACGCTTGGGATACCAAAAATATGATTTGGATACTGCAGCGGTACCATGCTTTGCACTACTTTAGTTCCTTCCAAATTTAATCTAGGTGGAAGTTTGATGGCTCTTCTCTGAGGAGATTAGCCACTATGATGTTAGTAAGCATGTTTACCGAATCTAAAAGCATTTAACGAAGGCCTTATTATTGAGAACTCTGCTCACGGTTAAATTTAAGGCATAATCGTGGCTAAGGCACCGTCAATTCAAGAAAATGCAAGTGTTTTGATTTAGAACTTATCAACGCAATGTGTAGTTAGACCATTAAACTCGTTTCCGCACTCGCTGTCTTCCAGACTATATCCACATTTCGGTTTAGCACGTACAGTACGCAGAAGAGTTACCTCCTCCTTCCCTTTCCAAGGTACCAAGTATCTGCCGTTTTGCTTATCCTCCAACAATCGGCTTTGTATAGGAGTACGGGTAAGTCTATAGTCTGGTCTATAGACGATTAGCTGATTAGGATTAGGATTAGGACCGGATCTTCTAAGCGACATTCAGCAGGAAAATACCTTAATAGCTCTTACCCGAGGTAGGATCGCTTTTCTGTGGATGGGGCATAGGTAGCTGGTATTACAGTGGTCAAACAAGCTTTCATTCTCCCAAATTCTACAGATGATCTGGTAAGATCAAGATGATCCACATTAACTTTGATCTTTAGCTCTTTTAGTGGCTGAGCTTACTTCTTCAAGACACGGCGGGAGTACTACTTCCTCGATTGGAGCTGAGGTTTTCTCGTTCCCTACTATTCTGTCCTGGTCATGCCCGATAAGCACCTACTAGAAATGCTGCCTTAACACAACCAAAATTTCCTGCGGGTCAGTAACTACGTTTCCCTCGCCTTTCTGAAAGCAGCTGTAGTGCTACACATATTAAATTAATATCCTGAAACAATTTCCTCTTGCTTCCAAATTCCCCTTACCTGATTGTATCAGAAATTTTTTGTACGGGATTCTATTAAGAAAGAGTCGTAAAAAACGAAGCCAATGAATTTGACGGAATTTAGTCAATAAAAAAATTGAGTCGCCCACATGGACAGGCGTCGTTACTGTAGCACATGTTTCATCATATTACAGGGACAAATTTAAAAGAAATCCCATCTTCTTAATTCATAAAAGTCCTACACTAAAAGAAGGGAGTTAATGTTGCAATCCTAGTGATTTCTCTTGACACGCACTCTCACCCATTGATTCAATTCAGTAAATTATTTTTACTTATCATAAAATAGTCCTCCTAATGCAAAAAGGTTCTAGAATATTTGGTCACAGTTTGTGTCCTGGTACGGTATCTTGGTATAATTTCGACAATCCCAACATTTTTTTCCCGATCACTTTCTACAATGCCTCGATAAAATGATTATTATTATTTTATCAACAGAAACATAATTTAATTTTCTTGATGTTGGTTCACAATTATAAATAAAAAAAATCAGCTGGAAATATATTATCACAGGGGTAATAATGTTACAAGCGGCAACACTAACGTATAGTCTCCACACCGAAAGCGCAACTCCTTTCAATTTCTCCCATGGTAGATTTCAGAGCTTTTTCAAGAAATTTTATTCCTCTTGGGTCCATGCTTCCAGTCGTACATGTGACGCTTAATTATATTCCCAATCGTCCGGCAACAGGCTTAGGGCAATGTAGCTGATTGTGGCCACTAACCTTCCAGTTATTTGGACAGTCTTTGCTCTCTTCGGAAAACGTTCTTCGGGTGTAGTCCATTGTTCATCAGTATTCGTCAGTGAACATAAGGTAACGCAAAATTGCACTTTTACGCCAACGTCAACGTCTACGACAGATCTGAAATGGTATTACGGGTGTGCTTGTTGTACGAAGCGAACGAGGCACTCATGACACAGGCAGCTTTTTCTTGCCCCATATTTTAGGGAGGATATAACCCATGCAATCTTTTGATGCCTACTGCTTCAGCTATTTCGAGCACCTTTATCTTGTGTACATATACTCCGTAATAGTCATTTATCGGGCACCTAGAAGTAGTTCATCAAAGACCGATGTGCGGTTGAAACTCGTTACATCCGTTTTTGACGGCCACAAATGTCCGAACACAAGAATCTAATAACTGACTGAAATTTCTCTTTTTCCATTTTTCTGACATCAGAGAACATGCCAGCAATCATTTCGGCTTAAATCGAATGTACGAAAGTAGCACCATCAAGTAGTGAGGCGAAATAATAAGTCTACCAGGGCTAAGCCTCAGTATTTCGTATATGAGATTTCGATTCTTACATGCTTCGTTCTGTTCGTTTTGTAGTTTTTTTTAATAGCAGATTCTTATTTAACATGGTAAGACCTAATTTGTACAAAGACAGAAGAGAGTATTGCTTGACTAATGTGGTGCTATTGGAGTTTTGTTGGACACTTGTAAATTCATCCATCGAGGTGGCTAGGGCACGAAATAATAAGAAAAGAATGACTTTAAACATTTAATATAAAAAAGAAAAGTGTGTAGTGGCAACAAAAACGCCAATACATCAAGTGCTACACCATCATCAAGATAGTTCTCTGGTTTTCTTTTGCACTACACTTCCATTAAAAATATTTTAGTTTGTATTGACGCTGGTAATTGGTTTACAACCGACAGCAGCGCCAATAGCTTAAAAAAAAAGAACTAAATATAACTAGAGTGACGTGTTACTAAAAAGCTCTTAAGGAGACATGAAATTGTCACATCCTATAAGTTTGTGTGTGTATGATGTATGTCGTTTTAAGTCTATGAACTGATGTATAATTCAATTCAATTACTTCCCCCTTATCAATTGTTGAACTTTATTGAGAAAGTTAAGCTTTTTGTCACTCAATGACTGCAAATGCAATTGGGTTTGAAAAGTGAGTACTTGAAATTTTTGCGAGGGAAATAAATTAAGAGGGGTGGGTATGATTAAATTTTGAAACAGGTGATGCTCAAACAATGGTGTTTACCTTTGAAATCATAAATTGCACATTTTTAATATCTTTTTTTCCAAGTATTGTCGTATGCTAAGGCAACCAATCTATTGGTGCCTGTGACAAATGCTAGTAATTCAATATTAATTAAACATTTTCATTTGATATCCTTAATAAAAACTGCAATTCTTTTTTTTTTTGATATTTGTGAATGTATATTTGTATTAAGTTATGTAAATCAATTCATGAAAATAAATGTGTCAAAAAATACACTGTAAACGGAGTGACACCAGAGATCAACTTCTTTAACAACTATTATTCTTCTCTCACAATTAGAGTAAACCTACAGTTTATAGCCGACTACTAACCGCAGAATGAAACAAATTGAAAAAAAAGCCGGTGCCGTGAAAAATTCGATATGAACACATGATTCGTCGCACTTCGCCATAAGTTCATTCTGGGTTTTATTTAACGTTTACGTTTAGTTTTGTATAAAAAACGGCTTATCAACATCTTGGTTTTAAGAAATAAGCATTCAACTATTGATCAAAGTCTTTTGTTCAGCCGCATTTCTTATAAAGTTGTTGATAAAAATTGCCATGTAGGCCTAAGATATAAACTTTTCCAATCTCTGCCTGTAAGATCTTCCTTTTTATTGATCAAACAGCTTCAAATATGATCCAGCTGGCCAATTCTACAAGAAAGCTCTGTTCTGCTCCTTCCATTACTTGCGAAAAAGACCCCGAGATATTCCCAAGCTTTCTTAAATACCTCTCGTAGAGTGAAAAGCTGGTCGGTTGTACTTCTGCTGGCACGACTCAACCATAGCTCTAGAAGGGGCCTCCAACATTTTAGCGTAGACTTTACCGGAGAGACTTGTACCCCTGTAATTAAATTTCTCTCCATTGTCAATCTTTTTGAAAGGAAGAACAATCACTCCAGTCTGCCAATCGACATGTGTCTCCCCATATTCCCCGGCCACCTTAATGATACGAGAGAACCACAAGACTCCCTCTTTACTAATTGCCTAAAGCGAACTTGCCAACTTTTAGCGATTCAACCACCAAAATGATTTCTCTATCGTTCGACTATTCTCCGTCCTACTTAAGACAACACGTCTGTCATCCTAAGTGCTCTGTTTGGGATTAGGCAGCTCCGAAAAGTGCTCACTGCACAAGATGTCCACCTCATTGGAAAAAAATGGTGAATTTGACTCCTTCGATGATGCTGAACTTCCTTCCTCTTTTGAGCAGGGTTATGGTCGCTTTTTAAATTTTCGCCGAAGACCTTTCGAGACGTTTTTTTGACTGCTTACACAGTCAATTTCCAAGTTTTTCGCGACTCCGTGTACAAATCAGAAGAAACAGAGTTCCCCAAGAGAATTCAGTCCTTATAGCTTTTCTGCTCTTTGATGATTTCTTGCGCTCCGGATGTTTTAAAACACGCAGTTCTTTTCTCCCCAACAGCCGCTACATTAAGTCGATTCACACACAACAGCTGTTTTAAACAATCGCCATTTGGATTTGCTCAAAAATTTGGGATACGTGTTGAGCAAAATGTTGCCACACCCCATTGTCCTGTAGTTTCTACCACCGTATGTGTGTAACTACTTTTGGTTTCCGTTTTGAAAACAGAACCTTAAAAATGTGATAGTGGATCAGTCCAATAAGTCTTCTGTTGATAGAAAGAGGAAACATTTAACGATAGTATCTTAAAACACTTGAAACCCCTTAGAACTATTCAAAATATTTGTTTATGTGTAAAAATGAGTACATCCCCAGATATGTATGTACATTTTAATGAAAAAGCCCTCACTGGTGATAGGACAAAGTTTGTATTTCAACGGATATACATGAACAGAAAAGTTTGTCTATCATTCTATTGCAGCATGGTAAAGCTTTAAGAGGACGAATCTGATCGGAAAGTAGTTGAATGTGCACTTAAGAGATAGCGATGACGTGCAAACATCTGGGATTTTCACATTTTCCCTGACAGCGTAAGCGGGTACGATGAACACTTAAGTGGATTTCCACTATCTCTCTACCAGATTGTTAGCTGTCGTATTTATCTTCACTTGAAAGCAGCATTGCAACTGAAAGCAGGTAATTGTAGGGTTTCACTCTACTGAGTGATAAAATATTGACTGACAGGCCGTAGATACAATGCAACGTGTTCACTGAACGGTTAGCCAATTAGACACTTTGATTGTCCTTTAGTAAACTGCGAAAATTCATTTGTGTCACATAATTTGAAGAGAAGCGACAAGAGAGAATTTTGAGTACGTTTCAATGCCAACTGAGTGACACAAAGATTAAAAGAATACGCCTGCAGACATTGCCTTGTCAGAAAGACATTTTGCGACGAGCTCATGTGGAATTATGTTTGTGGTGGATAAAGGAAATGTTAGACAGCAAGATTGAGTGATTACGCTTTTCAAAACCAAGTAAACCGAGGCCAATCCCACCTTTTCACCCCGACTAATTCAAATGATCGCTATGACAAAAAGGAAACCTTGAGAGTTCCTAATGTTCTTACGTGTGCTTTCGGGTGTGTGTGCAAACAAGATTATCATGCAAACATCTACGAGATTACACGGAAATTAGCCAGAACGTTGGATTAAATGCTGAGACGAATTATAATGTCGGAGGGTGTTAATGCGTGAAATTTGGAAGAAAGTTGACATGTTCCACGCACATGCACACAACAATGGGCCCCTTTTGTGTTGGGAAGTATAGCTTATGTATGTCCTGGGCGGATTGTTCTTGAATATATTATCCTTTGTTTGGGTAAGGAACATGTCAATATCTGCGTGACACTTGAATATGCTCGACGCCCCTTCAAAATAGGGATATTTCTTTGATGAACAAATGTTCATTGTTCACACTATCTCAAAGCATATGTTATGTATGTAAAGCTTACATTTTGGGGTGCACTTAAGAAAATTAGGAAAAGGAACAAATATGAAATAATGGCAATTGAATATCACTGGTGCCAATATTCCTCACATTATGTGGGGCAAACTGTGAAGGTTAAAATATATTTAAGTGAAATCATTTATAATGAGACTTCTTTATTTCTGAAATCTACCGTGGGGTAGTTTGTCGACTCCTTCGCTTTACAAACTCGAACTGGACTACCATTTGTCTTCCTTTTTCCCCTCCTCCACCTTGAGCAGCTGACAAATGTCAGAGAGAATGATATTTCATAAAAAGTTTCACGAAATTAATGTCCTTATTAAACTGTCGACTTTCTTCGTTGCTGACATACATATATAATACGAGTTGAAAATGCCAGACTACAAAAAACTATAAGCCTCTGGAATAATGGACAATGATTCCGGATTTCCAATTAGGAGCGTCAAATCGGCAATGGCATAGATATGACAACAAATTCAAGCAAGTCTTTAACATGAGCGATATTTTAAACGAGAGTTAAATGGCTACCCTTTGTGCACACTTTTAGTAAACATTAAACAGTACACATAACAGATATGTTGAAACCATCGATGATACTTATTCTATTCTTATCGCAGTAGCACAGAAAATGTTGCTACCTCTGATCCTAGGAACTTTGCTGACTGAGTCTACCTGAAACTAACTGAAGGTTCGATGCTGTCTGCTCTTACAATCGAAACAGAATCACAACGTTGTTAAAAAGCCATCAAAAAGAGGATAATGTTCTGGGTTTTAAGACAACATTTAGGAGAAAAACTTGGCTTGAGGTCGAATGCAGGCAAGTATATGCAAACTGGAGCCGAGAGAAGTTCGTTAGTTCTACGGACAGACACGAACATTTTATCAACCTTTTGAAACGCATAATTGGTCGATGTAAGCTCTGAACCAAGCCTGTCTGAATGAAGCCGGACAGCTTGTAGCAGAACCAGTTAATGCTGAAAATTTGGAAAAATTATTTCTGCAGACTGTTAAACGATGATGGCGAACCAAATACTGCTGTCAGGCAGAATTCCAGATGATTTGACTGTGGCTTAAAACTTAATATCGCGGGCAGAGTCGAGTTTATTGTACTGTGTTGCTTGGTCTGAAGCATGTTGTTCACCCTGCTGATTCAGGACAGGCGATCAGGGGACTTTCCCGGCTTAGTGTGGAGCTGCATTCTCAACCGGATGCTGCGACCCATAGAGTTTAAGAAAGGTTAAGAAAGGATTGTTCTTAAAGCACTTAAAGGCACTTGGGTAACTAAGGCGTCTAGTCTTGCATTATCTACAACTCTTGGGAAAATGGACCCCATGATATAAGCCGTAACGGCAAGTAATCACGTAAAACTAAATCCGACATCCTTCAGGCAGAATTTCTCGACGAAGATGAGCAAACGCTTCGTTTCCCAACCTAGACGAAGTCAAGATGACAATATGGAGACAGAAATTAAACAAAACTGCTGTAGCTGATGGACTATACGCAAAACCCGCAAATGCAGATGGTCTGGGTGGGTGCACCTGCTCATCTGTGAGATATGATCGAAGGAGGAGGCGTAAGAAAAAGGAAATTTATGTAAAAATTTGAAATAATTCCTAAACATTCACATAAGTACTTCTCGGAGCTATTTCGTCTACCATCTCACACTGCTAACATTGCTTTGGTAAAAGAAGAAAGACCGCAAACAACTTAGGATGGGAAATTGAAGGTTAGCTAGTGAGGGACCGTGTTAGCTGGAGTGGCATGTTGGGGTTGAGGTACAGGTCCATTCCACACTGTAATGAGCTCTTAAAAGAAGAAATGAGAAATGAAATGAAACGAAATCCGGCCCAGAACCAAACTTGTGTGCTCGTTAGATTAAGCAAATTAGGCAGATCGATGATCTGATAACCACTTGGTGTCATCACTGAACATTGCGCCATTGACACCCGCAAACAGATAAGGTATCTTCTACGAACACTTTTGTAGTAGCTGTAGGGATGAAGAGATGAAGAATTCATCTCCCATCTCCTCGGTTCGCATGTAGCCTTCTCTAGATGAAGAAAAATCGACTTTAGAGCATACTTCTACGATGAGTGAGCTTAACGATATAAGCATCGGAGAGTGGATCCTCAATACTCGTGGCATCACAATGGGCCAACCTGCCCTGATTTGCAACTCGTGCAACCATCCACTCGCACCATCTACATAACCATATTGTACAAAATCAAATTAACACTTTTAGAAACAATTTCCCATCCATCAAGGAATTTCATTTAAACATTTTCTCATGAGAAAATGGAAAAAAAAAACAAGCAACACTATTTGTGGTCTAGCAGCAATAAGGAAAGTTTCGTTGTTATTAAAAACTTCAGGCGGAAATTCTTTAGAAGTTCTTCCCCGTGGAGAGCTCTATGAAGTGCTGCGTCAAAGGGGTTCTCCTCGTTCTTTATCATCGCATCTAATTTTCCTGGGTTCGTGGGTCGCTATTGTCTTGCAGGAATCTTCTTGTCCACAGTGTACTAGAAACTAAAGGAAACAGCGAGGTACTCATCCATTGTCATCGCATAGTTTTCATTTTGCTGCTTTCCGGTTTATTTTATGGCAAATATTTTCTTTTGTTTGAGTTTTATTTGCTTTTTTTTTTAATTCCCTTCACATACCTGCATGACATATTGTAACTTAATAGGATGGCGACGAGTTTTAATCGATGGCCACTGTGTGATGTTATATGGTTAGTGTGGAAATTAAGTTAAATATTAGACTAAACGGTTTCCAATTCCAATTTTCTTAATCATTTTTGTTTTCGAATACCTTGTTTTTCCGTACATTTCCATATAGTCAAAAATCTTCTACAACTCGCATAGTATAGGTCTAGACTCTTTCAGTGCCGTTCAACAAATTGATTGAGGTTACTTTCCCTCTGTTCAGGCTATCGGGAGAGACTTCTTTACTCCGTTGTCGAGCCGAAGCGGAAATGTCTAGTCGCACTACATGATCCTTCTTCTTCTTCTTCGGATGGCGCTACAGTCCGGGGTGGACTTGGGCCTCAACCAACATGCCTCTCCAGCTAGCACGATCTCTTGCCAGCTGCTTCCAGTTGCACACTCCAAGTTGGTTGAGGTCCTTTTCCACTTGTGTGCGCCATCTCAATCTAGGACGTCCTCTGTTGCGTTGTCCCTGTGGTTCGGATTCGAAGACTCTTCGGGCCGGAGCAGTGCTGTCCATCCGCTCTACATGGCCTAGCCACCTTAAGCGTTGTATCCGTAGACGCTTGACTAGGTTCATGCCGCCGTACAGCCCATACAGTTCGTGGTTGAATCTTCTCCTCCAGATGCCATCAACGCAAACAGGACCAAAAATCGCACGCAGAACTTTTCTCTCGAACAGACTTCCTCATCCGCTTTTAGTAACGTCCAGGTTACTACATGATCCAGTCAGTCTATATATTCGAATTCGTTTGCCTAAGTCTATCTTTTTGTACAGCTCACAAGGTTCACCATTCAATCAGGCCCTTCCGTACAAACGGGATCAAAAATAAACCGAAGAGTTTTACTGTCCAAGTTAACAAGAATATCTTCTACATTTAATATTTTTCATGATTCTGCACTGTGCAGTATGACTGCAGACAGAGGAGAGAAGTTCTTCGACTCACATTCTGTACTTGAACGTATATTGAGATTTTTTTACGGCACCATCACTTTCGACTTGCTTACAACACTCTAGGAATTCTAATTGTCCATGAAGAGATTTTAGAGAAAGCAATAAACTGAAAGTTTCTTATACTAAGAGAACAATGTCACATACAACACGAATAGTTCTGGAAAAAGGAGTTGGTCGTAGAGTGTGACGCCACCCAATTTGTTCTTATTTGGTTTCGCCTAGTCCAAGTCCGGTTTCGGTAAGATCTTGACCGGTTTTGAGGGGCAACGGACGTTTCTCATTCTTCACGTGCAAGGTAGACGAGTTTTGTAGGCAAGTTACAGTTAGACAATGCGTTATAGATATAACTCATCTTTATAAATACTACCCTAAAAATTGATATCGTATAGATCTTTATATAGTATGGATCATGCCGGAGTTTAAATATTATTCTTTAATAGTGTACTTTGCTGACCTGAGCCTTACTGATATTCAAGTTGTCAAGTTGTAAACATATGAAGACTCTAAGGCAGTCTTTCTGGCAAAGTCTTTCTGTAGTTAAACTAGCAAAGAGTATGTCCTCCCTTCCTGTCAGGGGAAGATGAAGGCACTAATCGGCTGACGTTCATTGGTAGTGTTAAACTCTGGTCACCTTTCCTGGAATCTTTCCATATGTCTATATGTCAAGAGAATGCAGAATTACTTCGCTAGAGACATATTTGAGCTTTTTTCAATGTCTTACGCAATGTCTTACATTGCACATTCCTCGTACTGCTGCCCTATTGACTGCAGCTCATCATGTAGTCCAACATGCATTAATTTATGTTTTCTGAAGTTGACAATTTACTAGGTACTTCATGCAAATGATACTCACAAGTACTCTAATTTGAATGATCTTTGGTAAAGCAAGGTCCTTCTTCTAGTTTCTATATCGATAAGGGTTTGGTGTTTTAGATATATAAAACCCTGAACCACAAATTTTTCCACCAACCCATAAAACACACCAAAATTGAGTTCTTGTGGATGTTACGGTGTGTCAATATATCATTACTCCAAATATGGCAGTTTTGATTATTGACGTACCCATTCCACCAAACTCGCTAAGCAAAATTCGCATATGAAAATTGGGATCAACGCCAATCTTGTTTTGGTCCAAATTTGCGCAATTGAAGAGCGCTATCAGGAGTGAAACTGTAAACCTATGTTCGAGACGATCGTACCAACATAACAAAATAAAAAAACAATCGATAACGAATGTACGTAGCCCGCGAAATTTAAAAATTCACCTGATTTTTGGAACAGATCTCGTATACGCATTAAGATTCGAGTACAATTCGGTTGCTCTGATGCAAATAGATTTGTTAACATTTAATTCTCATTGGATTTGTTGCGTGGCAACTTTAACATATCTATTCCAGTTAAACATCTATTTAGCAAATTGTAGTACGGGGCTCAAAAAATGACACTATGTAAAACTATGTAAAAAAACGACACTATGTAAAGCAGCGATTCTATTAGAATTAGTACATATGGAGTCATTACTTGAAAGCTGCACTTTCCGTAATAACAATGACACTAATCGAAAACAATTCAATTCAACATTTCTCACCTTAAGCACACCTCACCAATACGAATGACGAGTACGGTGCCAACAAAACTATAGCAACATATTCTTTCAGTCCCTTTCAGTTGACCACAGTAGTATCGATAGTGAAAACATTAGAGAACCTCCACCCGATAATGTATCAATTTTGGTCAAGAATCCCATTCAAAGCGCGCTTAAAAATTCTGTTTGCACTATTCAAACATTTGGGGATAATAGACTTCAATTATAGTTATTACACTGGACGGTTTCAAACATCTGCTCAACGAAAAACTGTATCGGATATAGTTCTCAGAGTTTGTAAACTCTTAAGTTTGACCATGACAGTATTTTTCATACTCTTCCTCAACTGCACCGATGAGAGTTCTCCAGTTGACTTTTTACTTCAAATGAGTCGCATAACGTGGACAGTTTTTAATACATATGCGATCTCTATCAGTTACTTGAAGTATGGGAGCTCATTCGTGGACGTTCTGAATAAAATTGTCACCATCTTCGAGAGGATTGAGAAGTTAAGCGGTGCGAGGAAATATTTTGGCAGCAGCTTTCGTAGTCTATCCAATATAAGAGTTGCGATTTTTGTATTCAACTTGTTTAGTCATAGGTGGCTAATGTCACGGTTTTATATTTTTGTTTTGACTACAATTTACTTGTTCAGTACTACTTTGATGGAGCTCACGTATTGGGCCCACTTGTATGGGAATCTTATTCTGGAACATTTCTACCTAAATATGATCGACGTCTTACACAGTCTGAGGTCAACGGCACACGGTAGTGCTACAAAACAATTTATTAAGGAAATGATATCGATTTCATATGAAATACACCGAATAAAGGAACATTTCAATACCATCTTTAACTTACTTCACATTTGCTGTTATTTTGGATTGTTTAGCGACATATACTTTATGTATAAGATCTTTCAGACAATTTTGATGCGCATGCTGTATGCTCAAATTCCGGTTGTGGAATCTTTTATTTTTATCTTTACAAATATTGTAACTGCATGTTGGGCATCGTATAGTTTATTTCTTAGCGGGCATGTTGCCGCAAAAGTCGTACAAGCTGAGAGAAATTTTCGCAGGACACTATTGTGGACATTCGGAATACATGACTTGGTGATTCAGAATGGAGATCATCATGATGAGGTAAATATTAGGGTTTAAGTGCATTCAAGAGTGTACACAGTTCAAATCTATTTGTTGAACTAGTTAGTTCTTCTAGTTCATTTAGTTCAGTGATCAGGATGTTGAGTCTTGAGAGATTTTCGTTCGCTTTTCTATACTTTTATGTAATCCAGGTATTGAGTAAAATACAAAAATAATAAATCTTCTTAAAAGTTAATTAGTTCATCGTGACGGAAACCCCAAATATGAATTGTACATTTATTCATCCAAACACATTTATTTCATCATTTTCGACGGTGCTTGTCGTTGTCGAATGCTTGTCTACAGAGTAAGGTACATTTGAGTCTGCTGAACTGAATGAACTAAATTCATTTTGAACTAGTTAATTTTTGTAACAGTTATAACCTATATAAGCACAGTAAATCTTCATAAAATCTGTTCAAAATTTTTTCTTCATCGTTGCTGATACAGGTGGAAATGCTACTGTTGCATCATCATATACAAGATGTTTCCACAACTGTGTTGAAATTATTTCCGATCGATTATAAGCTTTCATTTGACTTCATTGAAAAGGTAACATTTGCGAACGCAATTGTCTGCTTTCAGATTTTTATGGGCGACTGCTTTCAGGCAGCGGAAATATCACCAGGTATACAGACCTTAAGTTTTAGAAAACATATAGGTTTCATAACATTGTCGTTAATTTCAGAGATTCTGGACGCTTTTGGAATTGTTTCACTCAACAAAACACTGATTAATTGAAATGGGTATCCGATTTGCTTGGCGTATATTTAGAGTTATATTTCCTGTGCGGATTGTACATGCAGGTACTCGAATTACGGAATGAACACAAGTGGGATGTGGTGAAATTTTCATTCAATATTTGCAGCATTATTTTTCTTATTAAAAAAGTCAGTTTAGTTGTGAACAAAAAATAAAAAAGTTTGACCTTAATCCCATGTTGAACTTAGTTAATCAGCGGCACAGAAAAAAAGATTAGTTCACGTGTTTATCGTCAATAATCTGACAGGATGAGTGGGAAGAGAGTATAGAGAAGTCCATCGTATACCAGATTTTCACACGCGCCAATTTCTGGAAAAGACCAAAAAAGTATAGATCGAAACCCGGTGCGTATTCGTCTATTGAATGGCTTTAAAGTTCCATGTTTATTTTTGGAGTACCTTTCAAGCCTTTCAGATTGTGAGGGATAAAAATGGAGGACACTCATTGCTACGTCAAGCTCAGATACATAAATCAAACTAGAAGCAGGATCTTCTGTAAGTTCGTTCAGCTGCTGCCTTAAACGAACGACATTGAGGTGACTGGGCGAACATAGACAACTGACACCAAGGCGATTGGCGGAAACTGGGTCTGTCGGTAAATGTGGACAAAGAAATGTTGTTATCAAGGAAGGACGCACAATATCAGGCCCAAACGGCCCACAAGGGACTAGGACCTATCTTCTTCACCAACTACACGTGTTGTGCGTGCTAATGTTTTCTCACGGGTCGAGGGGCCCTACAGGCGAGATTTGAGAAACTTTTCTTAGATTATTAGTACTCTTTGAGTATTGTCAGCAACTTTAAAGAGGTGATGCCGTGAAGGAATGCGAGGTATTCAGTGCGGGAATTCAACCTGGGATCTTCGGCGTGTGAATCGATGCACTTACCCGCTATGCCACGGCGACAACGATGGTTTCCAACATGCGCCCGGTCTCAGGTGCTTTCATCTGTATAGAACGCTCTGGTATTCGCGATAGCTAGAGGTTTGGTTTTTCGTTTCTTCTTGAACCGATGATTTTAAAATCCTCTTGCTTGTTTTTCATTCACTCGATGTGGCAAAGGAAAAGTAGTCGCCGTTTCTTATCTTTTTGGACTACGAGTACATCCACATCTGGTTATAGCTTGTAGAGTTTGCGGTTGTATCCTTCCTCCTTCATTCACGCTCTTCGCATACATTACTAATACAATTTGACGGAATATTTTTTTTAAAAAAGGTGCCAAAAATTCAAATTGTCTTCGGAAGCCTTGCAGAAAACCTTCTCAGAACGGTCAAGGAACTAATTCGTTGATTCACTCTGTGACAAACTAACAAGCAGCAGTCATTAGGTAGAATTACAACTTGCTTGCTGATTTTTCACATCTTAAGACAATTTTTTTCGACTTCAAAAATATCTAATTTGTTGATTAAACGAGAAAATGAATATTCACGTCGGTTGGGGGGATGCTAAAAGGAACCTGTTGTGCTTTTGTATGAAATATTAATGCTCTCCTGCCATTGTATTTCCTAAGGAAACGTTCAACTTATCATTTATGTGGCGCAGAGACTTGCTCGTCGCGGCAAATAATTTATCCAAGCATATTCAGATACAGATGCACGTAGCATATGTGTTTTCTTTCGTGCGTCTTAGGCAGTTTTGCATTTTATTACAATGGGGGTATTGACATTTGGATAACTCATTCAAAACGTGCGGAAAATTTGGCACAAAGAAAATATGAAGTTTTTATGGGCTACTTATGTAACGTTCAAATTACCAGACAGACATTCACACACATGATTATGTTGGTCCTAATCGACAAACTGTTGCAACAGGTTGGCTGAGTAAGAAGGCGAGGCAGGGGAGGAAATAATTCGATTTTGATGGAAACGAAGGAAGATTTAAATTTCTGCGTAGGTATCGTTTCAATTCATCTGTAGGCAAGAAATTCGATATTCGATTTCGAGGAATAATTAACTTGTGTAAACGTTGATCTCAAGTAACTTATACTGAGCAAATGCAAGTTACACTTGAGCATGGATGGTTTCGTTTGAGAATTTAATACAAGACATCCAAATATGTACCAGCTGCTATGCCAGAAAGCAAGCCGAGTATCAAATATTTATATCACATGCATATTTACATAATTTCGTGACGCAAACGGATTGATTGTGTTCGGTATACAGAAAATCCTTCCAAATACTGAGCATTACTTTCGCACCAATAATATTCGGCTTTGGCGTTAATTTGGTTGGCTGGACGGGTTTCACATATCATCATCATCACATGCATCACCAGCAGCAATCGGATGCAAAAATTACTTCCTTTTGTGGCGTCCCAGCAGCATTTCGGATATGCAAAGCCGCTATTCGACGTCTCTCGGCTTGAGTTCATGTGGAACCCAAATTCCTTGCTTTTAGATATATCCAGCTGCGTTTAAATGTTTTGAAATGACTGCTTGAGTGACACTCAAGGAAATTCTATGAGATCTGCTTGTATTTGGCAACAATCTTCATAGAATAACGTTTCCAGTTCTTAATATTTGAACTTTTTTGGCTGACGTTCATCGTCTTCCAAGTCAAAATCACCACTTTTATATCGTGCAAAAAACGTTTGACACGTTCGCTCAGCTAGCGCATGTTCACCATAAACTTCCACCAAAATACGATGACTTTCGGCGGCAGTTTTCTTCATATTCAAGTAATGAAGAAGAACTCCCCGTAAAAACACTTTTTCAGGTACAAAGTTCGACATATTTGAATGAAAAGTAAAATATTGTTGTTTACGCTTCAAATGAATGACATATTCTGAAATGACTTACAATGACAGTAGCTTTCCAACGCATGTTCCAATGGAATAATAACAATGGAATAATACAAGTTACGCCATCTGTCAAGTATCATAAAGTGGGACTCAAATTTGGTATTGACAATTGTTGTTTCAGTAAGTCGAAAAACGTTTATCTCACTTAGTTTTGTCGTTTGTTCAACTATATTGAACAATATGAAGATGCTTTCCATGATGTCATACCCAACGATACTGAATAAAAATGGTAAAGGAGTTTGATGGGACTCACGCGTTATCAACCTCACGATGAATAGCAGTGCAGGGAGCTGGGAAGGAAGGTTTCTTGAAAAACAGTGGAGACTCGAATGAATTTTCTAACCATATATCAGCAAAAGGGATTTGGGGAGAATGTCTTTTTATGGTTCAATGCGTATATTCTTCAGGAGGCAATGCGTTTCAGTACCACTTCTTGTAGGACAGTGTATCTGAGGAATTCGTAATCAAGCAAAATATTAGAAAGGGGCATACTAGATGTTATTCCCCCCTTCTGAATTTACTTAAGTCCTTTTGTTTTTGGAACAGGTAAGATAGAAATAAGTTGGAAGCCATAAACTATGCCAAGTCTTTGGGTACGTAACTTGAGTGAACTTCCGTTATTACTTGTTTAAACTTGAATTGGATCTGGGAAGTATGAAAAATATTTGTCCAACAATGGACAACTCATGACCTTTGGTATTATAGTCAACGAGTGTAGATTCCTGTCCATTGCAGCATAACTGATACAACCAACCACCTTCAACATTTTAACTCCTCCCCTCACATTCACTCCCGATAACTTGAATTAAATGAAAGCCAAGTAATGGTGGTGCGGATGAATTAATTAACGACGAATGGGTTGTGTACGTAGTTAAACTTTGCGCACGGAACTGCATGCTGCTGGGCAGTCTAATACCTATTTCATTAGACCGAACAACTTTCCCGGAAATGTTCTTTCAGAAAGTTGCTCGTCGACACATTGCCGGAAATTATCCACAGCTGGATGTTTAAGAAGCAAATTTACTTGAATCAACTTTCCTCGGAAACCACCCCCTCCTATACGTAGGTAGCGCACACATTTGAAACGTTATTGTAAAAGTTCTATTGTTTGTGCTTAACCATTAACTGCAATGATTTTCAAGTGGTTGACATTTCTCTCCACCTGAATGAATGAGTTGGGCTGCGATAAAGTTTTTGTTGAGTTTGTCTAGTGAAAATGGCTGTTGGGAAAGTGAAGAAACCGCAGAAGTAAAACAAAAGTTCGAAAACTTAACTTCATTGGGAATGTCTGCTGGGGAGTAGTCCCTAGCGTTTACTGAATTTCCATTGAATACAAAATTAAAACGCTGCGGTATTAGTTACTGTGTCAAATGAATAAGCGATCGATGCGTTCTTAAGTGAGTATAATGTACTCGTTGGTCTAAAATCGATTTTTGGTTTCATTTCGTTTCAAAATATTAAGTAAATTTATTCGGAAAAGCGAAATATTACTGTAAACGTCGTAATATTTTAACTAAAAAATGTGAGTAGGAGAATATGTTTTTTTGGAAACTTTGGAAGATAAAATCACATAAAATAGTAAAGCAAGCAAGGTTAATTTTGAAAATATAATAAAATTACTTATTTCATATTTTTCGCATGTATTATCACTTTTTAGTTAAGAGCAAACGTTCTCATTAATTGAAATACAATACAATATGATTTGAGTGACTGGCTCGGCTGGTTTCGCAGTAAGCCAGTCTGCCGGTCCGATTTCTTAATGCTTTCAGGCTGAAGTTGACGGAATGCGTGGATAATTGATAATTTCTGGTTTTTCACAAAACGAAGAAAATCCAAAGGGGTGAATTTAAAGCAATTGACATCGCCAAGACGGCCGATAACACTAACAATTTGGTGCCCGAAAAACCAATATGCGCACAATGTTGCATGAACCAGAGGTCGTCCGAATCCGGGTCTTCAATTTCAGTAAAAAAAAAAACAGTTGATTAACATGGCTCCGTAACGCCCACCGTTGAAATGGTCTAATGGTAAAATGATGCGACCACTCACTTAAGCTGCAATTGCCGGTTGTCAAAGCGCCAGATGTGAAACTTTTGTTTGTAAATATAGCCGACGAGGTGAAAATATGATTCGCCGAACATCGTTGTGCAATTCATATGTAATTCATTCAATTTCAATTCATTCAATATGTTCTAAACTAGTCAATGTCAAAACGCTTGGCTGAGTGCCATAAATTGCTGAGTTAAGTGAACTTGGAAAGCGAATAATCTTGGATTCTTGTGCAGTTTTCACCTCAGGATAGAGAGTGTGGTGTTAAGCTGTTGGATCGGTGGCGAGTTGGTATTTATGAACTGAGGTTCACACTCTTGGCCATATCGCATACAAGTCTTACTAAAGGGTGATTTTTTAAAAGTTATAGGAAAGTTTAAAAAAAAAATACATAAAATTCAGAAAAATTCATGAAATCTTTACTTGAATCGATAGTACGGTATAATTGAATGTTTGAAGTTTATTTTATGCAAATGTTGACCCTGACCGGTCCTCAAATTGTCCATCCGCTTATTCCAATTTTGGCATACTCTTTCCAACATTTCTGCCGGTATCTCACGAATAAATGCTTCAATGTTGTCTTCCAATGCGTCAATTGAAGCGGGCTTGTCTGTATAGACATGAGCTTTAACATAAAAATAATAATAATAATAATTGAGTGGCACTACAGCCCATAACGGACCAGGGCCTAGCTTCTACAACAACTACTCGTGTTGTGCATGCTATTGGTCTTCACGATTAGAAGGGATCTACAGTTTTTTGCCGATTCCGAACGGCGAGATTTGAGAAGCTTTCCATAGACAATTAATATTTTTTGAGTGTTGTCAGCAACTCGAAAGAGGTGGTGCCGCGAAAAAATGCTAGGTGTCCCGTCCGGGAATCGAACCCAGACTTTCTGCGCCGCAGTCGATGCACTTACCACTGCGCCACGGCGACAGTGGTAAGTGTCAATAGGAAAGTAAAATCCGTCGTAATTAGCCAAATGTGAAGTTATTATAATGACCTTCATGTTTACCAATCTTAAACGTTATAGAAAATGTACGGGAAGAGTTAACTCTCAACGAAGGAGGAAAGCAAGACGACTTTCTTTTCGGGTCAATTAAGATAGCTTGACCAAAAATGGCCTTGAATTGCATAAAAAGCTTGTAAGATCCTCTTCCAGACAGTGTTCTGAAGGTGATTTCAAACAAATAATTTGGCCTTCGATACCATCTTCAGATTTGTACTTTTCTTCAAACTAAGCAGCTTGAAGTCTGTCAACCAAAATGCTAAGAGAAATAAATAGAAAAATAAATGAAAGCAGTTAAACAGGTATTTGGGATTTATACAAGGATACCTTTCTCCTGTTTCTGTTCTTGTTGAATTTGTACCATGAGGAAACCACTTCGTAATTCTATGAGTATCTTTAAAATTGGTTCTTCTCGTCAAAGATATCGAAATATTAGCGAAAAGTCTAGGTATTGCACAAATGATAAGCTGCAACAATACTACGACTTATTGAATTTTCTCTTGTAACTCTAGGCCCCATGGGATGGGATCCACCACCATTTATCTGCTTGATATGAGGTGAGATATGAAATAGATAGACAGACGGACACATTAAAAAATAAATTGGTTTAGTTTTTTGAAAAGGAAAATGCTTTCCGAACTGTGTACCTCAAGACACATTCCTTCACTACTTCTATTTTGTCAACAGGAAACTTCGGAAATTGGATGCCTTCTCAATGGATTGTGGTCCCTTCACAGGACCCAACCACACTGTTATCACAATATTAATTGCTTTTTTTTTTTTCATTTTTTTTTTTTGTTTTTAAAAGCTCATATCTAAAGAAATTCAATTTTCCCAATCGATCAAAGTAATCAAACTGCTCGCAGTCCTTTGTCAACCAGTCCAGCCTCCCCGGAGGGTATGCAACATACGAGTAGTTGTATACGACACTGTGTATTATACATCCAAGGAGCAGAATTAAATCATTTAAGGAGAAACCTCAGGCCATAAAATATAAATCGATCAATTTCACGAGAATCTCAGCCGGGTATGGGGTGGCTTGAATGGATCTCCTCCATGTGGGTCCATCTTCAGTGAATTCTGTCAAAAGGAAAAGCGAGAGGCCAATGTCCTCTAACCTAATAAAATTATGAGCGTAAGCACATAACCTCGGCCTGTGTGTTTTCGTGCGATAACACCTACGAAGGCAAAATATTCGGTCGAAGTAAAAGTGATAGGTTCTCTCGCTTTGATTGAATTTTTATTGCCACCTAGAAGGTATGAAGCACAGAAATAGAGTCTTTAAATTGAAGCTCATATTAGATTCAATTGGATGAACTTAAATTAACGATGATTGTCTCTACTGCCGTGTATCACAGTCATTAAGCTTGGGTTAAAGCAACTGGCGAAATTTAGATAGGATTGCCTGCATTTGACATCCCTGAAAAATCGCATACTTACATCCAAATTTGAAGTATGTTCTGTACTGACACGATGCTCTACTGGATTAAATTCTCAAGAGACTTTTTCGTTCATCAGTTGAACAACTATAATGCGCAGGAGCTGAGTCTTCAACAAGACGGCGCAACTTGTCACAGAGTTCATGCCACAATTGATTTATTGAAAAAAAAAAAAAACGTTTTAGTAACAGCGAAGTTTCACATTACGGACCCGTGAATTGTCGACCAGGATCGTGCGATTTAACGCTGCTTGACTGTTTCCTATAGAGATACGTGAAAAAGCTAGTCTACGCCGATTGTCCGTAAGCGATTGACCATATGGAGGGAAACATTTGTCGCCTCATTGTCGATATATAGCCAAAGGTTTGGAGAAGGGATCGAAAATTTGACCTCCAGATTAGATTACAAATGGCAGAAGAAGATTATCTTTCGAATAAAGTTAATTGCATTTCAATTAAAAGCATTTTTCTTCAGTTACAAAAACGTATTTTGTTAACCATACGTTTCTTTTTTTATTCGAAATTATAAACAATTTATTTTATTTATTTTTTTTATTTTAATGCCCTATTTTGGTTAAATGATTTCGTATCGTTAAGGAAGGCTTTAATACCTGCCAAAGAAAATTTAGCATTGGGCCTTCCCGTAAACCTTGTTTCTACCAAAAAATGCCTTTAGACCATCAAAATTTTTGTGAGTTAGTGCGAAAAATCATATCAACAAAAAAGTAGATGGCAAAACTAGTATTATTTTTTTTACAACAAATATGTGCTCAACATATTTTACCGAAGCACATAAGAACGTGTATTTCCAGCCACAATGAATATAAACCTATCAGCTAAGGGGTGATTTTTTAGCTATTATCTTTTTGGCAATACTAGTTCAAACAGCTGACGCACGTTTCGTGTTTTGTTTCACTGTCAAACATCTTCAGTTTGGTCTATAATTTAACCATGAATCGTCTTACAAACGAACAACGCTTGCAAATTATTGAATTTTATTATCAAAATGCGTGCTCTGTTCAGAAAGCTCATCGCGCGCTTCTTATCATTTTATGGTCAGTTCATTTTAAATCAATGGGTACGTAAATAAGTAGAATTGTCGATTTTGGAGTGAAAATCAGCCAGAAGCATTGCAAGAGCTACCAATGCATCCAGAAAAAGTCACAGTTTGGTGCGGTTTATGGGCTGGTGGCATCATTGGGCTGTACTTCTTCAATGATGATGCGAATCGTGACGTAACTATGAATGGTGAGCGCTACCGTGAGATGATATCCAACTTTTTTTGCCCAAATCAAAAGTTTGACTTGCATGACATGTGGTTTCAACAAGACGGTGCCACATGCCACACAGCACGCGCAACAATGGACTTATTGAGAGGCGAGTTCGGTGAACATTTTTTTTCACGTTCGGGACCGGTCAATTGGCGGCCTAGATCGTGCGACTTAACGCCTTTAGACTATTTTTTGTGGGGCTATGTGGTCGCCGTGGCGCAGTGGTAAGTGCATCGACTGCGGCGCAGAAAGTCTGGGTTCGATCCCCGGACGGGACACCTAGCATTTTTTCGCGGCACCACCTCTTTCGAGTTGCTGACAACACTCAAAAAATATTAATTGTCTATGGAAAGCTTCTCAAATCTCGCCGTTCGGAATCGGCAAAAAACTGTAGATCCCTTCTAATCGTGAAGACCAATAGCATGCACAACACGAGTAGTTGTTGTAGAAGCTAGGCCCTGGTCCGTTATGGGCTGTAGTGCCACTCAATTATTATTATTATTGACAACGCCCAAGGGGCACTAATTTTCCAGGATACAGCTAATCGTTTAGTGTCAGCTAAATCGCTAAATCGTCGTCGTCAGCTAATCGTTTAGTGTCCACTCGTGAGAGAACAATAACAAGCACAATACGAAGAGTTGCTGAATAAAATGCAATTTTTGTCTTTATCCAAGTGAAGCGAAGCGTATGTTAAATGCGAATTTTTACGATGTATTTATACGTCATCTTGGAGAAGCATGTTTATTTATTGGAGGGTATAAATCAATTCGTTTCTTTTTCAAATGATGGCGCCACCTGCCAGTTGTGGGTGTTCTTGGAAGCGATTACCAATTTCATTGGAAAGGTGTAACATTTGCCCGCAATATTCTTTGTGTATCAGTGCCTGTTCTAGACAACGACATTGCTTTTGCCTCTTCGAAAATGGCCGGATTTGTCTGTAATTTTCGTTTATTTATGGTGAATCTTTTCCAATCGATAATTTATGCAGAGCGTGGCTTCAACTCTTAAAAAGTGTCCATTTTAGCGTCGAAGACAAAGAGCGTCTTGGGCAGCCCAAAAAGTTTGAAAATGAGGAATTGGAAGTTTCAATATATCAAGATCCATACCAAGCACAAAGTGAACTCGCAGAATCGTTGGGAGTATCTCAGCAAACAATTTCCGTTCCTTTAAAGAAATTTGAACTTTTTCAATAAATATTGGGTGCCGAGAGATGTCGAAAGGCGATTTTTTTTTCTCGGAACTGGTTCTTGGAAAGAAAGAGGTCCTTTCCAGAATTGTGACTGGAAACGAAAACTGGATCAACCCAAGAAGAAAAACTACTATGCAAAGCCTGATGAACCGTTCCATCATCGTCTACATCGACGGCAGAGAAAAACTTCCATGGATCAAAGGACCAGACGAGTGTGGTTGTGGTGTACTATGAGCTGCTAAAACCAGGCGAAACCATTGATGAGAAATGTTATCGACTACATCTAATGCACGTGAGCCGTTGCGGCCAGAAATTATTGAGAAGCATGATCAGATGATCAGACGCTCGGGCCTACATTGCTGTAGCGGTCAAAAAATACCTGGAAACGTTAAAATGGGAGGTCTATGCCCACCCGCCGTATACTTCTGACCTTGCTCATTCCGAATACTGACTTATTCGATAGATGCAAAACGAATTTAAGAGGCGTCGTCAGTTTGGGCCCAGTTTTCAGAGATATTATTAAAAAAATACCGAAGGGATGGGAAACAGTGGTCGTTTTCGATGGACAATGTTGTGAGTGATGTACTCTTTATGTTCTATTTCAATAAAAAAAAATTGTACTCCCAAAATTCTATTAATTCATACATAATTAGATCGCTAGAAGTGGATGTTGTTAAAAAGAAAATAACGAAACCATGTATGTGTAAGTGGAACTCGATCTTGCACAGTTTATTTTTTAATCCTCTTATATTCTATATTTAATTACTCACGTACGGTGACTTTATCAATACATCCTGCACACCGTTCAAACCAAATTCCAATCTTAAGACAATATCCTAGTATATAACATAATATATATATAATAACATGTTTCCAACGCGTTTCAGTCCTCTCTCATCAATGAATCAAATCCTGATAGCTTTAGGATTTCTTAAAACAAAATCAAAATTAAATCACGATCGTTGAGATCTTGAGAATCAATAGAATTACCTTTTCGTCCGGTTGCGGTCTGAAAGCAATCACTCATAAACTTCTGAAAGCAGACAATTGCATATGCGAACGTCACATTCTCAAGAAAGTCAAAAGAGAACCGATGATTGATCGTGAACAGCCTGAAAACCTTCGTGGACAGATCACGGACGTGATGATGCAACAGATGCATTTCAATCTAAATAAAAAAAACCATCGGCATAATTTTCGAAGACAGCAAGTATTACTACTTTACCTCACGCTGGCGCTCGATATCCTGCAGAAACAAAATATTCACTCCAAATATCAACAGCAATGTCCTTCGAAATGTCTTCTCCGTTTGCAGCACCGTTTCAACCACATGTCCGTTAAGAAATAAATTAGAAGATGCCCAAATGCCAGATAAGATAGTTCGTATAATGTAGACTCCAACTTTTATGCTAGAAGCCTTCTGTCCATACAGCTTGGTCACCAGCAGGAACTGAAAGAGCCTGTACATGAAGAAGATGTCGTTGAACATCCCCAGGTAGCAGATGATATGAAGGGAGTTGAAGAAATCGTTAAATTTTCCTTTTATTTGATGTATTTGATATGAAATTGAGATCAATTCGTGGGTGATCCGCTTGAGGCTTTCCCCTTCAGTCACCGTACTCAAGCTCTGCAGAAGATCAATCATCTTCAGGTAGAAACACGCTAGCACCAGATTCCCATACAAGTGGGCCCAATACGTGAGCTCCATCATAACAAAACTTAGCAGATATGTCGTGCAAAGGATAACATTCGTCAGCCAAGACTCTAGCCATGTGTGGTTGATTATTGAAAATACGAAAATCGAAATTTTTATATTGAATAGTTTTCGGAAGCTACTCGGAAAGTACAGCCTCTTGTCGGTTAATCGTTCAATCCTCTCAAAGACATCGACTATCAGATTGAGAGTGTCAACAAACGTGTGTCTGTGTTTCATGTAGAAGACAGAGAACACAAATGTATTTAAGTAAGTCCAAAACATTCGAGTAGTCCTGAGAATATTATTAGTTATGGAAATATTTTCATTGTATACAATGCAGATTATGTCAAAAGCAATTATGAAGAGGGTCGCACTCAGGCTGCAAAACAAGAAAAGTGTGAGAACAACACTCGATGTGCTCTGCCTTAGAACAGAGATTCGAAATCGCCTTCTCCGACCGTCGTATGTGAAGTTTAATAACCCGAAAAATTGATAGAGCTTTAGCAAAATTTTTAAACGATATTCGAGATTGATTTTCGATTCATATTGATACATTCTTAAGCGAATATAACTTTTCGTTTTGACACTTTACTGGCAACTGAATTGCAATGAACGTCACCGTGCGGACACAGCTTAAGGTTCAAGGAATCTACCCTAGCACTCAATTAATATATCGTGGTTTTTGATGAGTCATAATAGTTGATGTCAACGTACTAATGTCTGGCAATTAAGTTCAAGACTCAAACATTTATTACAAAAACTAATAAATAAGTAATTTGACTGGTTGCCACATATTGTATCAACATGGCGACTGAACAACCTAATGTCCTCTTGTTCCTTTAAAATTGCTTTTCATATATAACGGGAACTGCATGACTGTCCTTTGGCTAGAAGGTTGCTTGTGAGTATGTCTTTCATACTAGAATCTGTTCCATTGTGCCTTATTAGGGTGTTAGTTGTACAGATTTGTAGAACTTCACGAGTCCTCCTTGTATATCAAGAGGAGTTCCACTGGGTGCATGAGTGGCTTACAAATCAAAATATCACATTCTTCCAGTAAACTTCAATGTAGAACAATTTAGTAGTATCTGATGAAATGTTTAATTTCATCTGGTGGCGTTTGGGATATTCCATTGACTCCATCTGCAGGTGCTATAAGCACATTCTTTTAAACAAACGTTCCCGACTTTTCATGTTTTTTGGCTCTGGACCGGGATCTTCCAAACCAACGTCGTTTCCCCCTACATCGTCAAATAGCCCTTAAATGTTTCTCACTGTCAATGACGCGTTTTGTCCCAGTTTAAATCCTTAAAGGATTCGAACTAGTGACATGACATCGCCAGTTGACTAACAGTCCTTCTCCCCATGTGTGCAAAATCTCAGACGAAGACGTTTGACTAAATCAGCTCGAATTTGAGAATGTTTTTGGGTCATAGTTGTGTCGTCCATGTGTTTTACATGACCTATCCATCTTAGGTGTAGTTTGTATCCGAAGACGCTTGACAATGGAATCGTCGCCGCAAGACTCGAACAGAAAAGACCAAGAGTTTCTGCATTCGCTTTCAATAGCTTTGGAGCCAAGGATGAAGTAAATATTTGGCAGCTCCAGTACATTGTTCTTATTTAAAATGACATGAAAAGTCCAATTTGTGATGACTTTTTTCGAGAATTGTTGTGTATTTTGGAAATAAATCGCTCGAGGTGGTGACTAAACGTTTACTTTAATAAATCAATTGTCACGAACTGTGTAACACATTCCGCCTTCTTGTAGAAAAAGCTCCTGTACATTAGGATTGTTCGACTGATGATTGAAAAAGTAAGTAATCATGACGCTATAGAGGTCACTCTTAACTGGAACAACTTTTCCACCAACCCATAAAGGACAGCAGTCACTTTTTGTGATGTAACCGTATCTCAACATTCCATATACGGCAATTTTTATTCAACGAAAAGTGAGTTAAACATAATTCGCGGACATAGTGAACGGTTCGTATTTCGAATAGAACCATTATTTAAAAAAAATGCCTAATTATGGAGCGCTGTTCAGGCGTAAGTCTTCTTCTTCTTCTTCTTGTGGCGCTACAGTCCGGGGTGGACCTGGGCCTCAACCAACATGCCTCTCCAGCCAGCGCGATCTTTCGCCAGCTGCCGCCAGTTGCGCACTCCAAGTTGGTTGAGGTCCTTCTCCACTTGTGTGCGCCACCTTATCCTGGGCCGTCCTCTGTTGCGTTGTCCCAATGGCTCAGATTCGAAGACTTTTCGGGCCGGAGCAGTGGTGTCCATACGCTCTACATGGCCTAGCCATCTTAAGCGTTGTATCCGTAGACGCTTGACTAGGCTCATGCCGCTGTACAGCCCATACAGTTCGTGGTTGAATCTTCTCCTCCAGATGCCATCAACGCAAACAGGACCAAAAATCGCGCGCAGAACTTTTCTCTCGAAGAGACCAAGGGCATCCTCATCCGCTTTAAGTAGTGTCCAAGTTTCTGCGCCATAAAGTAGGACTGGGATGATTAAGGTGTTATATAAAGCAAGCTTAGTCTTTCGAGAGAGGGCTTTATTACTCAATTGCCTCTTGAGCCCAAAGAAACAGCGATTGGCAAGAGTGATTCTGCGTTTGATTTCGGTACTGGTGTTATTGTCCCTGTTTACTGCGGAGCCGAGGTAGACGAAGTCCTTGACTACCTCGAAGTTTCTGCTGCCTAGTGTGACGCTCTGTCCGAGACGCCGATGTTGTGAGTCCTTCCTTGATGACAGCATGTACTTCGTTTTGCCCTCATTTACCACCAGACCCATTTTAGCCGCTTCTACTTCAATGCCAGCAAACGCATCATTGACGGCTCGCTGTGTTCGACCAATCACGTCAATGTCGTCGGCGTAAGCTAGCAATTGAGCTGACTTTTGGAAGATCGTACCTCTGGTGTTGACCTGTGAGTTACGCACGATCTTCTCAAGGATGATGTTAAAGAAGTCACATGACAGTGCGTCGCCTTGTCTAAATCCTTTTTTGACATCGAAGGTCTCGGTGAGTTCGCTACCGACCTTGACGGAGCAGCGAGAGTTCTCCATCGTCATCCTACACAATCTGACGAGTTTGGTAGGAATGTCAAAACTAGACATGGCATTGTATAGCTCGTCTCTATGCACACTGTCATATGCGGCCTTGAAATCGACGAATAGGTGGTGAGTGTCGATTTGCATTTCTTGGGTCTTTTCCAGGATCTGCCGTAGTGTGAAGATTTGGTCGATGGTGGACTTCCCTGGCCTGAAACCACACTGATAAGGACCAATCAGGTTGTTGACAAACGGTTTCAGGCGTTCACACAATACGGCAGAGAGGATCTTGTATGCGATGTTAAGGAGACTTATCCCTCGATAGTTGGCGCAGTCGAAGGGGTCTCCTTTCTTGTGGACCGGACAGACGACACTGAGATTCCACTCATCGGGCATGCTTTCCTCCGACCATATCTTACAGATGAGCTGGTGCATGCGCCCAACCAGGTCATCCCCAGCCGCTTTGAACAGTTCTGCGGACAGTCCATCCGCTCCAGCAGCTTTATTTGACTTCAGTCTCGATATTGCTATCTTGACCTCGTCTAAGTCGGGGGGACGGAATTCTTGTCTATCATCGTCCAAATTAAGTGGAACATTCTGCCTAACAGCGGGATTTGGGTCGTCATCGCCGTTTAAGAGTCTGCAGAAATGATCTTTCCAGATTCTCAGAATCGATTGCGACTCTACTACTAGGTTTCCGTTTTGGTCCCGGCAGGCTTCGGTCCGAACCCTGTATCCACCGGATAGCTGTTTCACCTTTCGGTAAAACTTTCGGACTTCATTCCTGCCATAACATCTCTCCATCTCTTCGACCGCGCGCTTCTCATGCTCTCTCTTTTTCCTTCTGAGAAGCCGGTTCTCTTCCCTTCTTTTCTGTTCGTAGAGCTCACGAACAGCTCTCGTTGTCCGATGCAGCGTTGCCTGGTAGGCCTCCTGTTTGGCTGCATGTGCCTGCCTGCACTCGTCGTCAAACCATGGGTTCCTCCTAGGTGGTGGCGTGAAACCCAGAACATCAGTGGCAGCTTCTTTGATGGCTTTTTGACAACGTTTCCATTCTTCTTCTATTGTTAGTGCAGGCAGCGTCGAACTTTGGGAGAGTTTTAGGGAGACTCGGTCGGCAAAGATCCCAGCGACCTGTTGCGATTGTAGCTTTCCGACGTCAAACCGTTTCGGCCTATCTCGACTCCGTTGTTCTCTCGATATCCGAGTTCTTACCTTGGCTACAACAAGGTGATGATCCGAGTCGATGTTAGCGCCTCGGAATGTTCGGACATCGAGAATGTTGGAGGAGTGTCTGACGTCGATCGCAACGTGATCAATCTGGTTGACGGTTGATTGATCAGGGGATCGCCAGGTTCCTTTATGGATGTTGCGATGTGGGAACCGCGTACTGCTCATAGAGAGGTTCCGCCCCGCGGCGAAGTCCAGCAGCCTGAGTCCGTTTCCGGAAGTCGTGTCGTGCAGGCTGTGTTTCCCGATGACGCCAGCAAAGATGTCCTCTTTCCCCAGCTGAGCATTGAAATCTCCTAGAACGATCTTGGTGTCATAGCTGGGGCATCGATCGTATGTTCTTTCTAGGAGATCATAGAACTCATCCTTGCTGTTGTCATCCTTTTCTTCTGTCGGGGCGTGAGCGCATATCAGGCTGATGTTCCCGAATTTAGCCTTAATGCGGATTGTCATGAGGCGTTCGCTTACAGGATCGTAGCTTATGACTTTTTGCCTAAGTCTGCCTCGAACAACAAATCCGCATCCGAATAGGCGCTGCCTTCTCTCCCTGTAGCAGTCGCTGTAGTATATGTCGCAGTTCTTCATCTTCTTTCTGCCCGGCCCATCCCATCGCACTTCCTGGATGGCGGTGATATCTGCTTTGTAGCAGTCAAGGGCCTCCGCAAGTTGTTCGGCTGCACGTGGTCTGTTAAGGGACCTCACATTCCACGTGCAGAACCGAAAATCGTTGTCCTTTGTTCGTTTTCCGGGGTCGTCAACGTTGGATCCGTCCATATCCGAGGCAAGTTGTTGTCTCTGAACTAGGTTTGTTTTTGTGTGGTGAGGGAGTTAGCCTCACGCACAACCTACAGACTGGTAGGCCAGTCGCTGCATACATTGGTTCACCACACAACGGATGCTGTGATGGCTATCCAGGCGTAAGTCTATTCAGATTAAAAAGAAATTAACTGTAATTCACTTGACAGGTGACAAAATGGCTGCCAGATGAAATAATGCTGCCAACTTAAAGTTCTACATCTCTAAGAAACCCGCGTAAGCCAGGCTCCGCGTAAGCCAGGAGCTGAAGGAACTTTTCGAAGATCGTGTTGACTTGTACGTACCTTGGTGAGTTTGTACCATTTTTTTGTGTTGCAGTTTGGGAAACACTGCACTGGACCGCTAAGACTCAAAACTGGTTCATTGTACTTACCAAGCAGTAACCCGCAAGCCTGACTAGTGCGATAATCAGAAAAAGTTAGTAAGCAAATTAAGTTGCAACAGAAACAAGGGCTTCTAGTATTCTGCAGCCATGTCAGGAACCCGAGAGATAGACCTTTGACAGAGGAGTCGAAGCGTTTACACATTACGAGGCTGTGGTAGTAAAAAAAATGTTTAAACAAAGTTTCTTAAAAATCCAATCAACCATTGGGAAATTGCAACAGTCACTATGGTTTTGTTGATATAAACAGAAAATACAGAAATTGCACTTGGACTACTTCTATTTTCTTAGACTCTATATACCTGTTTTTACCTTAATGGATTGGTTGCAGTTGAGGAAGTTGAGGACTTGAGTGTGCATCAAGGACTTATTTTCTTAGTCTAAAGAAAATAAATATCCCCTGACCAATCAACACATTCGAAGGATTTTATAAGCAGATCCTGTAGTCCTTCAATGCCGCTCAATGATTTTGCTCTTTTAAGAAAGATGAAGGCATGATGAAATTTAACAAATTTAAGAAAGAAACACACACAAGGTTAAAACGCCAAAAGGTGTTCCAATTGAAAGCCCTTCATCATTGATTGGTATTTCCTACCCGAAGCATGTTCATCCACTTGACGTCAGCCCCATATATTTATATGTCCGAACGTCCTTGCGCACACACGTTTGTATCCATACCCATGCGATATGCTGAAGATATTTGAAGTGGCCTTCCTCTTCAAATGACCCGCAAATCAATTGCTGCCGCTGTCACTGTCATTTGCATGCTCTCGAATATGTGCCCCCAGAGATTTCACAAACCAAAATTCATGAAGATTGTATTTCTTCTACACACGGCCGTCAATGGTTGCTTGGCGCCTGAATCACACTGCATGTTTATTTTGTCTTCTTAAGGAGACTTTAATTTTTTTGAAATTAATGCCTGAAAAGCAATCCGAATGCAAGCAAATCAGAATTAAAATCGCAAGAATGTCTTAAACTGCTTCTGAAAAAGAGTGGCGCCTCTTTTTTACCCTTCATCCGGCTCTGTATATTTAACGCCTAATACGTTTCGGCAATCCCATTTCAGGTGAAGGCGGCTTCACTTGGCTAGAGTAGTTGCTTTAAATTTGATCTCATTTGACGAATGAAATTGTTCACTTTCGGATGATGTCGTACTCACCTGATCCTTCTGACTGAGGACATTTATAATTGTATTGTGCCGTACTGTAGTGTTTAAAAGCTACAATAGAAATTGAAGAAAACTTTTGATGACCAGCTGAGTCCAATTATTTCAACTTCTGAAACACTACAGCAATTCGTGGTGAACAAAGGCGTGAATAACCAGTGTTTCCCACATGCTCCTGTGTCCCATTACAAATGACACATGCAATTCGTTCGCACACAAACAATGGCGCGTCACCGAGTAGGTGCTCCATTGTTCACAGTCGCTTTTGGTGCTTGTAGCACTTGTCTTTCAAAATGCCTCAGCTGACATTGAATTGCAAAAAAAAAAACACAAAAACTGGGGATTGTAAGCCGTTAGGACTTTTGTGGGCGTTGCTGCATGAACATGTCTGGGGGTTAATTGAAAAGTCACATTTCATCTGTATGGGAGGACAGACAGTTTTTCTCTCAAACACTGAACGAATGCAGCGGGACTTCTATTGTTGGTGCATACTTCTGTTAGGTTGAAAACCACATATCACCCCTCTTTGACAACGTGTCACGTTGAATAGCAACTAAGATGACATGTGTGTAAGTGAAAACAAATCATTCTGTTAATAGGCTCACATGCTTTCAATCGAGTAACGTGGGGGACCCGAAACAGCAGCGGTTGTGTGGTTTATGCAAACGTACGTACATTTACTTTGCGGGTGACTGGATAATTCCTAAACCACGGCAAAGCGTATCGTTGTGACACAGTAACATTGCAAAACCACCACAGCCACAATGCAGGTGTATTTTTTTTAAACTTCGTTCTGAAATGTCAAAGGCTACATTCCATGCAATTCCGGTCCGCTTGTGCACGTAAAATCGCCAATTTTTATTTTTGGAGATCGCAGTCGTGGCTGAAAGCTTGGAGGAATCACTTCTGTGGACTGTTAAGCTGCCAGGCGGAATATTCCTTACAAGGGTAGAAGTTACATCCTCCCGACCTAAGCGAAGTCAAGATGACAATTTCAAGACTGAAGTCGAACAAGGCTGACGAACTATTCTGGTTGGATAGGTATGGCGGGAGAAAAGCATTCCCGAGGGGAGGGGGAGACAAGAAAGAAAACCTCTACAACTGCACCAACTACCGATAAATCATTCTCCTTAAAGTCGCGTACAAGATCCTATTTGTCGTTTTACGGGAACCTTTTACTAACAATCTGTCAGGTCCTTAAATGTGTGGTTTCGGGGGTAGGAAGTCCTCTATAGACCAGACGCTTAATTATGAGTTATAAAACTCTAATCTGATACAAAGAACTATCCTACTTTGTAAATTTACACAGATGGCTCCAAAATGGAAGAGAAATCGGGCTATAAAGTTTGTTCTGCTTTCTAGAACGTGTTCTAAGCAATATCTCAGATAGTCGCCTATATTCAACAGATGCAATCTTAGTTGGATTTCGGTGCATAAGTGTCTCCTGGGCAAGGTAAAAAAAAACAACGATTATGTGGGTGAGAGAGATCCTTTCACAGAATTTAAATGGTTAAAATAAAACTAGAAGACGCCAGCGGAAGGACACATCCCTGCAGTATACAAGGGTGCACTCCTATTTGCAAACCTATTTGCTTTAAATTTATGAATTTAGTGTTTAACGAGAATTCCTTATTCTATCTATTGCTTGAGTGTGCAAACAATTGTTTGAATTGCCATCTGTGATGCTCAACAGCGCGCCTGTCGCTTTTGTGTCGGGGGAATATAAAAAGTTTAAGGATTCGTGGAAATATGAAAAGCTTAGGGATGTGTAAAATAAAAGCCCACAAACAGGGCTATGTGGGCAAGGGCGTTCTGTGTTGGACAATCAGGTCTCCTCCAATAAATTCTCTAAATTAAAGTCAGTAATTCGCTTTTGATCTTCCATAATGGTTTTGTGATGTTTTTTTACAATTTGTATTGTTTTGGGCTGTGGTCGCCGTGGCGTTGTGGTAAGTGCGTCCACCGCCACCCAGAAAGTCTAGGTTCGATTCCCGGACGGGATTCGCATTTTTTCACGACACCACCTCTTTCAAGTTTCTAACAATACTCAAAGAATACTAATTGTATATGAAAGGCTTTTCAAATCTCGTCGCCCGGAGTCGGCAAAAAACTGTAGGTCGCCTCTACTCGTGAGAGAACAGTACAACGCACAACCCGAGTAGTTGTGGTAGAAGCTATGCCCTGGTCCCTTGTGGGATGTAGTGTCACCCAATTATTATTATTGTTTTGGACTGTGACCAGGAGAGCAACTCGTGTGTTGCTTTTCGACTAAGTTTTCCAACTGCGTAATCATTGTAGTTCGTAAGAAGGGAGACGATTTTACGGCCGCTCGAGTGATGAGTATATAAACTCCAGTCAAACATTTATTCAACCAATAACCAATGCACCCCAAATCACACACAACTGGAACGGAACGGGAACTTGTGGAACGGGCTTCTTGTGGCAAAAAAAAAAAAAAAATATCAATGACTAAGGATCTAACCGAAATTGAGAAAAGATGACTCAGTTTCGATTATAAGAGTGCAACAATTGCTATAGAATTGTACGTCTCACAATTCTATAGCAATTGTTGTGACGAAGATAGAGTAGATTAGAGCAGAGATGTAAAAACCTGCCCTGTCTCTTGAAAAGAAGGAAACGATTAGCCGCTGCCTATGCTGCAGTTTCGACGAACTTACTAAAGTCAGTCTCTGATCGTAAGTGTGGGAAAAATAAGAAAACTCGTAAGGAGGGACGAAACTAGCTCATATAGCAAACAGGTGGGGTCGAATATTTATTTAACTCTGAAGTAGAGATAAGCGAAACGCTTGAAAGTTCCAGTCACCGGGGTTCAATTCCGTTGAGGGCTTCAATTGAATGCTTCGGGTTCTACGAGGCACCTCTCTCCTTCTTCTAGGCGGGAAACCAATCGCTGAATTCTGCTACCTCGACAGAAATTTGCATAATCATCTTGTTTCGCATAGATAGCGCCCTCAACTCTTACCTTTTGCCTGGCAACGTCTGGAGTTCCAGCCAAACCTCCACGTTACTCGAACTTAGTATATTTAACTCCAACGTAATATCTGTATTACTATATGGAAGCGAGGCATGGAAGGTGCTGTCGTGACATACGGCCATGTGAAATAAGACTTTATAGCCTTGTAAAATTGCAAGGTCAGACCTAAGTCCACATTTTCGCTATTTTCTAGTGTCACTTTGCAAATGTGTGATAACGCCTTACTGGCTTATGCCACTTTCAAGTTGACTTGACTTTCTCTTAAGAAAAACACGTGTAGGGGGAATGAGGGTCTAAGGGACTTGCAAACCCTCATATTTGGTCACAGTAAAGATTTGGGGAAAGTGCAATATTGAATGCCTTGAACTACCCCAAATCTTATCTGTGGCCAAACAGAGGGATAGTGTGGGGCAACATGCCCCATTTCTATTTAACTTTCATTTATTATAAATTTGGAATGTCAGAACCCCTAGGAAAACATGTAGTATCATCAGTTGCCAGCTACAGCTCTACGTTAAAAAATGCTTGAGACGAATCATGAAGGTTGTCTGGCCGAAATGGATAATGAACGAACATCGCAACAGTGATATAAACAGGGATATAAATGGTAAATGGAGCTTGATGGGTCACACCCTACGTATATCGAGAACGAACATAGCAAGGATGGTTAACACCTTAACAAGTGGTTCTACTACGAATTTCTTGTGGACTAACTATGAAGAAAGTGCACCGAGAGGTCGTCAATTATCAGCCTGTAAGTAAATTCACTGGCGGAAGACAGAGTTGCTTGATCATTCACAGATAGCAAGATCTATAATAAAGTTTTTCGTTTAAAGTACTCTTTCGAAATCAGCAAAAAACGTTCGATTGTTGAATGGTATTCCACTGTTTTCAAAAGAGAACGACGAAGTAGAGAATTCGGGAGGAAATTCAATAAATGTTCAACCCAAATGCAACGAAATCAAACTGTCCGGTTTATGGAAAGCAATTCATCAAAAAAACTTCATTCAAAACCCCATATGTGAGGGTCATGTCCTCATTATAATGACACCTGATCGATTAAAGCAAAAACAAATGCCACCAAAATTTCCCTAATGAGCACTAAACGTCAATCCACTCGAAAATGCCGTGTGCATTAAAATTTATGAGCTTATTAATAAATCTTCCCACAGCACAGCCGCACTCGCTGTTGTTCAAGCACTCTTCGCATTCGAAATCATGAGCTTAAGGGTCGAAACCTGTTTGCAGCATTTGAATTCCATGGAAAATTTCATGGACTTTACTTGCGTTCCAAGGACGTTCCTCGCTAACAAATCCTAAATTGAAAGCTTCTGCATAAATCTCCTCATTGTTTGACATCGATAAGAAGGACTTAGCCTATAATGCAAATAGCTATCGTTTTGTTATGCGGCGAATTCCTGTTTGAATGGATGCCTGCTGTTAAGTGGGAGCGGACAGGGCAATGTCCCGATATTGATTCTCTTTAAAGAGCGAGAGAGAGATTGAGTTTTTACAGATTTTTATATCCACAGAGATTTACTGTATATTTACATGATAAAACTGAGAAATAACGAATTAATCGATTATTAAATTTTCAAGTTTTCCCATGACGACGCGCTTTATTATTCATCTTCGTTGTGCCTGCCAAAGTTATCGCGTAAATGAAGATACGTCAAATGACATTAAGTCCTCGGCTAAACATAATTGATTTCATTAGAACGATAACGGTTTAATTTGCCTCATCCCCATAAAATTGGAACGAACAGGATTAAACGACTTTGGCGGTGATATCGCGCTTAAAATTTATGCGTCCAATTTGCGCCAATTTGAAAATGAACGCTAAATTCAAAGTTATGAAGTTATGATGATGTTTGATGTTTTTCATTTCACTTTACGCATGGAAATTGCTCGTGTTTGATATTCCTGGAAAATTAAGAAGTGCATGAATAACGAGGAACGAATGAATCAATGGATCTTGTAAAAGCAATGCAACTCGTGCATAGGTTTGGGCATAAGTGGCTTCCTGGTGGGTAAGTCAACTAAAAAGTTCAGCAGATGGAACAACAAGCCGTGTGTTAAAGCTAAGTATTCCATTATGAGTTGCAGTTAGAATATTGATTGCGTGTGTGAAGGATGCTATCTTGTGAATTTATGTTTGGTTCCCATATTATAAAGAATGCTCCGAAGAGGACTATGGGTAATTATTACTAACGAAAAAATTAATTTCTATTGATCCAGGTCTTTGAATGACACCAGGGTTGAACACCGTTTAAACATAGCGTCGATAGAATGGCAAATTTTAGCCCGACGTGACTAGACTGCTTAAAGAATGAGTCGTGTGGAGATAAAGAGATGCCTCTACGAAATCGTGCATCGTTCCCGAAAATGACAACTTTTAAATTTTTTCCAGGTCAAACTAAGAGGCAGCCTCAGTTACGGTTACGGCGGTTAACTGTAAATTCTAACAAATATATTGAAATCATCCATTTTGGCATCCATTTTTGTAGATATGCTGCAGCGTATTTCAGACTGAAACTATGGCAATTAAAAACAGTTGTTCTATCAAAGGATCAGAGTTCGAAACACATTTTGGCATCTTAGAGGAAAGCCTGAATATCTAAAGGGGCAGTCGTTTGTCTTAAGGACAAAGCTCTGTCACATAAAGTTGGTTCAAGACACGGCTCACTCAGCAGACTTGATGATGGATCATCATTTGGTTGCATCGGTGAGTTCATGAACCTGCTGAGCAGCACTCTACTTTTTACGAAGAAGTCGAAAATGTTTACCAACCAAATAGATCAATTTGAAATTTGTGCCACAAAGGATAATGAACTTTTTATTTTATTTTGCCACAATTCAAATTTCTGGTAAATTTGAAATTGTTTACAATACCGGATGAAGACATCGCTAAACCAAAGCGAAACATGCTATCAATACTAGTTAATAGAAAAAACGGAAATTAAGTCTCAATTTACATCTTCCGAATTGACGAAGCCATGTTTTATAATCAAAGAAGAAAATGTTTAAAAACACGGGACTCGCAGAGCCAGTGAATAGGAAAGGCATTAAGGTAAGTTGAATGTGCATGCCGTGCTGTATGTTCAAAACAAAAAAAATCTTCTGACTGACTGACTTTCAATGATCGTTCTTCATTTGCGAAGACCAATTTTCAGATGGAGCTGCGAAGAGTAATCTTACCACAGCTGTGCCAAATTTTTTATCGTGTAAGATCCCGTCCTCTTCCATTGTAAAGGAAATTCCCAAATTTTGAAGAAATTTTCATTTTAAAGTAGGAAAATCAGGAGACTGACTCATAAGCGGTAGATATCCAATTGGAAGTCGGAGTTGAACACTGTTGAAGATGAAGCTATCATTGGCAGTGGAAATAAATCTCCCTTCCATATAATACAAGGGGTTTTTTTTTGAGAAAAAATTGGGTCCATGTACTTTGCCGACTGTACGATAATATTGGACGCTGAACAAGCTAGGTACTGGAGAACCAACCAACTTGGAGTGCACAAATGGAGGAAGCTGGCGAGAGATCGTGCTAGCTGGATGAGCATGTTCGTTCAGGCCCAGATTATCCCGGACTGTAGCGCCAGTAAAAGAAGAAGATGATGTCTTGCGAGTGAGTTCCATAACTTCCAGGAAATTTTCTGTACAGTTTCTAGATCTCCTTATACAACTATCCGCAGAGGCAACATTGTTCCTGTTCTTCTGTATGTAAATTCACACTTAAAGCTTTTAAGTTTAAGTGAAACAAATTTTTTTTTTTTTGTGGTCGCCGTGGCGCAGTGGTAAGTGCATCGACCGCGGCGCAGAAAAGTCTGGGTTCGTTTCCCAGCGGGACACCTAGCATTTTTTCACGGCACCACCTCTTTCGAGTTGCTGACAACACTCAAAGAGTATTAATTGTCTATGGAAAGCTTCTCAAATCTCGCCGTTCGGAGTCGGCAAAAAACTGTAGGTCCCTTCTACTCGTGAAGAACAATAGCATGCAAAACACGAGTAGTTGTTGTAGAAGCTAGGTCCTGGCCCGTTGTGGGCTGTAGTGCCACTCAATTATTATTATTATTGAAACAAAATTCAATGTTCATGTGAGACATTTTTCACTTTCACTTCTTAAGAAGCAAAACCTTAATGACCGCTGGCACTGATTTGCCTCTGTTCCAGAAATACAGAAACTAATCAAATAAAGTGTGTTTTCATTTCACAATCGCTTGCGATTCTATCGAACGCCACTCTCATGGCGAATGCTATCCAACTTAATCATCATAACCCAATCATCATCGATTGCCATAAACGAAGCAGTTACCTCCCTTCCTTGAAGATCTCCCCCAACACATGCAGTGGTCACCCCGTTGGACTGTATTATTTCCTACTGGGAATGCTAAATACTGGTGTTCCTTGGATTGTTCCGAACTTAATGTATCCTATGGGCAAACGAAGCAGCTGTTTGTTGTAGCATAAATGTATGCAGAAGATAACTTAGCTGGAATTGTATTTAATAAAGTGGCATTCTGGGGTGTTAATGTTTGGAGCTCGTGACTTTCGGTAAGCACGTACCATTCATGGATGTTATCAGTGTCATTGTTATTGCTATTGCTATGCTTGAAACAACAGATGAGGATACTTCGCAAAACTCACACACCTCACATGCAGGAGTCCATAAAAACACTTTGTTCACGTCTTACTCTTTGTTCTTGCTTGTGACGTATAAATACGTAATGCTAACTTGGTTTTGTTGCAAAGGACATGATGAAATAAATTTAAGTCAACCACTGACTTGCAATGAATTGTAAATACTAATAATAATAACAGCATTTAGTTTGAATGCCCTGATGTATTCGTTACTGTGTGTGAGGAGAAAGTACAAGATCTTGCTGCGAAAGTGGGCAAAATCTATTTCGTATAACGAAAATTTAAATCATTGATTATTTGTTTATATTTCGTTGTGTGTTACGTAGGAGTAAGGATGAAGGAATTCTGTGAATAAGCAGACCCTGTTCTGGTGACAAAAAATTTGCGATTAATGGAAAAAATTGCTGAAACTGGGTCTGTAACTGATGTTAAGACAATAAGGCGCCTTCAACCAGGTCGATTGACCGAAAATATCGCACCTCAACTCGACACCGAGCTCAGCAAATTGGTGTTTCCAAATCCACTATGCAGCGAATTTTGACGAAAGATTTGCATCTTCATGCATACAAAGTTCATTTGACTCAGGAACTGAAGCCAGCTGACCATGCGCAGCGAAGGGAGCTCGTTAATTGGGTATTGGAGAGACAGCATGAAAATGCTGATTTTGCCGATAAAATCATCTTTAGTGACGAGGCCCATTTCCATCTTGATGGCTTCGTTAATAGGTAGAATTGTCGCATTTGGGGCGAGGAAAATCCTGGAGTGATTCACGAGAAGCAAATGCATCCTCAATGTGTCACTGTGTGGTGAGGATTTTGGGTTGATTTACCCTATTACTGATTTCTCGAAGGTCTTGGAAAAATTGCACCACTGTTTGCTTTGTCGCTGGGATTAAACTTAACGATAGTAATTTTCTAACTACTTAATCGGCGGACAGCAATTGGTAAAGATTTGAGGCTCTACATCTATATCTCGTTCAATTAATGTAATATTGAGTGTGCCACAAGGCATCCATTTGGGACATTATGATTACATTATTGCAAAGTCAAAAGTTACATATGTCCGAATTTTGGAAAGGAATAGTTGGGATTTTCGAGATATATCTAGTTTAAAGTCCATATACAGACATACCTCTAGTGAGACCTTATTTCTTTTTCATAATTCGGAATTCACCTTATGACAAACAAGAATCTAGACTCCAACGAGTTTGGAAAAAACTTTACAAATATCGAAAATTATCGAAAATTGCTTTTGATTGAAGAACAACTGGGATGTTGGACCCAAGAAGCAAAACGGTTGACTTGCAAGCCTTAAGTTTGAGGCTTAAGGCAACGTCAACCATGTTTAACCACGATGTAGTCAGTTCTCATATTAATTCACTAGAAATACTTTCTACACATATGTAGATGTGCTCGAGTGAAAAATGTACTTTGCGACAAAAGACATAGAGTCAACGACGGTTTCAACGAACCTATTACAAGGTGCACAAGTACGTTTGATGGTTTGAAGATATAAAAAGGTTGTATTCGATATTCTTAAATTAATTGTTTACTTGAAGTTGTATGTGAGATGAGTAATCGCTTGATGACACTTTGTAACGCAGCAAACATTTACTTTGATAAGCGATATTGAGATTTAATACTTAGTGAAAGTATTGTTCCTTTTTATATTTCTGTGCATTTTTGTTTGTTTTTTGTCTAGCATTGTTTTTCTTACATGCTAGACAAAAATACATAAGGCAGACTTATTAATATAATCTTCTGAAATTGCTCTGATGAATTGTAGGAGATTCTCGTGGCTGCGAGCGACATCCGGCTCGTATTGGAGTTGTCCGACGTGGAAGATGATAGGGCAGCCTTCCCTATCTTGCATCAGGCCTTTAGCGTCCAAATAGAGGAAAGCATCAGGCGGAATAAAGCCGTTACCACGTACCCGTTCATGGTACATTTCGTTTTGGTTGGCTGTTGGTTGAAGTATTGTTCTGTGAGCTTTGTGAAGGGTACAAAAAAAAAAAAAAAATAAACAAACACATGCTCGGCTGACTTCCAGGTCCCAGGTAAATTTGACTGCAGTCAACACACAGTTAATATTCTTAACGTGTTGCACAACTATCTTGCACCTTTTAACAGGCCTCGAGGAAACATAAAATGGATGTTCATTAAATGAAAATTGTTAGAATTTGCGATTGAGCTAGTGATACAATTCTGAAATTACTGCTTGCTAGTCACGCTCACAGCTCCGACAAAATCATAGGTTAGTATACGACCAACATTGTTTTCTTCCTAGACCTACAATCACCTTATGTACCTGATATACGATTTCAGTTAGTCTAGCTGGCCCCTTTTGCAGTGGAAGGACATGTAGATAGCGTTCACGTCGACAGTCTTCTCGTCGGTACCAAACATGAAGATAACTAAGTCGCTGCTGAGCCTTAACCTGTTGTGGGTGTTTTGTGAGAGTTCGGGTGGAGGGCGGATAGCTTTAGGGGTTGGCCGGAGAGAAAAACAGGAACGACACTTACTTTAGTACTGTCTATTTGCAAAAGAGGGTTTATATTTGACGTAAGGCATATTTATAGCCACAATACTTTGTACGCACATCATCCAATCATGGAATAGACCAATTACGCTATGCACTATTGCATCTATTCAGTTTTTTGAAGAGTATGTTGGGCGAGAACGACGGCATCAACTGTTTAGTTTAATAAATTAATTGCCTACAAACCGAAGGGAATCACATCCTCTAGTAGCGGTGCTAGCAGGACACAATGCGTTTGGGCATTCCACACAGCGATTACTGTAGAAGTTGCAAAAATGAGGAGAAAATAGAAACGAGCTCGTCGATTGTTTAGCGTTGTCCTTGGCAAGACTCATAAGTCAGTACTTTTACCTGTACCTGAACCTGTAGGATCTGATTACGGAACATACCAAAATTCGTTCAAAAATGTTGGATGATCTGTCCTGACTTTTTGGTCAGAGTGAGAAGTTCATTTGGCGGTAGAGCACCAAACCAGCAAAACAAATTGTTACCACCCGTAACTGCATTGCATGGAAAAAGGAAATATTTTTGATTTTCTGTCTTCTTGATTAAGGGGGAAATTTTTGCTTTATCTCCTCAAATCAACTTGTTAATACAACAACACCGATACCACTGAAGTTGGAATTTAATTAAGCGCGTTTTATGTTTCCCGATATGATTATGCTCTGACGGCAGATAATGATGCCCAGGACATTTCACGTCAGACGAATGAATTAGTTGAGTCAGATGGTTTAGAAAAAAAAATAAGAGAAAAACGTTAAAAACTCATATTACTTCAGGGTGAGAAAAATATTTCGTAACTCTGTGTATTAATTATCACAATCAGTATATAATCAGTAATCAGCAAAAAGAGAATCAAAAACTGGTCATGGGAGTTTTACTTTTGACCATACAAGTATGTAAAGAGTGGTCCAACGAAAACTGCGGATGGTAATTCATATTTTTTTTTATGATAGAAGGATCCATGAAAATTGTGTGTAAAATGAAATATGTATCGGCCAAATGCTCGCCACGGTTTCGGTGGTGAACGATTCATGTTTTCAATGACTCTGAGACATAATTGACGTTCAATGTCATTAATGGACAGAACTATCTTGTCCTTAAGCTATCGAATGATTCTTGGCTTATTTGCGTACACTTTTTCTTTTACATATCCTCAAAGATAGAAGTTCAAGGCTGTCAAATCACATAATCGTACCGGCCAATTAACATCACCACGATATGAGTCATTTTTAGCTAGCTGTGTGACAAGTGGCACTATAGTCCAGATCCATATTTTTAATTTTTGGCCACAATAATAATATTGGCTCGCAATAGAGAACACAATTCAAGGTAACTGCTTGGCCGATATCATTGGCTCGTCTGCAATACTACAGCGAACAACAGCAATGTTTTGCGCAGGGCGAGAATACACATTTCAGTTTTCACATTTCCTACGGAACCGATTTACTGAAATTTGCGCACAATTCTACAGATTGCAGAGACATACTCGTATGGTCGATTATGCTGATCAAAGTGCACGAAATGCACTTTGATATGAACGCCCATTTTCGCAGAAGGCTTCAAGGATCTTAACGCGCTACTTAATTGTGTATCTCTCCATGGTTGAAGGTGTCAAAGAATGAAGCAACGAAATGTTAAATTGAGTTGGGCAGAAAAACTCGCATTTTTCACGGCACCACCTCTTTCGATTTGCTGACAATATTCAAGGAATACCAATTGTCTATGAAAAGCTTCTTAAATCTCGCCGTTCGGAGTCGTCAAAAAACTGTAGGTCCCCTCTACTTGTTCTCTGTCGTGTAGCATGCACAACACGAGTAGTTGCTGAAGGATCTAGGTCCTGGTCCCTTGTGGGCTGTAGTGTCACTCAATTATTGTTATTATGGTTTAACACTCTTCTAAAGTTTTTTTTTTGTTTTTCGAAAGTATCGACACTTTTGGCACTAGCAACTGCTTTCCGTTCGCAATGTTTATAGAAAGTCAGTATGATATGTACGGCCCCGGGAAGAAATAGTTCTAGAGCAACGTTCGAAAGTATTGAAAACTTGTATCCAAAGTGAGTACAAACTGTGCCTTGGCGATGTCAGTTGGCCGCCTTCCAATTTTAGAGTTTTGTTTTGTGGATGACTCATGTTATGGCAACAATCCGGAAACAATTGAAACACTTAAGACCTAAGGCACTACGGACCGAAACCATCAACAAGGTCTTCGGGGTTTGGGGTGACAGAGTGCACTTTTGTGCTGGCATCTGAAGAAGCCACTTGAACGACGCTGTGTTTTATAACGAAGAGGAGTGCTTGAGTCGTTACTGGATTGTTGGATTGGATTGGAAAAAACTCAACGGAGTTATGTCTCGCCTCCGAGGCGGCCAAACGACATTGAAAAGACACAGCACTCCTTTTGGAAATAAGTTTTCATATTTTCCGAAAGTTTTTTAAGTGTAAAATGGCTTCTTGCAAAAATTTCGAACAACTGAAAACAGTTGTCAGTGTATTTGTAGATGGTCCACTTTGTAGACTTTTGTGTCATTTTTGATGTATGAACTTAAGAAACCCCTTTGGTGGTGTAAATTTAAAATTAAACAATCATGCGTTATCTAGAGTAACACAAAATGTAGCAGTCTAGAAAACACACATATGTTGCTTTTGATTTAAATACGTTAAGGCTGATAAAAAAACACAATATGATTGATAAACTTCTAAGAAAATTAAAGAATACATATCTCACTATCCAGAAGATAAATTTTCTATAATTTATAGTGCTCAAACCTGATTTTGAAGTTGGTGTAAAGGTAATGACCACATAAAATGTATGTTGACAAATTTTGAGTCATGCACCTATAATTTCGCACATCACTATACCGCTGTGACAACAGAAAAGAAACATATTGTGAAAATGAAAGAAATAACGTAGCTGTCATCGCACAGGAGTCGCTCATTAACATTTTATGTTTCAATAAAACAGCAAGATTAAATTCACATCATTCCTCGTGTCATTTCATCGACCCAGGAGTGTGACGCCACGTTCACATTTAGTGCTTAATTATCAACGCTTTACTACATTATTCGAAAGAAAAAAAAAACTTCAACCCCACCCCAAAAGAGATTCTATTTTAATAGGTGATATAAGCCCCTTGTGTCTGGCGCCTTGCCTGGGGTCGTATTAAGACTTTTATATTTCGTCATGTCAAAATCAGGGTCAATGGGGTGGCAACAAAAGGTTCAAAGTGAGTGATGTCAATATTATTTTGTTAAACTTTGGGACATTAAACTTTTAATTTGATCATTTGTCATTTTGACAGATTACACAGTTGTTTGTTTCTCTAGCACTCAAAATGTTAGTGTACACGTTTTGACAGCTCACGCGTGATTCGTGACATGTGTCGAAGTCAGATATGTTTGAATGTTGTCATCGGGTGTGTTCCGCGCATCAAATTTCACAGTCTTTAATTTTTTAACGTGTGGGGATAATTATCTGTCGAAGAGTTGCACAATTAAAGGAAGCGCGTTTGAGCCGTTTGTGCTACTTCTAGAAATTAGCTGAAATAATGTTAACTTTTTATAGTTTTCAGATATATATCTTTAAGAACTTAAACAATTGTTGGTTTTGTTATTCAATTTATTTTTTCTTGTGATTAGAAGATAATACTTCGCTGAGTTCGATGTTTTTGGTCCATCGTGAGCAAACGCGGCACCCATTTCGAAAACAGCTTTCTCATGGACAAATGTTTATGCAAAATAGTGTACACACCTGCCTTCTGATATCAATAAGGTGTCAGCTTTCTCATAAAATTTCACTTCGCGGGTTTCCAAAACGATTTTGTGTACTTTTAATGTTTTCAGGTGTAACCATCCCAATTGGCCTTGCAGAGCCTGTACGGCTACGTTTAAAGTCAGCACACCACCGACAAACAGTTGTTTTTGATGGAGCAGAGTCCCTGTAACACTTTTCAAACCATTGCTGAGCTTGCACGGTATTTTTTCCCAACAAAAGAAGTGTTTTTTTCCTTTGTTTCAAAAATCGCATAAGAAGCGTCACTTGAAGCACTGTAACTTGTACCCTAATAATCAGATTGTCATGGAAATTTGGCAGGTACCATTTGAATGTTAATAATAATATTCATCTTCGCCGCTAGATGTCAGTCCCGGAACTTATTGTTATTGCTGCTGCTGAAAAATGTTCAAATAAGGCCTGAAATTAGCTGATATTTCTTCAATGGTTGAAGGATAGAATTGCTCAATGTCCTTTAAGATCCGTCTGTCCTCATCTGTGATGAAGTTGATGGGTTCACCCTTACGACCAGCACGTCCAATTCCATGAATTTCGTGATGCGATGGCATATCATAGTTGGTGACTAGTGAAACTTGTTAAACATCAATATTACGAGCCAGTAAATTAGTTGTAATCAAGCAGTTGAATCAGAACGGAATTGCTTCATAATAAGTTCACGATCCCTCTGTTCCATTTTACCGTGCATTGCCGAAACGGTGAAGTTATGATCAGTCATCTCTTGAGCCAGTTGATCGACCTTGTGTCGAGTCTTGCGAAAGATTACCGATTGTGTAATGGAAAGTATATCCGATAAATCAGATAGTGCACCCAGTTACCAGTTCTTCTGCCTTACGTTCACATAAAACTGCTTGATGCCTTCAATGGTCAGCTGATCTCTCTTGACATAAATACTTACTGGATCGCGCATAAGACAACGGCTCACCTTTAATACATTAGGTCACATGGTGGCAGATAGGAGGATGACTAGGAATAGGGTTTGGAAGGATATTGAATACATTCCGAATTTTATCCTTATAATCACGCGACAACATTTCATCAGCTTCATCCAGGACAAACAGTTTCATGCCGCTAGTTTTCAAAATGTTGCAGTTTTTCCAGATCCAGACCGGGCGTGTGCGACGACATCACGACCTTTTATGCAAGGAATAGTAGCTCGCTGCTGAATACCCGATCTGAATACATAGATCCCGCGCAGCTTAGTATAGCCAAGTTTTGACAGAATTCCACTTTCTTTGATTTTCTATGGAGAAACAACTGTCGCTCCTCTATATATTCGCATCAATCAAAGTTCCCGGATAGATGACATGAAAGCAAAGCTTAAATGAAAGGTACAATGAACCAGTAGGAAGTTGTGTTGCCATTCGTTGGATAGGCAAAGCTGTTGCATTGGGTCTTCTAGAAGGACATACGAAAGGTAAGTCAAGCAGCGGTTTACATTTAAAAATTTGGCAATTTTGGAAAAGCCACTGCAATCGATAAATTTTAACACAACTGGGTAATCTTATAATGACGCGGATGACTTTTTTGAAAGGATGCAAAAGGGCTGAAGTAAAAAAATTCAAAGGTTGACTAAAGTTGAACAAATTGGCTAGATGAACAGAATGCCGGCACACCTGTTTTAAGCAGCTGGAGATGACATATTTGGGTACACGCACAAGCTCATATGTGAGATATGCATGCCCGACGAGTGGAATCTCAGCGTCGTTTGTCCTGTCCACAAGAAAGGGACCCCCCCCAATGCGCCCACTATCGAGGGATCAGTCTCCTAAACATTGCGTACGTAAGATCCTCTCTGCCGTACAGTGTGAACGGTTGAAACCCTTATGTCAATGACCTAAAAGGTCCTTATTGTTGTAGTCCACGACGAGATCTTCATTTACGGCAGATCCTGAAAAAGACCCAAGAAATACAAATGGACACGCACCGCATATGACAGCGTGCATAGAGACGAGCTATACAGTGCCATGTCTAGTTTTGGCATTCCTACCAAACTCGTCAGATTATATAGAATGACGACGCAGAACTCTCGCTTCTCCGACGAAGTCGGTAACGCACTGAGGAGTTCAATGTCAAAAAAGCGACTTGCTGTCCAGTGACTTTTTCAACATGATGAGGAAACCCTTAGTCTTTTCGAGAGCAAAGTTCTGCGTACGAATTTTGGTCTTGTTTGCATTGTTGGCGTCTGGAGGAAAAGACTCAACGACGAACTTAATAGGCTGTATGGCGGCATGCGTCTGGTGAAGCGATGGGTTTAAGATGGCTAGGTCATGTGGACACCACTGCTCTGGGTTAAAAAAATCGAATCCGAGCCATTGAGACAACGCAACAGAGGACAGCCTAAGTTGAGATGGCGCACACAAGTAGAGAACTACTCGTACCTCAACCAACTTGGAGTGCGTAATTGAAGTCAGCTGACGAGACATGTTGGTTGAGGCCAAATCAACCTCGGACTGTAGCCTCATGGAGAGAAGAAAACGAATAATTATTAAGGATTCTTAAAATTTCAAATATTCCAAATGACTCCATATTTTGCACACAAACTCACTTCACAAATGGCATCGAAATCCAAATGACACACGACTGAAACACACATTTTTATGAGTTTCCACCGCAACCGACAAAACTTCACCCAAAGCACAGTGCCATAAAATGAAGTCATTGTGCTGAAGTGACGAAACTTACGAGAGTCTTTTCATCTTGTTTCCAAACACGTGAAATATTTCCCCAATAAAGTGAAATGGCGCTACTAATGGCGAAGTTTATTTCCATTTAATGCGAAGGGATCGATTTCATTAAGACCGAATCCAATTATGAAAGGATTCCTTGTTGTTTCGCAAAAAAGGGTCAATGGCACACCAATAGACAAACAATGAAATGGAATTCAATTCTTATCAAATTTGTCATTCGAGCAAATATCTGCGTCTATTTAAGTTTTTCGACAGACATTCACGGTGCTCCTCTCGATATCGTATCCATTGACAAAACGGAAAGCTCCCCAGAGTAATAGTGTGTGGCAGAGGACGAACGTCACGACAACAGTCAATAACAGAAATACACTGCAGACGAATACAGGAATTCGGAGGGAAAAGGGTTGTCTTTCGAAATAATGTGAATTCCATTAAGAAAACATAAAACGGTTATTTCATCATCAATGGTGGACTTACAGATACCTGAAAATTGAGATCTTGTCAAATTAGAAATGCATACCATTGTAGATGGCACAGTGCACAGAGAAGTACACGACTAACAAACCTCGTGACGGCCTTGAATCCTTTCATAATGGATGCTTGTTAAAGAGCGACATCTACAAAGCAACGTCACAGTTTTACTGCATGAGGAATCATTTTTATCGTTCATAAAAATTTTATGGCTCCGTCCATAAAAAACGAAACTTTATAGTTCGGAGCATTGAATGTGCGCTTTACTGGGGAATTTGTTTCAAATGAGAGTTGGCATTCCATTGGAGGCTGTTATTTGGATAACTCTAGGGGAACGTAAAATGCAGTTGTCTGCAAAAGTTAATTGTTTCCTGCAATTTCCAACTAAGCCGGATAATATTTCTTTTTTCTACCTTCAAGAAAGAATGTGATTAGGGGTAGCATTTTCAGAATAAACAAGGGTGAGGGAAATTGTTATGGAATAATCGATTGCATTGACAACAGGAGCAAGTATATTTGTCCACATTCCTTTCAGGACACGGTATGGGACTTCAATTAGTGGCAGAACTTGTCCCTTGGTTACCCATTTAATTTCCTAGTGAGTGTGGTATCTTAGACCGCAGTATCCAACTATGAACTCTTTTGATAGGTTTTCGAAATTTAAAATAATTTTAGGGAGTTTGTATCGTTTTCTTTGCTTAGTTCAGTCCTTGAACTCTATTCCAATAGGATAGATGTTGAGATTTTACGCATTTTATCAAGCAGCATGCTGGCACTAGATTTGGAAATACCACAGAAATGTTGTGGATCAATGAAGCGGAGCCCTTCTCTACCTTGGAGGTCATTAATCGGGGATGCCTCTAAGTCCAAGTAGACACTAAATTCCATCTCGTTTCTACTGGCTAGGTTCTGTAGAGTAATCCATGACGGGTTTTGAGTTTGTACCGCATGGGCTCATGGCTACATATTTATGGTGACAGCTACCTGGTGCTGCCGAAATTTTGCTTTTTATGTCGGCGCCGAAGACAGAATTCATTGTAGAGATATCTCCAGACAACTGTCTCAGACTTAGCCATGTGGAAACATTGTCTAAAATTTTCTTTCAAAGTGCGGAAGAAAATTCTACCGCTACTAACATGTCCAGTTTAGGTGTCATGTGTCCAACTAAACTGTATACTAATTGGAGACTTAAAGGAGTCTTATAGTGATTATGTTAAGAGGAGTGAGTCCTACCAGTGCCGTAGGGAAGAATTGCATTTCTAAAGACCAAATATGTCAGTCTGTGGTATTTAATTGCCACTTTACAGAGGCATAGATAAATTAATAAGTTCAACTATCAAGCTGGTTCATGGTTGCTCTTAAAACGCTGAGTATACCTATATAAGTTAACATATAACTCCCGGATTTCGTCTGGGAGCATAAATTGCAACGTAGGCGTCTGGTGATAAAACGTACAGCGTCTCTTACGTGGGTCAGGTAACCAGCGTGAGACATCAGAGAGAGAGCAAGCTCAGCGCTTTTCGCTGAGTATCTTATAGGTTTTAGTTTGTAAGATATATTTTGTAATTTAGATTTAAGTAAAAAGCCGAAGAAGTCGGCAATAAATTCTCCGACCCTTGAGTCGTAAAACTACAATAATTTGATGTTTCTGTATGTGTTAGTGCTGTATTTGTTAATTTATATGCGTTGTACCCAGAGCATTTCCTTAAAGAAAAGGTTTCCGAAGTTCGTGCTCATCGTCGCCCACAAGTTCCTGTTTACATGTGTACTGTGGACGTTTAAGGCCGTTTTACACTGCACTCATCAGTGGGGCTTAAATTATGGTTTCCGACCCGGTAAATCCTGGAGAAAACTAGCGAGTTTCAAATCTAAACGCACCACTCTTTTTACTGATTTTAAGACCGCATACAACACCATTCATCTTGTTGAGCAATTCAGAGGTTGTGTCGCACCACGCTATAACATACGGCATGCAGTTCACGAACTTCCGCACCAATTTAAACTTGTACCGGCGCTGCAAAACACTTCTTGCACCAGCCTTGCTTTATAGAGCCGATATCCAGAAGATAAGTTAAATTGCGGAACTTATTCTTGGTGCGAGTTCGAACGAATTGTGACAAGATGCAATTCGAATGGCAAAAATTCGACTGCACTGGTTCAAGAGGGCGAGGAAGATGGAAGGTTAGGCATAACGACCAAGTCGTCACGGACGTAAGACAGATTGGTCTTGCTGATTGGAAGCAGCATGTCGGGGACGATTAACAATAGATCTGGCAATATCTCAGACTCGGTACCTCCACTGTCGTCAGCCGTGAGTAAGAGGTTTGGGCAAATTTGAGGAGTTTGTTTTTACTGCCATTTGATAAAATGATTTAAAGAAATGAGAACCGAGTTTTTAATATATATCTGTATCTGCTACCATCGTATTACATCGTATACACTGCTACGTATCGTATTGGGTAAGTGCGTCGACTCACACGCAGACGGTCTATGTTTGAATCCCGGACGGAACTCCTCGCATTTTTTCACGGCACCACCTCTTTCGAGTTGCTGACAACACTCAAAGAATACTTATTGTCTATGAAAAGTTTCTTAAGTCCCGTCGTTCGGACTCGGCAAAAACTGTAATTCCCTCCTACTCGTGAGAGAACAGTACCTCACACAAGACGGGAAGTTGTTGTAAAATCTAGGCCCTGGTCCATTGTGGGCAATAGTGATACTCAATTATTATTATTATCTGCTCCTATCTAGCGCTAAGTTTTTCTACATGTTAGTTGGTAGAGTACGCACCGCTGTCCCACCAGGCGTTTGGCCAATCGTAACCTTATTTATTTCTTTTCTTAGTTTTTAACTTTTTGAAATCGTGGTGTGTGTCGAATGTTCAAAAAAAGAGTAAAAAGAGTACGAGGAAGTGAGTTCTTTGAAATCTTTCTGGATGATCAAGCCAAAGTCTTTAGGTCTAGATTGTATTCGCTCTTTCTGTTTTTACTTCTAAATAATAACAGGTGACTTTTTCGTTTCTTAACCGGCATTGTACTAAAAAGTCTCTGCGATTTCCTAATGCACTTAAAAAAATCAATTTCAATCAAGTACATAATGGCCATTTTGTTTTCCAGACCCCAAAACAGAGTGCAAGGCCAGAGATACAGGGCGGATGGATCAAAACTTTCCATTCCAGGTCCGTCAATTTATCCCTCGTTAAAAAATCTCGTTAGCCATAAATCCAAGCTTTGACGTGGCTTGTGGTCGGTCATCTGTCTTTGACCATGATCGATTGCATTGGATGTTCTCGTGTTTAATTCTCTGTAAGTCGCTCCAAAAATGGCTCCACATCTATGCATTTCACAAGCGGTTCACTGATGGTTAATCGGTCAATTAAGTTTCTTTTGTAGCATCCAAATATGAAGTCCTTTACGACTTCCTGTTTCAGATTAGACTGACACTATCATACAATTGATATTTAGTGTCTCGGATATCCCCGTATCGGTCCTGTCCCACCAGTGCGAAGAGCATCGTTAAGATCAAAAACTCGAGGATGTCAGCAATCAAACCACTCTTGGTTTGGACTCACAGCATACCCGTCCTTTTGAAGAAAATGTTTTAATTCATACCTGATTCTTATTTTGAGTGTTATAAGCTTTTGGTTCATATGCTCCCATACGTTTTCGATTAAACTTAATTTTAGCGATTGTAGCGGCGTTTCAAGCTAAATAAACGAACGTTTAGATCAGGCAGGTTTTTAATTTCAGTCCGGCTATCGGAACAGATGATTTTTTTTCTTGTGACATGATAATACCGAAGAGCTGCGATAAAAGTTGATCGAAAACTGAGAAGAGCGAACCGTGAGAAATTTCTTTTTTGCTTAATGCTGTCAGAGAAGCCTGAGTGGCACTACAACCCGCAAGGGACCAGGGCCTAGCTTCTGCATCAACTTCTCGTGTTTTGTGTGCTAATGTTTTCTCACGAGTAGAGGGAACCTACAGTTTTTTGCCGATTGCGAATGCTGAAATTTGAGAAGCTTTTCACAGTCAATTAGTACTCCTTGAATGTTGTCAGCAACTCGTAAAAGGTGGTGCCGTGAAAAATGCGAGGTGTTCAGTCCGCGAAACCAACCTGGGACCTTGGCGTGTGAGTTGACGCACTTACTCACTACGCCACGGCGTCACATGCCTACGAACTAATCCAACTAAAAATTGACAGCCAAATGGAATGTATGACTCTTAAGTGGGCGTTCTCTTCTGACTGGAATTGCAACACCATTTCGGCATCTGTGTTTTCTGTTTATTTCCAAAAGTCTTTCTACATTTGCTACGTTCTTAAAATGTGTTTTTTTATTTATTTCCTCAACTTGCCGCGTAACATTTCAACAAAAATCAAGTGACAACGCTGGTGCCTAAAGACAATTTTTTTGGTGCAACGATAAATTTTATATGATTCCTTGTAGAACTTTTTGTACACTGAGTTCCATTTGTTTTCTCTAAATTCAGTTCTCTAATTAAAAAAGGACTAAAACCAAAGCTTTCCATTTCGAAGTTCTTCTCCTTTCAAACCCTACTTCTTATGAGATTGTCTGCCAGGCAACGAATGAAGCAATTATTTCCCTTGGGCACACCCCATTGCCCCTTCGACGCGCTGTTATGTGAAAAGTTCCACGGGAAATTCATTCCAACATTAAATCTCGTAAAAGTCAAATTAAAATATGTGACTCCATGAGAGATTATCACCCGTCCGCCCTTCAAGGCTGGCATTTACGGTGTCCACACGGCTAGTGAGTAAAACTTTTATGATTCCTAAAGCAAATGTGTTTCGTCCGCAAATTTTGCTCTATTCCACCCTCCGCTTGGAACCGCTTCTTGTCTGCTTCGTGCGTCGTTCAAACAGATCCACATGATAAATATTTCAGCACTTGTTGCTACGTCCGACGGAGCATCAAGGGGAGAGAAGACGAAGATGATTATCATTCCTTTTACATTTGTGGCATTCGGTTAATGGACCAAACTCATTCGCAATGCCTAGTTTTACCTCTTATTAATGATGTGTACTTAGGGGTAATCACGGTGTTCTTAATAAGCCACATCCAGCCGGCAGGATCCGTAGATCGGAGCTGGGCCGTCTTTCGGGGGGAAGAGCATCAAAACCCAATGAATGGGTTATAGCGGCGTTGGCCAGCAATTAAGCCCCACATCAAAGCCAATAGCAGAAAGCTGAGAATGTGTGTCATCAGCTGCATGAGCGTGTTGCTTTCACCTTTCGGCTCTGTTCGTCTCCCCGCCCAAGATATCCTCCTGCTGGATTTATGAGTTAATAAAAGTGAATAAACACAACAAACGGCCCAGCGGGGGCACATCACTGCAACACATTTCGATGTGGGGGTGGTGGGGTTTCACAGAGCAGGGTAGCCAAGATGCGTCTTAATTTCATAATTTCACAAAGAACATGATGAACTCCTGCGAAAGTACTTGTGTTTAAAATTTTATGTGACACATTCATCTTGGGGCACAAATGAAAGACAATAATACGCTTGACATCTGCTGCTGTGGGATTCGCAGATAATCCACAGCTCAGTGGCCGATATCGAAGAGGGCAGTTGTTAATGGAAGCAATCCCTTTAGGTTGTGATTTATACGTCGTAAAGGATATTAATTTGGTGCGAGGACTTTGTGAAGTCCTCAATGTGCCGCAGGGTAGGATTTCAAACAATCCGACAGCTGAATTCGATATTACCCCATTGTGGTGATCCGAAGTTATTTAATAAAGGGAATTGTCGAACGGCATCATCGGTTGAATGAAACAATGACAGTTTTATGAGGTACTAATTTTCCGTTGGGAGAATAGGAGGCTGTTTCTCCGACATACGAGGTCTGTTTAAAAAATAAGGTAAATTTTTAAATTTCGCGGGTTATGTACGTTCGATTATGGATTTTTTTTTATTTTCCTATATTGCTACACTCGTCTCGAACATATGTTTACAGTTTCATGATATTTATTTTGTTTGTGAGAGGCATAAAAGTTATACGAGGTTTGCGTGCTCGGCCACTTTCTGCTTTCGAAAAAATGGATCAAGGAATTTGCATTCAATTTTGTGTGCAAAATGAAACTAAGTGCTCAAAAGCAATTGAAATGTTGACAGTGGCATACGGCATACGGCCATACCCTGGTACAACCTTTTCAAAGAAAGTCGAGAAGATGTGGATAACGACACTCGCCCTGGATGGCCCAGCACATCAACAACCCATGAAAATGTTAAAAAAGTGAAGAAAATTGTTATTGAGAATCTTTTTCTTCTTTTACTGGCGCTACAGTCCGGGGAGGTCCTGGCACTCAACCAATGGCTAGGATTCGAAGATTCGGGCCGGGGCAGTGCTCAACATGGCCTAGTCATTTTAAGCATTGTTTCCGAAGACTCTTGACCAGCGCACACCGACGTAGAGCCTATAAAGCCCGTCCTTGAATCTCCTCCTCCATACGCCATCAAGGCAAACAGAACCAACAATCGCACGCAGAACTTTTGTCTTAAAATGACTCATACGCTTTTAGTAGCGTCCAAGTGTCCGTGCTGGGATGATTAACCTGTTATACAAAGCCTTAATTCCTTCGTGAGAGGGCTCTATTGCTCGATTGCCTCATGAGTCTAAAGAAGCAGTGATTGGCAAGAGTGATTCTGCGCTGAGCCAAGGTAGACGAAATCCTTGACTACCTTGAAGTTTCTGCAGCCTAGTGGTACGCTCTGTTTGAGACGTCGATGACAGCATATATTAACTTCGTGTTACCCTTACTTATCGACAAACCCATTTTAGTCCCTTCCACTTCAATACCAGGAAACGCCTCATTAACGGCTCGCTGTGTTAACTAGCAGCTGCTATCAGTTCAAAGGACTTTTGGAAGATCGTGCATGTTGACTTTCGAGTTCCACACGCTCCTTTCAAGAATAATGTTGAAAAAGACACATCACAGCGCTTTACCTTGAAGCTCGATGACGGAGAATCACCGTACACAGAATCCAAGCAGTATTTAATTTTGCTCCGCGATTTCTCGAATCAAGCCCCGATCCCTCATTCTGCATTTCATACAAACCTTATGGCTTCCACATGCCATCAAAGCATAATTACGAGTTCAATTTCCCTAGACAGTAGCCGTCTTCTTTTACGAGAGTATCGCCATCGGCCGGTGAGGTTTAGTAAATGCTGCTGCGGTCACCGTTCATAGGAGCATCGGACACTTGAATGGAACGAAATGATTATAATGTCTGCCCCACTCTCCATATCTTCATCATTTATTAAGCGTCGTGGCGATGTCAATTGGCCGAATTTAACCTTGTCTGTATATCCTACAAGCTAAAATCGTGTGTTTCATGTCATTCATCAATTTGTCCAAAGTCTCAGACTAGGTACAGCTCAAATTTCTATGATCCTTTTTTCCTCACCTCATTTCATCATCAACCCGAATTGGTAAAGTGATGAGTGCAACTTGCCTACTTAAGTGAAACTTAAAGTTCCAAACTTTAGCATCAACAAAAGTCTCTTGGTGCCAAATGTCATTCAAATGGTTCAATGAATAATTCCAAGAACATCATACTGCTGTGCTCCTTCGTTTCGAAAAAGTGCAGTAATTTTCCAACATCAGTCTACATCAAGAGAACTGCCTTTTTTCACAAAATAATAATCCAAACTTTCTAACATCCCGGCAACGGTGGAAAAGGAAGTTTTTCAATTTTCAAAAGTTCAACAAATATTTACGCAGTGCTTAACCCTCATTTACGTTGGGGTTGCCCGACAGTGGTGGCGGCGGCGGCAGTGGCATAAAGACGAATGTGTCTATTGAACGTGATACCTGTGTGGTGTAGTGTACCTGGTGCTCGTGAAAAGTTGTACGCTTTGCTTGATTCAATTCACATAAACCAATTTATTTGAAAATTTTTCCCGACCCAGTTGAGGAAGGCACAGAGACGCGTATAATGCTGCGCACAGAGTTCAATGAAAACTTGAGCTGAGTGTCTCTTGTGAATAAGGAATATCTACTACTAGCCTCCCCTTGTACGTTCTGAAGGAAGTGGTTATTGAATTGGGTTTTCATTATGTTGCTCGTGCTTGTGACTGTGGCTAGACCCTTTTTGCAGTTGTGCTCAGATTCAAGTGGAATAAGTTTATGAGTGCACATTGGTGGCTCTTCAGCCGAGGTAAAGGTCATGGGGTGCACAATATTGATTTTCATTTACTTTTGCGGCTTCTTTGTCCCCCTGTGAGATATTGTACATATTTCTATTTCCTCATTGAGGAATTATGAAATGTTCAATGCATGGTTTAACATGTATTTACTTCAAAACTGGCGAAATTATTGACTCCGATAAATTTGAATACGAATCTTGGCCAAGATATATTCAACGGCGCTTCGTTCGACCAATTTTTTATCATCATGAGAGTTTTGCAGAGAGTGTAAAGTCCGAGCTATACGGCGGATTTATAAAAAGTTTCCAACCGAGTTCAGTCAATTCATTCTGGGTCACTAAAAATGTGTGTGACATACCATTGACGCATTGAATAGATAAAGGCTTCCGGCTTACAGTCTTTGTAAAAGCATTTAATTTGGTCATAACTAGAATTAACTTTCCTCGCCAAAAAATTCCGAATGGTCGAACTTTCAATCACATCGACCATGAACTCATTGACGTGTTAGATATCCTTCATGTATGAACATTCAGAAAGGGGCAAACATCGACGGTGATGACTAATTCGTAGCAGCATGGTTCAGAGCACGACTTTCAAAAAGCTGCGCAACCAACGGCCATGAAATGTGACACTGTACATTTAACAGCAACGCCAACGACATTGCATTGCAAGAGCGGCAGCGAATCAAGAAATCCCAAATTCAGGTGATAAAAGGACTAAAGGACATCAAATTCACACGTCTAATGGCTTACCATTGGAGCTCTTCAAGGCTGATGGCGATGTTTGGGTTGGAAGCATGCTCCAGATCATCAATAGATGCGAGGAGGAAAGCATGTCAGAACACTGGAATATGACCTCCATATGCCTGATCTCTATTTGTACACTACCATATACGAGTTGCACCACACAGTTCGGCTCAAGCGCTTCTGAACCATTTCAAACTTGCACCGAGGACAACCTGGCCAAGGAAATGCGTCATCAAATTCCAGGGGGAATCCGACGTAGGATCGTCATTGAAGACTGCTGTTTCTTCGGTTTGTCGAATCAGCTGGCGTTCGAACTTCAGACCCGAAGGACTAAAATTATGTATGCTCTACAATATACTATAGTCCTCCTATATGGACCTGTATCCGTAACGCATTTTCAACAGAACACAATCGGAGAATGTACGTCGATTCAAATGGTCCATCGGCTTCAAATCTTGGGTAAACTTGATCTTGTATGGGCTTAGACCAAGGTTCTGACGCAAAAGACCCCATAATGTGGTCTGAGCGATGCCCAAATTTTAAGAACCCCTTGGAATTGATAGATTTTGATCGTTTGCTATGGAAGCCTGAACAGCAGCGATATCTTGGACACCTAAACAAACCCATTGTATCATTGACACGCCAACTTCACACAACAAATATATAGACTCAAATTTTTGCACTGGACTGTTGCAAAATCGACCAACCTTGAAACTTAGTTGACGGGCCAACAATCAAAGGATCCTTAACATCGCTTTCGTAATATCCTCTCTGCCGTATTGTGTTAACCCACGTATGGCAGCGTGCATAGAGACGAGCTACACAGTGTCATGTCTGGTTTTGGCATTCCAACCAAACTCATCAGATTGTAGGAAGACGATGGAGAAGTCTCGCTGCACCGTCAAGGTCGGTAACCAGCTCAGCGAGACTTTCAATGTCAAAAGAGGTTGTGAGGCGACGCGGTGTCATGTGACTTCTTCAACATCATTCTGGTGCGTTACTTCTCATGCGTTACTTTCAAGTCAACACCAGAGGCACGATCTTTTAAAACTCCGTTCAACTGCTAGCTTATCCCAAAGATATTGATGAGATTGAAAGAACACAGCGCGCCGTTAATGGGACGTTTGTTGGCATTGAAGCGGAAGTGGCTTGGATGGGTTTTGGCGATAAATGATTTCAAGACGAAGTATACGTTGTCACTAAGGAAGGACACACAACATCGACGTCTCGAGTAAAGCGGACCACTAGGCAGCAGAAACTTCGAGTCAAGGACTTCGTCTACTTCTAAAAGGGACAACAGCATTAGTACTGAAATCAAACGCAGAATCACTCTTACCAATCGCTGCTTCTTTGGACTCAAAAGGCAATCGAGTAATAGAGCCCTTTCTCGGAGGATTAAACTGACATTGTACAACAGGTTGATTATCCCAGTCCTCCTTTACGGCACAGACCCTTGGACGCTATTAAAAGCGGATGAGTCAAGTTCTGCGTTGATGGGGTCTGGATCAGAAGATTCAGCAACAAACTCTATAGGCATGTGCTTGGTCAAGTGTCTTCGAATACCACGCGTAAGATGGCTAGGTCATGTGGACACCAATATTCGGCCTGAAAAGTCTTTGAATCCGAGCTTTTGGGACAACACAACAGAGGACGGCCTAGGATGGCGCACACAAGTGGAGAAGGACCCCCAAACAACTTAGAGTGCGCAATTGGAGGCAGCTGGCGAGAGACCTTGCTGGCTGGAGAGGTATTTTGGTTGAAGACCGGGTCCACCCGGGAGTGTAACGCCAGTAAATGAAGAAGAAGAAAAAGAAGAAAAAGAAGAAGAAGAAGAAGAAGAAGAAGAAGAAGAAAAAGAAAAAGGACCGCTCCACGACAATGAATTATTTGAACGTTTTCATGGCGACAACTAACCCACAGAAAAGAAGTCATCACGGGAGTATGTAAATTAATCCATGCCCAAAACAAGAATCCGCCATATTCCAGATCCAGTTTCCCCAGCAAAGCTTTAAGCCAAGCACATCCAGTATTAGTTTGTGAAGTCAAAATTAAAAGAAAACTAAATTATTCAAAAATACATAGGAACGCATTCCGCTGCCTTAATTGCTGATTAAATTTCATCATTATTCGTAGCTTCTAATTGGAAAGACAACATTGCTATCGGCACGAATCACCATCAACGCAAAGCAGTGGGTCCCTAATTTAATGAAAATATTTTCACTTGGTTATCCTAAGGCAAGTGCCTCTGATTTTGGAAAATTGAGTATTTTGGCAGAATGTCATGTTTCTTCCCTGTGGCAGTGCACGGTGGGTGGTTGTGCGACACATAAGCAACGTTTCATGATGTAGTAATTAAATATTCTCCTCTCGTCAAATTTTGCGACTTTTTGGTTGGTGGTGTAGATGTTGATTGATTTAGTTATTTCCACATTAAAGAGGCGGAATTAAAGCTGTTTGGGCAGGTATTCATTTATGTCAGCGCTTAACAGGAGATTTTGTTGTTGGTTTGAGGGCTAGTTTTCATTTTGGAGATGGCGAAAATTGCATTGCCTTGTAAATGAAGAGAAGCCTAAGCCTAGCTGGGCGTCTACGGGTTCAACGCCTAGGACGCATCGATAACACTGCTCCAGCCCGAAGGATCTTTAATTTTGAACCAGTGGGACAACACAATAGAGGACTTTTTTTTTTTTTTTTTTTTTTTTTTTTTTTTTGCAATTTGTGTTGTATTTAATTCATGTTACTTACATACTAGACAAAATTACTTAAAGCTAGCTTAATTAGGTGAAACATATTCTTATCCTATCTTACTGACCCTATGCAGGTACTCTAAGTTATTCTGATCTTAACCAAATATTAATCTGCCTTTCGGCACCTGAATTTATTTATTGCTTATCTAAATCTTAAAGTTAACTTACATTATCGACCAAGAAAATTTAAAAAAACTTGGCTAAAAGATCTCAATTTTTATTTTTAAAACTAACTTAATCTACCTTAAAATAACTTAACCTAACCTAACAATATAATGTACGTTAAGCTACATTGAACTATGTCCGTAACGTAATACGGACGCGTGCACCAGGGCGTATGCATCATTTATATGCTTCACATATAGAGACTATACGCCGTGGCGCACCTTTTTTTTTTTTTTTTTTTTTTTTTTTGTTTATAGTCTTAAAACTAACTTACTACTACCCTTAAAGCTTATGTAAGTTGGCCAATACCATGCCCAACTGTCCCTTATCAATGATAAGCCAACGGCGGCGGAGGCCGAATACGGTGCAACCACCAGTAAAATTGCCGTTCTTTGGCAGACTCTCTCCTGTCTCGAGCAGAGATCGCTCTGCTGAACCGAAGCAGATCCTCGCGGTTGCGTGCGACAGTGTGTTCGTAGTTGAGTCGCCGGTCCACTGTTCGACGTACGACATGGAAGATAATAGGACATCCTTCCGTATCCTGGATTAGGCCTTTCGTATCTAAATAGAGGAACGCTTCAGGGGGGATGAAGCCGTTAAAACGCACACTCTCGTGGTACATTTCATTGGGGTAGTAGGCCCCGAAGATCAGACTGTTAGTCGAAGTCATAGCCCGTGCCACATGCCTACGAATCAGCTTAATAATGAAATTATCTATCCTAATCACCTTTGCCTCGTTATACAAGACCTCGTTGGGATAGAATTTCTTGTACTGGGATTCAGGTGTTCGATACAACCGGAGGCAGGCCCGAAGACACTGCCTCTCGAACACCCTCATCTTTTCCATCTGGGAAGAACTCACGTTGAACCACACTGGACAACCGTACGCCATGACTGGCCGGATGAGGGCCATGTAGCAGATGACCTTCACTCTGGTATCAAGTTGGCTGCTGTAGAACAACCCCCTTGCCACAGCAAAGGCCTTTTTGGCTTTCGTCAGAGCAGCATCTATATGTCTTTTGAAATAAAGATACTGATCCAACCAAATGCCAAGATACCTGACTACATTTTTCACAGCTAACGGCCGTCCCTGCGAATCCACTATGCGAAACTTACGCCAGTTTCTCTTTGTATCCCCTGAGGCCTTGGACAGAGGTGTCCTGAAGAGGATGATTTCACACTTCCGGAAATTGACTTGCAACTTCCAGTCGTCGCAAAATCGCTGGATTATCTCGAAGTCACGTTGCAAGAGGATATTTATTACTTCGACCTTCAGACCTGATCTGTACGCAATGATATCATCGGCGTACGCTATTAGGTGCGGCATAGAACCTATAAGATCGCTAGTGAATATCGCGAACAAAATCGGCGAGCCAACTGCCCCCTGTTGCAGACCATTTTTTATGTTAAAGACCGTGGTAGAAGTTACGTTGCCATTCTTCACGACGAACTTTCTTCCTGTGATCATGTCATAGATCATATATAGCAGTGGTTTACTAATGCCGTATCTGACCATCTTGAAGAAAAGTCCTTCTAGCCATACAGTGTCGAAGGCCTTCTCCAAGTCAACTAGACAGGCGCCCGTGGCTTGCTTTTTGCAATTATTCCATTGAATGTCGGATACCAGCTTAGACGCGGCATGTATAGTATCATGCCCCGCCCTAAATCCGAACTGGTTGTCCGGTAAAATTTTCTTTTCCTCGACCCAATTTTGTAAATCGTCTATAACTATCTTCTCAAAGACTTTGCTTATGCACGGAAGAAGACTAATCGACCGGAGATTTGATGGGATAGAAGTGTCCTTGTCCCGTTTAGGGATCGGTTGCACAACAGCAGTTTTCCAATGCGCCGGGTAATAGGCATTACTCAACGCATTGTTAAACAGTGTTGCGTAAATATCTACCGCTTCAGAGGGTAGATGGCGCAGCACAATATTCGGTATACCATCTATTCCTACTGACTTCTTCTTCTTCAGCGAGTTGAAGATGCTCTGGAGATCTTCCTTAGAAATCAAGATGTTTCCATCAACGGCAACGGCATTATTTGCCATGTGTTCGTCACTGAACCTGGTAAAACCTGGGTTCTCAGATCGCCATTGACTTATCTCCTCTTGGAGATCGCAGTGGTTTAGCAAAGCTCTGTTCTCCAAATCGTGATTTGGCCTACGAGACTCGTTGACCGTGTACACTTTCTGGAAAACAGCACCGATTGCTTCAACCTTCTCCTTGGGATCCTCAACTATGAAGAAGTTGTCGTCCAGCACAGCTCCATTTGGATTGATGCCAACAGATGTCAGTATGTTTGCGTTTTCTGTCGTCCTTTCCAGTCTAACAGCCTGAATGTCGTTCTGACCTCTCCTCCGGAATATCTTATTTACTTGCGGGAACATACCCGGGTTGTTGGATCTTACAGCCCGGATTTTGTTGCCCCAGTGCAAGCTTACAGCCATACTGTAATGGATTTTGATTAACTGTTGGAGGTTTTTGATCTGCGACTTCAGTGACCGCACCTCGGCGATTTGTGGATCTGTAAACCGTCTGTACAAGAGCTTAAGTCTTGTAAGCAGTCCACTTTTTTGCACGTGAAGTGCATCGATGGTAGCGTTGCGATAGACGTCGCCGTCATCGGTTTGCGCTACCTTCGGAATAGTTTTGTCCATTGTTCGTCGTATTACTTCGTCCATTTGTTTGAGGTACCTGTCAACCTCTTCGTTCGTCAGGTTTCTGTTTGTGGGGGGATTGATTCCACTCGAACGTAGTTCTCTGGATAAGGCTCTAGTGAAACGTGGCCAGCGAGCCTTATTGTAATCATAAGGGTACGTCAGGACACATTCCACAATAGAGGACTCCTACGAATGCAGTGGAGCTCACTACTGGAGAAAGACCTCAAGCAACTTGGAGTGTGTAATTGGCGGCTTCATGCCAACTTGAGAGGCTTCTTGGTTTAGGCCCAAGTCAAGGTTCGTTCGAGGCAATGAATACAACCAAAGATGAGAAAAACCATATGATGACACGAACTATGTAAGTTGCATGTTTCTTGGAATTCCAATTGGGTAAACTATTTTAATCTTAAAGTAGTAACTGAAAAAATTTCGTTTTTAATTTCACTTCCTTTTTTTTCGTGGTCGCCGTGGGGTAGTGGTAAGTGCGTCGACTGCCGCGCAGAAAGTCTGGGTTCGATTCCCGGTCGGGACACGTTGCATTTTTTCACGGCACCACATTTTTCGAGTTGCTGACAACACTCAAAGAGTCTATGAAAAACTTCTCAAATTTCGCCTTTCGGAGTCGGCAAAAACCTGTAGGCCCCTTCTACTCGTGAAGAACAGTAGCACGCACAACACGAGTAGTTGTTGTAGAAGCTAGGCCCTGGTCCGTTGGGGCTGTAGTGCCTCTCAATTATTATTATTATTATTATTATTATTAAGCCTTATGTATTGAAGAGTTAAAGTTCATCGGCAATCTTGTTTCCCATGACCCCGTGGTGTCCGGGGACGCAGATAAATCTGCCGACTAATTATGGAAAGACTTGCATTCCTGTTCTATCTTGGAAGTGGTAAGAGAGTTGAATAGGGCCAGTACAGCTTGGCTGTCGCCTCAGATGCACATACCTCACCCCTTTCACCTATTCTTCACAATATGGTTCGTGGCCATTAAGATCGCAAACGTTTCCGCTTGGAAGACCGATGACTAATTACCTAAAGAGGTGTGAAGTCTAAAGTTGTCGTCTTCCACGAAGGCCCCAGTTCCAGATCCCTCCATCGGCTATACGTGAAAATCTGAGTATATTTAATTCCCGGATAATTTTCTAGCCAGAGCAAGTCCTGGACACAAGGAATGTCCACTTAATGTGAGCGACGCAACTGGATTGTTGGCGTCCTCCATGGGACGGCATGTCCATCAGACTAGCGTCATAGGAGATGCGTTGATGAGTTGAATTAGACACCATTCCTGTTTAGTCGAAAAATGGCCTTGGCTGTGCATCCCATAATGGTGATGTCAAGAGGAGGGAGATTTAGCAGTCCATCAAAAGCAGAGCCAGCCGTGCTAGGGAAAGCCCCTGTGCAGCCATGACAGACCGTTCTTTGAAACAGCAGTCACAAACTTGCGTGAAACATTGTTCCACTAAATGTCTGATGCAAAGCAGAGAAGAAGTCTACATTCATGCAGATCTTTTTGGCGATAGGCTCAAGGTTTTACTGAAAACTCCCTTACACTGACAGAAGACAGACAATGTTCTTGTTTTCGAGAGAAGTTTCTTATCGAGGATAACACCTAGGTATTAAGCTTCATCGCATAATGAAAGATTACATCCTTAAGTACTTGTAGAGTCAGACCAGTCAGATTCGTCCTCCTCGTGAAGAGAACAACCTCAGCGATCGGTGACTTAATCACCTGATTTTGAAAACATTGTAAACGAATAGCGATTGAATATGACAGTATAGTGCTCTTTATTTACAATCATGTTGAGCAATATAATCGCAAAAAATATACAGTCAGGGCTGGCAACAGGATCATTGATTGTTAATTTAACCTTTGTTTGTTATTGTTCGAAGTTAAAACCCATTGCCCGAATGGTAATATAATTGGTCTTACATCAGAATCGATAATACTTGCAAATGAATCACAAATATCGATAATATTTTTTCTTTGAAAATTAAATAAAGTGCACATCAGTATTTATGTGTAATCAACCCTCTTTATAACAGTCTTTTACAGTGACACTTTACTTATGAATTTTATGGATATCATCTACATTTTCAATTTTTTTTCTTCTCGGATGTAATAACAGTAATTACATTACGATATACCAGATTCATGTATTCCCATACATTTTTAAAATAACTGATAAACATCAATTTGACTTCTTCCGATAAACGCCGACTATAATAACTGAATAAGCACACCTCTTTACGGGTTAACTGAAGCTCAAATTAATATCAAAAATTTTGAATGGGCACTTTAATAGAATTCCTGGAAACTTTCAAGTGATGTTAAACTTTTAATTCCATGTCTGATTACATAATTTGAAGTCATGTAGCGTTTTGAGTGAAAACAAGTTTGCGAAAACTTTGTCGTATCACCAAGGAAACATGTAATGGACTTCGGTGCACACACTCGCACCCCTAAACAAAAAAATTATATTGTGTGATGTGATAACCTCAAAGATACCAATCATACAAGTTTTGAAAGAATATTATTTATCCATCGTTTCCCTTGCTCCTTCCAATGATTGCCCAAGTTCTTCTATTACAAAACGTATACATCTAATGTGCGTCGTCAAAGTGATGGGGGTCATTTGAAATTGTTTGAAAAGCTATCAATCTGAAGTTTTGTTTTTTAGGATGTGCGTATATACGAGCATGATGGAAATGAGAAATGACAGAACTGACAAATACATTTCTGTCATGCACAGGAGTTGTGGGTGGTGTAAGACTTTCTTTCTTGAACAGTATTCTTTCGAATTCAGTCGTACAGAAGAACATATTGCAAAAGCTGTAGGCTTAACAGTAGCAAACTAATTTAAAATGTCATCTTTTCAACTTGTTAAAACTCTTTTGTACATACTTTTTAAGTATGCCCATGCTCAAGCCCAAGCTCTTCTGAACCGATTTGCGTCGAAAATTTTCTGCTTATTTTGCTAAAAGATCAGTATTGCATACACGCTCTTATACGTCATGAGCCGTAATTATTGCTACACTTTAAGAAGAAAATGATGTGATCATGTCTTTTCACATGACTTATTCCACTATGATTGTTTAGTGCAAAAGAAATCATCGCTTCAAACCGACAGCGAGGGCGCAAATAGAGGAACAATAGAAAAACAACAATTTGATTTTAGACTGGCCAACGCGTATTTTTTTTATTATAATCTTTTAATTTCTTAAATCTACTTACAACGTACTGAAGCCAGTTCTTACGAAACATATTTCCTCAACACTAAACCACTATGCGGGAATTCAATGTTAATCAAATGTTAAAATGCTGAATTGCCGTTCGGAAACTTAAGGTTTTGATTTTTTTGTTTTGACTTTTAGTTGTTACTTACTTATTTTTTTGTGAACATTTTGTTTGTACATATTTTCTTACATACTAAAGTATCCTCAATTATTTTAAATATAAACATGTTGGAATTAAGGGCTCAATTTTTGACACCAATGAAAACCACGATCCCTATCACTCTTTTTCTGTCGCGAAAAAACATGGATTTGCAGAACCGGATATCTTTTAGAGCAATTGCCAGTTCACTATCGCGTCCAGAATTAAGCAAATGTTGTTAAGATATGAGAACGCTTTCGGGAGAACAAATTCATTATGTGTTATTAATAATAATAATTGTGTGGCACTAGATCCCACAAGGGGGACTAGGGCATAGCTTTTACAATAATTACTCATGTTGTGCGTACTACTGTTCTCTCACTAGTTGAAGGGACCTACACATTTTTGCCGACTCCAAACGGCAAGATTTGAGAAGCCTTTCATTGACAATTGATACTCCTTGAGTCCGGGAATCGAACCTAGACCTTTCGCGTGTGGGTCGACGCACTTACCCACTACGCCACGGTGACCGGTTATTAGTATAGTAGACACCAAATATCAGATAATTTTCCAAAGTAGTAGTTTGTGTAATCAGCCTTCGAGCTAGGCTGTCATTGTACGCTCCCGAGTTACTAGAGAGTACTAAGGATAATAAAGGGTGATTTTTTAAAACCTATAAGAAAATTAAAAAAAAAAAACATAAAATTCAAAAAAATGCATGCAATCTTTACTTGAGTCGATAGTACGGTTCATATAATTTAATGTTTGAAGATTATTTCATGCAAATGTTGATTGCGCCTCAAATGGTCCATCCGCTTAGTCCAATTTTGGCATACTCTTTCCAACATTTCGGCCGGTATCTCACTAATAAATGCTTCAATGTTGTCTTCTAATGCGTCAATTGAAGCGAGCTTTTCTGTATAGACATAGACAGGCTTTAACATAACCCCACAAAAAATAGTCTAAAGGCGTTAAATCGCACGATCTAGGCGGCCAATTGACCGGTCCCGAACGTGAAATAAAATGTTCACCGAACTTGCCTCTCAATAAGTCCATTGTTGCGCATGCTGTGTGGCATGTGGAACCGCCTTGTTGAAACCATATATCATGCAAGTCAAGCTCTTGCTTTTTTCCGCAAAAAAAAGTCGGATATCATCTCACGGCAGCGCTCACCATTCACAGTTACGTTACGATTCGCATCATCTTTGAAGAAGTACGGTTCAATAAACCGAACCAAACTGTGACCTTTTCTGAATACATTGATAGCTCTTGCAATGCTTCTGGCTGATATTCACTCCAAAACTGACAATTCTGCTTATTTACGTACCCATTGAGCCAAAAATTAACTGACCATAAAATGGAAGAAGCGCGCGATGATCTTTCTTAACAGAGCACGCATTTTGATAATAAAATTCAATAATTTGCAAGCGTTGTTCGTTTGTAAGACGATTCATGAGACCAAACTGAAGATGTTTGACAACAAAACACAGAACGTGCGTCAGCTGTTTAAACCAGTTTTGTCAAAAAGATATTAGCTAAAAATTACAAAAATCATATAAAAGTACAAGAACGCATCGTTCACAAACATTTCTCAACATGCACTGAAAGTTAGACGCAGTATACGGTAGCTTAGGTTGATGTGGCTACTTGAACAAGATTTCTGAGGCGCACTTAGTCCACGCGTGGGACCATTATATTTTTCTTGTCTGTTTGATGCTTGAGAAAAGGAATGAACCTTCTTGACTTTTCTTATGCTAGCATCAGCAATTTTATCTAGGCTGTTGAAAAAGCAGTTTTAACTGTTGCAAGAGATGGGCGGATGTAGTGAATGACCCTCCTTAACCTCGTCAACAACTCCTGAAGAAGGCTTTGTATGGGCAGCCTAACCTTATGTGCCTGACAGTGCCAAATTAGTACGCTTATAATGAGACGAACATACGTCACAATTACCTAGTCAGATGAGTCGTTGGTCTACGAAAGACTTAATTTTTGCAATCACTGTAGACCCAAATGGCTTCCCTGAGTAACTTCGGATATAATTGTTCTTGAGTAGCAATTATCAATTATTACAAGTGTAAGTATCGATTTCTATGCTATTGTGGGCATATGTATGTGTACTCTAAAGATAGTTATTTTGTATCAATTAATCCCAACAGTTTAGCAATAGTTGAGTGTTTTGAAATACCTCTATAGTTCTCTACTCCTTTCCGAGATTCAACTTTGACGTTGTAAAAATTGTTTTCATTCATCGAAAAATGTGCGAGATGACAATGATAAATTACACATTATCTTCAAGGTTGAAGATAGAGTTGTTTTACATTCTTTATGGACAATAGACGGAGCATTCTTGGGTTAAGGACTTTGACAAGAATTAAAGGATTGCATCATCTTCAACGTGGTCAAAGTGGCGTAGTGGGAAAGTGCTTATACGTTATTCTTTAAAGCCATCTTTTAATGGGCCTACAGACTAAGACAAGTGAAGAAGAAAAAATAAAAATTTATGATCGCTTTGAACTAGAGCTTCGCGAAGACAGTTTTATGAGCTATGAAAACCATATGCTTAAATCTTCCATCTTATTTTCTTCAAATGACGGATATGTACGGTCAGGTAAAAATGATGTGAGATTGTTGGGGCAGAGACTCAGCCGAGGCAGAGCTATATATGAAGAATGTGATATTTTCACAATGTGCTTTGTTAGATTTTCTACAGAAAACCATTCAACACAGATGTTTGAAGATCCCTTCCCATGTGTCGCAAATTGTGAGTTTTCTGAACAATGAATAATTAAGCAGAGAGACGAGGCACCATACTAGCTGGAGATGCATGATGGTTGATGCACAAGCCCATTCGAAGTGCAACGCCGCTCAAAAAAAAAAAGTTGAATATTGCAGGAAGTACTTTAGAGAAACAGGTTGGGGAAGTGACTCAAAGCCAAAAATGCAATTTTGCAAAATTTTCAAATCACTTTAAACTAGTTTTAGGGCACCAAAGAGATCCAATTTCTGTTCAACTTTTGCCGTTTGTATTTTGCAAAAAAAAACTGTAGGTCCCTCTTAATCGTAAGAGAACAATGGTAGATGCAACACGAGTAGTTGTCGATGAAGCCAGGCTCTGGCGCCTTGTGGACCGGCACTGATTTATTTGTTCAATTCTTATAATTTCACCTGACGCTCGACAATACTCTCTTGCTTGCCGACTATGAAAAGCAATCACTCTAGAGGACTAAGTGTCCAGTCTTCTAAGTCTATGATAAAACAATTTCTAGAACTGATGGCTTCCGAAATAAGAAAGTACCATCAAAGAAAAGGAGCACATAAGTATAAAAGGATCCAGCTCTCACGTCAAACAAGTCGAGATTTTCATAAGAACCACATCATTTCAAAAGTGTTTCAAATTTCTGAGAGTTAAACAAAAGGCAAATCATCAACCTTATGCACAAGCATAATTCACCAGTATAAATCAAATTAACCACTAGATTGCGAAGAGCCCCGGAACCCCGGAAATGTAAACTGAGAATCCTTACAAAGCATTGAAATGAAAAGTACTTCCTCGAGGCAACAACGTTTCGAGTACAGCTGCTGCCACGGCCAACTTCACGGCCATACAAGAACTGAATAAGAAATAAAAATAAAACTCAGAAGACTGGGTGAAAGGGAAACAAAGAAAGAACGAAAAAAAAAACTCGAGGGTTATTGACAATTTCAGCGTTAACGAAGCAAAGAAAGTAAAGGTTGAATCTCGTCTGGCAGCACAAAGATAAACATTGATTTTCCGCTCTTCAGGAACAGACGTCGAACGTCTTTTTTTTGTATTTTGTCAAACTTATGGGTGTGTGCGGTAAACACTTTTCAGTTTCCCCGGCGACGTGTCTCCCTCCCACGCCGTCTGACTCATCCAGGAAGTACTTCGTTGTTGGAAATTTATTCTGACTTTAATATTTCCCAAAGGGTCAAGGCCTCATCCGCAAGTTTATGTCATTTCCTTGAAGTGAAAATATCCATTATGCCACAAGTTCACAAGTCAAGGGGACCTCAACTTGACAGGAGTGAACTTAATGAATTTTCCAGCTCATAAGTGCCCCCTTGGCTGCTTGTAAATAACATCTGACAAAGAGCACACGTGCAAAGAATTGTGATTTAATAAAACAGACTGAAAATTATATCCATCTTTGGCTTGAAAATAATATCAATTAGGGTGGCACGCGGTCGGGACAAAACAAATTCGATATGACGCGGGCCGGATGGGCGTCAATGGAGATAACATTTTGAGCAAACATCTACGTAATCGCATACTTTCATTAGGTTATGGCATCTTTCGGTGGTTGATGGCGGTTTTATGACTGTTTTTGAGTTGTGTGCTGTTCGCGGATATCTGTATCTTATCAGACTGCTTGTCAGGTGATACCTTTTGGGGGAGGTTGGGGGTGATGACGCGATGACAGGGACCTTAATGGTGAGGAACATGATGGTTTCAGGTTGTCTATTTGTCTGAGATCTACGTCACATAACTGTGGCACAAACAAGTAACCTCAATCAGTTCATTAATATGCACGAAACGTTAAAGACAATAAATTGTGATAGGGAAGCTCACAGAGGGGGGGACATGCGGAAGGGGATCGACCCAAACATCGAGGATATAACTGACGCGATTAAACGACGAAAAATAATAAAGTTCCCGGATTCAAAGTTCTCACAGGGGAACTTATAAAATACGACAGTGACGCACTGATGCGAAATATTTACGAGCTTATGCCATAAACGAACGAAGCCGTCGTCACTGCCGCCACGGCGCAGCCGGAAGAGTGGTAAATGTTTTGTTGGAGCTCCTCTCATTGGAATAAAAATAATGGAGACCGCCAAGAGGCGGTACAATAACTATCGGGGAGTATCGATTTTGTCGACCCACGGTAAGCATGAAGATGGCTACGTCCTCCAAGGTGATTACATAAATTACTTCTGGAGCAATGGGACTTTAAAGCAACAAGTTGCTTTCAAAATGAACTAGACCTTCGCGGAGACAGCTTTATGAGCTATGAAAACCACATGCTTCCATTTCCCATCTTATTTTCTTCAAATGACGGATGTGTAAGGTCACGTTCAAAAGACGCGAAATTGTTGGGGCAGAGACTCAGCCGAGGCAGGGCTGTATTTGAAGAATGTGATATGTTTACAATTTGCTTTGTTAAATTTTACAAAGAAAACCATTCAACACAGATGTTTGAAAATCCCTTCCCATGTGTCGCAAATTGCGAGTTTTCTGAACAATAAATAATTAAGGAGAGAGACGAGGCACCATACTAGCACAAAATGAAATGAAAAATGAATGGGCATTCGAAGTGCAACGTCATTCAAAGAAGATGTTGAAAACTGCAGGAAGTACCCACAAAAACGAACACTTTTGGGTTTTTAAAATATATCCTTTTGAATCATTGATTTTTAAACATTTTAAAATTTTTTCTAAAAAAGAGGAAAGAAAGTATTGGGTTCGCGTGGTTTGCTAAGAGATGGCGTAACTTGTAGTATTCCATTGTTATTATTCCATTGGAATATGTCATTGTATGTCATTTCAGTATATGTCATTTGAAGCGTAAAACAATAATTTCTTTTCACGCAAATATGTCGAACTTTGTGCCTGAAGAATGTTTTTACTGCTGCCGAAAGTCATCGTGTTTTGGTGGAAGTTTATGGTGAACATGCGCCAGCCGAGCGAACGTACGAAAAGTGGTTTGCACGATTTAAAAGTGAGGATTTCGGCTTGGAAGACGATGAACGTCCTATGCAACCGAAAAAGTTTGAAGACAAAGAACTGTAAGCATTACTCTTCGAATATTGTTGTTAAACACAAGAAGAATCTGTGACTCAAGCAGCAATTTCAAAACGTTTTAAAAGAATTCATTTATTCAAAAGCAAAGAGATTGGGCTCCACATGAACTCAAGCCGTAAGGCAGCTGGTGGAACGTCACAAAAAGAAGTCATTTTTCATCCAATTCTTACCGGTGATGAAAAATGAATCCATCACGACAAACCCAAGCGCAAAAAATCATATGTGAAACCCTGCCAACCAGCCAAATCAGAGGCCAAACCGAATATCCATGGCGCGTAGGTGATGCTCTGTATTTAATGGGACAAGAAGTTTGTGCTGTTTTATTAACAGCTAAAATCGGTTGAAACCATCTAAGGACAATGCTTCTAAATATAATTAATCCGTTTGAAGAGAGCAGTAGCTAAAAAAACGCGCGGATATTCACGCAGAGCAGAATATCAAAAATTGTCTTGATTCATACCTGATGCAGTTCTTTTGGCATGGTATCCATAATATGCCAGAATGATGGAAAAAAGTCATAGCTACAGATGGGCAATACTTTATAATAATACTATTGCACATGTTTTTCTTAAATCAAAAACTGCACGAATGAAGTTATATACCCAATAGATTTCGCCTTTTTTTCCCGCGAATTCAACGCTTTTTTCGTGATTTTTGAAGACGGCCAAATAATAACGACGCACCCGCGCTGTGGGCTTTGACATTTGAAATGTACAGTAATATGCTGCTTTGGGCGAAAATAAAAACACGAAATTAAATTTTCGTTAGCTGTCCGAACACAAATGTTCTTAGCTTATTACAATCTTCACCCATTTTAACTTTTCCACAGGTTGATCTTATTTGCTGAGCCTGCATACTATTTCCCGTGGGAATGATATGCAGGTGTCAGATATTTATGTTCAACTTGCTGTGAAGATAAGAAAAACCAGAGCTTTAATATCGTGTTTAACTTCGTCCATCATCTATAACAGCTTGTAATCGTCGAGGCAGTCATTTCACGAGTTTGTCCATGAAAGAAGACGGAATACCCAGCTGTTTTAAATTGAGACTTCAACTTCTGCTTCTTGGAATCAGAATTGACTAGAAACGGAAAGAGGGTTGTCTTCATAATGTGACATGTATGTACACCTTTAATGAAGCGGAAGGAATTGAAGGAGATTGTACTATAGCCAGTACTTTAAAACCTCTGATTTCCCGGTATTTTTTGGCTACTATAGAGAGCAGCGGTGCTGAACTGACCTTCATTAGAGGAACATACCACCTAATTTCAATGATGGATTCGGTTATACACCTGTAGTAGATGAAAAACTTGCACTCGAATCAAAATGAAGAAGAAAATACTGGCGCCCAAATTAATGGGTGCAGATTTGGAATTTGCTTATTTTCATCTCTAAAAAGAAGGCATATTCACAAAAGAGTTCGACAAAGGTGTGGTTCCTTGTCCGGCTACATCACTCATATAGAGCGATGTGAACCGAATTTTTGCACCCAGAATCAGTTAAGACACTTTTTTGGCAATTTTTTTCAATATATTAAACGGCAACACATTACCACAAGATGGAACTTGTGAACGCAATTTGAAGTTGCCGTTGGGGAAAACTTTAATCAGTCACAAGATTGTGCCTTTTTCGATGGATTCGAGTAGGATTCTTCCGTTGATGTTCAATACGACTAATTTTGTAAAACTACGTTTGATGCCACAAGTTGCTGCAGTGTTTGGTTTCTTCTTCTTTCTTCTGCGGATGGCGCTACAGTTCGGGGTGGACCTGGGTCTCAACCAGCATGCCTCTCCAGCTGCTTCCAATTGCGCACTCCAAGTTGGTTGAGCTCCTTTTCCACCTGTGTGCGCCACACAGAGGACGTCTAGGAAGTCTAGGACGTCCTCTGTTGCGTTGTACCTGTGGTTCGGATTCGAAGACTCTTCGGGCCGGAGCAGTGTTGTCCATCCGCTCTACATGGCCTAGCCACCTTAAGCGTTATATCCGCAAAACTTTTCTCTCGAACAGGGCTTCCTCATCCGCTTTTAGTAACGTCCAGGTTTCTGCGCCGTAAAGCAGGACTGGGATGATGAAGGTGTTGTCAAAGTCACTTTGGTTCTTCGGGAGAGGGCTTAATTACTCAACTGCCTCTTAAGCCCAAAGAAACAGCGATTGGCAAGAGTGATTCTGCGTTTGATTTCGGTACTGATGTTATTGTCCCTATTCACCGCGGAGCCGAGATAGACGAAGTCCTTGACTACCTCGAAACGTCTGCTGCCCATAGTGACGCTCCGTCTTGGTCGATGTTCTGCGTCCTTCTTTGATGACAGCATGTACTTCGTTTTGCCCTCGTTTAACACCAGTCCCACTTTAGCCGCTTCCGCTTCGATACTAGCAAACGCCTCATTGACGGCCGATCACGTCAATGTCATCCGCATAAGCTAGCAGTTGAACGGACTTTTGGAAGATCGTGCCTTTGATGTTGACGTGTGAGTTACGCACGATCCCCTCAAGAACGATGTTAAAGAAGTCTCATGGCAGCGCGTCGCCTTGTCTAAATCCTTTTGTGACATCGAGGGTCTCGGTGAGTCCGCTACCGGCTTTGATGGAGCAGCGAGAGTTCTCCATCGTCATCCTACACAAAATGACAAGTTTGGTAGGGATGCCAAAACTAGACATTGCACTGTATAGCTCCTCTCTATGCACGCTGTCATACGCGGCCTTGAAATGAACGAATAGATGGTGGGTGTCAATTTGTGCATTTGCAGTGTTTGGCTAGAAAGAGAAAACTGCCTACCGTCAGTTATGACAGGTTTCATTCATCCACAAAGACAACAACCGTTTCCACCATAGGCTGCTCATCTGCTTCTAAAACAAAAGCCAATATATTAAGCATTTTTAAGCTGAATTATTCGAGATACATGCCATTAAGTCTGCCCCATACTCAAATCACATGCATACTTCATGGAGAAAATCGGAATGCCGATTCTTAAGTGATCCCTGCTTATTATTAATAAGATCCAGGTGTCCTTGGCAACATTCACAATCGAGATAATACGAATGTATAGATTTCCAATTTCTGCTAATATGTATTTATTTAGCCATTTAAGGATGGTCGTGTACAGCATACTTCCTGCAGAAGTAGAACACACACACATCCACGCGAGGCAATCTGTCCAAGGTAGAATCATTAATCAATACGAAGAAATGTTTTAGTGACAAAGGTGCCGCGTGTGCGGCGGGGAACAAGGTTAACTATTGCTGATACAGTCGAGCAGCCCTGAGGGGATGGGGCTTAATAAACTGTGACATTGCCTTGTCATCGCCTGCTTCGAAAGCAATTAATGGTACCAAATTCAAATTAATATGGCACAACCATTAAATTTACCAGGTCTTTAAGTGACTGAAACGTATTTCCTTCACTTTGAGTTTTCGTTCTCTGGTGAGTCTTAAGTGGGAAAATATTGCTGCCAAATTGATTCATCCGTCTCGTAGACAACCAATGCTGCATTTTAGGAATAGGTTTCCTTTGAACTTTGACTTGGTTGACTTTAAGTTATTCGGTCCATTTCAAGTGTCATCATGCATGAGACTTTCACCATCTGCAATTTTAAAAGGGTGAAACATTTATCGAGGCATCGATGGGGTGGGGGACGTCTTGTCAACGACTGTTGTTCTTTGGAGATACATAAGAGGTCTTTCCTATGTCGGTTAGGTGACGGCAATTTGACAACTGACTGACTTTGAAATGTAAGGCTTGGAACAACTTGTCGGTGAACTACCTCTGATTAAATTATCTAGTACTGTAAAATATTACACGTCAAAATTTTCCATTCCATTCCAGTGATTTTCGCGCCCATCATAGCTGCTCAATATTAGAATTGGATTATTGGATTACTCTTTGGCCTTTGATTCTGTACGTGGCCGCTGTTGCGAGTGAGGTTAGTGCTTTCGTTCACAAGCCAAGCGGTGATTCCTGATCTCTTTACCTCGCATTCTTTTGAGGCATTATCTAATTTCCAATAAAAAGCTTCTCAGATCTAGCAGTGTGTAGTCGGAATTAAATCATAAGTCCCCTCAATTCGTGGGACAACAATGACACTCACAACACTAGTAGAACATAGGCCCCTAGATCTTTGTGGATTGTAACGTCAATCAATTTTTTTTTTCTTTTTTACATTTGTCGTGTTCAGAAGGTGAGTGGGATTATGTAGCAAAATCATACAATCCTTTCTGCTTTCAATAGCTTTGAATATTTGTGGAATTGCTTTTTTTGCTTGTGGTTTTTGAGCAACGTTAATTTAAAAAAAGGACAGTGAGTGCCACGTGCGTCGACACACACGCTGAAGGTTCAAGGTTCGATTACCCGACTGAATCAACGGTGACCGCTATAGAACGATGATTAAAGACTTTTTCGTTCATCAATTGAAACACCATGATGTGTAGGAACTTTGGTCTTAACAAAACAAATCAACAAATCACACAGCTCGTGCCAAAATTGATTTATTGAAGGAAACGTGTAGTAACCCCATAGATTCACATTACTGACCGTAAATTGGCTTGACTATTTTCTGTGGGCATATGTGAAGTTGCAAGACTATATCGATAAGCCTGAAACAAGTGATCGCTTAGCGGACAACATTCTCCGCGTTGCTGCCGACATATGGCCAAATGTTGAGAGAAGACATCGAAAATAGGCTCTCCAATGGATGGACGACTTCCTTTATACGGCCATCGCGGGTACGTTTGCAGCTGTCGATATGTTGGACCTAATTTTCAATAACTCGGCCGAAACGAGGGCTATTTTGAGTTCAATGTTCGCTCTTAGCTCGAACATTTCGGCCGAAACGAGGGCTATTTTGAGTTCATTGTTCGCTCTTAGCTCTTTCAATGTCGTAGGCTTGTTTGTATAAATTAATGATTGCGTTAAATAGCACTAACGAAGCACCCAATCGATTAACAAATTTTTTAATATAACTTACTCTTCAAAAAATCGATTGCAACGTGTGCTGTGTCGTTGTGTGGCCTATTGAAACTACATGTCGTCCAAGTCTATATCTTCCAAGTCGGGCCAAAAATAATCGGTAATCATAGCGCGATAACGCTGACCATTCATAGTAACGCGGTGATCGTTATAGTCGACTAATAAATATGACGGCATGCAGACCGTACCGAAAAGTTAGTTTTTGTGCATGAAGTTGTGATTCATGAAGCACTTGTGGATTTTAACCCGAACATTTACGCATATTTTGCTTATTGACGAGCCCTTTTAATCAAAAGCAAGCTTTGTCATCGAAGATGATTTTGTTATAAAATTCATCATCTGAGCGCATCATCTCCAGAACCCAATTGGAGACCAAACGTCGCTGCAAATAGTTCAACGGCTTCAGTACTTGAGTAAATGCAAAATACGCCATATTGTGGTCTGAGGGATGCCCAATTCTTGAGAACCCCGTAGAATTGACAGATTTTGATCGTTTGCTATGGACGCCTGAACGGAAGCGATTTTTTCGACACCTGAACCAATCCGTTGCCTCACTGATACGGCAACATCAAGCATAGAATAAATAGACTGAAATGTTTGCAAGAAACTTGCTATTGCCTGTCTACTTGGGCGAAAATTACGGCCGAAAATTAGAGTTAGTGCTCTAAGAGCTGCCGTTGCCGACTCCGAAGAAAATTCTTATTATTTGCAGACATTGCTCGTTCGTTTTCTTTACCACGATGAAAGTCTTGATATCACTGGATAATAGATGATAGAGTGCGTTCACAAATTGAGTTTAAAATTGTCAAATCCCTATTGGAAATCCATTATTGTTATCTTCTTAGCTTTGTATCGAAATATGTCTATATTATTCGAGAACGTTGATATCTGATGACTGCGTGTATGTTTCAGGTATATTTGGACAGACGTAACCTTCCCATATTTAGTTGGTGTATGGCTGTAAAAATGCCAGCATGTATTTCATGTTTTGCTTTTCCACCAAATTTTGTTCCAAAATTGTTAAATATTTAAAAAGTGCATGTTAAAATATTCTGCAGCGTTTCAGATTCATTCCTTTTGATAGCAGCTTAAAGTTAATCAGCTTTAAATGGTTATGTCTTAAACTATTCAAAAACGTAGCTCCAGAGGCACTACTTTGCAACATGCTTTGAAATTTAGAAAGGAACACTTTGTCGCAGGTTTATTACTTTCTTAATACTTTGGCAACGCTTCTGTGGAGATAGAATAAGTTAGGAAGAATTAATTGATTTCTTAATTCCTGATATAGTTTTTCTCCCGCAAGTTTGTTAATTTTGCAACAACTTTGGTGCAGATATTTTTATAAACCGGCGTTTATAAACTTCCATAGTTGTATGGATTTTTGTTTGAGAAATTCAAAGTTGATTTATAATATTGAAAGAATTTCTTGACACCAAGTAGATTTCAGTTGACTATCATTCCTTGTGGTTGCTAAGTGAAATTTTTTCGTATGTGAATTTAAAGGTAATATGAGTGGTGTTACAGGACTTCTTCTTCTCCTTGTTTTTAAAACCCAATTTACTGAAATGGAATAGAATTCACTGCCGACAGACTGAAGGATATTTTTTTTCTGTCTGGATAACATTCCCCCTCTCAATTTGGGTTTCACTGAGTGAATGCAAAATCAATTTTTAAAACTTTCCACCTTGAAAAGAAGTCCGTGGTGTCGCACGAATTCATGAATGAAAGCATAAATATCTGAATTATGGTAATCACCGAATAAATTACGTTCAGTCTCACATTCAATTATCCGGTGTCTAAACTTAAGGAATATGGTTCTTTGGGTGAGTTACTCGTCTCTGCCTAAGGCAGGACGACTCCCATCCGAACGCACGCAAGGTGTCACAGTGTTTTCTGTTGGACGCGAACGGTAAATTATTCAATAGAGGGAACATGAAAATGTCGTTTTTTTTTTTTCATTTTTTGAGCGCTATGCATTCGGCTCTTGCGCCCACACACTGGGGACGTAGTCTCGTGTCAAGATGTATATGATAATTTAAAATTCTGGCTCAGTGGCATCAACTTATCTGGTATTCAATTGCTACTTCGTGTGTGACTTATTCAATTGGCATTAAAATTGTAAAAACGTTTGCACCCACGGCCTACGATGCATGGCGCTTAATTTTCTAAGTATGGAAATACATGTTTTCGAGTGGGTCAACGGTCTAATGGCCGGTACGGCCATAGGGCCTCTAATGTGGATACTAAACTAAGCTGCTATGGCCTCGTTGTCTATTTTCGTCCATAGGAAAGGTTTCAAACTTTGAAAAATGTACTGAATGTTTTCTGTTTTAACATAGACATTTTTTGCAGTGGCATTGTACCTTCTTCTTACAAGAATAACTTTAGATAAATTAAGTAAATGAAAAAAATATATAAAACACGATTTTGGAAAAAGACGTTTGTAGCTAGCTTTCGTACGACTGTGGCAAAATTCCTAAGATATAGTAAATGAGTTGCAGAATTTGACTTTATTTTGTTTTCCTATTTAGTGAAAAGATGCTCAATGGCGGTAGGGAGGGTTGAGGAAGCTTTTAAGTTGAAAGTAGACATTCCCGAGGGCAAAAGGCAAAGAGGCTCAAGAACTAGAGAAAAAGAGGAATTTCTGAATAACGGGACTTCTATAGAGAGGAAGAAGTGAAAACGGTGTTGACTTGGTAAGTTTGAGCTTTATTTATAGGCATCTTCCTAGGCAAATATTTCACTTCTGAAGCGTTCGGTTAGTTGGGCGGTGGTTGAGCCCCTAGACATAGTCTTTGTTCAAGCCCTTATTAGCACCTTTGCTCAAGAGATAGTCTAAGTTTCAGTCCATTTCGAAGTCCAAATCCTTGTCTAAGCTGTAGTTCAAGCCCTTGTAGTTGTTGCATCGCAAATTTTTGTCAAACTCTCACCGTCTGAGAATAAATAAAAATAATTCAACCAGCACTGTTCTACCCTCATGGCTTGTACCACATATATAAATGAAATCATTCGAAAGTTACTCGATTTGATTTTATACCCAAGTTCCAAAACTGTAAGTCTAGAAGTCCTTGATGCGGTTCCTTCAGAAAATCTCAACGGCCCACAACACCGAATGTGATTTAAGCATATGTACATATGTATTTACAGTGGGTTGTGTATTAACTCCGCAATGAATAGATGTGAGTTGAGAGTAAGTTTGATCCGAAATTAATTGAGAGCAGAGGGACAGTTTTGAGCTTGTCATAGTTCACCAAGGAGCAAACTATTTGCATATTCTCACGGCACCACCTCTTTAGAGTTGCTGACACACTCAAAGAATACCAATTGCTTATCGAAAACTTCTCAAATCTCGCCGTTCGGAGTCGGCAAAAAAGTGTAGGTCCCTTCAACTCGTGAGAGAACAGTAACACACAAAACACGAGTAGTTTTTGTAGAAGCTCGGCCCACGTCCCTTGTGAACTGTAGTGCCACTCAATTATTATTATTAATGTATAAAAATGGTGGAACGTTTTTTGGTATGCATTGTTGCTAGCGTCAGGAGGAGAACTTTATAGACTATACGGCGGAATGCGCCTGGTATAGCGCCTTAGGATACAACACTAAAGTTAGCTAGGCCATGTAGAGCGTATGCACACCACCGCTCCTGCCAGAACAGTTTTTGAATCCGAGACATTGGGACAATGCAATAGATAACGGTCTATGTTGAGACGGTGCCCCCAAGTGGAGAAGGACCTCAACTAACTTGCGATGGGAGATCTAGCTAGCTGGAGAGCCATGTTGGTTGAGGCCCAGGTCCACCTCGGTCTGTAGCGCTATGGAAAGAAGACGAATAATCTTAAAATACTGACACTAAAAGTTAAAGGATGAAAAAAAAAAATTCCATTAGCATTACATCAATGCCAATGCTTAATTATAGTCAAGATGGGATGACGGGGAGACGGGATGGCGTGCATATGATTGGATTTTGTGCAAAGAACAAAGAATTGTAAGCAAAATAAACGGGCAATTATAAATCTCCTCACAGCTTCTATATCCTCGGTCGTTTTGTCTCCTCTTTGCATTATGTATATTTTCGTTTAGTGTTCACTGTCCTTTTAGAATGAACAGTCCACCACGTGTAAGTTCACATTTAATTTTTGTTTTCTCATACGGTTCATTCTTTTCTGTATATCAACACGTACCGAACCGTGAAAATAAGAAAGCAAACTTCTAAAAAAAAAACGAAAGTACGTCCTACGTCTCTTTAAATATTTATTGGTGGTCATTAAGTCCTTCATAAAGTCCTTCATAAAACACAAAAAGAAACAGGAAGTTCGTTTTCTTTTCAGGTGGCAACTGCAAACAAAACGATGATCGATATGGTTTGATTTGGAGCGTCAATTATTTACAGTACAAAACAGTTAATGGTTTACTTGAAACGATGTGTGTATTTCCACTTCGGATATTTTTGGTTTTTTTGTCTAATTGCCTTCTTAATGAGCAAAGCTTTTACAAATTTATTGTGAACGTTACAAATTAGTCTGTAGGTCACTGCATGTGTATTTTAACAAACTAAATAGAATGGCTATATCAAACAACGCTACCGACACTCAATACCCTCAGCCTGTCAAAGGCTTGTGTAAATGATTTGTCTTGCAATTGATTATGTCAGAGATTGGAAACTTGAAATCTTGAAAAAATTGGTGGCTAAGCGCAGTTCAACCGAGTCTCACATAGGCCCTAGTGTAATACATTAGAGAGGTGATATAGTCACCACTTTTCTACGTCGATTGCAGCTGCGATGCTGAGACTTTTTTGATCACTACAAAATTCCGGCATTTTCAAAATTTGGTCACATACTTTTACCGCCTCCCAAGCCCGGAACTCAATCCTTCACCTTTCACCTTTGGAACATTAGGGGATGATGGTTTCAAACCATCTCGGTCTTTGGAAACGTTCACTCTCAAGAACTTCGGATCTCTTCTAAAGGACGTCGATTTTCGTTTACCTTATTTTGAGTTGAAGTTCTATCTAAATATAACAGGAATGCTGCGTACTTCTTGCTGACGTTTGTTTTTTTTGTCCTGTCATGAAACCCAACTGTCGATGGAGGCACTGGCCGAGGACGGGGCAGTTCCGAGGGGAGATCGGGCCCTTTGGGTGCCTCTTTTGATTCTTGCCTACCAAGTTCATCTGTAATCTTTTATCCGTGGTGTTCCGGGATCCAGACAAGTCTTAGCAAATTTAGTCTGCCAACCAAATTAAGACAAGAAGAGAAGTCCTGTGCTATCTTGGAAGTGCTTAGAGGGTTGTGTAAGCCCTTAAGCACAGCTTAAATGTCACTACACATGCAGACACTTCGTTCCTTGCACCTGTTCTTCACAATATATTGTAGTTAGTGACCATTAACATCGCAAAGGTTTCCGTTTGGAAAAGCAAAGGGAAGTAACCTAAAGAGGTGTGAAGTCTAAGGTCGTCGTTTTCTACGAAGGATCCAGCTCCAGATCCATTCGTTTCCGCCGTTTTTGAAAGTCCGAATACATTTCCTTCCTGGCTTAGTTTCTAGGCAGAGCCAGTCTTGAGCTAAAGGAAAGTCGACCGTGTAAGGAAAAAGCTTAAAAATAAGCGAAAATTAGGTCAGGACGCGTGAGAATGCCAGGGAAATAGTGAACTTTAGTGATCGACTTTTATAGCCCTCTATTGGCGATTTACTTTGGAGACTTTCGTGTTGGCGCAAAAGCAGTTAAATAGAATTAATCAAAAGTGTGTTGTTAAGGATTGCAACGCACTTCTTTCATGCTAGTGTAAGAGACACCAAACAAATTAATATGTCGGATTAAATGAAATTGAAAGACACTTTGCATCCGTAGACCATTTACTAGGCACAAATGTCAAACTTATAGAGTTCACCATTGAATCTTCGCCTCCAGAGGTCAAATCCTCATGGAAAAACCCACACCACAACAGCGTCTCTAGATTCTTCAGCTGTATCGGCCTACTGAAACCAATATACCATTCGAAAATTTGAGTCCAATACCAAAATGAGGCAAATTAAAAATGTAAGCATCAGTGGTAACCGTTATCGCGCAATGTTAACGGATAATGTGCCTTCTGAAGTTCAAACACATGGTCTCGGTGAGCTCTGGCTTCAAGCAGAGGGCGCTAGGAGCTACACAGAGAAAGAAACAATTGACTCGTTGATAAATTAATTTGGTGAGTACCTAGTTTCATATTTTGTTACATTGAATTTCTTGAACGTGCGATATAACCCCTTGAACCATTTTCTCTGTTGATATATGTATATGTAAAGTCTCAAAACTTCAGGTATAAGCCGGCCACCGATTGACGCTTTAGAAGCCAACGATATCCGTGTTATCCGCCAAATATCAGTCGCTGTGCTCGAACAAGTCGCCCAAAATTGGATCTTCTGAATGAACCACGTCAGACATTCTCGCAGGCAATATTTACATGCTATAATTTTCAAAAAGTAAATGCCATGAATGGTTCTTTTAGCAGATAATAAAAGTTTTAAGTTCACTTTCAAATTGAGGTGCTTTATTTTACATTGTAAATCAAACCTGACAATGACTCACCCTTTACATTGAATGTGGTCTCAAAATCTTAGCTCTCTATTCGATGGATCTATTTCCATATCTGCTACAGTCGGCACAATATCAGAGTAGGACTACAAAGATCTATTTCCGTAGTCAAACGGTTTGCATCAGGCTTTGTTGCTTTCGTTTGCAGTTTGGGATGTGTGCGGAGGCAAATTTAATCTCAACCTCATTTGTGGAAGAACTTCAATTGACAAAAACAATTGCTAAAGGCTTAAATATTTGTTTTTTCAAATTTATAGTTAGTATACCATTTCTTACCATTTTCGAAATACACGGCAAACAGCAACTCTAAAAATACCTTCCCCTACATAAAAGCTCTCCCATGAAACCTGCGCAAAACGAAGTAAACAATCCATGCACCAATATTAAACAAACAGGTACACAAAAAACGTAAACATACATTTCGCCGGATTGTCCGTGTGTTCTCTCCACTTTTCCACTTTTTCCAAATTGTCCATGGCACAGTGAGGTTGTTTGGAGAAGACGAGCAGAGGCGAGGAAGGTCGTCGAGTTTTCCACCACAGCAGCCGTGTTGTGGCTGCATTCGCTGAAAGCTCTCTCATCCAGCTGTTCCTCAGTCTGTTTGGCTGTGGCGCCGGGACAAGTCATTTTCGTTTTCCCAACGGAAAAAGAAATATTCTTTCAGTTCTTGTTTTTGTTGTACAGTTTTATCGAGTGCGGTGTAGGAACTAGTTGGACGCCTCCGACGCGTTAGTCAACCGAACGTTGCTCCAAGGATAGGACGTGTTCAAATACGTAAGGTTCCAGTCTAGACATCAAACTGTGCAACCCACCTCCTCGTACCTAACGCTGACCTTGTGCTGCGATTTGTATCGTTCGTTTGTTTGTTTCGTATCGCCAGCCTACCTATCAGCCATCAGTAACCTTGCATCCGTACAATCAAATCGCCTCTGTCGCCTGAAGTGAGTGCCTCAATTGTGTTTTAGTCCAAATCTTTATGTCAAAAACGGTTTCCGTCTCAGACCCATTAGACTGATAACATAATAAAACGCACCAGCAACAAGCTATTAAAGAAAAGGAGGAGAATTATTTTGATTTCGAGTCCATTCGATAGTGGTGCTGCGACGCGTCTTGTGTTAGATATGTGGTGTGCCTAGCGGTTGAGATATTCTCGGCGAGAGTCTCACGCTGTTGTGTGTGAAAATGAAAGCAGAATTATAATTTTATGTGATTTTGAAAAGTGAAACAAAATAAAAGAGAGCAAACAGAATGTATTAGCGCTTACATTCTAGGTGTTATAAATATACATACGTACACAGTTGAAATTATAATTTATGTGTCAACCGAATTTTGAATCTCGTTCAAGTGCTATAATTAGAATCCGCGGCTGGGAGAGAGATACGTTGTGTCACCAACAGTCAAGGATTACTTCAGCTGCTGGCGAATGCCGTGGTAGGTGATTGTATTTGGGATCAATCAACCTGTTGAGATTGTTTGGGTGCATGCAGTCTGTCTCGCTCCCAATAGACAGACAAAAGAAAATAAAATCTCTCTTATTTCTTCCACCATTTTTTTTCTTATCCAGTTTGATGATGTATGACTTAAGGCCCCTAGTATATATCGTTTATTGGATCTTTGGGAGAAAATCTTCCGCTACACACATCTAGAGACGGCGGACTTGTATCGGGGAGGATGAAAACACGTGTAAATGTTGAGACTTAAATTTGTTTTATGCGAGGCTTGGTGTTACCGAATTGCTTTTTTTATTTATCTGCGGATATGAATGATTGCCAGGGTCAATAATTTTTCGGGCTAAAATGTTCTTTTTTTTTCGCCCTCTCTTAACGAGTTGTAGAGTTACGCGCATGTGACGTGGCCACATGCGTAATTATTTGCTGCCCTAAATCTTATGAAAATATTTTGGGTCTTTAAAGCGGGAAAAAAGTAAATAGCTCTCTGAGTGCCAAATGAAATAATTTAGACGCTGACATATAATTAAGAGATATGAAAAACCGGGGCGGTAAGATCTTGAGTGAATTTCAAGGGTTTTGAAAAATTGTGGGCGTTGTGTTTTTTTTTTTCTTCTTCTTCAAAGGCGTGTCATTATACCTTGATGGAAGTGAATGTTCTGGCGCCTTAAGAAGTTGAATATTTTTTTTTTTGTTTCGTGTACCTCTGACAGTGGTGCTTTGGACTACCAATAGTTTCTTGTTTGGCCTCGATAAATTGCTAAAAGAAATTAAATATCTTTTGTGGAGAAATTATTACTTTTGGACACAGTATTTCCTATTAATTTGCAATTCTGATAGATGTGGTGTCATTTAGGATAGCGTCGTCCCAGCAGTGTTGTACGCTCTACTTAAGTCCTTGTCAAGAAAAGAAAGAAAATAATTTGAGCCTTGGAAAGAGACAAGTTCAAAACATCGGGACAGAGTTTGGCAATTTCGACTCCCTAAGATTATCTTCTTCAATTGATTCATACTGAAGCAAAGCTAAAATACAGAATTGTGTTTCTTTTAAGAAGTTGACCAAGTTTGAATTCTAGATTCTTCAACCACAAAATTGTGTTTCTTTCTATATGCTGCAATATATTTGGGATCGTAGGGAGTATTTACTTAGATGCAATGAGCAGTTACAACGAATAATTTCTTTCGCTATTTTTGTGTTTCTTATTGCGAGATCCAAGGTATAGTCTGTCGGAAGCAACTGCCATTTCCCATCTCTTTGGTAATTTTCGAATACCATCTCTAAAAATTAATCCTCTCTGGCATCGATCCAATGACTGAGCTATTTTTTGATTTCTTCAAAAGATCTGAACCGTTAACCCCCCAGTCAGTAGTCGGAAGGATCAAAGTCTGGAGAATACGGCGGCTGGGATAAGACTTCTCATTTCAGCGTTGTTGAATGCTACAGCCACGTAGGCCTGAGCGTCATCATGTTGCAAAAACATTTTGTCATGACTTTCGGACGTTTCTGGCCATTTTTTACACAATGTACTGTTCAAACGCATTAGTTGTAGTCGATGGTTTCACCTGGCTTTATCAGCTCAAAGTACACCACACGTCGATGTAGACGCTGATGGAAAGGGGTTCAGCAGGCATCTTTTTCTGGTTATCGTAGTTTATCCACTTTTCATCTCCAGTCACAGTCCGGTGCAAAAATCTTTTATGTCATTCAAGGAGCAGTTTTTGAGGTGACAAAACGCCTTTGGACATCTCTCGGTTTTAACTCGTATGGCAACCAATTTCCTTGCTTTTCAATAAATCCAGATTTCATCAACCGAACGGAAATTATTTGCTTCGTCACTCTTAACGATTATGCCTTGGCACGGATCTTGATTCAGTAAAGTTTCCAATTCCTCATCTTCAAACTGCCTAGGCTTCCTAAAACGCTCCTTGTCTTCGATGCCCTTAGCTCCTTTTCTTCGAATTAAAAAAGAAAATCGAAACTTCCCGCAAATGCTGTTTATTTAAAACAAGTCCGGACATTTTCGAAACGACAAAAAACTAAGTTGTTGTCTAAAACAGACTCTGATGCACATGAAGTATTGCTGAAAAGTGCCACGCTTTTTCAATGGAGTAGGTAGTCGCTTCTGAGATCAGCCACATTTTGCAGGTGGTGTCATCTTGTGAAAACTGACCGATATAACTCGTTCGTAAACTAACAGTTTTCCTAAAATGGCGATTTATGTCTTAACATTGCTTCCTTAAGGTCTATCAAAAGATGCGTCAACTTCCTCAGCCCGTCTAAAAATACGAATTTTGAAGGTTTGCATTCAAACTCACGGGACCAATTTTGAAGAATATGGTAGACGTTCATAAAGATATTGAAGAATATGTTGACTAATTCAAATGGCAAAGACACTGCAAAGGCGTGCTTTGCTTTGTCATGGTGGAAGGACAAGTGACCGTTTTGCACTTTCCCGAGCAGACGATGTAAATCAAATCTTTTGGATGCCAGAAAAATGTTATCACCGCCTTTTCTATCCGCATAACAGTTTTCGCCTTCTTCCGAATACGTTCACCGGCTGAAGTCCATGGATTCAACCGTTCCTTGGTTTCTAATGTGTACCATTGGGTCCATACTCTGTCGATAGTCACAAAGCGACACAACTCTTTGACGATTACACCTTCCCCGTGTCATACCCTGCTCTGAAGTGGTCTCAAGGTTGAGTTTATTGTCTGAAGTGATCAATTGCGGTACCAATCACGTAAGAAACTTTCCCATGCCCAGATTTCATTAAGATATGACTTCTCAGACCAACTTCCTCACTCATCTAGCGCATCTTCAATCGGCAGACTGTCAATATGAATTTTGCACTTTTGTCACGTTACCGTTTACAAGGGCCCAGGGCCTAGCTTTTAACATTTTCTATGCCAATATCTTTTTATTGTGGCCGCCGTGGCGTAGTGGGCAAGTGTGTCGATTCACACATAGAAGGTCCCAGGATCGATTCCGGAACCGAACATCTCGCATATTTTGCAGGACACTATCTTTTCAAGTTGCTGACAACACTCAGGGATTATCATGTGTCTATGTAAAGCGGCACAAGGCTACAGGTCGCTTCTAATTGTGATAGCATGCACAACACGAGTAGTTGCTAAAAAATTTCAGACTTAGTCCCTCGTGGGCAGCAGTGCCATCTAATTTTAGTAATTAAACATATTTGTATTGCTTGTTATGTGCTGTTAAAGAAAGAAACGAAACCATTTTCGTGTGTGAATAACACGCACTTACACAGTTCTTTCTTATCTGTTGGTGATGTCGATGGTTTCCAAGATAGGACTTATCGCATTATTTGTTATTTTGATATTGACTGTTTCTCGCTCAGAACTTGACAAAATGTCAGTGTCTTACCAACGCTGAACGAAACGTTGGAAAATAATGAAAACTAATTCCAAAGGGATGCGTAAACCCACAATGCATTTTTTTGAAACAATGTCTTAGCAGCGACCACTCAACAGTTGTGCTTTGAAAATTAGGTAGTCGAAGAACACACCAAACTGATAGATGTTAGCTTTTTACATTAAATATTTCTGTGACCAACAATCTGACAGGGATCTTGGAATTTGTTTTTTGATTTGTGCTGCCTTTTTATTCTTTTTCCACCCTTTTCCACCGTCATTTCATGTTTGACATTTTAATTTTTGACTTTTTTGTTATATTCACACTCGTATTACTCTAAATAGAAGGCTTTCGTGAAAAATGTATACATTTCTACTATAACTTTGGTTAGCTTGTCTGTTTTCTCTTTGAAAACGCAACGAATCTGACACGCTATCTGTTCGTTGCGTGTTTACTTCCTTTACTTTTGCTTTGTGGCTGATTAATGTTTCATGCAACTGAATAACGACATTTTTTGCTGATTAAAGCTAGAATAACTTTAAGTGTTTCGATGAATAGCAGAGAGGACACACGCTTTTAATTTCCAATATTCTTTCAATTCTTTTTGAAAATCGTTATTTTTAAGAAACTCCTGTCGCAGAATGCATTTTATTCTATATACCTTCTAAGGACTATCCGGCATGGAGAACGGCCTTTCGATCAACCAAGCGAAGTCTATAAGTCTGGACATTTTAAATTACTTTTTCCTACCAAATATGGAACGGGAACGTTATAACCCTACTCAAGACACTTCAACAGAAAGCATGAGCAGAAATATACTCCGAATCGTGAGTCTTGCACTGTTCACTCAAACTCATTTATCACAGCATTGTCTTGCAAGCGGATGTTCTGATAGTCAATGACGCGGCCAGAATGATTTCAATGTTAGAAATTCTTCTAGCTGATACTATTGTCCTTACTCATTGTAAGGTGGCCTGTAAGGAAATTTAGCTCAAGGCTTGTTGGCTCACGACATGCGATTATTCCGTGTTGGGTTCCTGGACACAGAGACATAACCGTCAATGAGGGATCTTCTAGTTGTCTTCGAAAAATGATTGATCTGCGAAGGAAGGTTGACATAAAGACCCGAGAATTAGCTGAAAATCAGTGCCGTTCTCCAGCCACCTTTGAGAGCGAACGGATGATGTGAACGCTGTACAACAGTGCATACCGACGGTAGCATCGAGTAACGCTTTCGATGTAATTTGCACGCCTCACTCAATCAGGCACCATGAAAAGAAAATAAGACTTCTTGAGATTTGCCGAGGCTACAGATGAAGAGGAAGAAAGTCCTCACTAACGCTGCCCAAGACTACTGAAATTAATTGAAGATACTGGGGCAAATATTCACTTAGATTTGTGAGTAAAATTTATCTATTGCGACCCTTTAGTTTACCTAGGACCTCAGGGCTATATTGAAAATGTTTGTTCCTGTAACATAATTCTACTGGTTGTTTGATCAGATTTGTACATTCGACTTCTTGAAGTCCCATGGTCTTCTATGCTTGTCGACAGTGTTTGTAATTTTGTGATCTTCTGGGTCAAATTTTGCGTAGGAAGCAGTGGCATAGTTAGTGGCCAGTATGTGCGCCACATACCATCCTTAGGTTAGATCAGTTTAGGTTTATAGCCTCATTGGTTCTTCTGGGATCTTGCTTCATGAATTTCTCAGGTTGTGTGAGTACTTTCTAATTATTATGCGTATTTGTGTGTCCATTTGTTTGTATGCTGTTGCACGTTAATGTTGCAAGAACTATGAAGGGGGAAAGGGCCGCCTTTCTTCGATTGGGCTTATCATTCCCTCCGTGGTTCTCATGTCTCGGCACCCATATCAGGTTTAATTTGGTTTTCTCTGTCAGCATATTGAATACCTTATGACATTCCCAGACAGTCCTGGAACTGAATATAAAGCTACTAGGAGCTTTAAGTACCGCTTGATCGTCTGTGAACATCGATATTTTTGAATTGGTTCGGTTTCTGTTTGTGGTGCTTCATTTATGGCGAAGAGTTCAGCTTGGAAAATAGTTGACTCCCTGTGAAGGAACTTATGTAGGTTACTTCTAGGTCTGTCTTAGACCCGTCTGTGTAACATCTGTGGGTGTCATCAGTCATTCAAAGAGGGCTATTGACCCATTCTTGTTTGTTGAATTCTAAAATCGGTGTAATGAGATCGCTGACGCTCGTTAATTCATTGACTTGGTCAACCTTTATTAAAATTTTTATGTGCCCAGAAGGTTGACATCTTTAAAGTTTGTAGGACTACAGCTTGTCTCGCAGCTTTTGTCTATACAGCAATGTGTTGCTGAGGAAAGCTTAGTAGCATTTTCAAACCTTTAGTTGATGACGTTCCCATCGCTCCTTTCGTATAAATTCATGCCAACTTTTATATAGTTTTTAATTTGTTGATGGTCTGTCTTTGTTCACATTTCTTCCACCACATAACAGCAATATAAAATATTGTTGGCTTCACCAGTTGATCAGTTTTCCATAAGCTTTGGGTTAAGGATAAACATTTTTTCTCACACTTTGTTTTAGGGAGCCAGGGGCTTTCGTTTAAAGGTTAGAACTTACGATCAAATGTGATCCTCAAAAATTGTACCTCTTCCTTTGATATGTAGGACATTTTTTTGATTTTTAGAGTCTGCAGCTTATTTATCCTTCTTTTGGCGACGAGGACAATGATGATCTTCTTGGGATTTTTTTGAGAGACTTTGATTCTTAAGTCACTTCCAGATTAAGTAAAAGGCCTTTTGAATGAGATTACCAGTGACGTCTTCATGCTTTCCTTCTTACTATCACGGCTAGGTTGTCTGCAAAGCCGAAGTAGCTATTATCCACCAGGACGGGCCGTAAGAGAAGGGATAAACCACCCCCTTGAGGACAATTAATGATAGTTTCGATTAAGTACTCAGATTGACTCAGTTTGGCTATTATGAACCTTTTACTTATCGTTACGTGCAGCCATCTTGTGATAATGGGACCGCCGTCTTTTGAATAGGATATTGTTTCATGATACATGGTCGCGTCTTCTATGTCCATCAAGCCATACATAGCAACCTCTGTGACTTTTATTGACTTCCCCATAATTCCCTTAAGTCCAAGACTTAGTTAGAGATGATGCTTAGAACCTTGGGAGAGTTTAACCATTCAACCGTATCTGTGTATTTTCTGACAATGGAGTGGAATACAATAGATATTCAAATCAGGACTATAGGAAAGGAGAAACTTTTTTGAACACTTTTCACTTTATCTGCGGAAATTGAAAGCAATTCCCTGCAAAATTTGCAATAAATTTTGGAAAAATGCATAAATTGTTTAATTTTGCCTACACACTGCAATTTACGTTCATGTTTGCCAAATTAATTTGAAAGGTCAAGAGTACATCGTACATAAATTTATAACAATTCAACGCTATCACTTCAGTGCATGTTTTCCCTTCAGTTGTTTTTACAACGCTTAGGGACGGCGATTGGCGGACAAAACAACTCAATTGCCCAAATTCCCGCGGTGGCTATTAAACAGTTTTAGGGTATAAAACAATAAAAACAAAAGTGCTTCATTCAAACCGTCCCGCCATGCATTTTATGCCCTCAATGCAGGTTTATGAAAAAAGAAAACAATTAAATTAAATTGTTTCAAAACGTTGTAAATACATATAAGGCAACTATAACTCATGCAAAAAAAAAAATTTCGACACATATTCAGCGTCAGTCAAAGCTGCTGCTGAAGCAGATGACGTTGATGAAGTTTTCAGTCCGGCAAATCGTCTTGGATCCAATTTTGACGCTAAGAAAGAAATCTTTTTGTCAAACCTAACATGATCTTTAACAAAAACTCGGAACAGTGGGGATCATGATCCTCAATTCGATGGTCAAAATTTTCAATGACTCTGAGACATTATTGATGTTCAATGTCATCAATGTGCCGAATTATTTCATCCTTTAGCTCTTGAATTGTTCTTGAATTAGTGATTTATTCTTCAGTCTTTTAAATATTCCCAAGGCAAGAAGGCCAACGGTGACAAACCACACGGTCGTGGCAGCCAATTGAGATCACCGCGACGGGAGATAAGGTGGCCATTGAATTTCTCGGCAAAAAAGTCATTGTTTCGTTGGCTGTGTGGCACAATCCTTTTGGAGGCACATATCACCCAGGTCCCTCCGCTGCTGACATATTGACGGGCGAACTTAGATTTTTTTTAATAAAAACCTCTTCTTGACGTTGGAGATGGAAGAGTCTGACGTTCGCTCCTTCAGTCTATTTACGACCGGCGAATCTTGTAACGAAAGCCAGACACTTGTGTTTTGAGCGAAATGGTGTTTCTAGCACTAGGGCAAGTTTCGCAGCAAGAACTGGTCTATGGCGCTAATTCGTGCTTCTATGTCATTATCGCATGATAAATCGATTTGGAACATTGTTTGCTATTTTCTGAGGAGAAGTTTATGGCACGTAGAGCGCCAAACAAAGTGAGGCGCGGGAAATAGGAGCATGAAGGATTGCTGGTTTGTCGGTCATGCAAGATCGACTCTGTTTGAGGATCATACATCGTTTTGATCAAGCGGTGCCTTTATGCTCGGATTCTGTAACTACTGGCGTAGCAGAAATCACATGATAGGCTAGAATACTCTTGAAGAAGTAGTTTCTGTTGGTGAAAAAATGTTGGGACTTTTCAAGGAGTGATTGCATGTTCGGATTGATGTCGTTTTTGAATAGCGTGGGAATTTTGTGATCAATGAAGAGTCACTGTGAATATCTCGATTGTGATAATTCAAAAGTATTAACATGAATTTTTGGCCACAAGAAGTCCGTTGTCATCTCGCGATAGCTTACACACGGCGACGAGTTGAAGTTGACGGCTCTTCTGCCACCTAAATAATAGCAATGTTTTCCGCAGAATGAACTGTGCACAGGTGTTTTTTTTTACATTTCCTAGAGACCCGGTTAGTTAAAATTTGCCCACAATTCCACCGATTGTGGACACGTTTGGTCGATTATGTTGACTCAAGTGCACGAAATGCATTTTGATTTGAACGCCTATTTTTTTTAAAGGGGTTCGACAGTCATAGTGCGCTGGTCAATTGTGTATCTCTTAGAGGTTAAATTTGTTAAACACTGAAATGAAGGAAATGTCAAATTAAGTTTGGCAAAAAAGCTTGACGTTAAGGTGTGACTAACAATTAACGTCGTGCATTATGGTTGGACCACTTTTTCTTTGAGCTCTGCGCTAGATTAAGGAAATGTGATGCGCTCTTCTATGACTAAGGGAAATGAATTCAGTAATGAAGAGGCAAAGTAGACGACACTATCCTCTATAAACCACTAAAATTTCTAGACTGCGGAGAATCTTCGACATTGTTAGAACATTTTCCACAGTCGTCGAGAAAACTTTTATGGCGACTGAAGTTCGAAATAAACTGACCTTGAAGTAAATGAACAACATTATGATACTCGTATCAATCCTATTGAAAACATTTGGGATTGTGAAGAAAAAAATTGTAGTGTTCTTTTCCAAAAGGTGAATATATGTTCCAACAGCGCTCCCCAGTCTTTTTCAAACCCCTTTGAAAACATTGCCAAAAATAGAATTTTTGCTAAGCTGCGTTGCTTTAGGTTTGGCCAAAATTGCTGGTATTGTGAAGTATGAGCCAATCCCTAGGACAAGATCTTTAACAGAGCCTATAACCGAAAGCTAAAAGTCAAGTTACGAATGCCGAAGTGATTTGTATATGGTCCCATCTGCGCCGAATATAAATTTCATGACATAGCAAAGACAGATTGAAGTGACTCAAGATTGATTGAAGTAAATCAAGAATCAAGGCTAAGTTTTGGGTAGTGCCACATTCTGTCGGTAGGCTCGTATAAAGCCACCATTTCTTAGACAATTGTGAGTTTTGTCGAATTTTATGTGTGCGTCGTTTGAGCAATAACCAATTCTATCGCATTGGTGGACAGCGTAAATTCGAAGAGTTTTTTCTTATGTACTGAAAAACTTTAAATGAAAAACGAAAATAAAAGTACTATCCTTTCTCCTTTTACAAGTGGAGAATATGTACTATGTTATTTAAAGTCCGACTTCGAGCATGTCCTTAAAGACATTTTATACACCCTCAGTGTTGTCAGCAACTCAAGAGAGTCCAGGGATTGCTACTAGACTAACGCCTTGACCACGACTCAACTGCGTCCTTGCTAACCAGACACAACAAATGACGAAATAGAATCTTCAAATGAGTTTTCCAAAATCAAGCAAAATCATTTTTTAAGGCGAGTCCTTTGCTCATATAAAGGCAAAGTACACAATATTTCCCAGAAGTCGCATTCATTGACCAAAGGGCTACGTGGCTAAGGCAAGGAAGAAACATACAAAAGAGAGGAAAAAAAAAACATTATTAAGGACTTAAATGAAATCCTATTTTCGTTCTACGTGACGTTGCCACTTCACACTCATTCACGCACACACAAGAAAATAGTTGACAGATTTCATAGTTGGGCCAGAGGAGGATGTTTCCTGTATATGCGCCAGCTTGTACACGCCCTGTGTGAAAGTCCTTATTCCGTATACACTTCGTGTACGTATCACAAATGGAATTAGGTCAAAAGTGCATAGTTCGCACAACTCAAAGGCCAAAGGTGAATGCGTTTTCTGAATATTGGCTAAAATGTTCAACCTTCATCCCAGAGCACGTCCCCAGCCACTTCGTGCGAAGCATGCAATCCAGTCCCGTTTGGTTAATGCATAATGTGCGCTTCATTAAATATTGCACAGAATTCTTTAGCAATTTGCTGACTCACTCACACAGAAATTATATTCATCGTTAATTAATGTTCGTACAAATAAAAATTGTATTCACGTACACGTGGCAAAAGAATGCATCATGTTCATGCTCTCTAATAATGAATGATATTTTACCGTAAAGCAACGTTCAGAGGGGAAGGATGGTTAAGGAACTTCGGGGACACTCGATTCCCACCTCACTCGAGTCCTCGATTGCCACGGGATTAACTGAACAATCGATAAGTGACATCTGTTGAATAAACTCTGAAAAAAGTTTCCGACATGCCCAAGGGTTCTCGTGAAGGGGACGAAATTGAGTTAGTCGCACAGTACCGGCTAAGAGATAAGTGCGTTTCAAGACCTTCCAAGATGAATTAACCCGACTTTTGGCGAACTAAAACAATGGCACATTGATTCGAACGGACTTTGAATGAAGTGAAATGGGGTAAGTGTGGAGAGATGGCGATGGCGAGTGCTGAGTGGAGAAGGGGTTTCGTTTTTTCTATTCAAACATGCAACATGCTATATTAAACTTATAAAATTTACAATTTGTGACTGTGAGAGGGCACTCACAAACCAATGGAATCTAATTCCTTAATGCACTTCTGGAGTTTTCATCTCTAAACAGAAGTTCACTGACTGAACTTATTTCGATTTCCCTGCTTTTTCCACATGGCAGACGGTTCCATGTAAAAAGGCTTGGATTTACAACCATTCAAACCGAGAATGAAACATATTGCAGAGTGCAGGGGGGCCTTAATTTGCATTTAGCACATTTTAGCACAACTTGTGTGCTCTCTGCATAATGGGGAATGTGTAGAGGAATGGTTGCATTTTTCCTAGATTACGATATACCTTGTGAAAATAGGAATATATTCAGCGCAGAAAAACTGTGTTTTTTCTTTATTTTCTCTTGTGGGACGTCGTCGGGAGACGAAGTATAATCAAACTATCCCTTAAGTCCAACACGTGGCACGTATTGGCAGACCCATTTCATATGGAAGGATCTTCATGTGGCATTCTTTCATGATGATACCAACGCATTATGTCAACTCATTAAAACAATGCGTTGGTGCAATAACTGCTAACTTCATCAACATATGTTAAAATAAATAATTAAACAAGTTCAGCACTCTTTTCGTTCGGGTTTCTTCAGACAGAATCCGACAGATAGTCACTTTGGAATTAAGGGTGAAATACAAGGTGAATGGCCCGATCTACAACGTTTTAAGATTCTTCAATATTTTGTTTAGAGCGAATAATGTCCTTTAGACGGTCGAAGAAAGCATCGCATGCTGCACGCTCTACGATATAATGTTGGCGTCGCATTAATGTTGGCGCCATGGTTTAAAATTACGAGCGGAGACCGAACATCGGCGGTTATGGCGACACATACCATTACTATTGGTGCTGTATGCTTTCTGGCCATCCAGTGGTGCAAAGTTTTGAAGAACCTCACTGCCAAGTAGACTCGGTCATTTTAGTCTGTTCACATCTCGGTCGACATCAAGTGGCGAAGCATAGGAAAACACCAAATTCGGCAACTCACCATGTTTGTGCAAGTTCTCGCTCTCGCTCTCGCTCGCTCTTTCGATTCTAACTCTTTTCTGTTGCTGTGTAAAATTCTCAATAACTTGAGATCGATCTCAATCTTCAAAATATGTGGCATCCGTTTTAAAAGATATGTTGAGCTCACGGGATATTTTACTTCCACTTCGACTCCGATTTCGCACAAATCGAGCCTTCACTTTCCGAACCATTTCTGCCGATTTTGCTGTTATTTTTCATGACCACTTCTATGGCGTTTTGCCATGCTACCAATATTACGGTAACGAGCTGTGGTTCGAGACACAAATAATTTATTCACGTTGAGGTGCTGAAGAGCAGTCACACTACACTGTTTGGACTCGACATGAGACGGAAATTATGTGTCAAAATTTGAGCTCATTTTCATTATCGGTTTGGAAATTTTAACAGTCTGACGTTGGTTGCAGTTTGAGTCAGTCAGGTTGTACATGACATTAAACCAAAAGTTTACGAGCATTTATGCACTCCAAGATAAATAGGGCCTAGCTTTCTCACCAACTTTCTCGTGTCTTGCATGCTGTTGTTGTGGACTGGGCCTGCGCTTTACTGTCGACTTTGAATCACGAAATTTATGTAATTTTTTTATAGACAACTAGAGTTATTTGGGTTTTGTGTATACAATAATTTAAAGGGGTGGAGGTTCAATATACTCTACACAAAAAGTGGTTACGTTTAATTTATCCCTTTTAGTAGTAAGTTTTCGTAATTTAGATTTCTTGTTAGATTGTTAAGTTTTTCATTGTGATAAATGGCAAATATTTTCCCAATATTGTAACACTTCAAGTGACGGCTGGGTTGAACACATATCAAATGGCAGTACTTCCATTTTGAAACCGCAAAGTCCATGCTCTTGTGGACATTGATGAAGTTGAGGCAAAAATTGTAGACAATTGTCAGATTTATTGAAGTATCTATCTATCTTCAGGTACTTGGATGGAGCCAAAATGCGTGAAAATCGTAAAAAGTTCGCCAGTTCCGGGCTGCCTGACTCACAAAGTTTATACGTAATTGGCCAGAATCCATAAAACATCAGCGATGAAGAGTTTCAAAAATCTGAAAACACAGTTTTGAGCATCCTAATGAGAGCATTCAGAAATTTTAACAATTTGAAATCTTAAAGGCATCACAGATGCGAAGAATGTGATATGTTTTCCGCAAAGATGAAACTCTGTAGTATCGCACACATTGATTTCATTTTTAACCCCTAACCTCTCATGTTATACGCATTAACTATCCAGAATAAATCACATCATTCGTAGAGACTTGTACCCTTTACGTTGAGTCGCTCGAACAAACAAAAGAAAACGACGTAGACGGCAATGTATCTTGAAAGTGTTCGTTGTTGAAATCCAATTTTTAGTCTGAACTTTTCACCATCTCTTCCCGCTGCATGATATCTTAGCAAAAGAGGAAAAGTGCTTACGGTCGTATGTGATTCGACTACAAACAGGAATGTCTCAAGTGGCCTGTTTTTCAATCACGGAGCCAACCAGTGCACTGCGCAAAAGGATATATCTCCACTTTTTCTTTTTGCGAGGATTATATCTTGTCTGTGAACAGAAGACAAAGATTGAATTATGTGCTAAGGCGGTGAAGCAGATTTCTGAATTCGATTACTTTTGCAAGCAAAAGTTGGGTGAGTGAGAATATGATTGCAAAAATATCATTCTTCAGACTGATGAGTCTGATTTTTTTTTAATTTCGTTCAATGTACAATATTTCATTTCACTCTATTTCATTGTTAGTTAACAAGCGAGCATTTGAAGAGTTGTGAGATTACCAAAGCGAACCCCAACAAAAGAGTGTGCCTCTGTATCCCTTTTTATTTCACTTTGTCATGAAGACATTTCTCTAACTAAATTAAAAGCAGCACCAGACCAAATGAAAAACGCACAAAAATAAAAACAAATAAAATTTCCCTGGTCACACAAACGCCAATTCCACAAAATGATTTATTTATGTCCTTGTCAGCTCGATTTGAAACGCAATTACCTCCCATTTGCTGGATTAAATTCAATTTTCTCTCTGTGCGTATTCTTCATTGGGGAGATATCAATTTAACAATCAAAGAAAATAACAGTCATACACAGCGACTGGTCCGTCCTGCCCGCAACAATTGCTGGCTTGTGGCGACGAAATATACCTCGGAACTTATTTCTCTAGAGACCATTCAAAGCACGGGACTTTGTTTTGTTTTTTTGATCTCGGCAGCCACGTCCGAACGTAACGTGGTCCTTGATTGTAATTCAAGCGAATTTATTGCAGAGCTTAAGGCATCGTGCAAATGAAACTCATGAAATGTACTTGCACACATTAAAGCACAGGCATTCCGTTTAGGAATGTGAGATTTGTATGAATTTGAAAGGATTCGCCTGTTCGCCATGTTTGTTTTGTTATTTAAATATTTTTGAGAAATTAGTGCTTTGTTGATAGTAGAATTGAAAAGTTTATAAAATGGTTTAGTTTTATCAGTTGGGCAAATGTATGTTGGGAAAAAGAAAGAAAAACCCAGGCCAGTCTTAGTCAATGAAACTCACACCAATTAACGCAGAATGGAGTGCTAACTTCTGGGATTAAAAATACAATAAAACAGCTAACAGAACAAGTGGATGTTAATTCTTAAATAATGCATTTGAATTGGAAACATGGGTAGGTCGCTGATTTTTGAAAAGTATCCTTATACTAAGTTTCGTTTTCACTACAAATTTCCTTTTCACTTTTGATTCGAAAATAAAGTCCAAAGTCGTAAAATGTTCATATTATCCTGGAAGATCAACGATAGAATATGGATGAAATTCCAGAGGTATCTGAGGTGATTTTATGTTCAGTTTAGTTAACTTTAATTTGATGATGAAAACTGTGTCTGATAAATTCGTGCTTTTACCGACCACTGCTGGTTTTATATTGAGAAGGCGGTTAAAGGATTTTCGTTTATAGATTAAACAAGTTAAGAAAAAATATTTCAACTTCTTTTAGACAACACTTCAACAAAAGAATGTTTAACTTTAAGGGTCTCAGAATGGAACAATGGACGAGATTTCGAGTCTGAGCGGGGATACATTTATGAATGCGTTTACCGCTGTAATCCCCTTTCTCACATTTTTTAAATGTCCGCATTTGGTAATTGAAAATTAATTCTAGTTAAGGTGCCTCTTCAATCCGTGACATTGAATCTACCAATTTTTGGCATTCCGCCAAAGCAACTCAGTGCAACACTATTTGAACCGCTTCCCACAATTTTCTAAAATACTAACCATTTTATTTTCTCTAAAGTTCATCCCATAAACTCGCAATGGGATTGAGATCTGTGATAGGCAAGTTTTGGTAAAAAAAAGACAAGCTTGCTTTCATAGTACCCATCGTATGCTTCGGGTCGTTGTTCTGTTGTTGTCCCTCGACAACGAAGAATGACATTTTCGAAAATATTCCAATTTTTATATTAGATACTCATGATATACTTCTTCTAATTCTCTCTATAACGCTACAGTTCGGGGTGGACCTGGGCCTCAAACAACATGCCCCTCCAGGTAGCACAATGTCTTGCAAGCTTCCTCAAGTTGCACACTTGAAGTTGGGCCTTTTTGTGTGCATCATCTCAACCCAAGCTATCCTCTGTTGCATTGTCCCATTGGCTCGGATTCAAAGACTTTTCTGGGCGGATCAGTGGTGGCCATACAGTCCACATAATGTAGCCATCTTAAGCGTGATATCCGAAGACGCTTGGCCAGGCGCATGCCGCCGTACAGTCTAAAGAGTTCGTCGTTGAGTCTTCTTCTACAGACGTTATCAACGCAAACAGGCCCAAATACGCACACAGAACTTTTCTCTCGAAAGGACTTATGTCTTCTTCATCTGCCTTTAGTAACGTATAAGTTCGCACTCCGTGTTTAACTGTTTTCTTTGCGGAATGAGGGTCGTATTCTTTTCCTGTTCCACGTCTCACAGCAAACTTTCTGGCGAGTCTTTCCGAAAGATTTGGAGCCTTCTACGTGCTGTGACTGCAATATTAATAAGTTTGTCGGCATTGTAATGGGGACTACAAATTGATTATATAGAAAAAATTTATTAAGCGACGAATACATGGTCAACATCATAAAAAGACACAGATCAATTTTTTTTTACCATCTGCGTACAATGTTACAAGCAAATGAAAGCACTTCCCCGAAACTTTGAAAGTGTCCCAGTTAACAGCAATGCCTAAACCTGGCAATGACGCGAAGCAACCAACATCTGGCAGACCAATTTTTGTACTTCAAATACTATCAAAAATATTTAAAGGGGCTTCTCCATGACTGACTAGTAGCTTATTGACTTAAAATCAATTTTAACCAGTTTCGAAGAATGCACTCGACTTTGCCATAGAAACGGAAATAGGAAATAGTCCATAAAAACTGAAATAGGATCTACATTAGCTTAGAGTACTCACAAAGAGTCAGTAAGTTAGATTTATGATCAGTCGATCAGTTTAGGAAGCGTTTAGTAAGAGTATTTCCTCCTGTGGCAAATGGCCAAGTTTGGATTAGAGGCCTATTGAATTTTTTAGAAAAACTGTTGCCATTTATTAAAAAATAGTCTCACAGATCGCATCTTCTTTGTGAAATTAAAGGAGGAAACATTCGACATAAAAACTGGAGTCCCTCAGGAGAGTATTCTAGAACGTTATATTTGCTACACACTGAAAATGAAGAATCATCAATGAATGTTTCTTTTGCCGTCGATACAGTACTGTTAGGTTTCGATCAGAAACTAGTTTGCAGCTGCAATGCATACTAAAGCAAAGTACATAATGGCTTAAGGACTCTAGGAGGCATCATATTTCATCAGTAGATGGGGCCTACAAGTTAATTGATTGTCTATGCAGTTTCATCAACTCGAAAAAAGTGGAAGCGTGGCAAAGGGACTATAAGCGTTAAAGTCGATGCATCATTACGTCATGGCAGAAAACTTTCACTGCCTTTGTTGAATTTTGTGATAGTAATTCAGCCAAGATTTGAGGTTCATAGTTGTCTCTGAACTGGAATTGTTTTACGCGGTGAGGGAGTAACCCTCACGCACAACGTAGTAGGTCAGGCCCATTATTTAGCCCTAGGATATTATGATGGCTACCCAAGGGTCGCCAAGAGGAGACTGTATTTCAAGTGGACCTGTGAACAGGCGAGGATAGTGTTGCCACGCCAAGGTGTGGAGAAGGACCTCAACCAACGTAGAGTGCACAATTGGACGAATTTGGCGAGAGATCATGCTAGCCGTAGAGGCATGTTGGTTGCGGCCTAGATCTACCCCGGACTGTAGATCAAGTAAAAGAAGAAGAAAAAGAAGATTTGAGCAGAGATTCAACTGAATAATTCGTTTTGAGTTAATAAATTCTGGCAAAATTACGTTTTCATTAAGTGAGCTTCTGAGAAATTAAACGAAGATCTTAATTATTATTGTGTCCCAGAAAAAAGTGTGAATTGGCGACCTCGCCTCACAAGGAGTTCATGATCAATGCCGATAAAGATAAATTTTTTGGGATTAAAAAATTGGTTTCCTCAATCTAGGACAATTTGTTTAATTGCTTGAATAAAAGGATAATGTATATACGAAGTTCATGCAAGGAGGAAACAGTATTCCGCATCGCTACAATTCATCGAATTGTATTTATTATAATAATTGAGTGGCACTACAGCCCATAACGGACCAGGGCCTAGCTTCTACAACAACTACTCGTGTTGTGCATGCTATTGTTCTTCACGAGTAGAAGGGACCTACAGTTTTTTGCCGATTCCGAACGGCGAGATTTGTGAAGCTTTCCATAGACAATTAATACTCTTTGAGTGTTGTCAGCAACTCGAAAGAGGTGGTGCCGTGAGAAATGCTAGGTGTCCCGGCTGGGAATCGAACCCAGACTTTCTGCGCCGCAGTCGATGCACTTACCACTGCGCCACGGCGACCACTAATTGTATTTATTATGTTTTTGAATTATTCCCATTTCAGGAATTGAAAGGACTTGCAGCACAATTCAAGGGAATCAAGGGAAGTGCTCTCGAAAAATCATCTTGTCAGTTTATTGAAGTCAAAATTTTAAAAATCAACACATTCAGCGAATTTACCACCAGCTGTGCGCATTAGCTCCCTATGCACACAGATATTCACATGAGTGTAAGTTTCGCAAAGAAAGAAAAACTTGCCAAACGATACCACCAACCGAAAAATGACACCAAACTGTCACTCATCATTCATGTAGCGGCTATTTCACTGTTTGTTGTCGGTTTTCTGCTGCCCATGCAAATGAGGATGAGCATCATCACTCAGAATAATTTGCGTGGAAATACTGGATTGTGTTGATTCGCTTTCAGTGTGTTGCCGTTCACTAGATGAGTTGTATGCAGAACGGGGTGGTCGCAGGTGATTCGTCTTCAAATGCACTCTTTTTTACTTTTGACTCATTCTCAAGCCGTGGGTTAACTGGATGATTTAATGGTGAATTTGCATCACGCTATGAACTTTTGTGCAATGTCAATGCCAATTAATCTGCGGGGCGATTGAGTGTTTATGGCGATGCGATTGGCTAGAGCTTAATGAGGCGGTTATTATTGGATGGGTTCTTTTGATTTCTGCCCAGAATTTCTCAGGAGAGGAAATGAAATTCCCTCACTGAATTCTTGAATGGCACTACAGCCCACACTAGGGCCTAGATTCTTCAGCAACTACTATTATTCTTGGCCAAGAGACTTTGGCGGAGACTCAAACAAATGGTGAGCAGAAAATGCAAAGTCCGACCTTTATGGTAGATGCTGATGCGTACTCCACAACCAGACTCTAAAATTTGGTTTTATTTCGTGGCGTTTTTGCAACGTTTCGTTGATAGTCATTTTTGAGTAGCCTGCTCGCTTACCATGATTTCAACCTTTTATATGGTTGATGTTTTGCGCCACCGCTCTCTCCTTCCACGCTAGTCTTACTCTATCAGTTGAAAAATTTGATCGAATTGCGAGGTGCATCGAAATTTCTGATCCATTTCTTGGGAACCTTGAACAATTTGTCTGCACGCTTTGGCAGCGTTTTTTTCCTTTTTAGTGAAGAAAAAACCTTCCAATAGCGTAGGGCCCGAACACACCTTGCGACTACCCGCTTCCTTGGTTATCATCTCACGGTAGCGCTCACCATTCACAGTTACGTTACGATTCGCATCATCTTTGAAGAAGTGCATTGGTAGCTCTTGCAATGCTTCTGGCTGATATTCACTCCAAAATCGTCTAGAGTCACTGACCTCTCCAACAGTCTAACACTGTTTTATGCCTTCTATATATTTCAAAGTGATGCGTTCCTTGCAACAACACTGCATAACCCACATTCGTTTCATTTAATTTCTCAAATCTCTATCGACATCAAAGCCATCCCTTCGCACAGAAATAAATTGACGTTTCTTTGAGATTCCCGCATAGCGGAATGAAGCAAGCAGATGTGCTCACACCCAGCTCTGTTACGTGTCAGCAGAAAGCCGCTTCTCCAAAACACCAAGATGAGTGATGTAAAGACCGTCTAAAATTAGCGCCTGCACTCTTAGCTAAAAATACGACTGCAGTGTGACATATCACTTGTTACAAAAATATAGCGCCTCTGCAGCCAGAAATAGTGCAGAGTGTGACGTAAATCTCGTTTGATTTTCAAAGCAGTTTTGCCCGTCTTCAGCATGCAAATTTGATTAGTATTGCGAAAGTGAGTTTTCGAATGTGACCTCAGGTGCAGATGATTGCAGACAAATTTGCCGCCGCCGTGCCTAGTGCAGTAAGAGTTTTTGTGCTTTAATGAATCTGAAAACACCTTAATGCCGCTTTGCCACTAATAAGAGTCATAAACTCTACAGTCTCCGCACGCTTCGGCACTCAGCGAAACTTGTTTTCCAGGAGAGTCCGAAGAAAAAAAACTCCTTAATGGATGTATGCAAATGAAGAGGGGCATAAAATGTTTGCTTCTGCGATACTTTGGCGGTTTTTTTGAGAAACTTTTTGACATGAGGGTGCATGGGGGGGGGGCAGAACAGATTTTCCTCTTAAGCAGCTTTTCATGGTCCCGAACACAACATTAACAAGTCGTTCGAATGGGACGTCGGTTAAGATCTGCAATATACTGCACATTCGCAGTTGTATCAATTTGGTGCACATCAAAGAACGGGTGCATCGTATACGAAAACAGACTGTGCGGGATTTCCTCTTAATTTGCTCTGAATTTTATAATTGCCTGGAGTTCCAAAACGAATGAACTAAATTTGCGTTTGCATAAAATGGATGTCTGCCAGGAGAGTCATGCTTTTTCCTCGTTGGAGTGGTGCCAAGCGTATGCATGCCCTTTAGGAACTCATGAAATGTGTGTGTATTTTGGTAAATTCAATTTGAATATACATATGTGCTGTGGGTGAAGGGGTTTTCATACACACATTCAAAAGGGCTCCGTAATTATTCTGTCATGTGTGTCGTTTTGAGGATATTCAGTGTTTCCTTTTGCCGACATTCCATGGCGAATTCTTTGCATGAAGTCAACTTTATTTGGCAGGAAGCCAATATTATGCCTCAACTAAAGGTGAGTGCTATGGAGTCTGGCGGAATTTGATTGGGTGTCAGCGAGGGTCATTGGAAACTTGGCTAGAAGGCTTTTTCGATCCGGAATTGGATTGATATGAAAAGGTTGCTTTCTGGAATTCAATCTTTGGAGAGCCTTACTGAAAAGCGGCACATTCCAGCACTCCAGGGAATGGTGCAATTGAAAATATTTTATCTCGTCTTGTGCGCAGTTCGCATGCATTACATTCAAAACTATGCTCCTTGATCTCAAGTCACGCACATTCGCATCTTCGTGTGTATTTCTTTGCCAAACTTCAACTTTTAATTTTATACCGCAAAATAGGCAGACGATGAAAATGAAATGTACAAATCATTCCCCCATCCATCTTCCCGGAAATCTATTTCTGTGTTCGTCATATTCCATTGCGTTGAATTATCAAAGGAATATATCAAATAATTTCTGAATGAGATTTTATGTGCATGAGACTCCCATCTCGGAATATCAAACAAGACGAAGAACTTCCGTTTGGACAAAGAATTCTGTCTGAGTTCAATTTAATTAGTAATTCCAAGAGGGACGTAAAAAGTTTGTGTTCACATCTGTCCTCTTCACATGACATGATATAAAATTGCGAAATACAACGCGTCAGACAGAAGGCATAAAGCAAATATTGATTAGGTGGATGAATCACGTTTTTTTTTCGCCGCTGCTGAAAGCCTTATAAGAACAATGGCATTAATGGCCTAATTAACACTTAAATGTGTAACGCATTAAACACAGATAAATGTCATGGCGCAGTGCTAGTGCTGCGCTCGTTTCAGGTATTGATTGAGAATTGAACATGAGTGGAATATGTTCGGTAATTATGCGATAATGTGCCGAGATTAACTTTTGGCACACACAATGGAGCATGAAAGACATTTCTATAGGCTGTAATTATTCACTGACGATATTTTGTGAGATGTCCCACATGGAGCGACATTCACATTGTTGCTTTCATGAGGAAAAAAAAAATTTTAATTGTACAACCTGTGGCGCATAGGATACCCGGCCGTCGAAATTTGAAAATCATTCCTTGGGTGAGCCTATATTATTCGTTTTAATTGAAAATAGGTTAAAGGGTGATCCATCGAGAGGTTTGATTTTCAAAGGTATTTTTTTTTGACAGACCACGCATGACCCCCATCAAGTTGCTTTGTCATTTGTATTCAGTATTGATTGGCAGATCATCCTGGAAAGACTCATGTGAAAAGAGTGTCTCCAAATTGTTTAGCTATATTACGAAAATAAGCGTTCTGTGTGTTTTTCGTGCGATTCCAGAAATTTGCGGTTTGATTTCCAGTTTGTATTTCTGAATGATACTCCACTGGTTAGTCCACATCCAGCACGCAGTGGCAGCAGTAGCTGAAAGTGTAAGCGAAGACAGTCTTCAATCAGGAGCTTGACATGGCGTATTTTACACGAGAGTCTCGGACTGAAAGCGTACAGAATTGAGTTGAATTGAATTTGAGTCATATTTTCAGTGAATTGAACTGATTTTTACTGATTGAGCTCATTTCTAGAGGAATGGATACGAAAAGAAACAAAATTGCGGAATTCGGGTAATCCCTAGAGTATACCTAGACTGCTGCCTTTACATCTATTAGAAACAACGGTATGGTGCAGTTTATGAGATGGTGGAATCATTGCTCCAAATTTCTTCCAAATTGAGGCAGATTTGGATGTTATCGCGCCATGTTATGGGACTAAGTACTTCCTGCACAAGCACATGGTCTCCATGAGCTCTGGCTTCAAGAAGACGGCGCCAAGAGCTATACAGCGTGCGAAGCAGTGGACATATTGAGCAATAATTTTGGTGAACACTTAATTCTCCGCTTTGCGACCGTGAATTGGTCGCCAAAATCGTGTGATATCACACTTTTTGTCTGTTTTCTCTGGGGAATTGTAAAATCTCAGGTCTTCGGGAATATGTCAGCTACGATTGATGCTTTGGAAACCAACATTTCGCCTGTTATCCGCGAGATGTCAGTCACTATGTTCGAAAGAGCCGCCCAAAATTGACCCTTTCGTAGCATCGTTATTATCTGCCTTTCGTAAAAGGTAAATTCTTCTTCTTCTTCTTCTTATGAAGCAACAGTCCGGGGTGGACCTGTTCCTCAACCAACATGCCTCCCCAGCCAGCACGATTTTTCGCTAGCTGCTACCACATGTGCACCTAGCCATCTTAAGCGTTGTATCCGGATACGCTTGACTAGGCGCATGCCGCTGTATCGCCCATAGAGCTCGTCGTCGAATCTTCTGCTCCAGATGCCATCAACGCAAACGGGACCAAAAATAGCACGCAAAACTTTTCTCTCGAAAAGACCAAGGGCTTCCTCATTCCGCGCCATAAACTAGGACTGTAATGATTAAGCTGTTATATAAAGCAAGCTTAGTTTTTCGAGAGAGGGCTTTATTACTCAATTGCATCTTTAGTCCAAAGAAGCAGCGATGGGCAAGAGTGATTCTGCGTTTGATTTCGGTACTGGTGTTATTGTCCCTGTTTACTGCGTAGCTGAGGTAGAGGAAGTCCTTGACTACCTCGAAGTTTCTGCTGCCTAGTGGTTCGCTCTGTCCGATACGTCGGTCTTGCGTGTCCTTCCTTGATGACTGCATGTACTTTGTGTTGCACTCATCAACCACCAGACCCATTTAAGCCGCTTCCGCTTCAATGCCAGCAAACGCGTCATTGACGGCTCACTGTGTACGTCCAATCACAGCAATGTCATCAGCTTAAGCTAGCATCTATATTGGCAAGGGTGCATTTACCTCAAAATGTAATGCAAACAAAAAAGTGGACAGTGAGAAAATGCACTTTCGATGTACACGTGCTGTTGTAGTAAAGAGGGCGTATAAGGGAAGGATAAATTCGGCTTACTATAGTATAGGCTAAATTTGGCCAAAGCAATGATGAAAAATGATAGGGGGAAAGTTAATTCTTCCATCCTGGCTTAAGAACTTGTCCCACTTTCAAGCCCATCAGTAATATCTAACTCGAGTCCTGAAAAATCAGGGTTTCAATGCACAAGCGAACCTCCTGCAAAAAAACACCGAGCTGTGATACCACAGCCACAACCGGAAATAAGGCTTGACAATGTGGGTCATCTGCCGCGAATTGTAGACAACAAATTCGCCTCTAAATGTGTCGTCATCCGATGTGTTCCTCACGCTGAAGCACTATGTGTGTGAAATGGAGTCTTTATTTTTATGTATTTCAAGAAAATAATTGTTCTGAAAACTATCACAACTCTAAAAGCTTTGGACACTGTTAAGACCAAAGGTTCACATATGTGCTCCATATTGTTTTCAAACTTGCACATAAGATAAAGTTAAAGCTAAGTTATAACTACAAGAAATACTTTGGAACACTATTAGTCAATTTCGGTCATGTTCAGGTCTTAAGAGGTTAAGGGATGGGTTTACAGATAGATGCAAAGGTGGGAGAAACGTAATTTTTGAAAATGTTTTTCTCATATATTGTATTAACCGATGATTTGTTTACTTCATTGAATCTAGTTCCCCATTCAGCGTAAGGGTGAATAAAGTATAGGATGCTCTCAATGCATTTTACATCTTTACAGAATGCAAATCGTTTGATATCTCTTAGCAGATTTCTTTCAAATCAGTGAAAACTTCTATTCCGTCTGTTACCTTATCTGTCAGCCATGAAAAGCACGAGTTTCAGTTTCTAATCGCCTCTCAAGGTCGAAACTTCAGCGACAATCTCGTAGCCAACACTCACTCAAAGGTGATTTTTACCCCGTTCCCACTCATTCAATTATTCGGAACTTTATGCGGGGACGAAGACATGTTCTGGACGTGAAATGTCAATAGATGCACAACACTTTTGCAAAGTACATCGCAAGAAATAAAATGAGTTTCTCAAACCATCAAAGGCTATTCAAAAACTTCCATAAAATCCCCCTCCAAAGAAGGGGTGAACGTTGTCAACAAGCTCACGAACGCGTGTTTGCCTTGTAACTTGAAATACACCGGTGAAAGTGAATCAGCCGAAAGGTGCGTCCTCAGAAGCCACCGAACGAAAAATGCCATGCCTGGGTTTTGGTCTGACATCGTTTAGCTTCCGTTCTCCGACGGTAATGTCGGCCGTAAGTGTCAGACTTCAAATACTCTGGGGAGACATTAGTGACACGAATAAAGTCATCACATCGGGCCTACGTTGTTGTGTTGTCGTGGACTCCCTTGAATATTCAGCTGCAGCACTTCGGGGTATCTTGTAGTTCGCCCTAACATTGTTATATGTAACTATGCTTGTCATTTGATAATTTATGTAATGAGAGCAGTGGTGAGACAATGGCTTAGGCCATGAATTATCGTTTGCCATGAGATAAATTTCAATTTGGTTAGCAAGATTTCCTTCGTGTTTGGGCTAAATTAGCGTGTGCGGAACATTACTTGATCGTAATGCCGGGATTATTGAGTGTCATTTGGTGGAATATTCGACAAGTTGTCGGGCGCATAGTGAAAGTAAGTGGGAGCAATTTTCACCCAATTCTGGCTGTGGATGTTCGCCTGACCTGATTCGCAGGGTTTCTTTGATGATGGTCCTATTTTCAAGATGTCATGAACTTTCATCAAATCTCTTTGAAATAAATGGGACAAGTGCAAGGCCTTAGTGTCAAAAAAAGGTTTGCCACATAGCGAATCACTGTCATGGAACTTTTTTCAAAATTAATCTTGAGAGCAATGTTTGAAACCCCCAAGCTGATACCAGAGGGAGCAATCTTCCAAGATTCCAATCAGTTGCTGGTTTCCGTGGATGTCATAGACGGTATAGGGCGAACACAGTGCACAGTCATATGTGTATGCGAAGGTCGATTATTTGTTTGGATTCGAGAAAGGAAACCAACTAAAAAATGGTAATTGTGACAGAAGAGTGATTCAGATGTTGTCTGTGAAGCTGATGTTTAACGCATTAATTTTCATTGAGTTTTGTAGCCACAATAGGTTGTCAAATTGCGATCTTTCAAAGTGCAATGCAAATATTTTCAGAAAGTGCAAAGAAAGGAACTCACACACCTTGTTTTCCCAGTCAAGCCTTTCTTAACCCCTTAGCTTCTAAAAGCATAGAGACACGATAAACGCCACAAAATTCTTAGGATAATCGAACTCACAATTGTCATGCATTCCACTTCTGGTTTGAGTGCTGAGAGGATACAAGAAACCCTTATTGAAATTGCTGAAAGGCAAAATGTCTGCTATGACAATGCGCAAACAAGAGCTCAAGCAAAAACGTTTTCACTTGGAAGAACTTAACAAGTGTCCCGAGAGCCAGCTTAACCGACTCGTAGTGAAGAATACTGAAGCCAATCTTTCAGTTCATCTGTCTGCTGAAGATCAAACTAATAAGGATAAAAAGCAAAGGCTATTTGTGTAAGTTTAGTTGACTCTCCGCGAACCAAATGGTTGAGACTTTGTATAAAATACGTAGCCGTGAGTGAGTGACACTACAGCCCAGAAGGGATCAAGGCCTAGGTTTTACAACAAATACTCGTAGAAGAAGGAACCTACCTTCAGTTTTTTGGCGACTCCGAAAGGCGAAATTTAAGAAGCTTTTCATAGACAATTAATATTCTTTGAGTGTTGTCAAGAGGCGGAGCCGTGCAAATATGCGAGGTGTTCCGTTTGGGAATAGAACATAGACCTTCTGCGTGTGGTTCAACGCACTTAACTTCTACACCACGGCGACCACAACAAATCAACAGATGGAATCCAAAATAATAGTACCAAAATAAGTATTCAAAAATTCTAGCAAAACTGATTAAAATCGTGCAGATGATGTCTCCGCTTGAAGATCAAAATCATTCTTTCATTTTTGGTCTACTCTTTGCAAGCAGTCAAGGCCGTATTTAGAAAGTGTGATCTTACACCATTTCGTGATGTTCACGCAATTGTTGTGCGGCACATGGATGGTAAAGCGTACATCTGCTACTTAATTTTGAGTTTCTGGTTTCGAGATTCCGTTTTCCAAGTTAGCAGTTCAGAGCATTTCCATAAATACCAGACTTAGGTTTCTCTACAGCGAGGAGTGATGGCATTTTGAGACCATATTAATAAGAGAGACCATATTAATAATTTAACTGTGCTCAAATTTTCGAATTGACGGTGGCTTACTCGCTTGTGTGAAGACAGAGAAACACCTATTTATTGAGCTTTTGGATTAGATGGTAATAAAGAGTGATTTTTTAGTTATTATCTTTTTGGCAACACTGGTTTAAACAGCTGACGCACGTTTCGTGTTTCTTCAGTTTGGTCTATAATTTAACCATGAATCATCTTACAAACGAACAACGCTTGCAAATTATTGAACTTTATTATCAAAATGCGTGTTCTGTTAAGAAAGTTCATCGCGTCCTTTTTTCATTTTATGGTCAGTTAATTTTTGACTCAATGGGTACGAAAATAAGCAGAATTGTCGGTTTTGAAGTGAATATCAGCCAGAAGCATTGCGAGAGCTACCAATGCATCCAGAAAAAGTAACAGTTTGGTGCGGTTTATGGGCTGGTGGCATCATTGGACCGTACTTCTTCAAAGATGATGCGAATCGTAACGTAACTGTGAATGGTGAGCGCGGCCGTGAGATGATATCCAACTTTTTTTTGGCCAAAAATGTAAGATATTAGCTTGCATGACATGTGGTTTTAACAAGGCGGTGCTACATGCCACACAGCACGCGCAACAATGGACTTATTGAGAGGCGAGTTCGGTGAACATTTCCCATTCAGGACCGGTCAATTGGCCCCCTAGATCGTGCGACTTAACGCCTTTAGACTATTTTTTGGGGGCTATGTTAAAGCTCATGTCCACACAAGCCCGCTTCAATTGACGCATTGGAAGACAACATTGAAGCATATATTCGTGAGATACCGGCCAAAGTGTTGGATAGAGTATGCCAAAATTGACCTAAGCGGCATGAAATAATCTTAAATGGACCGTACTATCGATTCAAATAAAGATTTCGTGCATTTTTTGATTTTTTTTGAATAACTTTCCTATAGCTTTTAAAAAATCACCCTTTATAAGAAAAGGATTCTTATACTTATACTGAGGTTGTTGTCGTTCAAAAGTGAAAATATAGGGTCACTGCATCCTTTCATTTTATAAAAATTCATTCATTTTGTGGTTTGAATTTGATAGCCCTAGCATTTGAATATCCCAAGCTTAGCTGTCATTGAAAGTCTTGCAGTATTAGTTGAATGTTTGCCATTTCCGACAATCGAACAACGCCTTAAAAAGTATTAAACTTCACTATTTTTTTATTCAAATGTTGCCTTTTTTCGTGCATTACGCAAAGAAAAGATAAGTGATGAGGCAAATTTCTCACTCGGTGTATTGAGTCTATAACTTAATTCATGCAGTTTGCTAAGAGTTGGCATAACTTGTATTCTTCCAGCTGCTTTAAACGTTTTAAAATGGCTGCTTGAGTGACACCCAAAGATTCTGCGAGCTCCTTTTGTGTTTGGAAAGAATGTTCGTAGAGTAATGCTTCCAGTTCTTCAATTTCAAACTTTCGTGGCTGCCCAGGGCGTTCAACGTCTTCCAAGATAAAATCAAAACTTTTAAACCTTTTAGCGCATGTTGCCCATAAACTTCCATCAAAATACGATTACTTTTGGCAGCAGATTTTTTCATATTAAGTAAAGGAAATAATTGGTATTAAACAATTTTACAGGCATAAAGTTTGACATATGCTTCAAATGAATGACATATACTGAAATAACCTACAATAACAGTGGCTTTCCAAAGCATGTTCCAATAACAATGGAATAATACAAGGTATGCTATCTCTTAGCAAACTGCAGTGAATTAAGTTATAGACCTTATAAACAAACAAAATTGCCGCATATTGGGCCTAAAAAAACCGACAGAAGGACAAGAAGGTGCCATTGCATCCAGATGCTTTATGTGTCGAAAGTTGTCATTAGTCCTTATTATTTTTTCAAAGATGTCAATAGGCGGACGGCTGAGTGATATGGTCGAACTGTAACCGATTTCTTGTGAGTTTATGACCTAGACGATATATGATCCCAACAAGCCCCACAACACGACCAATTATATCTTTATTGTGCGAGAAGTTTCCATGTCGAGTAATTAGACGTTTTGGCGACAATCATTGGCCAAAAGAGATCATTCGATTTGACACAGATCGATTTCTTTTCTGTGGGTGTTTGCAACAGGCTGTCCTTACGCGTATCATACTCGAATTCTACACGCCTTAAGGAGCAAAATTTCTCAAAATATGGGCGGGTTTCAACTCGAAATGTACAAAAAGTGGAAAGAATCACTTGCTGAGAATCTTTTTGAGGCGGTCAATTGAATTATAGTTCTTTTCACACGTAAAAGTTGGGACACTTTATAAAGAATTAAAATTTTCATTAAACGTGGATGGCCTTACTTAATAAGAAAAGTTCTCATGTGATCCTCCACTTATGTCACTACGTTAAGAACAATATTCAATTTAAGCCTTCTTGTCATTCTCTTAAAAAAAAAAGTGCAATCACAAACATTTTCAAAAACGAAACCTTAAAAATGAACTCTGGGGTGAGATTGTAACGAACTCATTGATTAACTCACCGTGAATGTTTTCAATTTGCGACTGGGTTCAAAATGTCTTCAAAAGTTTCTTAGCCATCAGCAAATTTGAATTTCAAATTCAAGCAAGAACGACAAAAGGGTTAAAAGAGTTTACAAAATTCGTAGCATTTCCATACATTTTTAAAGAATTCCCCGCACTTCCCTGACTGAAGACGGCTGTGGGGGAGAAAAACAAAATTTAAGGTTGTAATGAAGTGTTCTCCTTCAATAATTTATGCGACGGAGGGTGGGGTGAGGAAAATTCCTTAAAGATGATCTTTCCCCTCGCTCTTAAATCGAGTTGGAGAAACGCGAATTGAAGGAATTTCACGTAACGCCTGTAAATAATAAATCCAACGATAAGACATTGAATTATATAATTTAATGGTGCCCTTCCTTCCCCTCAATCCTTTGGCCCATATTGCTTGCATGTGTTGCGCAAACCCCTTTCACGTGCTTGGCAAGACTGAATAATTGGCTTATGCATTCGTAATATTCTCATTTTTGTTCAAGGAGACGCAAAATCACTGGTGCTTATTGGCTTTGTGAAAGACGTCTGCATTGGTTTATGTGAAAGCGATGGCAGGAAGAAGTGAAGGACTGATTTTAATTTGAGGCACTTATCAATGCTGAGTTGTTCCTGGTGCTTGTTCACTGACTGCTGACTGTTGGGAAGAGGGAATCTCGATAAAGATTATCTATCTCATATTGCAAAAAAAAAACCCTTATCGCTTAATAAAATATGAACAGAACTTTCCCAGGTTGTAATGGGCCTCATTGTTTGTTATCAATAAATAAACACAGATACGAGAGAGGGGGTGATTGTTGTGGGACTTTGTTTCGTGGATTGTAGTTTACGAGGCACCTGGGGAAAGGGCTTGAGTTTTGAGGGCTTATGAGTTATCAAAGCAAGTTCTAACTTTTGCCAGGAGCGGACCTATACCAGAGAGTTTGCAAAATGTGTGTGATTACTTCGAAAATCATGATTCAGTTTGAAAAGTTCAGAGAGCTGCAGCCATCTGTGAAGTGGATTATTTTTGGTTGAATTGCTAAGTCAGTGAATAAAGTTGTTTTTCGAGTGAAATGATGGCGTAGATATGCATGAGAAGAATGGGGTCGTAGCCTGCGGGAAGCTCCGTGAACTAAAAGTTGCTGCCTTTTACCAAAACATAACATGCCTCAGAAAATTTCATTTCAACATGGTATTGCAAATATTTAGTTTCCCTAAATAGAGTGGGCTCTTCGGGTCAGTGCGTATTTTCGTTAGTCAACAATATGATATTTTCAAGTTCTCAGATTTCAGGACCAACTTCCTGGAGCTATAGAAAGGAATTGTCTGGCGACAGGTAGGGCCGTAAGTCATTGACAAATACCCAGCGATTGACTTTGATGGGAAACTCTGAAACAGTAAGCGCCACCCTCATAGTTGGACTTGAAGTGATCCTTAACATTTTTTCACTGTAATCACAAACCAAGCTTCGATAAATGGCTCCCCAAAACATGTCAGCGTGCTCAAAAGAATTCCGCTTAATCAGGCAAAGAGTGACTTTAGTTTCTGAATTTTTAAAATGGGAACCCTTAAATCTCCTCAATAACCACGGCTTTCAGACATACACACATTGGTCTTCAACAGGAACAATCGCGGATGTCAAGAACATTTGGAATCAATGAATTCGTACTACTCACTTGGACTACCTGATTACAGAAGCACCATTTAAGAGGAGGCCTTGGCAGTGAAAGAAAGCCCCCAGAGTGATACACCACTAGCTACCATTCATTTATATTCCTTCTGACACTCAGGCGGTAATTTCCAACACAGAAATCAAATACAGTCAAAGTAAAGACAATTGACTTGCGACAGACCATATCTCATAAGCCAATGCTGTGTTCCCGACCAGAGAGCACAACTGGCCACTAACGATATTCTTGCAAACGAATGAGTTAAGTATTGGTCCGACGCTACACCTATGGCGTACCTGCCTAGAAGGATTGAGAAGAAGACCCGAGAGGTAGGAGATCGATGGAAGAAAAAAGTGAAGGCTCTACCTAAAGAGGCCTTTTCACGAGAGTATGAGACCCAATTCAGGACCATCAACTCGTCCATCGATCTTTACAGGTCAACACATCACTCACCATCTTTAAGAGAAAACTGCAGAAAGATCGTGATATTGGCTTTTAGGATAAAAGAATAGATAAGCTGGCAAAGTCCGAGTTACACTCACATTTTGAAGGTTTCGTGTTTTGGCTTTTGAATAAACAAATATGTAGGTGTTCAAGTGGAATATATTAAAGTTTTGACGAAACACATGCAAAAGCGCTTCAAATATAAGCACATACACATTTGCATGGCCTTTTGCAATCCAAACAATCTTCAAAATAACAAGATGTCTAAAATGGAATACTTTTAAGAAAATTAGTGGCTTATAAATCTCGGATTATTCGCCTTGAAGGTCCTATTGACTCAGCCATTGAAGGTACCCGAACAAGCGCGTCTTCATTGCTTTATAGTTTAAGGCTAAGAACAGGTTGAATTGTATAACCATTGGGCCGATGGCTACGTTATAAATAAACTTTCGCATATGACATTCGGACAACCCTCACGTTATTGTTGCAAAGCCAATGCATCCAAAGAAGGTTTCCAGTTTGGAGCAGATTGTGTGATTGAAAGGCGGTTTAAATTGCACTGTAACGTGGCAAGTGACACCATCCTATTGGAAGCACATATCGTTTAGATTTCCCCGCTGTTCTGGTTTTCTTTTATTTAATCTTTCTTTTATTTAATTAAATCTCTTCTTGACGTAGGAGATCTAAACGTCTGACGTTCGGTCCTTCGGTCTATTTACGGCCGGTGAGTCTTGTAACGCTAGCCAGCCACTTGTGTCGCATGGCAGAACACTTGACGCTTTCACGAAATGGCGTTTTTAATAGCACTCGGGCAAGTGTCGCAGTCACTTCGCGCTTCTATGTCATTGTCGCGTGTTTAATCGATTTGGGAAATTGTTTGCTATTTTCTGAGGAGGGGTTTATGACACGTAGAGCGCCAAACGAATTGAGGCGCGGGAAATAGGAGCATGAAGGATTGCTGGTTTGCCGGTCATGCAAGATCGACTGTGTTTGAGGACCATAAAACGTTTTGATCAAGCGGTGAGTTTATGCTCGGATTCGTGAGTAATCCTTGCATGAGATGGAGGATAAATACTGGCGTAGCAGCGTGCACATGATAAGCTAGAATACAAGCAGCTTTTGAAGAAGTACTTCAGGAAGGTGAACAAATTTTGGGATATATATCAAGGAGTGTTTGCATGATAGTGTGAGAATTCTGTGATCGATGAAAAGTTATTTTGAAGATATCAACATAATATCTAAAGTATTAACATGAATTTTTGGCTACAAGAAGTTCGTTATCATCTGGAGAGAGCGAATACACGGCGACGAGTTGTGGTTAATTGCTCTTCTGCCACACAATCACGAACAACAGCAAGCTTCTTTGTCAACTTCTCCTGTTGTGCGTGCAACAGTTCTCTTACGAGGGGGTCCTCCCTACAGTTTCTTGCCGACTCCGAGCGGCGAGATTTGAGAAGCTTTTTATTGACAATTTGTACCCTTTGAATGCTGTCAGCAAATCGAAAGAGGTGATGTCGGGAAAAATTCGAGGTGTTCAGTCCGGGAATCTAACTTGTGTCCTTGGCAGTGAGTCGATGCAGCTACCCACTATTCAACGGCGACCGAAAATTTGCTGCTGAGCTTGCCGCGATTTTAAATGAGGCTACGAGAGTTGGACAGAAGGAAAGGCTGCCCTTTATCATGACCCAATGTCAATGAGCAAAAGAGCTCAGAGCAGTTTTGGAACAAAATAATAATAATTGAGTGGCAATACAGCCCACAACGGACCAGGGCCTAGCTACTTCAACAACAAGTTTTGGAATGTGAAGCTAAGTTAAAGAGAACTGGCTTCAACGAATGATTATCCCTCGAGTGGTCATAATGTTAGTCCCTTGAAGCATCATACACCAACGTCTTGTTTGAACGCCAGTAATTGTCGAATAAATGTAAGCAAGTGAAATTCATCAGAAATTGAACAGGTGATGGAAGAATGGGGATTTTTTTGGACGTACAGTGATTTCGGCTAATTTGGGATCGATTATCTATCAAGATAAGCAGCTGTCTGGGTAAAGCGTAATCCACTTTCTAACATTCTGTAGGAAATTCTACTATAATGTGCTTATTTCATAGGGCTATCAGTCTAAAAGTCTATCAAAATAGATTTCTAATTTTTTTTTTGCAAGAAAGCGCGAATTATTGATTTGAAACACGTCCATTTAAACGAACATAAATTCATTAAGTTGAACGAGATGTATGCAGACAATTAAAAATCTGTTGGAATTAATCAAATCAGTATCCACGCATCTGAATGAAATATTAATCCATTAGCTGAATATTGTAGTCGAGCATATTGCGTGAGGGGGATGTGTTATTTAAGAGATTATCATCAATGGCTAAATATATCCCGTTCATCAGCATGTAAAAAATTCGAACGAGGGGAGATTTTTTTTCCACTCTAATGTACTGCAAACTGAATCGCCTGAGATCAACAAATATTTCAATTACTAAACTCATTGATCCATAAGTCGAGTTAATTAGTAATATCTTCAAAAAGAACTCGCTCCCCACATGCCAAGGGAACTTGGCTCTGCATCTGCAATTTATAAATATCCCGCACTAGACCTACAGCTCAACAAAAACAAAAAAAAAAAAAACTAAAAAGAAAACAAAACGTTACACTAAAAAAGGCATAATTTAATTTATGACTTCGGTAATGTAAACCACAATGAATCTCCCTCGCATTGACACGAACGAATACACAAATGAACATGTGTTTGGTTCAGTTCAGATAACTGAAGAAAGGCAATTCAATGTTCTCATTGTTTACAGAAAAGCGCCGCAGTCGCTATTTAGTTTAACGATTGAATATTTAATAGCCCACCCCAGTGATCTGATGGTCCGGAGAGTCGGAGAAATGTTTATTCAGGTTAATTGTACGCCCCCATTGGAGCTGGTCAATAAATTTCAGAAATAGCCACCATAATCGAATTAGTTTTCTCACTCGTACCTCAGTGGTGGGGCTCTTCAAGTGCACAGTTCCCTTGGGTAGACATGTCTCAGTCGAACGCATGCGGTAGTGATTTGCTGAAACCTTTCACGCTGACGGGGTGCCAATAGGCGAAACCGCTCATCTAATGGGTCAACAATTCAGCGAGAAAATGTTATCCTATTAGCGGATGCGAGAGAATAATTATACTTAGCTCGTCGTTGGCGGCAGCAGACGCATTAATCGCCATCCGTGCGAAGGGAGGGCGTCGCAATCAAGCTCCACGTGGAATAACTCATTTGTGTAAGTTTTGGGGGCAAAATTACAAGGCATCGGATTGCAGGCACAATATGATCGGTCACAATTTGTTTCCCTGTTCGAGTGTCACGTTAGGAGGGAATTTTGGTGATTAGTTATAGAGTCGAATGAAATTCCTTGTTGCTAGAAGTGACAGGCAAACGATGTGATCACTCAATGTCGGGCTACACAGGGAAGGGGCGGTCGATTTTCAAGCCTTTCGCGTTTGAAGAAGCTTCCATTCGATTCATCGTCGTGTTCTGGAATGTCACCGTAGGCCGCCGGAATCTGCTATCGGAAAAGATTTTAAAAACGCCATAAAACAGAGGCATTTGGCGACTTAATGACTGGGCATCTAGACGTCTCCGGCGTGGATGGCGGATAATATTTATAATCAGCAGACAGGCGAAGATGTCGGCTGCAGTGAATTTTTCGATTCTGACTTTCCGACCAGAAATACAATATCCACGCAGCTCATGTCCCGCAAATAGTGGTTGTGGTGGCTACAATTTGTTGTGGGCCATGGTATGCCGCCGTTGAGGAGCTGCCATTAATGTGGTCGGATTTGTTCTCCTGGGAATTTTTATGGGCTGCTTGCGTTTTTATACGAAAGGGCTTCTGGTTGATACAAACAATTGAATGTTAATTTTATGTAGCGATGCTAAACTATGACCGATCAAGTTTTACGATTTGATTTGGCCATTCGGAATTAACCTTGGAACGAAGCATGGTTCTAGTATTTGGATTTTATGGCGGTTGCGTTGTTTTCAGGGTGTTCAGTTGGAAGGAGAGTTTTACATGATTTGTGTTCTATTGATGTGGTTTACCGTCGAACTGATGAGCGGTTAGTGCTCGCAAATAGACGAATTCTCAGGAGCAGAACCGACACTACGCATTTATTCTCTTGGCAATCCAAATTGAACAGGCAACAAGTATTGCGAGTTACACTCACATTTATATGGTTTCGTTTTTACCTTTGAACTGAGAAATTCAAGGTGTTCAGTCCGGGAATCGAATCTGGGACCCTTGGCGTGTGAGTCGATGAACTTGACCAATAGACACAATAATGAAAAATGGATCGCTAAATTTCATCATTTTTTCAGCAGTCTACGAAGCCTTCATAGATTTTTTAAATAGATAAGGAAAAAGTGAAAATATTCGAAATTCTTACTTCTTCTTGAAATGTGGGAGATTTTCACTTTAAGGGACGATCTTAATAATGCTGACTAACACAGTGAGGCTTGTGATGTCAACTTTAGCACACACTTTTATATAGTGCTACCAGATGCAAATCCTATCCTCAGAGTCATTACATTTCTAAGGCATTTGTCGACAATTTCTTACCAAAGACCATTTGAACAACATGCATAAGGCAGAGGTCGTCCGAATCGATGGGTTAAATTTCAGCACCAAATAAGTCGGTGAACATGACTCTGTAATGCCTAGCGTTTACTGAAACGTTGTTCATTGCTGTATTTTCGAAAGAAAATGGACCAATGATGCCACCAATCTACAATCCGACTCGCTGTCAGAAGTTAAAAATTTTCAACGCTCTCTTCGGGCTAAGTACTCAGTTTTGAAATGTATTTTCAATAAATACCAACATTCATTTCGAATCCTCATATTATGATCTTCTGCGAGAATTCGAAAGTGATTAAGCTGTCAGTGTCCAAAAGGATTGATTAAACGGCTTAAGGCAAAGTTATAAACTTTACAAACACCCTTGTAAAACAGTCGATTAACTACTCTCCTCTCAAGCTAAATTTTTTGGGGGTAGTTTACATTAATAATAATAATTGAGTGGCACTACAGCCCACAACGGACCAGGGCCTAGCTTCTACAACAACTACTCGTGTTGTGCATGCTATTGTTCTTTACGAGTAGAAGGGACCTACAGTTTTTTGCCGACTCCGAACGGCGAGATTTGAGAAGCTTTCCATAGACAATTAATACTCTTTGAGTGTTGTCAGCAACTCGAAAGAGGTGGTGCCGTGAAATAATGCTAGGTGTCCCGCTGGGAATCGAACCCAGACTTTTCTGCGCCGCGGTCGATGCACTTACCACTACGCCACGGGTAGTTTACATTAGAAACATAAATTTGAAATCAAACGCAGTTGAGTGTATAAGAAAGGCTTACAGTGCTCTTTATGTATCCAAAGCAATTTTTGGGACGGGAAAGAAACCGAAAGTGACTCTCCTTAGACTCGCCTTAGACAAAAAGACTTGAAGGAGGCTAATGATTAATTTGAATAGGCATCACTGCACGCTCAAAATGACATCAACTTCAAATAAACGTGTTCGTCAAGCGTTTAGTGTTCAGATTTGTAATGATCCCAAAGAAGGTTTCAGACATTATGCGTAAGCCAACTTTTCGTATATATTTGTCTAAAACAAGCCTTTCACGCTCTTCAACTTCTAGCATTTAGAGGACAAAGAAACGTGTCGCCCTCCAAAACTTCGTCACTATTAGCAATGATGGCTGTTAGCAGGCAGAACAAGTGGTTACTCTACTTTGAGTTTTAAGCCACAATCTTGATAAACATGTTTCGTGACCCGGTTGACTTAATATCTATATAAAGCCCCTCTTCACAGAATTTGACGTATCGCTGTTTGAGCATACAAGTGTCATGTGCAACTCGAGTAACATCTGTCGTGTTACCAAGATTTTCTGGCAACTCTGTAATTTCTACAAAAAAGGACGAATTCTCTCTATTTCTATCCATAGATCATTGTTTTACAGGATACCACGCCCATGAATTGGGATTGTCCATCACTGACACCTAGTATCAATTGTCTATGAAAAGCTTCTCAAAAACTGTAGGTCCCTTCTACTCGTGAGAGAACAGTAGCACGCACAACATGAGTAGTTGTTGAAGAAGCTAGGCATTGGTCATTTATGGGCTGTAGTGCCACTCAATTATTATTATTAATTCATCACTGACACCTGCGGGAATTGTAGACTGGTAGGGGTCAGATATACGTTTGTTTTCTATCTTGTTAAGGCCATATACAACGTTTGGTAAATACCAATACCACAGGCCTCCAAATCATTTCGACTTAACAGCATCCCAAATACTAATTTATAGGTTTTACTTAGTTTTGAGGTACTTCACAATGGAATCATATAGATGAACATATGTGATGTGGAGCCACCACCCTTTATCCCTTTATGTATTATAGATACTTACTATGCGCTGAATTGTCGAAGACATAACATTTGTTATGACTCTATTTCCTGTCAACACTCAGGAAGCATAGATTTGTCAAAGAAAAAGTTTCTAAAACCGCATGGCTATGTGTTGCGAGAAGTGGTTTCGCTCCCCTGACTTATATAGTCTTAAAAGGTTTTCTTTGTGAATGAGATGAGGCTGTGTCTTTTTGTGGCACCTCTACATAGTTACCTTTAGCTGCCCAAAATTATATAAATGAACTTTATGAAACATCATGACGCTGATACCCGTTTCCAAATTCACCACTCGTTGTGGAAGTGTTTCATTATCCCCTTCCATTAAACAAAAGTGTAGACAAACCATAGGCACAATCAGAAATTCACTTTTGACAACCATTCAGTGTTGACAAATCATGGTCATAATCGGAAATTCAGTTTTCTTCAATCTACAATTTGAACATTAATGAATAGAGGGTCAAAGAGAAGCAACACTTGTCTGAGTAAAAAGTTGACGTCTCTCACTATAAGCTGCATCTCTTTTACCGTCGAAAAAAACGTTTCGGAAATTGGAATGCGGCTTTCGGGACAAAGTCGCTCTTGTACAGACTCAAGTCTGTAGAGTTTGCATCCTCTTTGAGCAACGCAACGAGTTTAAATGCTCAACCTGCACGCCGTTCGTTAACTTTACGAAACTGTTTGATTGTCGAAAAAATGATCTTACCCCTAACTCATGTGACTTAATTTCACCAGCAGAATCAACAATTCTGGCCTCTTTTGAGCCATTTTCAATTAAAACTGGATTTAAGTCCTTCCTGTTCATGCTGGCGTTAAACAAGGTACTCAGATGTTCACTCACGGGAAGCAAAGAGTGCGACGATTTGTGTTTGTTTGTCACAAGTTTCGGTCGTCAGAAAAATCTCGAAACAAATGTTCGCGTGAACTTTGACTCGAAAAATATGTATGTGCAGCGTCAACGGCGCCACCACGGAAACCGTTATTTCACAGAATAAAAATATGGAAAGTTTAAAAGCGTTTGATACTTTAAGTATGCGAAGAGTGAAGTACTGCTCACGAGGACTTCAATATATGCAGATCGCACAATTGGATCCAATTATGGAGTACTAAAGTTGACCTTTCACCAAAACGAAGCTAACCCTATTCAATTTAAACGTAAAGAGTCTTCTTTTCGCGTGTCCATCACCATAGGACTCGAATTCAGGTTCTTGTACTCCGGTTTTTGCAAAATTTGGTGGAGCTGGATTACCCATACAATTTGAGCGCCAAATAATGGCATTACCCGACAGCAGAGCCTGTTGGATTCTGTAAACGTCAAGACGTCCCGGAACATAGGACGTGCATTTAATTAAAAAATAAATTTGAAAGCGACGTCACTAATTTAGATTAAAGTCATTTGAGCATCTTAACCCCCATTTGGGAGTCAGGCCGTAGTTGTAGTAGTGAATGAGAGGTAGCCATTTATTTATTCCTGTAATATTCTTCGCTACGAATTGCATTCAAAAGAAAATCCATATTTTGGTTTCCCCTCTGATAAGCAATGCTTGCTTGTACAGTAATAACCGTACCGAAGTACCGAAATGATTTTCCTGCCATACCTTATGTTCCCTCCAAACGAACAGTCTGTGAGGTAATAGTTTTGTTAGCACAGCTGTTGCTTTTGTGTCGAGTGTTCTAACATAACGAAGGGTTTACAGATGACACGAGTTTGCTATTGAAATATGGATTGAAGATTTGTGAAGGTGCAGCCGGATTCTGGCGAACCGGCACACGTTTATGACATTTACAATTCTCCCTTAATTGCATTGCAAGAAGTCCCTTCACCAGCTCAGTTTCCAAGAAGCGAAAAAGAGAAATGCATTGCATAGAATATGCATTACCAAGAATGGATAGAAGGAATCGCTTTCAATTTTTGAGACAACTGAGTGGAACTGAATTCAATTAAAAAGTTGTTTAAAAATACAATATGTACAAGCGTAAATCAATATAAAACAATTGAATTAAAATTTATTTTATTTCTAGGCGCCTCATTCCAATTATAATTTTACATAATATGAATGTCTATGTCGATTCTGAATCCTTTAATATCATTTTCGAAATCGTAACAGAAAAATAAGTAAATCCTCTGTATGATTCTTCTTCTTCCTCTTCTTTATTTGACGCTACAGTCCTGCGCCTCCACCAATAGGCCTCATTAGCCAGCAAGATCTGGCACCAGCTGCCTCAAGTTGTGAACACCAAGTAGGTTGAGGTCCTTTTCCACCAGTGTTCGTAATCTCATCCTAGGTTGCGTCTGTTGCATTGTTCCAATGGCACGGATTCGAAAACTTTTCGGGACGAACGGTGGAGCCAATTTGCTCTGCATCATCTAGGCTTCTTCGTCATTGAATCTTCTCCTCCAGACGCCATCAACGTAAACAGGTCCAAAGATTGCAGACAGAACTTACTCTTACTCTTAAAACGACAAAGGGACTTTTTCTTCTACTTTCTGTAAAGTGTTTGGGCCACAGAGCACGGGAATCATAAAAATCCTATATAACGTCAGCCCAAAGAAGCAGTGAGTGATACGAGTGATTCTGCGTTTGAGTTTGGTACTGATGATGTTGTCCCTATTTACCGCGGAGCCAATGTAGACGAAGTCCTTGACTACCTCGAAGTTTCTGCTGCCCAGTGGTATGAGCTCTGTCCGAGACGTTGATGTTGTGTGTCCTTCCTTGATGACAGCATATTGTCTTGCCCTCATTTATCGCCAAAACCATCTAAGCCGCTGCCACTTCCATACCAGCAAACGCCTGACTGACGGCTTGCTGTGTTCGTCCAATCACGTCAATGTTGTCGGCGTTAGCTAGCAGTTGAACGGACTTTTGGAAAATCGTGTCTCTGGTGCTGACTTGAGCGTTACGCGCGATCCTTACAATAATTATGTTGAAAAGGTCACATGACAGAGCGCTGCTTTGTCTAAGACCTTTTTTGACATTTAATGACCAACCTTGACGGAGCAGTGAGGCTTACCCATCGTCATCTTACACAATCTGACGAGCTTGGTAGGAATGCCAAAACTAGACATGGCACTGTTAAGCTCGTCTCTATGCACGCTGTCATATGCGGCCTTGAAATCGACAAATAGGTGGTGAGTGTCACTTTGTCCTTCTTGGGTCTTTTCTAGGATCTGCTGTGAAGTGAAGATCTGGTCTATTGTGGACTTACCTGGCCTGAAACCACACTTCCTTACGAACGGTTTCAGGCGTTCACACAATACAGCAGAGAGAATATTGTACGCGATCGTAAGGAGACTGATCACTCGATAGTTAACGCAGTCGAAGGGGTCACCTTTCTTGTGGACCGGACAGACGACGCTGAGATTTCGCTCATCAAGCATCCTTTTCTTCCGACCATAATTTACAGATCAGCATGCGCTCAACTCAATCTTTTCTAGCTGCTTTAAACAGTTGCGCCGACAATATTGTAAAGCAGTTTTATTTGAATTCAGTATAGAAATTGCTATCCTGAACCTCGTCGAAGTCAGAGGAATTGAATTCGTATTCTTCTCTAGATAACTATTTTAGTTTTTGTAACACTTACTTTCAGGCATCCTTCCTGCTCTAATGCCCCTCCATCTTGTCGACCGCGCGCTTCTCGTGCCCTCTCTTTTTGCTTCTAAAGAAGACGCGGTGAGGATACCTTATGAACTTACCATCAGTGAAATGCTGCAGAAATTAAATTTAACCGTATCTACAGCAATTCGTTACAAACGTAAGCGATCATGGTCAAAGGCTGGGGACCGACCACACTCGACTTCAAAGCCCGAATTGACGGAAAAGAAGGATACGTTAAGTGTTTGGAGGGATGATAGGGGTTTATCTATCATGAGCTATATGAATGTGGCGAAATAGTCAATTTGATTCTCTATTATGCACAACTCGACAGTTTGAATGAAGCAATCAAGGAGATGCGTCAAGAATGGGTCAACAACAACACATGTTCTTATAACTCGAAATATACTGTTGGAGCTTGGTTGGGATGTTTCGTATTGGCCGTGCTTTGTCCTGATTGGCATTTGTTCCAGTTTCTGCAAGACTCTCTTAATGCTAAAAAATTCGTCGATCGCAAACCCGCCAAAAATCACTTGACGAAGTTTTTCCTTTATAAACCACAGATGACTCTATGTTACCCAAGAAATGACAAATGGTCGCAATTATAATGTTCCTACACATTTAGATCGGCTTTATTAAATTTTGTCGAAAGGAAAAACATATCGAAACCATGTACGAGTGAGCCTAAATCAAAATTGCAACAACTTTGAGCTATTGATACAACAAGTGAGAAGCCAAAAGCAACATTTTTTGAAAATTTTCCGTTCTCCTCCGTTTGGCACAATAAAATATGGCACAGAAAATATGTTTCTACGTGGATTTTTGTTCTGGTTTTTCTGTGATGCCTCCAATTGCATCTTTCAGCTCCTCAAAGGTTTATTCACTATTGTCTACAACTCCATTCACCATCGCGTACGGGGTTTTCCGATTGTAAGTAGCCACCTATTTACAGGACATCTGTACTCACCAGTATTGTACGTGTGGTAACTCAAGAGATGTGGAGCCGTGAAAAATGCGACATGTGTTCAGGATTCGAAGGTTAACTTCTGCTCGCACTTACCCACTTTACCATACGGTTGTAAAATGAGCAAACACTGACCAAGTGACCACCTGTGTGTATTGACTTCTTAAAACTAGTTTTAATAGAAAAACGCACGCCCACAAAATGACATTAAAATCTTAAATTCCTTCAGATAGTAAACAGCTTACACCCCCGAACTGTTTGTTTTTTGCATGAATGTCTAGCAAAAATTTTAAACTAAGTGGCGGTTGAAGAGACTATAAACCCCCACTCAGACACAATCGGCAGACAGAATAGTATGAGATTGCCTGCGATTTAACGCTTTACTTACTCCCATTGTGGTGTGTGTAGGAACGTGAAATCAAATTCAATCCAAAACGCCATAAAATAGACTTCTCACAAAATAGGATAAGAGAACGAAAAATTGTAACCGCCGTTTATGGCATTTAAGGAGCAATTGAGATTAGAACTCTTGCTGATGTAGCACATGTTAAGTGAAACATTAGAATGTCGTTACGGAGGCTACGAATAATTAAACGTTCCTCTTCTCATTGCAAAATAATTTAACAAAGCACTTAGATAAGAAGAAACGTTTTCGTATCCATTAGATAATTTTTGGCGTGAGACCGGCAGACAGGTGGAGCACGTGTGTGCCTGACGAATTTTGACAAAGACATTTGGGATGTCATGTAATGTAAAATTTGCTGAAAATTACCGAATTAATTAAGGTGCTCTCTGTCAGCAAGTCATGTCATTATTTCTGAGTTTTGTGTCTTTAGACAAATGTTTGTTGCCATTCGAATGAATTGCCACCTGGATGTGATGTTAAATGCTCAGGCATTAGAAGTTGTTTATCTTGCTTACACAAAATCATATTTTGGCACTTTGTATGATAATTGTCTCATTCGGAATGGACAACTGGTAATAGAGTCACAATCGATGCTGAGAAACCGGAAAGATCAATTCTGCAGACTCTTAAGCCCGAATGACAGCCTAAATCTCGCGGTTAGACAGAATGTCCCACTCAATTTGCACGATGATAGACAAGAATTCCATCCCCCCGACTAAGACGAGATGAAACCAGCAATATGGAGGCTAAAGTCGACCGACTGTGAGGAGAACTGTTTAAAGCAGCTAGAGAAGACCTGGTTGGGAGCATGTACCAGCTCATTTGTAAGATATGGTCGGAGGAAAGCATACCCGATGAGTGGAATCTCAGCGTCTTAACACCGTGTACAAGAACCTCTCTGCTGTATTGGGTGAATGCCTGAAACTGTTCGTCAACAACTTGATATGTCCTTATCGTTGTGATTTCAGGGAAGTCCACCATCGACCAAATCTTCAAGCTACGGCTGGAAAGGACTCAAGAAGTATAGATCCACAGTCACCACCTATTCCTCGACTTTAAGGCCGCATATGACGGCATGCTTAGGGATGAGCTAGATTTTATTTATGAATAGCACGATTTAAAATTACATCTGTAACAACAGAATCACTGACCAAAGACCATTTAGTGCAATGGCGGCTACTAGACCCAAGTGAGGAGGGAAACTGATTGGTATTGACTGCCTGGTCAGAGACTTTCTTTCGATGCCGGGGGAGGAGCTGCTGAAACTTGTACCAGCCAAAACATTGTGTTCTGGTGCAGACCCCTTGTGGGCAGATCCGAGAAAAGTATACCGAGCTGAATCAATTCTGTTTAATCCAATGACTCAGCTCAGGCGTTTATAGAAGTTTTTTTTTTTAACTTAGTGCAGAGTTGTATTGCAACCGGGTTCTGTGGCCCATAGAACGGTGTTAGAAAGCCCTCGCTTCAGATCAAGCTGCAGTAATTGCCTCTCTAAACATGAACTAATTTGAAACTTGGATAACTAAGGAGTTTAATCTTGTATATGTTATGTCTCTCGGGAAATTTGTCCTCGTGATATTGAGCTGTAAAGGCAGGTGATCACCAATTCCCACATCTGTAGGTTTCACATTATAATGACTCGTTTGGTCATTTCCCACTCCGATGAATAGAACTGCTCAATTTTTTTGTTATTCGACGACATCGAGGCAGCGTTTGACATGGTCCAACGGGAAGGAATCTGGAATACCCTAGAGAACATTGTGTATAAACTCACGTCTAGTTTAGAACAAACACGACAGGAGATCTTCCCAGCCTTACACCTCACTCAATCTGCCGATATTCACTTCCTAGATGAAATCCGCACTTCTGTACGGTTTAGAGACTTGAAGGACAAGAAAATATCGCCTTCCGGCTTCAAATCTTCGTTAAAAAATGCTTGACTTGAATCCCGAAGGTCTACTGACCAAAATGGATAAGAAACGATGAACCGCTGCAAGACCGATCACAGCAAATATCCAACAAAGGAAGTGGACCCACAAACGACAACTGGCCACGTGTGTCCAGATGGTAGTGGAATGTCCGTTACGATTATATGCCCTATAGGAGCATACTTACTTATAAGGCTAGCGCCACACGAATTATCTGAGCCTAAGCTATATTCATAACGGTCTGGCCATGTTGTTTGCAGTTGTCAAGGCTGGGAATCGAAGGCCCTCTTAGCTGGAGCATTGTTGTTCATTCTCTCGATGTGCCCAAGGCATTGTAGTCTTTGGTTTTTTGCCTTCTGGACTACATTCACATCTCGCGGTTGTGTCTTCGCCTGCATTCGCCTTCCTCGCAGATAGGACAATATATTCTAGTCAGAACAATATATTCGAAGCAGAGCTTTTCTTTTGAAGAAACCAAGAATCTGCTCTTCTGTTTCCTTATCGTCCAGCACTCGGCTCCGTATAAGAGAACGGGTAAGATGGCTTTTGTGCAGACGTCCTTTGAGTCAGCAGTTTCCGGCCTAGCTGCTTTGACAGACTAAAATAACAGTGGTTACCAAGGGTGATTCTGCGGCGAATCAGGGTGTCATGTGTAAGGTTTACGTTCGCCCTGAGATTTAGAAACTTCTTAATTACCTTAAAGTTGTGGCAGCGGAAGTTAAACTGGCAAAAGAGAAACAAATTAACGCGGCTTACGCGAATTGAAAATCAATGTTATTGGTGTCAACCGTTCACCGACCGTCATGCCAAACTTGAGGTATCCTTTGAAAATACCAATCTCGCCTTTAAAGTATACCCAGGTTTAGTCATCAGACAGCTGTCACTCGAAGTCAATCTGCTTCATTGACTGAATTTTAATTTGCCTTGGAATTTGTCATTTGCGTCGTGTGACGCTTCAAATGATAAAAATTCAATTAATTAAAAGTTACTGCTGAATGATTGATCCTGTCTGAAGGAATTAATTATTTACAACACTTCCCGGATAATTAAAGTGTCCGCTTCGCTCAGTGTCCATCGAAACAAGAGTTTGACACATGTCGTGGTCTTGCTCAGTCGAGTGGAAGTGACACATTCTCGTCTCCGTCTGACTGTGCAGGTCGTTAACTGATTAAAGCGGGAGTAAATGAATTTTAAGTTAATTGGAGTCTTCGAAATTCATTAAAGTGGTGCACAGCAAAGGAACGCTTTCAATTAAGCAGAGCACCGCAACCAACCGTTCACTCAGTCAGAAAGAATTCATGTTAAAAAAATTCTCTCATAAAAAGAAAGCTCGCGGTGAACATAATCAGGCAGCTATGCATGGATAATTTATTCCGTATTTCATCGTTCATCGCGGAACACCCTCATGCCCCATGGCTTATTGGTGAGCTGAACGGATATGCCCCTGACACTGAATAAAAGAATTCCGATGACCGTTCGCATCCGCAATTTTTGTGCGCACACAAAGCACCATGAATAAATGTAACCGATTCAATTCCACGCGAAGTCGACGTCCTCATATAGATCCATGGGGATTCGTCGCCCTGATGGAATTCAATTACGTTCGTGTAATCTACGTCTTTGGACAAATTCCTAATATATGAGTATTTCCAGATCAACAAAGCCCACTGTTGATATTGAATTCCCCGACTGACTTTCGTCAGCTTGTCTACGAAGGAGCGTTCGTCTCCGTCTCCGTTTGTAGCTTTAAGTGCTGCTCCTTATTTACCGGCGCGCTGTGCGATTGTGTGGAGGAGTTCGAATGTAGGGACACACATCATTGGCACACGATTTATATTTCCTTCGATGAGCACTAAAGCAGGCAGTCGTTGCAATTGAAACCAATAAACGCATAACATGCGACCTGATCTGAAAGAGTTGTCAGTATCGTTGCTGCTTCATTGCGTGACTAATGAGGGTATATGGGCATGCCCCTGTCACGGCTCAGCACTGAATGCAAAAGGACGCATTAATATCACATCGCTGTGAGTTCTACGAACCAGTGAACTCCTCCTGTAACTTACCTGCACGTAATGACGCTGCAGTCACGGAATATGGACGTTGTGCTGCTGGTCTGCTGGCCCACCTGGGTGGGTACATACTTTTGTTTACATTCAGTACAGCTGAGTACGATATCAATATTTCATGTGGTGCGCAAAGAGACGAAGTGCATGCCGTGACAGAATAAAAGGAAAGGACTGCATGCTATGACACGGGTACACTTTAATTTTATTTTAAAAGGAGTTTGCGATCTTAAAAAATAATTTTAGATAATATGACTGTGTGCTGCAGTTCATGTTATCTAAGATCACGAATAATTTTTTGCACGTTCGATGTACGAAAAATGTAATATTGGGTCATATTGGTCACTAGATGGTTTTGGTGTCCAGAGATAATCTGATTGTCTCATATGAACAGGCATTTGAAAGGCGACATGTCAGGCTATACCTTTTGTAAAGAAAGCTATGTACTCCGTTGTTTGTGGTAAAAGTTGTGCTGACTTGGAACACGCTGTAAAAACATGCCGACAAATTTCTGCTGTTAACGGTGAGAACTCTGTGTATGAATTCTGGATCCAGGAGAGATTTCTTCTGGAAAATTATCGGGATATATAAATTGTTTTTCAAAACGAACAAAATGAAAACCCTTGAGGAGATACGCTCTTGTCAATGAGATATTTTAAGAACAACAAAATTTATTTAAAGATTGCCTGAATGTCATATTTTTTCAACAAAACTGTTTTTCATTACATTCTAAATTTTAACTTCTTCTTCTTTTTCTTGTGGCGCTACAGTCAGGGGTGGACCTGGGCCTCAACCAACATGTTTCTCCAGCCAGCACGGACTTTCGCCAGCTGCCGCCAGTTGCGCACTCCAAGTTGGTTGAGGTTCTTCTCCACTTGTGTGCGCCACCTTATCCTGGGCCGTCCTCTGTTGCGTTGTCCCAATGGCTCAGATTCAAAGACTTTTCGGGCCGGAGCAGTGGTGTCCATACGCTCTACATAGCCTAGCCATCTTAAGCGTTGTATCCGGGGCGCTTGCTTAGGCTGCACATCCCATAGAGTTCGTCGTTAAATCTTCTCCTCCAGATGCCATCAACGCAAACACGACCAAAAATCGCACGCAAAATTTTTCTCTCGAAAAAACTAAAGACTTCCTCATCCGCTTTTAGTAGTGTCCAAGCTTCCGCGCCATAAAGTAGGGCTGGGATGATCAAAGTAATATATAAAGCAGGCTTAGTCTTTCGAGAGAAGGCTTTATTACTCAATTGCCTTTTGAGCTCACAGAAACAGCGATTGGCAAGAGTGATTCTGCGTTTGATATCGGTACTGGCATTATTGTCCCTGTTTACTGCGGAGCCGAGGTAGACGAAGTCCTTGACTATCTCGAAATTTCTGCTGCCTAGTGTGACGCTCTGTCCAAGACGTCGATATTGTGCGTCCTTCCTTGATGACAGCATGTACTTCGTTTTGCCCTCATTAGCCACCAGACACCAGCAAACGCGTCATTGACGGCTAGCTGCGTGCTCCCAATCACGTCAATGTCGTCGGCGTAGGCTAGCAGTTGAACGGGCTTTTGGAAGATCATATCTCTGGTGTTGGCTTGTGAGTTACGCACGATCTTCTCAAGTATGATGTTAAAGAACTCACATGATAACTCGCTGCCTTGTCTAAAACCTTTTTTCGTAATTTCAGGTCTCGCTGAGTTCGTTGCCGACCTTGACGGAGCAGCAAGAGTTCTCCATCGTCATTCTACACAATCTGACGAGTTTGGTAGGAATGCCAAACCTAGACATGGCACTTTATAGCTCGTCTTTATGCACACTGTCATATGCGGCCTTGAAATCGCCGAATAGGTGGTGAGTGTCGATTTGCACTTCTTGGTGCATGGTGGACTTCCCTGGCCTGAAACCACACTGATAAGGACCTATCAGGTTGTTGACAAACGGTTTCAGGCGGTCACACAATACGGCAGAGAGGATATTGTATGCGATGTTAAGGAGACTTATCCCTCGATAGTTGGCGCAGTCGAAGGGGTCTCCTTTCTTGTGGACCGGACAGACGACGCTGAGATTCTTCTCATCGATCATGCTTTCCATCGAACATATCTTAGAGATGAGCTGGAACATGTGCCCAACCAACTATATTTTATCTAGCTCTTCTTAAATTTGTTTCTCTGTTTCAATTCTTTGTTTTCACAATGCTCTGCCATATTGTGGACGATTTTTGGCTTTTCCTCTTTATTTGTCCGTTGTCATTTCTGCACAACGGAAGGACGTAAACTGAAAGTGCGTAGTTGGATTCGCTGGAGCATTATATACTTCTGATTACTTCTTAAGTCTTGAACGCAATGATTAGGCCCTTTTTGGAACAGCTTGACAGAGCAATTGTAGGAGTTTTATTATTGACAGTTCTAAGAATGAAAAGTCTGTCTGTTTATTGACTGTAACACCCCGTTGGGTTATGTGACATCTTGGGGAACTTTCGCGTACACCAAGTTTCCGTTCAATACTTCTTTTTAGTCCTCGTCCAAGTCATCACCCAAATATTTGACTTTCCCATTGTCCAAGTCCGAGTCCATATCCGTGTGCATGTTTTTTTCGAAACATTAATCGAATCGAGCATGGAACCTTTGACATGGAAGTCGACACACTAATCCTCTACACCACGGCAGCCTTATCCATAACCAAAGAAATATTAATCAATGTGTGAGCGCAAGTCACAAATTGTTGAGATTTTCCTTCAATTTAAGAAACGTTTTACGTGCAAATACATCGTGAAGGCTTTCTTAAAAAAAGGAACTTCCCTAGTCATCACCATGATCTACTCATTTAATTCTCATAATTAACTGATCAAAGGCGTATTTACCTCAAACTTGTTGTTGACCTCTCAGGCATAAACCACATGTTTAAGAATGACTCGACATAATGAAACAAAGGTACATGAAACACAAATTAAATCAACGCAGATATCACAAGAAGTCGAACAACATATGCCAAGGGAAGGGGCATAAAGCAAACGAAATTCACTTGAACGTTTCGTCAACGGCATCGTTCAAATGATTGCGTTATTCAGTTCCCTCTGAAGAGCTGGTACGTGATACAAATTTGATAAGTCGGTGAATACATCATCAAATCAAAAATCTGACAAATAACTGCTCCTAATGTCAAATTCATTTATTTCCAAGGATTCAAAGCAGAGAGCTTTCTGAGAATTGAGTTAGCCCGATGCCATCAATTCTATTTACTGCGAAACAAAATCACGCCTAGAGTGCAAAGTGTGATAAATGATCGATGATTTCGGGGGTCCCGCGCATTTCGAGCGCTCCTCCTGCGCGTCGAGGGAAGGCACGTGACCATAAGGACATCACTTTTTCGCATGCCTTCCTTCGAATAGCCTGCGCCAAGCCTTACGAAGTGATTGTAATCAATCACACACGTGCGACGGATTACTTTTTTGAGAAAGTTTTCACAATTAAATTAATGTGCACGTCACACTGGGAGACGGATATTTAATTGATTAATATTTTTCTGTGTGTTCTCTTGTGTCGTTGCAGGTTGCCACATCGCACGCCATTGAGACGCCGCTGCATGCATCGCGCCGCATAGCATGGTCAACGGCAGTCAGTTTTCTTCATCGCGCAACAGAAGAAAAAAGTTCCCTCGCACGAGCTTTAATTACGTATACGACCGAGTGCATGCACGGCCCCCTGTGAACGGCGCATAGCTATGTAGTTTGCATAGTCCACTGGGATTCAAAGGACGGCGCACCGGGTAACAATGGTCGCAAGTGCTTTTCAATTACGAATTGTTGACTCAAGGAACAGTTTCGTTCTGGCCTGTTGATCGGTTAAATGCCAAATTCCCTATTCAGTTAACGTCATTAGACTTGTGAATTCGGGACGCGATGATTGCGAGCATCCCCTGAGTGATCGAAGTGCGAGCGTGTGTGCGGAGAAAATATTCGAAATATTTCCTCGGTTTTCGATTTTGTGTTGCAAATTCTCAATCAAAGTGCCATTGAAATTCATGGGAGGACCAATATTAATATAAGTATACGCACGTAGAATAGAGTGATTTTGAAATTCAGATACAGACAGTCCGCCGCACAGTTAGTGTGTGTCAGAAGTGATTCGCCCCGTTGTGCTGCTGAAGAATCTGTGTTTTAAAGGTCAAACTACTGTCGGATTTGTAGCATGTTCTTGGAATGCATTCAATTTTAGCATTTGCATAAATCGTATGCGCATTGAGCAGAGTGAGTATGTTTTCTTGAATAATACGATGGATCGTGAGAAAGATCAACTTGGGTGCTTGTGAGGGGTGTGGGTCAGAGGCCCTTTGAGGTGCGGGAGTCCGACACAGAGAGAAGGAGCAACCCCTAATGCTTGACGGCGAGTGCTTGAAAGCTCTGGGGGAATGCGAAGAGCGATACAAAAATAATTTGCCTCATCTCTCTCTCTCTCTCTCCCTATGTGTGTCTGCGGCCCTGGTCGTGAGCACTCATCAGAATTTTCGTATTTGTTTATTTTGCTCTTATTTGACGCCATTGGTTTTGTGTTTTGACGGAATCACAGTGTAGGCCCCCTTGAATTCGAGATTTGGTCAAAGTGACTCTTGGGCGCTGATATTGTGTCATCTTCGAAGGGGACTAGCTTTTTAAAAATAGTCAATTGGTCGGTAGCTGAAAATAGGGTACATGGACGTGAGTGTTTGCTGACGCCTTGGAAACAGGTGGTGGCGGCGACGTAAAAGTAATGTTTTCAAGCTTTCCCCGAAAAAAAAAGACATTTTCAACAACAATCTGCATAAAATTGACGGAGATTCTTTGAGTATCCTTTTTTTATGGAATCCATGATGTGAATAAAATTCATGACACCACGTCATATATCTTGAAACATTAACTTGTCGTTGTTACGCGATGTTACTGCAGAAAAGAATGAGTGTACGAGTTCGTCGCCTGCTCCAATGCCGCTGCTATTCATCCTGTTGAATGAGTGTACGTCTGTATAAATATTTGTCACACATAACGCATGCATGAAGCCACTTACATGTTGCTGGGTAATTTTTCTTAAGGCTTTTAGCCAATGATGTGCTGAGATGAGCGCTCTCTGCAGGCAATCCGTGTTGAAAAAGGAAACATTCCCAATATCCCAGTATTTTACTATCAATTTAAGCTCGGGAATAAGTGATGAAAACGATGAAACTGTGAAATATATGAAATTTGTGATACAAGCCTTTATTTCCCTCTGCAGTGCGATTGAATGGCTTCCACGATATTTGAAGTCGTTGAGGGGATATTTCGTGAGCTTCTTTGGAGCACCTAAAGATGTTTTGTTTCAGTTTCTTATTTCGTTCAACCTGCTCTAATTGAGTGAGACTTCTGCCCACAAGGGTCTAACTTCTGCAGCAACTACTAGTGTTGTGCATGCGACTGTCTTCTTACGAGTAGAGGGGATCTGCAGCTTTCTGCCGACTCCGAACGGCGAGATTTGAAAAGCTTAACATAGACAACTAGTACAGTTTGAGTTTTGTCAGCAACTCGAATGACGTGCTGCGAGGTATTCAGTCTGGGCATAGAGCTTATGACCTTTGGCGTGAGAGTCGACTACGAAACGGCGGTCATATAGTTTGCAGTATTTACTCAAAATAGTTTCGTTATTTACTAAAAACTGCACGCACTTGATTTGTAATTCTTTAATGCGAATCCTTTGTTGAAAAGTGATCTCAATCCCTGTTATATTAAAAAGAAAGCAGTAGACACAAGACACATGTCGGCTGGACCAAGAATTTCCTTGAAGTCAATATAGCTGAAGGAGGTTGATTGAGTTCCTTCCACTTTTATTTCGGTGTTGACAAACATGTACTCTGAAAACTATTGTAACTGATATTTGTTCCTTTCTTTTAAATCTCCAACGGAGATTCCCTGCAAATCTTCAAAATTTCATGACTCAGCAAATAATACAGGCTCTTTTCGCATAATAGGCAAGGACAAGATCTTACGAATGACCGTAAATCGATTGCCTCGAATGCGTCTGCGTGGGTGCCATAGGGTACCACCAAGTGCATTAATGCAGATTTGTAGAATTGGACTTAATTTCATTTGCACTCTTCGAAATTCTGGAGTTTTTCACTTTTTAAAGAGTAATAGAGCCAAACGCTTTTGGAAGTACTGTTCTTAAAATTAGGCAGAATGCAAAATAAAAAGAATAGCAATGAGAACGAAACCTTCAAAAGGCAAAATGATTTATATCCGTTTCATTCGCTTTTACAATTTTACAGTTGTATTGAATGTATATCATTCATCAATGTTTGTTTCCTTTTCTCTCCCCTCTGAAGCATAGGATTTGGCATTTGGCACCTGGCACCTCCATTTCACTCGGTTGGTTTCAGTTATTTTTAAACTGATCAAAGTGAGATTGAATATTTCTAGTTTAAGGAGTATCTATCGTCGCAAGGTGTTCTTTGGACCCCTTCTGGCTCTTTTTAGGCTTCCAATCTAACGGTTTGGTGGTTATGCCATAGCCTCTTCTTCATGATGGCATGTTCGGTCCACTTCCATTTGCGTCTCCTAAACTCTAACGCCATTGATTTCTCTCTTGTCTCAGATTCTTTCTGCCTCTCAGATTCACATTCTCGATGATGTTTCCCCGGAATATTCGTAAAAAGGTATTTGTTCATCAATAGCAGAAGTTTCTGTATGATGTTTTTGGAAATCAGGCAGTTCTTCGTTTCCATATATTAGAACTGACTTGACATATGCGTTGAACACTGGGCCACCATAAAGGTCGTAGTTGGCCAAATGCTGCTCCTTCCTTTGAAAGTATCCGCTTCTGTGCTGCCTTCTGTTGTTGTTGTACTATCTAGTTAACAAAAACTATCAGTGCACATATGCGACGGGGTTTCCTTCGATGGTAATGTCTCCTCTGTTGCAGATTTTGATTCTCATAGCCTTTGCCTTCCTGGATGTTTATCTCCAATCCAGCCCTTGCTAGGTGTTATAACGTAGTTTGGATGTCGCTGACACAGGAGACAAATATTGTCTACATAGATAATGTCCGCGAGTTGTCGTATGAAACTCCAAGTTATTCCACATCTCTGTGAGTAGTAATTTATAATAATTGAGTGGCACTACAGCCCACATGGGACCTGGGCCTAGTTTCAACGGCAACTACTCGTGTTGTGCGTGCTCTCACGAGTAGAAGGGACCTTACAGTTTTTTGCCCACTCCGAACGGCGAAATTTGAGAAGCTTTTAATAGGCAATTGATACTCTTTAATTGTTGTGAGCTACTCGAAAGAGGTGGTGCCGTAAAAAAATGCGAGGTGTTCCGTCCGGGAATTGAACCTAGACCTTCGGCATGTGGGTCGACGCATTTACCCACTACGCCACGGCGACTTCTCCCTTAATTTTCTGCAGGACAATTGTGAACAGTTGAAGTTAAGGTTGGCAAACTTCCATTATTCCTGTATATGTAGTAAAGGAGTCATTGATGATTTTTTATGTAGTACCATCCATATATATGCATAACCGTCGTTCCCATCACCATTTTATCCATACATCCCTCACCACAACCATATCCACAATGATCATGGGCAGCCTTCTCTTCACCTCGCGATCCTACGATCATCCAATTCTTCTCGTCGCACTTTTCCCTTCATCTCAAAATTCTATCCTATTCGATACCAAAGTAAGTGAAACAAAGTTTTTGGAAGTCCCGAAGAGTTTGAAGAACAGCGAGAAGGTTCAAATGCTTGCGTAATTTCCTATTAATTCTAAGTACTAGAATTCAATTGACACCGGTCGTCAGATACGACCTAGAGACTAATCTTCTAAAGGCTGGTGACTTCAGGGCTAAAGTCTCAGTCCCAAAGTGAATTCGAAAGCTGAGAAAAACGAGTGCATGAGTTCAATTGATTTCGAAAGTCTGAAGATTCAAATCTTTCTGGCGACTGGGACGAAATGATAGATGTCACTTCAACAAATGGCCAAAAGCACCTATATGAGTCACGGTACATTGGAGTCTTCATTAGGTAGCTCGTAAGTTTTTTAAACTGATGATTTATGGTTTCGCTGGTCTCTAACATGTGTAACAATCACAAATTTCAACTTTTTTAAAGATTAGGATTCTCGGCGCACGTTTCACGAATTATTTGCAAAACTCATCAACTACTCAATTTTGCGGTTTGCAAGTGCTACGTGATTCTTTCAATTCGTATGTCCTCCAAGTTTACTACTTACACCCTTTATACATCCTGGAGTGACGCGGATAAAACATTTTTCAAACAGACATCTCTTGTGATTCCTTCCTTCTGTCCTGTTAAGAAGTACTGTTCAATTTAATTAGTTTCAATTATATCGTTTGTGACCACATAACTCGAAGCATGCCACAATAAAATAAATTGACAATGATTCGACGTGGGATGACGCATTTTATAATTCCTCGACAAGCCAGAAACTCCAATAAATTGACGTGTATCCCTTTTGTTAGCTTAGATCAAAAACAAAAAATTCACTTAATTTCAGCAAACAGCCAGCCAATGATTGTGTTTATTTTGTAACCACGTCATGCATTTGAATCAATTACCATCGCAACCGCATACATGAAATTGTGAATGAAATTAATATTTGAAATTGTTTTAACTCTAAACATTGTCGACAAAACCACATCATAAATCAACATCAAAATCGGGCTCCCTAGGCAACCGCACTTAATGAGCGGTGGTGTATTATTGGCTGAAGACGGTTTGATTGGAGCAAGAAATGTGAAATGCAAACGCCGGTCTCATGGTTGGCTTATCAGAGTTCAATTGGCTTGAGAAGAGAGGATTGTCATATTGAAAGAGCCTCCGAACTAGGTTTCATAAAATGAAAAAGTTTGAGTGAATTCACTGCACAGGGTAATGCGGAAGTGGTTAATAATTTGGGGGTGGTGGAGAGGTGTCATATATGTTTCCCCCAAAGTCCGGATCTTAATCCCATAGAGCACCTTTGGGCTGCTTTAAGAAGGAAGTTCGAAAAAGAACCATTTGTACCAGAGAAGAGTTAAAGACAGCATTGTATGAAGAATGGCAAAAAATTCCATCGGTTGTAACAAAAGAGCTGGTTGGATCGATGAACAGAAGACTGCAGGAAGTTATAAAAGTAAAAAGACAACACAAAAAATATTAAAAAAGTAATTACTTCCATTTTTTGTAACTGTCCCAGTTTTTTTTTGGCCGATGAAATTGCACTACTTTTGATTTAAACCTTTTGTTGCTAAAATTAAAAAATTACCAATAAATGTGTTTAGATTACTGAAACCGTGTTTAACTGCAGTTTCATATGCAATTTATTTCGTTTTAATATATTAAGAAATGGCTGAGATATTTTAAGCTGAATTTGAAGGTAATAAGTGTCCCAGTTTTTTTTTGGTTCACTGTATATTTAAAATTCTTTACAAATAGTGAAAACAAAAAAAAGCCGAATTCAGCAATATGCACAATATGTGGGCATTTTATAGCTGCAATCGAATTTCATTAGCATTGAATTAATGACAATTGTTAGCGATATAGCAAGGAACACGCTTTAGGAAACAAATAAATCCACAAGTGTAACCAAGAACCTTCAGAGGAGAGACTACTCCTGCATTTACCTTTTCCATCTTAAGAAGAACATCCCCAGACCATTAAGCCTTCAGTTTAAGTTCGCGTCCGTAGAATGCACTCTGAGCTCCTTTGGGTACCTTTAGGGAAGAATCTTCCTAGCTTCAACGTGCTACTGAAGTTTCGATTCAACGGAAAAACAAACATTGTTGTACATTTAAATTAATTAAATTAAATTAAAATTCTCTGCCTCTGTATAGAAATAAACAGCATCAGTGCTGACATTGAGTGCTTACAGTTCAGCCTTAAAAGTAAAACTTCATTGATCGTGATGAAATTATTTTTCCTTGACAGAATTCTTAAGTTGATGCCTATGGCTGTGCAGCTCTCAAGAACTCTTTGCCAAGGAGGTCCTGTTCCTTGATGACATACATATATATTTTTTTTATTCAATTTTGGAGTTTGTTGAGCAATATTCAATCCTTATGAATTTCCACGTGACAGACTAAGTTGAACTAGTTTTTCCCATTCTTTTTTCACTTAATCACTTCGTTTTGTTTGGCACCCCTTTCACCAGTTGAATGCAGACGTTATTAATGAAAAAATCGATTTTCATGCAATATAAGGACGACATGTTGTTACCAATGGAAAAAAAAACACTAGCTTTCATAAATTGCTCACAAGAAAGGAGACCCCTTCGACTGCGCCATCTATCAAGGGATCAGTCTCTTAAACATCTCGTACAAGATCCTCTTTGCCGTATTATATGCACGCCTGAAACCGTTCTTCAAAAACCTGATATGTCCTAATCGAGTTGAGTTTCCAAGACAGGGAAATCCACAATAGACCAGATCTTCACTTTACGGCAGATCCTGGAAAAGACTCAAGAAGGAGCGACACTCACCACCTATTCGTCGATTTGAAGGCCGCATATGACAGCGTGCATAAAGAAGAGCTTTACAGTGGCAGTCCGGCCAAACTCGTCAGATTGTGTAGGATGACGATGGAGAACTCTCGCTGCTTCGTCATGGGCGGTAACGAACGCATCGAGACCTGTAATGTCAACAAACGTTTAAGACAAGGCGACGCGCTGTCATGTGACTTTTTCAACATCATTCTTCAGAGGACCTCACGAGGAACTCAGAATATAATTCCAGAGTCACGATCTTCCAATAGTCCATTTAATTGCTAACTTACGCTGATGACATTGACGTGATTGGACGATCATAACGAGCCGTTATCGAGGCGTTTGCTGGTTGGTTTGGCGATAAATGATGGCAAAGAGGAAGTATATACTGGGGAAGGAAGGACACACAACATCGACGTCTCCGACAGAGCATACTACTAGATAGCAGAAACTTCGAGGCAGTCAATGAGTCTATCTACCTCGACTCTGCGGTATATAGGGACAACAACATCAGTACCAAAATCAAACCAAAATCATTCTTGCCAATCGCTGCTCCTTTGGCTCTTGAGTAATGGAGCTCTATCTGGAAGGACTTAACTGGCTATGTACATCAACTTAACCATCCCAGTCCTCCTTTACGAAGCGGAAACTTGGACGTTACAAAAAGCGGATGAGGAAGCACTTTGTCTTTTCGAGAGAAAAGTTTTGCGTGTGATTCTTGATCCTGTTTGCATTGATGACCTCTGAAGGAGATGATTCAATGACGAACTTTGTATGCTGTACGGCAGCATGCACCGGATCAAGCTTCTTCGGATAGAATGCTTAAGATGGGAAGGTCGTGCAGAGCGTATGGACACCACCACTTCTGCAAGAAAAGTTTTCGGATCCAAGCCATTGAGACAACGCAACAGACCACGATCTAGGTGATGATGGCACACACAAGTGAAGAAGGACCTCAACCAACTTGTAGTGCGCAACTTGAGGCAGCTGGGGAGAGATTGTGCCCGCTGTCCATGTTGGCTACTAAGTGTGTTAATGTCTGCCTAAGAAGTGGGTAGGGCGCTGTCCTTTTTGCTGCACGACATGACATCTACTTAAGCTGTCGACTAGGCATTGCGATGCTGGTCGGCGAACGATTGGTCTCGCTTGGAACGCATTTTATGTGGCGATCCTCGTCACTGTCCCACCTAGTCGGATCATTTCCAATTGATCTTGACTTCCTGATGATCAGTCTGAAAAAACAGCTTGCTGCGCGGAGATGTAATTTGCAGATAGCATCAAGAAACCATCTACCAGAATCAAATAACAAACAAACTAAAACATGCATTCGTCATGAACAAAGACCTTCACTTCAAGGACAACATCGCACTACAGCCCTAAAGTGAAATGAAAACAACATCCTTTCTAGGTCAGGATCTTCAGCTTGCATTCAAGCACCAGCCATCGAAAACAACAATTGAGGAATTCTCGCTTCTTGGCAAGCATCGCATAACAAAGCCAAATGCTGCGGCTGGTAGTGCACCAAAGTCTATCAATGCTGCGTCTATTTATAAAGAGAATAAATTTAATTTCTATGTCATCCACAATGCCTTGGCAATGCTCTTGAGCACTGGGGCATGATCATTGCTCACTGTGCCCGTGTTCGACTAAGATTGTCGCATTCGATTTGGCCCAGTCATCGGCGCAGCCTTCCCCTTCAACAAGAAAAAAATGTTTTCCACCAATTAATTAATTAATGAGCGGCCACAGGCTGAAAGCAAGGAAGAAGGGGATGTATCGCCGATTTCAAAATATTTTCGTAGTTCTGCAATGACAATGAACACAGACGCGGATTCCTATCGAAAAGCGAAGATGAATAACTTGATGTGGGCATTGAAAAAAAAGACATAGGCCTCTGCCAAATATACATTGGGCTGACTAAGATGTTTTCTTTTTTTTTTTTTGTTGGGGCAAGGTACACGCTTTGTGTTGGCATTGTGTCTCATTTTGAAAACACAAACTTCAAGTTTTCATTCACAAGCCACTTGTGTAGGAGTTGGACAAGCCGTCGTGGCAGGAGGTTCATTCTTGTGAATTCTTAATTCGAATTCAAAAGAAAGAATTATGTTTAACTATGCGGAACAATCCAGTCTCTTCCCGGGCCGTCCCCGACACAAGTTGTAGCATCCTTCCTTTAGCTAGTAAAACGCTTTTTCTTCTCGTCGATGTTTCGTAGAGTGCATTACAAAGGGTGTATTCAAGCCAAAAATGTTTTTTTTGCTTTACACACAAGATGAATGAGTGCTTTTCACATCGTAAACGTCGTGAAAAGCTTTTCCCTGGCCGTAGTCGTGTCGTTTACTCCTCCGATTTATGATGAATCATGTTTCGCGTTTTCTTGAATATCATCTGCTTTACAATACCCAATAAATTTGAAAGCATAAATACTGCTCAGAGTTGTGTGCAATCCGCAGTGTAAAGGTGAAGGACAGATGAGTTTTATGGTGTGATCACAATACATTTAAAGTGCTTTTTGTGATTCCTTATATGGATTGTGATGCCATCTCACTACAAAAATGAGCATATCACATCGGTCATAAAAACAACAAAAGAATGCAATAATTTGTGAAAGTGTTAGAATACAGGATAGCAGCTCCTTAATGTCTTGTAATCATGGTTTTTTCGCCACTGCGTGTATTTTGATTTTCTTCTCAGTTCACGAACGATAACTGTACATCATTACATTGCACAACTTAACATTACAAATGATTGAAAGTTCTTGACTGAAAAACAGGCACGAATATTGGCGGTAAAAATTATTCGGTCCGTTTTCAAAAGATGGCGCCACCTGCAGGTTGTGGCTGGTCTGGAAGTGATTACCTGCTTCTTTGGAAATTTGTGACATTAGTGTGCATCAGCGTCTATTTTAGGCAACAACATTGTTTCTTTGCCTCTTCGAAAATTTTCGGATTTGTCTTAAGTGTTTCGGGAAGTTTTTGTTGTTTTCAGTAATTGAAAGGAAAGTCTAGCAGAAACGCATCGAATGTTTGTAGAAGTTAATGGTGAATCTGGTCCTGCGGATAAATCATACAGATAGTGGTTTCGAAGCTTAAAAACTGGTGATTTTAGCGTCAAAGACAAGGAGCGTCTCGGCTGCCCCAAAAAGTTTGAAGATAAGGAATTGGAAGCCTTACTGGATCAAGATCCGTGCCAAACGCAGAATCGTTGGCAGTGCTTCAGTAAACAATTTCGGATCGGTTCGGATTTATTCAAAAGCAAGGAAATTGTGTGCCGTATGAGTTGAAACCAAGGGATGTTGATTTTTAACATCGAAAACTGCTTTTTGAAAGACATTAAAAGAAGGAATTTTTGCACAGGATCGTGACTGGCGACGATAAGCCGAAGAAGAAAAAATACTATATAAGGCCTGGTGACCCCCTTTCCATCATCGTCTACATCGACGCCGAAGAAAAACCTCCACGGATGAGAGGTCATGCGCTGCATATGGTGGGACCAGACGTGTGTGATGTACTATTAGCTGCTTACAAGGAATAGGTTTGCGTCGTGCATTGCGTAAAAAAACTGTCAGCAATGATCGAAAGTTGATCTTACAACATGACAACACTCGGCTTCACTTAGCTGTAACAGTCCAAAAACACCTGGAAACTCTGAAATGGGAGGTCTTACTTCACCTGCCGTATTCTCCCGATCCTGATCTTTCCACTATTGGCTTTTTCGACAAATGCAAAACGATTTGGTGGGTTCCCGGTACGGATATTTGGAGGAATCCAAAAATGGCGGAAGGATTGGATTGATGCCAAAGAGAACTACTTTTTATAGAAATGGTATTCGCAAATAAGTAATGGTCGCCGTGACGTAGTGGGTAGTGCGTCGATTCACACGGCGAAGGTCTAGGTCCGATTCCCGGTCTGAACACCTCGCATTTTTTTACGGGACCACCTCTTTCGAGTTGCTGACAACACTCATACAACAATTGTCTATGAAAAAGCTTCTCAAACCTCACTGTTCAGAGTCGGCAAAAATCTGTAGGTCCCTTCTACTTGTGAGCGAACAATAGCACGCACAATATGAGTTGTTGTAGAAGCTAAGCCCTTGCTCCTTGTAGGCTGTAGTGCCCACTCAATTATTATTACTGTCATATTATTTTTATTCGAAAGTAACCAAAGAGAAGGGGAAAAAGTAGTCGCTTCCGAAGGACAATACTTTGATTGGGGTACTTTTTACGTTTTGTCAATAAAAAGAGATGTTTTTGGACACAATAAACGCACCGAATAATTTGTACCGCCAATTTGATTTCATTCAATTTTCTTTCAGGTCTTAATTTAATTTCAAATCAACAACATGTTTTTGTTTTTGTTAAAAAAATAGATTTTAAAGCAACCCTCTGAAAAGTGAAAGTTTAACTTGGTGAAAGTCCCCAGTACACTCTTACAGCTCTGAATGTATGTTTCCATAATCTAATTTCGAATGCTTTAAGAGAATCGATTGCTACTGTTATGTTTGCCCTAAGTTTCTCATAATTTACAAGCAACCCTGAAGACTTCATTTAAACCCAATTCCGTTCAATGTACATCGAAGTACTTGCGTGCTTTTGTTATGCTGTCGACGTATTGTAATGATGTGCCTCTTCCTGGTATTTGCTTACACAGGAACCTGTTGAAGAGGAATCCGGCAGTCAATTAAAGTCGATTAAATCTGCATAGCCATCTGTGTGAATGCGTATATACATTCGTGTGCATGGCAATTTGAATATTTTTATTACCACGCCCATAAAAACAGCAGATTTTTGCCATTTCTGCTTATATTAAATTCCTCTTCGAATGACTTATCCAAGAGGCAATGACCCCGCTTGCAATAAAATATAAGCGTACTTACGAAACATGAATCAATATAAATACATATCTGCCTAGGTTTGGCAGCGAGTGAGATTTTTGAACCGTTCTTAAGAGAAGGCTTTTATAACAAGATACGTTCTCTCCGCTTAACTGTTCTTATTATAAGTATTGTAGACATTTGACTGGACTTGAAACATTTCACCGAGTGTGTTGTCGGGATTGTTTTTCGTATCTTGTGACGGTATCCTGTCACTTTTCCTTAAACACTCAGCTCAAGCGCATTAATTATCTTCGAAAGTCCTCACTTGTGATTGTTTCAATCGTCTGCAGCAGCAACCACATTCAGTTGTTCCAATCAAATACACGGCAAAGCCTTTTGACCATCAATGATCGGAGCGGACTTGGATGATGGATATCACACAATGTCCTTTATTTTGAATCATGGTAATGGACTTATCTTGCATCACCATTCGTAGTCTGGTGCAGTCTCGCAGTCTGTTGGCTTCAATTAACCCAATGTCCTAACTTTCGGATCGTTTCCAATGTTTTTGAATTAACGCTGAGCTTCCGTAAGTTAATTCTTCTTACATTTGTGGGGGATTTTCATCAAGTTATGCCTTCTGTTCTTCAAACACTTTTGGTAGTCTTTGACGTTCCTTGTCTTTCGAGTCATAATTATCGATTTAGGATTGTGCTCAACTTTCAAAGTGTTCGCTCAGCTAGTTCATGTATCTCATAGACTTACAAAAAATCCAATAACTTTCGGTTGCGTTTTTTTATATTAAAAAAATCAGGTAAGTCTACCCCTTACTAACCCGTACACCTTCGAGTGATTATAGCAATCCGGGGTGGACCTGAGCCTCAACCAATATTCCTATTCAGTCAGCACAGTCTCTCATCAGCTGCTTCCAGCTGGCAGAGGTTCGTCTCCATTTGTTTGCATCATTTCCGACAAAGGCGTTCTCTGTTCCGTTGTTCCAATAGCTCGGGGTGTACGTGGTCTAGCCAACTTAAGCGTTGTCCAAATTCTTGCGCCATAGGAAAGGACCAGAATTATTAAAGTGTTTTACACAGCTAGCTTAGCCCTTTGAGAGAGGGCTCTGTTACGCAATATCCCCTTGGGTCCAAGCTACGTTTGTTTTCGGTGCTGAGTTTTATGTAGACAAGGTAAACGAAGTCCTTGAATAGCTCAGAGAGTTTGTGACACTCTCTCCGAAATGGCGATGTTCCGCCACATACTCGTATACCTTGTTATGCCCATTTAAAAGCGTGGACATTGTAGTATCAACAAAAGCACAATTAACTCAACATTTTTTGCAAAGTCAACGCTTTCCTGAGACAATCATCAACACTTCTTAACAAAATTATCACAATGTGTCCAACTCTCACCCCCTTTCATCGCATTGCCCACAAGGTAATCAGAAACAGTCCTTATTCCAACAGACCCAATTACGAGTTGTGTCATACACAAGAGAAAGAAATTAAATAGCTGGTGCCAGGATGGTCTTGTCACCCATTTTATTCCCTCCAAGATTACACAAGCCTTCTCCGTCATCCCTTTGATAAGTTAAATGTTGTGTTACAATGTTGCGATGATTGCAGCTCCTTCGTCTTTTAATTTCTTTTCATCCGATGCGGGTGATGTAATTGCAATCTTAGATGTCAAGTTGCAGTTCTTTAAAGTAGTTTTCAAAATGTTTACGGAGAAAACAAGAGTGACTGAACATAAAATCGTTGCTCGTTGGAAATGACCCATTTACGAGCGGTGTCTGGTAGACTATAAACTGAGGAAAGGTATTACAGATGTGTATTGACGAATGTGAAGTAGGAGAATGTCAAAGCAGAAAATTAACTATCTTTTGTCATAGTTGGTTTTCCAGCAAGTGTCTTGTGTGTTGTTAGTTTTTATAGACTAGAACGCAGCATCAATCATCATACAAAGAGGCCAAGGAAGAGAATGCATTTTAAATGTCAAGAGTTGACAACACGCGGTTATCGCGGTCATTAGCTTTGAATAGCATGTTGACTTCTTTTACACTTTAAAACAAGAAGGTCTGTCAGTGGCGCCTGTTAGGAAACAGCCGTCGGTCCTTTTTAAGGCGAGAAACAACTTTAAAGAAGAATTTGTCGAAAGTACTTCCAATGGATTGAATGAACTGGACTCCTTCAATTATGAGACAAAATCAGTCTAGCACTGATAGACTTTATCAGCCTGGGAAAAAGTGATTTGGTTGCAGGCATACTTATTGGAGATAGTCTCATTAGAAACCATAGAGGAAGGTTAGGAGGACACGGTCCTTTGTTGCTTTGCAACCTTCCAATCTCTTTAAACAGTGCAGGAGATACTGATCGGGTACTTCTTCGGCATACAGCCTAGATAAGTTAGGTGATGTCAGATCAAGAAATTTCTGAAAGAATTTTAAGATTATGGTCTTTCTCCCTCTAATGGCGCTATAGTCGGGGTATACATGGGCCTCAATAGAAATAACTCTACAGTCGGCACAATCGTTAGCAAGTAGCCTCAAATTTCGCATGCCAAGTGGTTTTATGGCCTTCTCCGTTGCCGTTGTGGCGATCTCTGTTGAGTTGTTCTACTGAATCGATTTCGAACACTCTTCGGACTAGAGCAGTGTCCATCTGATCTATATAGACTAGCTAACTCACGCGTTATATCTGTGAGCTCTTGACCAGGTATATGCTTACCCCCCTACCCTTTACTTGATACACGCCATCAACGCAAACCGGAATAAAGTTTGAACAGAGAAGACCATTATCTTATAATAAACAAATAATTGAGTGGCACTATAGCCCACTAGGGACCAGGGACTCGCTCTTTCGGCAACTACTAGTGTTGCGCGTGCTACTGTTCTCTTACGAGTAGTAAGCGCCTACAGTTCTTTTGCCGACTCCGAATGGCGAGAAGCTTTCTATAGACCATTGATACGTTTCGAGTGTTGTCGGCTACTCATGATGCCGTAAAAAATCCGAGGTGTACAGACGGGGAATCGAATGTGGACCTTTGGCATGTGGGTTGACGCACTTACCCACTACGTGATGGTTACCGCTTCTTCATCTGCCCTTGATTTTATCCATGCTTCAGCGCCATAGAGTCGAATAGAGCTAGTCGATATTGTCTCTCCTTTCACCATATTTCACTTCGCCCTCATTCGTAACCATTTTGGCTGCCTCCGTTGCGCCAGTAAAGGCTTCATTGAGTGCTCGTTGTTATCAATGCACATCAATATCGCCCGCACATTCAGCAACTGTACAGACATGTCACTTATGTTGGTGAGAGAGTTTGGAACTCGCCGCTTAGGTTGAAAGCGATCTTCTGAAGACAGTGTACCTCCTCGTCTCAAAACATCTTCGACATCAAAAACCTTTATGACCTTGGCTCTGACCTTAATGGTGCGGTGAGAATGCTTCATCGTTTTTCCACATATTCTGCATTGCATAGCTCGTTTCATTTCACGATGTCTATATGCGACCTTAACTTCCACGAATATGTGGGTGTCGATTGGCATCTCTTCGTCTTTTTCTAAGGTGTCCGTTATAATTCCTCGGCTAAATGCGTCATTTTGAAGAATGCTTGTGAGAGCTCACATAAAACGAGAGAAAATATGTTTGTAAGCATATCCCACCGTCGTTGGCTCGCTTGAATGGGGTCTGTTTTTTTTTTTTTTGGACTTACAAGCCATACTGAGTTTTCCCTTGATGCGCAACCCTTCCCCTGACGAAATTTTACAGATGAGTTGGTGCATATATCATACCGGTCATCTCCTGCTACCTTGAAGTTTTTCACAGACAGTCCACTTGAATCAGCAGATTTATTTGAATTCAGTCTCAATATTGATGTGGGCACACCAACTAGGTAGGCGGACGGAATTTTCTTCAATCATCGTCTATTATGTGAGGTGATGCATTCTGCCTTAGATGGCTATTGGTGTTTTCTACGCCCTCCCTTAATATGGGGGATCTCCATTTTCGCTCCGGCCTCATATTCCACGTTCAGAACCAGAAAGCGTTTATTTGGTTATTTATGGCTGTCAGCAGCAGGATTATTCACACTCAAGGTTTGTTTTTGATATTTTCTTAGAAGGTGGGGATGTTTTTTTACACCCATAATTAATCCCTGAACCTGTCGGATTGAGTCCTAGCTTAAGCCCCCTGGGAATGGTGGCATACATTGGTAGACTTTTAAGCGGTTGCTCCTACTCCTAGCTTCCAAGACTACTAGTTTATTAAGGTTTACTTGACATGTGCCTTAAGTGACATTTTTGCAAACAATAAAATATTTTTAGATGGCAGAATGATAGGTACTTTTCTTTTATAGAATTCTAGATAACTTGGAAAATGTCAATCTTCCTTCACGTGGCATCATAATGGTTAGTCAGCAACTGTGATAAACACCTACCAAGCCTAAGCTTAGCTGACCTATTTGAAAATGAAGGACTATCAGCTTAAGTGTACCAAAACGGCTTCGGGCGGATGATTTCCAAGCCTTAGTGGATTCAATATGTACCCTTGCGGGACTCGTTTTTCTGTTTTCAGTGGTCTGAACTTATCCCTGCCACTGCGTATTAGAGGAAATGCTTCTGAAAAACCGTCCAATTACAAAAATGACTTTTGTTGACAACTCAGTAACAGCCAGTTTCGACAAGGTTTATCTTCTCTTGTGAAGATGACTCTGAAGCAAAACAAATTTTTCAAATGTCTCCTCAAATCCTGGTTACCATTACCCTCATCCCTTATCAGATACACACGTTAGCCTTGCTTAATGATTTACTCTCACTTCACGTACAGTAAGCCGAACCTGTTTAAATATTTGGCTTCCTTAACCCGCCCCTCCGCCCTGCAACCATTCAGATAACAACATTTCATCACTTCCAGTCATGATACGATTTGAACTTGTTTCCCTGCGGAAGTTATGTCTTAGCATAGAATAAAACGTTCTTTCATAAGTGCCTCGTCATAAGAGTTCAAGTGAAACATTTTCCTGCAGCGTCATTAAGTCCTGTGATATTTTTCCTTTTGACACCAAATGGAACTGCTCCATCCATGCTTTTGCACCCGCTCTGCAGTGAAAACTCATTTTCTTTGAGGGAGGGATATGTGGAGAGATATGCTTTCTTAATCGCTTCAAAGTACGACAGGAATGTCGTCCTAATAGAGTAGAAAATACAAGCTTAAGAGGTAATGAACATTAAGATTCTTGAAAGATGGTGGTATTTTAAAGACCTCTACGGTGGAGGGTAAATATGTTATTTCGGATGATTACGTGCAGAGACTCAAAGTCTCCCCCAGGTCTCGGGGGATTAATCTGCAATATCAGACAATTTTAAATAATAACGACCAGTTTGGTATTTGACTATAAATTGCGAAAGTTGACATTATAGCCTATTATAGCTTGCTTTTCTTCGTTGATTCATTTTTAACAAATTGAATGTGAATTTGTTGTTACTTTATCGTAATGCAGAAGAATGATGTACCACCAACCAGTCAATAGGCTTAAGCGCGATGTTGTGAATATGGGGAAGCATGAGATGACAGCAGTGTTGAAAAAAAATTGTGCAAAGATACTCATATATTGTAGAATAGGAGCCATTCATTATGTGATTTCAAGTTTGCAGCTATAGTATTTGACACCTAACAAACCCAGCTGTCACTTAAAGTGTCAGAATATAAGAAGAATGTTTGTCATTTAAGATAATGGATCCCTCTGATCGAAAACCGCTTTAAAATTATTAAAACTAACTACAGAGGTGATGACAGTCCGCCTGAAACAGAAGATTTATTTGACTTTGGTCCCGATATCGATATACTCCCTCTATCTACTCGTAGCTATTGGGACTGAATGCTTTTTCTATCGGCGTCCATTATGCGAGCTGGACCCTTCTATCTTGGAGCGCTATTGGAAGCCACTTTTCGCGCGATGATTAGTGTCGTCAAAATCGACCGATTACGCAAGCAATCGATAAAATTGTGACAAAATTTGTAGAGAATAAGAGCGTAATTGATGTCGTAAGGCCTGCGGCATATCGTAATGTACGGTCAGTCAAAAATTTTTGCTGAAGATCCGAATTTTTCGATTTCGCAGCATTTAAACACGTTGTTCCTACCTCAGTTGCTTGCATTCGAATTTGGATCTCCCTCCTTGTAAAGTTTAATCTACGCAACAATTGAAGTTTTCAAAGGAACGAGGCCTTGCTGGTACAAAAACACGAGAACGGTCAGTATCATCCGGAATTTTTCCTGAGTTTCAAAACTACGAGTGCGGAAAAGAATTACTCCAGCTTCGATAGTCAGGCCCCTCCGCATTTGCTTGCTTGTGTTGATATTCGAGAATTTCAACGACTGCAGTGCATTTAAGGGCACTATGGCTAAGAAACCTTTGAACAGCCGAGTCTCGCACTTCAGTTCAGTTAGTAATAATAATTGAGTGGCACTACAGCCCACAGCCCACGGACCAGGGCCCTAGCTACGATGCGTCATGTTGACGCGTTACGCTTCCATCCAGTGTGTGTTTAGGCTATCGCACATAGATGTCTAAAGGCAGTGTAGAACGCTCAGGAAAGGAACGAATTCTATTGTGCCATACGAACAATACGAGACAAGTCTGGCTCTAATGACATCAGAGGCCATACGTTGTATAAGTGCGTTGAGGACACTTACGTTTTGGTAGTTCCACCAGAACTACCAGACTCTACGGGGCCTAGCTTAAGATGGTTAACCAATGTAGAGCGAATGGACACCACTGCTCCGGCCCGAAAAGTCTTCGAATCTGAACTATTGGAACAACGCAACAGAGGACGGCCTAGGCTAAGGTGGCGCACACAAGTGGATAAGGACCCTTAACCAATTTGAAGGGAAGCAGCCGACGAGAGATCGTGCTGGCTGGAGAGGCATGTTGTTTGAAGCCCAAGTCCACGCCGGACTGTAGCGCCACAAGAAGAAGAAGAAGTTTTGTCAGACGACCATTCACCATGACCATAGTTTCAGTGATGGTGCACATATCTTATTCGTTGGTTATGTAAACAAATAAAATTGCCGAATATGGGGCTCAGCACAAGTCATCAGAGTGGTGTCGCCGAATCCAGACAACGTGACTGTTTGATGTGTTCGAAAATTAGAATACTGTCATACGTGGCTTCGATGATGCTAATGCAATCAGTCCGAAGCGGTACGGTTGAATGAAAACCGATGTATATAGGCCGGCGATTGAAAATTTTTACTTGGAAGATATATTGCTCCCTCAAGATGGACAACAAGTCACATAGAGCTACCAGGTCGCGGAATTTTAGGTTTCGGCGACTTCAATTCGCCTCCAATATTAAACGATTTGAGACCGTTCGATATTATTTCTGCAGTAGGACGCAAGGTGCAGTGCTTACGCTAATGATGCCTGAACTTTAGGCTCATTAAGAACCGAGATTTGAAAAGCTCTTCGTGGACATTTATTACTCTTTGAAGGTTGTCAGCTACTCATAAGAGGTGGTGCCGTGAAAATGCGAGGTGTACAGACCGGGAATCGAACCTGAACCTGGCGTATGAGCCGACACACTTATCCATTACGCCACGGTGACCACGTTTGCATTTTCTTAAGTCTTATTTTCGAAACCGAAAAAGAAACCTTGTGTTTATGTATTGTTACTAATTGTATTGTACAGTAAGTGTATATGACTAAAAAAGTGTCTTAAGCGAATGAGTGAACTTTTCAGTCAAAGAAGCATATATCTGTGTACAAAGGTTCAGTTCAAATGATAAACGACTTTGTTGGAATAGTTTATGGACTTGCATTCCTCGAGAGATGTTACCTCACCATTATTTTAATTTCCCCGGAGGCATATGTCTAGTGCCATATGGAGGGCAATATTGTGTAAACTTCAACAGGCATGTACACGTATGAAAGTTTGTCGCATATAAAATGTACATGCAGCACTACTTTTACTTAGAGTGTAATGGAAGTCTGCATATTTGAAGCAGAAAATGATAAATGTGGAGGAAATCAATTTCTAAAGGATTCAGTGGATTTAGTACCTTTTAAGAGATTTCCTTTATTTTTTCTTCAAAAGCCTGAGATGCGTTCTTACAATGACAAAGTTTCGAAAATTCACAAATTCTTGAACTAAAATAGCTTTTCAGTTGAAAAATCTGGATGACTAGGCAACCGACGAGGAATTAGATTCTTTAACTACAAAGTACTCCAGCTTGGTCAACTTTCTAACAAATATGTGAAAATAACTTTTCGTGACAGATGTAATTTTAATAAAACTTCCCAAGAAAATGAGGCTTAGGATGTCATCTTTCACACAAGGTATAGTAGTGCTATATGAAATTAATATCACCAGAGGTTATACATCAGAACCATTTCTGGACCATTTGATACTAAACACCGAGTTCTTACCTTACAGAGTGCACAGCGTTGATTTCCGTCATACTAATGCTGGTGTTCCACAGGGTTCTGTTTTGTTTCTGACGCATTTTTAATTAGTGATCTGTTGCCTTCTACTTCTAATCCAATCGCCGATGATAGTGCTCTCAGCTTTTCATATCTTCCATGGTATCTCCATCTTCTGTTGATAAGGTAAAGCGGCGTATGTTGATAAAGACCTTGACAGCTTAATTAAATGAGGGAAAAAATAGAGCAATTCAAAGGCAAATCTGACAAAATTATGAAGTAGGCACGTTCGCATTAGGATCTGCTACAGAAACATGCCTACGTCTCGCCACATGCAAACTAAAACTGCACTTGAACCCAGTCTGCCTGATGATGACCTTAATTGGCCAAGCATACTTCCGCAATACTTTAAGAGACATTTAGCTCCAGATTGACTGAAATTGCTCCAAACAGCAATTACCGCTAAAAAGATCGGACTTTAGCTTGATTGCAGGAATAATAACCCGGCACTACATGGTTGTTGAGCTCGCCTGTGGGCTTGGCTTTTGTAGACCCTTTAGAGATGAAGAAGAATCAGAAGTTGCGGTGGATGTCCAGTATAACGTATTCGATTCAAATCAATTATTCGATTTTTAAAAATAAAGAGAAAATCAAATTCCTTTCTGAAACTTATCGGGTCTGTCTGAAAGTCTGATCATGCCACCTGTGAGCAGTTTCTACCTGGAACTGAGTCAAGTCAATCTCCCTCGTTGGTTGCTGCCTATTTTAAACATGCTTTGAAGCTACCGCTCAAGAAGCTCAGGAGAGCAGCCTTTTAAATGTTATACTATTTTTCAAACTTTGGTGTTATTTCTTGAAGTATTCTTTGCCAACGCTTAAGAGGGTCGTCTGAAAAGTTTCCGACTGCACAATGATAAAGGGGGTTTTTCCTCAATTCTTTTTTAATTTCTCTACACCGTCTGCTTGTCAGTCATCTCTCTGACTAGTCTAAAGAGAACGTCTTACTCTGCAAAGTAATCGTTGTCGAAGGTGTTCTCGAAGTTTTTTTTAGCGAAAATCTCTGTTCTCCGATGGCAGTTTTTAGACGAGGGAACAAAAAGAAAAGTCACTTTGTTCTAGACCTGATGATCAAGGCGGTCTTTAATTGTTCTTCCTGGATTTTGACCATTGCATACGCTAAGTTGTGAGACGGCGCATTGTCCATTTTGCGAATGTGTTCCGCAATTTCTGCCTTGTAATGTTTTTGTTTCCTTCTTGAATTGAATCAATTCAGATAACCTTTCCAGAAAAACGTCGCCTTTCTCAGCCGAAAAATCAATTTTGAGACACTCTCTGCAGTCCGCTGTTTGGACTGTATTTTTATTTCGAACGTGTTTTAAGTGAGCAAACGCGGCACCCAATGCGTGGACAGCGTTATCATGCCTAAATCTTGATTGAATATGAAACAAACGCGTTCTTTGCACTTTTTCATAACCTCTGCTATGTTTTTCCCTTTGATGGCACTGTTGTCGAACACCTTTTGGTGAACTTAAGCAGTTTTGAGGGAAAAGTTCTGCTTGCGATGGGTAGTTCTGTTTGCGTTGATGGCGTCTGGAGGAGAAGATTCAAAGACGAACTGTACGGTCTGTACAGCGGCATGCGACCAGTTAAGCGTCTTCGGATCCAACGCTAAAGATGGCTAGGTCATCTAGAGCGAAAGGACACCATAGCTCCGGCACAAAGAGTCTTCAATTCAAAATCATAAGGGAAACGAATAAAGAACGTGCTAGAACGAAATGGAGCACGCAAGCGTAGAAGGACCTCTCACAGCTTGGTGCGCGCAATTGAAGGCAACTGACACAAGATTGTACTGGCTGGAGAGGCTTGTTGGTTGATGCCCAGGTCCACCCAAGCCAAAGCAGAATGCAGTGTCCACATACACAGAGTCGAACTCATCTTTGACTTGAGTAGGCGTGATGCCTTAAAGAAAATTGTGTGAATAGTTCGATTTTAAATCTTTTCCATTTTCACAAAAAAACACATCGGCTTACTCAAACGACTGTGAGCTTAAAACCGTGCAACTGAAAAACGTGAGCAATTGAGCTGCGTCATCTTTATGTGCCGCTATCCTTACGTTATGGCCGGAAACTCTCCAGGCTTTGGTGCAAATCTTCTTTTACGAAAGTACTGTGAGTGATATAGTTTCGAATAAGTTTAGATCACAAAGCGATTGTCGAAAGTCATCTGGGCAAATTGTTCCAGTAAAATAATTTTTGCACGTTAATTGCATTCTGATGCATTTATTGAATCAGAGTTGTTAAGTTTGTTGATATGAAAACACCCCCAATTTGGCCGCCGTCTATAGCTTTCATTAAATCTTCCACTGGTAAATGACCTGGTGCATTGTCCAGCAAGAGAATTGCTCCTTTAGCTGAGATTATGGAGTCCAAAATTGCCTCTTTCTAGAAAAACCAAAAATGTAAATGTATCTTGTTGATGGACCACCTCATCGGAGTTAATTGGCAATCACCCGCTTTTGAATAACTGCGGCTTCTTGGATTCGCCGATAATGAATGACTGAATTTTGTCCGTTCCTGATGCGTTGAAGGATGCTTGGAAATTCTTCCTGGAGCTGTGGCTTCCTTAGAGTGTACGCATGTAGGTGGAATTCGGCAGCATTTTTTCAGTAAAGTCCTGTTCCAACAAGGCGAAAAAACTTTAATCAGTTACTCCACATGTCCTTTTAAGCCTCGTTAGCTATTCATCGTTCGAGAAGAAATTTCCACTTTTAACGCTTCGACCCGAATATGGAGCAAATTATTGACACAATATTTTAACGCTGCTGAAAAATACGTTTCAACAGTTTGTTTTCCATTAGAGGATGCAGATGGTGGCTTTCTTCAAAATCATTTTGAGAAAAACCAAACCATTGCATTCGTCAATTAAATGAATTTTATTTGCGCTGGAGATGGGCGCTTCCGCGATGTCTTCACTTAGAACTTCGGCATTCGCACTGCTTTGTACCAGACATGTGCTGTCATGTCCTAAGTGGCGATTATCACTCTACCGTTTTTCCCGACATCAGACACATCCCACTGCAGATTTCATAAGATTCCTCATCGACACCAAGTGGTTTTTGAGTTTACAAGGGTCGCAGGATATCCCACCCCATCTGGAGTCTCAGTATGTATAATCGTTCTGACTATGACTAAGTCCCCTTATCAGCCACCTTTGCCGTACCTCACCTAAGTTTTGTCACTGACGTGTTTCCGGTGATATTTGCAGCAACTCCTGCTTCACGTCACCACTGTCCACCATCGCACAGAAATCATCTTTCGCGTGCCTTATTCAAAATTTTACCAAATGGTCTCAAACTGCATCTATGTATGTGCCAATGCATCTATGGCATCCACAGGTGTGAGAACACTTCGCACAGGATGGTGTCTCATCACAGCCAGGAGGCTTGAAGAATTAACGAGGCCAGTGTCTCTGAGATGTATTTTGCTTCCCTCACGAATTACAAGCAATTATTGCTAAAGGTTACACCGCATGAATTTTATGTCCATCCACCCCCACACATGTTCCGGCGGCAACGGTTTTTGTGCAGGCGCCTTTAAAAGGCTTCTTCAATGTAGCTAATGCAAGCTCGTTTATTTTGCGCGCATAAGGGCGCCTATAAATACCAATTTGAGCACTCCATTTTCCACCTGGTTTCGTACGCCTTCTTAAGATGTATTTATGTTTCTTCTTCTTTTCTGTGTTTTTTTTTTTGTTTGCCTGCCTTATCCCGAACATCAGGAATTATAATCCTCTTACGGAATTTAAACGTCTCCCACACGATATGAAAAATTGAGTACTTGCCATTCGCCGGGTAATGTATCGGGCGAATTCGTGCATGCGTTACCTTGACGTCTTCGGTGGCAGACATTACATGCGGTGTGCGCTACAGCATTGTCAGAACCAGTCAAAGGTGAGGCGCATATCAATTCAAGTTTATTGGGTCCTCCTGGCAGAGATGAGAGTTAAAGTCGGCGTGGCTTTAACTTCGGCAAACTCATGCAAAGTGAATGCATGGACCGTTTGGATTGTTTCTTGAGAAGAGGGCAAATTGGATGAATTGGAGTTCCCGCTGAATTAATTGGCATCCTCTTGGCAAGTGGAAGTTTCTGTCGACATTCGTTTATTTGTTTTTCCGTTCTCTTGAAAAAATTCAATTATTTTGGTTCCTTGCGAAGCCCTCCGGCTTTTTTTAAGGGGGCTGTGTATACAAATCTACACAAATGCTTTCATTTTTTGTGCGCAAAGGATTGATGTTCCTTAATTCATGAGAATATCTGACGGGGACTTCTTCAAGCATCCCTTAGCATTCTTTCTTCGCTGTCACGGTGTTGACAATTCTCCAGGTCGAAGATAAGTTGTTTTTTTTTCGTTGGGTGGATCTGCTTGTTCAAATGTCATCAACGTGACCAAAGGCAAGTGGGAGATTTTTTTTCGCAATTCCCCTCAATAAATTATTTCTTTGGCTTTGGCTCAAGACGAGTATCATCGTCCTGTAAGAAGCCAGCTCGTTTATTCAACGGGGCCTAATGTAAATGACTGTATAAGTGCAACGAAGCATTGGAAAATTGATATTGTTTTTGTTGTGAACTGCATTCAGGCAAAAGGAACGAGACACAGCAACCGTGACTGACCGAATGTCAAAATTGGAAGAAATACGTGCATGCCACTGAATATAGGAGTGCATAGACGATTTCAAAGCAGTGAGTAATTAAAAGCACTCACGGGAGCAGGTAATCTCTGAGGCAATTGCATGCAATTCACCTCTGCCGATATCGCTTCAAAAACAAACCTTGCTGCAGTCACAAACGATGCCCATCAGCTATTCAGTTGTTCGTCATCCACGGCAGAAGCCTATTTCACGAACGAGACGGCGGGTGAAAAGGGTGCTCTTTGCAAAGCACATCACTTAATCTAGCTGATGGGTGATTTTTCAAAGACCGTTCAATACTGTCCCCCATCATGTCTGGATGTAAGCAGAGTTTTTTTTGCTTGAGGTCATTTCAAAATTCCGTCTATTCATCTTCTCTCATAGGCGGAGATCAATGACAATCTCTACAGTTTTCGCATCATTCAGACTATAAGCGCCGTCTCAGTCGGAAGTGACAGCTTATGAGAGAGGAAGCGGAGCTTAAACACAAATTCGTGCATTCCCATTAATTACAAAGTAGTTGCTCCGACTGACTTTACAGTAGCGCAATCTGTCATCTAAATTCTACAAGACTGTGCTGATGGTTTCGGACTGCAGCTCACGGTTTATTTCGATGCTCCAAATGCTTCTTGTACTTCTCTTTCAGTTGCGAAGTCGCTAAGGTGAAAAGATGACAGATGATTGGTACTAAAGTTTGAGGCAAGGCATTCAACTTTTTCTTTTGCTGTTAGATGGAGTTTGTTGTTTATTTTAAGTGGGGGAATATTACAACATTTCTTTTTTATTACTCCCTTTCGAGCAGGTACTGGTGAGTAAATTCGGTGTGTCCAAGACGGAGCCGGATATACATCCTAATATCCGATTTAGGTATATCGAGGGAATTTCGGTTGAGTTTTATTTGGGTTAGTTATTTGATAGTGATGTTTATAATTTTCCCACTCGTGTAATATTTGTTGTTAGCACTGTTTTTTAGATCGCATTGAGAGAGGGTGTAGTAGGAGAAGATGGGTGCCTTGAGAGCGGCATTTGTAGCAGCATCTGCATATTCATTGCCCGCAATTCCAACATGGCCCGGTGTCCATAGCAGCTTTAACTTCGTTTGTGATTTGATGAGGATATTACGAATTTTGGATGGGGTTATAGAGTCGTTTTGTGGATTTGCGACGACTTTTCTAGCAGACAGGCTGTCGGAGGAAATAACCCACTTACCTCTTGTTAATATTCCTCTGGGAATATTTCTTAGCGGCGTACAGTATAGATACTGCTTCTGCGGTATATATGGAGGCGGTGTTTGGTAGGATGCCTTGCAAAATGATCGAGCCTTTTTGGTTAACAACTGCATACGCTGTGTTGTCGTCTGTTTTGGAGCCGTCTGTGTATATAAACCTCCAACCTCCAACATTCCATCGAGTTGTGTATACAGTGTTGCTAGTTGTGTCTTTACGTAGTTCGTGCAGGTCCAGAAGTACGGAGTCCTCATGGAGTAACCATGGTGGATATGTGGGAGTAAACTTCGTTGCTCTCCTGCGAGGTAGACCTATTTGTTGTCCCCAACGAAGGATGCAGTGGATTGCAGAGGGGATCCTTCGCTTATAATTATGGGTAATGGCCTTAGTTGTATCTTGGTCAATTATCGATTCCGTTTGGAAATACAGTTTCGCGTTGAGTTGTGCAATAGATGCAAAGTATCTCTCTTCCAAAGAAGGAAGTCCAGCTTCAAGACCAGTAACCATCACCCATCTCTTAAGTCAATGCTTTTTATCATCGCAACCAGCACTGCAAAACAACCTCAACCACAACGTAGACCTACTACATCTCCTCAAAAAGCCAACCCAATCCAATATTAACAATTTAAAAAGTATCGTAGGAAAGCTTAGCATTACAATATAGACATAAGTATTTTGAGGGCCGTAAGTCATCGCCACTATTTGGCCCCTATAGTTCATATTGATTACGATTTTAATTGTACGTCAATGTAATAAGAAAGAAATAAATAAATAATTTTTTATTACTTTTATTATTTTCACTTAAAGTGATTTATTGTGACTTTTGACTTTTTAGTCACCATGACCTCTGGAATGTGCGTGGACACACTTACCCACTATAACACAACGCTCTTTGCTTTGACTAGCTACCATTGAAAAAAAGGCTCCAATTTAAAAGTCACATGAAGATGTTTCACCTGGAACATATGTTGTAAAATACAATACATTCTAGATAAAAAACTTAATTTGTTCGATTTTCTTCCCTCCTACCTCTCTGTGTGCTGCAAGGTAATTCTACACGCACCCACATCAGAAAACAAAACTCAAAAACACGCCTTGAATTAGCTAAGTTGACATACATAAATATCGAGTCGCAAATTTCATCGCACCACTTACCGCATCAGTATCATGTAGCAAAGTTTCACGATTACCGCTATAGCTGACGAGAGAGAAAACTCAATTAGTATTCTACGCGGTATTCACTTGTCGCATTTACCACCTCGCTGGTCGATATTTTGCCATTATCCCATCATATGTCAAGCGGTGGATTAGCATACAGGTTCAATGGTTATTTAACGGTGATACGTTTGCAGACAGTTGTACGATTTATTCCAGTTGAACGCGCAATGCTGGTTAAGCGCTAAGAATTAAACGTTTGCAGTCCTGTTTCTATTTCACTTCACTTTTCACTTAATCTAAAACTGATATTCAACGGCATATGTTGGATGTATGTCGATGAGGGTAGTAGAGGCAGTGTCTTCATGGGAAAGTAGGTCTATGCTCCGAGAGGCCGGAAGGTTGTTTCTAGGGCGGGTTTTCTTTGAAGAAAATTGCTCACAAGCTACAAATAGAGTTATTCAAAGGCGAGAAGAGAATGTTGATGGGTCAGTTAGCGAACGACATCTGCTTTGAAGTCCAGAAATTGTTGCGGCTTCTGTTATGTACCTTCGCCAAATCTACAACGGGCTCAAACGTTCTCAAAAAGGTCCCACTTCATTGATTTTTGTACGAATTTCAACATCTTTGATTCATAGCTTAAGTTTTGACGCAGATTTAAAATGGATTTAGCAAGTCCTACAGACAGGAGTTCGACAACTCGGGAGCTGAAACAAAATCTGTTAAACTTAAAAATTTTACTTGTGATTTTGTAAAACATTGTGCAGTGACCACCACTTATTGATCCCCCAAACACCGTTCGGTTATCAAAACGGTCTGATGGATTAAAAATATGTAAGTGACGACAATGCGATCAAATAATTTCATTGCGACAGGTCTACCAGGTTTGTTCACAAAATAAGGTGAATTTGAATTTTTCTCAAAAAAAAAAAAAATTTTTATTTATTCACCAATTTCTATTTTGTCCCCCTAAAAGTAGTCTCCCTCAGATATAATCCTCGAACCAGTTCTGATATGGACTTTTTGGTATGCCCTTGAGCTCTCTCTGCGGTTCGGCTTATTTCTCTTCAATCGTCGCCAAACGCCATCCTTTCATGAGTCTCTTAAATCTTCGGAACAGGAAAAAGTGGCAGGGGGCCAAATCTGGTGAATACGGTGGCTGAGGATCGCCGTTGATGTCATTCAACAATTCCTAAGCGATGCTCATATGAGGTGTTTTTTGGTCAAAATTCAGCAATTTTGGGACAAACTTCGCTGCCACACCCTACATGCCCAATATTTTTGAAAAAATTACATGGCATGTGCCAACCGATATGTCGACATCTTCAGCGACTTCCAAAAATAGTGATTCGACGATTTTCCACAATTTTCTTCACTTTCTCAACATTTTAATCAGTTTGTGATGTGCTGGGGCGTCCAGGGCGAGCGTCATCATTCGCATGTTCTCGAACTTCTTTGAAAAGCTTGTACCACTTGTAAACATCTTTTGGACGCAGAGCACAGCCACTTGGCCACTATTAACATTTCAAGTGTTTTTCAACACTTAATACCATTTTTCACACAAAATTGAATTCATATTGTTCGATTAATTTTTTTGGACAGCAGGAAATCGCCAAACACGCACAACTCGTCTAATTTTTATGCCCTTCAAAGATCAAATAAATGTGCTATATAGCTGAAACTGTAAACATATGTTCGAGGCGAGTGTTCCAACATACCAAAATAAGAAATTCAATTATGGAATTTACGAAGCCCGCGAAATTTAAAAATTCATCTTCTTTTTTCAACAGATGTCGAATGTCTCCGAGACGGACCGAAAGTTCAAAACAGAGTGGATTGTCGATGTGAGCATGACAGCTTTTCCTCATATCATGCCGCCGCGAGTTTGTTCCCCGTTTGTACAGATATACCCATACGTATTACCTTGTACTATCTCAGGAAGCCATTAAGTAAATTATTGAATTCTACCTTCTTAGTCAATTATTTTCTGGGCACAAGATATCCGTTTAAAAGGAAGATACAAACTGACTTTTTTACAAACTAAACTCCTTCTCGAATATTGAAGAGCAGGCTAAACAGTCTGGTCTTAGAGTGAACGAGGATGAAACGAAATATAAGCCATCGGCAAAGAATTGCTCCGTCGAACAACATCTTGACAACAACTTTGAGGTAGTGGAGATTCATCCTTGGTTACCGATGTTATTTCGGTTTGTCAAATCAGCTAGGGTTGAAGCTCCTTCAAGGACGTCTACAAGTCGCTTTTCCTACAAGTTGGTTCCTTGGAAAGAAAAATTCTGTGTCGAATATATGGTCCTGTCTGCGAAAAAGGCGAATGGAATCGAAGACACAACCGCGAGCTCTATGTGCTGTACCAATGTGTTGATTCAGTTCGAAAGGCAAAAATCGGTTGAATACAGTGGCTCGGCCATATTTAGCGAATGCACAACAGCCTCCGGGTTCGAAAGGAGAGGAAGGCCGAACCTCTGGTATAGAGATCAAGTGATTGTGGACGCTATAGAGCTTGGTCTTGACAACTAGGAGCAGAGTGCCCGGGACCGTCAAAAATGGAAGGCAGCTATAGCTAAGACTTAGGCCCTTCAAACAAACAAATTTACTCTCGAAACCTAACCAACTACGGTGGATGTTTTTTTGGTGCCGAAGTGTTTCCACAGCTGCACTCATATTTTACCTTCCGTTCCATGTTTGAATACGATGGTGCCATTTGGCCCAGACGACATCTCAGCAGCGTCTCTAGCTGGTGGAAAAGTTAATGCTGTTAGTTTGCACAGGACAAACAACAAATTTTCTATATCTATCTCTGTCCCACAGTGTAAGTAGAGACCGAATCTTTGGTATGTGAATTCAGCGTTCAAGTTGCTTTTATTTGTCTTAGTCAACATTACTGATATTTTTTAACAAGTCTTATTAAAGACGTGGCCGTTGTGGCGTAGTGGGTAAGGGCATCCAATCACGCGGCGAAGGTTCAGGTTCAATTCCTCTACTGGACACCTCCCACTTTTGCACAGCACCGCCCCTTTATAGTAACTGACAACACTCAAAGAGAACTCACTGTCTATAAAGAGTTTCCCAAACTTTGCCATTCGATGTCGGTAGTAAACCATAGGACCCTGTTGCTTGAGATAGAACAATGGCACGCACAACTGGAGAAGTTGCTGAAGAATCCTTGATCGCAAGACCACACTCTATAATGAGGACGTTTTTAGAAATCTACTTGTATTCAGCAATACTGCTGCTGATGCTCAATCAAAAAAACAGTGGTGTGGCAATTAAAGACGACGGTGTAACAGACAGAATCTGTCTGTTACACCGTAAACGCGAACCACTAAGTTTCGGCGTATTTTGAGTTCCTCAGATTCGGACGTGGTCGCCGTGACGTAGTGGGTGAGTGCGTGAACCCACACGCAGAAGTTCTAAGTTCGACTCCCGGACGGAACACCTTTTTCGATTTGCTGACAACACTCTAAGAGTGACAATTGTCTATGCAAAGCTTCTCAACTTTTGCCGTTCGAAGTCGGCAAAAACCTGTAGGTCCCTTCTACTCGTGAGAGAATACTAGCACGCACAATATGAGTAGTTGTTCTAGAAGCTAGGCTCTGGTCCCTTGTGGGCTGTAGCGCCACTCAATTATTATGAAATTCGGACTGAACACTGAAACAAGTCATGCTGAAACAGTCTCAATAGACTGTTGATATCATGATACATGGACTGTAAGTAGGTCTGTCTGAAATTAATTTACTGAAAGAAATTAAGGAACGGAAACAATGGCAACAGTCATATTTAACAGATTTCACAATTCTAAAAGGAAATTGTTAGGTGCCCCATTTTCCAAAATCATGATCGCCTTGGGAAATTTAAAACTCTCTCATGAGCGCTCCCTCTTTCAACAAATTGCTGCTTTTGGCTCTTTGCGAACAAGACTTGGGCATGGTGAACCCGAATTGGGATTTCAATTCGCAACAGAACAGACAGTATAACACGAGTTGCAACAGAACGTTGCTATATTTGAAAATTGCCCCATTGGGAAAAAGTCCCCTCGGCGAAGAGAAATGTTGTCACGATGCCTTCAGCCTTAAGTGAATTTCACTGCATCAGGAGACAATTACAAGCGTCCACCAATTGATGCATTTGCCAGTGCCATGCACAGATTATGTAGCGAGCACCTTAATTAGCCATTGGATCAGAAGCCCTCAGGGGAAACTATATAATGGCGAAAGTGGCAATATGGCCGTACATTACGTGAGCACGACAGTGGCAGCGGCAATTGTGCCTTACAATGGAATCCATTAACGCAGAACAGCTAAATACTTGCATGTCCTAAGGAAGCACGACACAAGCTTGAAGGAGAGGCGGAGAAAAATTACTGAGAACAGAAATTGTATCGATGCCCCATGCACCATAAATTCGAGTCTTAATCACGTACAAAGGGTAATGGTGAGGGAGTGATTTTACAGTCTCATCACGATGGTGCAGCTTCCACCGGAAACATGTGCTTCCGCAGAAGTTGTTTGAACACAATCATGGGCACTGGCTATACGTTTTTGGAAATGAATCGATTTTGACTCAATGTTTGTGGTCACCTTCATATGATGGGCAAGAGCCGTGGGGCTAAGATGCAGTTTGTCAGTAACATGCGTGTTTTCTTTACAATTTTAAGCCCAGTCCAATTTATAATAAAGGGTGCTCCATTCATAATGTACGATTTCAAGTATTTTTTCAAACTTAATTTGACAAATTTTTGTTTCAGCATTTGACGAATTAAAACATTGAGAGGTACGCAATTGCGGAGCGCGTTAAGTTTGTTGAGGCAAAAAGATTTAATTTCACTTCTCCATTTTTATACCAATTGCTGTCGTACAACTGGTAGAAGAGTTGCAATCGATGCTCAGAGTCTGTAAACATCATTTTTGCAGACTCTTCAACGGCGATGAAGGCCCAAATCCAGCTGTTAGGCAGAACGTCCCACTCAATTCGGACGAAGATAGACAAGAATTCCATTCCCCGACTTAGGCGAGGTCAAAATAGCAATATCGAGACTTAAATCCGCAGAATTGTTTAAGGAGGCTGAAAATGACTCGGTTGAGAGCATGTACGAGTTCCTTTGTAAAATATGGTCGGAGGGAAGCTTGCCCCATGAGTGGAATCTCATTCGGTTCACAAGAAAAGAGACCCCTTTGACTGCGCCAACTACGAAGGATCAGTCTCCTCTACATCACGTACAAGATCCTCTCTGCTGCATTGTGTGAATACCTGAAACCGTTCGTCAATAACCTTATCGTTGTGGCTTCAAGCCAGGGAAGTCCACAACCGACCAGATCTTCACTTTACAGCAGATCCTGGATCCCAAAAAGTACAGATTGACACTGACCACCTATTCGTCGATTTTACCTCGCAGATGACAGCGTACATAGAGACGAGCTATGCAGTGCTATGCCTAGTTTTGGCATTCCTGCCCAACTCGTCAGATTGTGTTGGATGACGATGGAGAACTCTTGCTGCTCAAGATCGCTGACGAACTCACCGCGACCTTTAATGACAAAAAAGATTTTAGACAAGGCGACGAGCTGTCGTGTGAATTTTTCATCATCAGTCTTGAGAGGATCGTGTGAAACTCGTAAGTCAACACCAGTGGAATGATCTTCCAATTGACGTGGTTGGACGATCACACCGAGCTGTCAATGAGGCGCTTGCTAGTATTGAAGTGGATGCGACTAAAATGGATCTGGCGATCAATGAGGGTAAGATGAAGTATATGCTGTCACCACGGAGGGTCACACAAAATCGACGTCTCCAACTAGGCAGCAGAAACTTCAGGACTTCGGCTACCTCGGGCCGGCGGTAAATAGGGACAACAACACCAGTACCGAAATCAAACGCAGAATCACTCTTGCCAATCGCTGTTTCTTTGGACTCAAGAGGCAATTGAGTAATAAAGCGAAAGACTAAGCTTGCTTTACCTTGATCATCCTAGTCCTAGTTTAAGGAACGGGAAAACTGAACGTTGCTAAAAGCGGATGAGGAAGCCCTTAGTCTTTTCGAGAGAAAAGTTTTGCTTGCGATTTTTGGTCCTGTTTGCGTTGATGGCGTCTGAAGAAGAAGATTCAATAAGGAACCTTATAGTCTGTATGGCAGCATGTGCCTGGTCCAGCGTCTTCGGATACAGCGCTTAAGGTGGCTAGGTCATGTAGATCGTTAGGACACCACTGCTCCGGCCCGAAAAGGCTTCGAATCCCAGCCATTGAGACATCGCAACAGAGGATAGCCTAGGTGGGGCCGACGCATGCACGTGCAGGAGGAGTGAGCAATTGGAGGCAGCTGGCGAGAGATCGTCCTATCTGGAGAGGCACGTTCTTTGAGGCCCTTGTTCGACCCAAACTGTGGCGCCATGGAAAGAATGAGAGTAATTTTCAAAGAATGAGAGAAGTTAAGTGCAGGCCTATGGAATTTTTTTTATGATGTGAATTAATTTATTTTGGACACGGGGATGACGAAGGTATGCTCTCCAAACTCGACCGTAATGTGAAGTCTATCTGAATCTACCAGACCATCAATGTTTCGATTTCGTTATACCATGCATAGCATCCACGTTTCAAACGTTCGGACATCATTTGATCCGATTAGGCGTCCGCACTATAAGCTAGCATCGATTGATATGTGATTGGATGCAACTGCATTAAAGTGGTACAATGTACATAGGCAGTGACTCAGAGTAGGAAGTTACAATTGAACGGTGATTCAAATAAATTACACAATACAAAATATTAAAAGGGAGGTATCTAATTCTAAACAGTTTCTACAACAAAACGTCGGGACGAATATAATGAAATAAACTTGTTTCACTACTCAACAATTGACGGAAATAGGATGAGAAACCTAGTCTTCATCGAAACTACATAAATCATATGTTGAGAATGTGACTGACTGTCTCATACCGAAATTATAATGGTTTCATTTTTGAATCGAATAAATTTCGATTTGCTTTTCCGCAGGTGGAAGCGAAATGCCGACATCGAAACTTAAAATCGCAATGTCATTTTCTCACACTTGGGCTTTGGTGCCCGAAAGAAATTAGTTTTTACTGTCAAACCGCCTGACTGGGTAGAGTGTAGCCCTACGCGGTCACGCTAGCGATATGAAAGAGGCGAACCGGCGACCGTCCCAATCCGCTTTGAAATATTTAAACCCCAAAAGAACGTCCCACATGTTGAAACTCAAAACATTAATGAACCGTATGGAGGTATACCTGCAGCTCACCTCACGGAGACTCTGCAGGACAGGCAGGACTCACTGAATTTGTTCACTTCAAACTTTCATTTTCATTTTCAGATTTGACGTTGGGTTTTCGGATTTCACGATTCAGTTGCTCACAGAATCTTCTCTAAAACGTTCATTCGCAGGAACGAACATGTTTTGAAAGATGTACAAATTCCCAGAAAACGATGATGCACATAGCTTCAATGCGGAGCAAAACTAAAAAGGAACACGATGTCCTTTGCCGGTGGGTGAAAACAGGGAAATGGACTGCGTGGGGACAGCCACTCAACTTCATTCAATTGACTGAAATTCGAAAAGGTTTCTCGGTGATTCTACAAATTCCGATCACTTTCCATTCCTTTACGTTTTCCAGGAATCTTCCAACTCACCTGCACTTCACATCTCCCTCAATGAAAAGACAACAAAGGGTTAAGTTACACAGAAAAGCGATTCTCTTGCACAAGGAATAATACAATCGAGTTTAATGGTCGAAAGCACATCCAATCGTTCCCACACTTCAGATGATGTATGAGGCGCTGACTTCCCCCAAATATAGAAATTGTGTCAGTGTGGACATTATTTTGTATCAAGGCAAAAATTAACTAAATTAATGGAGGGGAGAAAAATTGTGTAAATTTGTGACCCCTCTGCAGTCGACTTCATCGCAGGCAGTGGCTTAAGTTGTCACTTTCGGAAGTGGCGGTCTATGATTGACAGGGGTTGAAGTGCAAAAATGGTGGTTAATTATTGAAAGGGGCTCTAAATACGTATCGCTGTAAATTAAACTGACGGAAATAGCATGGCAGGGAGGTGGGGGGAGAGCGGGGAATTGGAATTTTAACATGAAAATGCACTCCCGTGCGACCTTTTATATTCCGGAATTCAACACAAATTTCACATTTAATTTCCCGATGAGGGTTTCAGCACGAACGGGGGAGGCGTCAATTGGGCGGCAGTAATTCGAAAATGATTTCGTGGTGAGAAGGGTTTAGCAGAATCCGCAAAATGACAAAGAATTCAAATGTCCGGCAAAGCCATTGATTCACTTAATTTGTACGATTTGTGAAGGGTCTTATGTTTTGGCTTTTGTTTTCCAAATAATGTTTAATCAAGAATAAATTTGTGGGTTGGGATGTCTGTTAATTTGAGATAATCCGGAGTTGAAGGACACTTTGCCACAAATTGGTAATTTGGTGAAATGCTTTGGAAAACTGCATTTAGACCTTTTAGTATGGTTTCTTGTCGTTTACTGTATGTACTGTTCACGGAACTATTGTTTTCAAATTTGAAGTAATATACTCGTATGTATCTGCACTTACTGAAAGACATCCGATAACTCCTATGACCATAAAAACCTAAGGCCACGAACAACTGTTAAGAGAATAAGCCCTTCAGTTGATTTCAATATTATACACGTCACTTAAGTCAGTCAGTCGCGTGGGTTAAGGTCTCCTATAGTCTACGCAGTGACAGAAGAGATGTGAGGCACGTCTTCCTCGCCCCTTTAACTTCGGTGAAGATAGTTGTGGGGTAACCCTTTTCTGCTGGCATGTGTGCGTATTGCACTCGTTTTGTCATTGCTACACTGTGTGGCCAACAAGTGTTATAATCGCCAGTCTTGCTAATTTGATTAAGCACACTGAGCGCTCACAGGTTGGTTTGGATCAAACTATTTCAGCCGTACGATCAGTTGTGGTTTCGGACCTTCTTTAGTTCATGTTGTCAACCGTTTCCTGTTGAAGAAGAAATTCTTTCAAGCCATATGGCATGAAAGGAAGTGCGCCCTGCGGAGTCAGTAGCGAGGTAACACTGCTTCAGTTTATCGACTTTTGAATTTCTCTGAATGTCGCGTTGTCCGATACCCACATCATAGTTCCTTTCATTTAAAGATTTTAGCCAATTCGTTTAGAGACAGGTAGGACTAAGAAATGTGCTATTAAAAGGGACCTTGTCTAACAAATGGAATGCGGCTTGGCTGTAGGGACATTAACACTATCGCTTTTGGATGTCACAGAGTCTGCTTGCAGGCCATGGCTTCAGCCCAAAGTACTCTGCTGTGTGCATGGAGGCTGGCCGAGAGGTCTTTCTTCCGTACAGGAACTGTTAGTAAGGTTCCTAGTCAACAGCAGAGGGACTGCTTCTCGAAGACGAGTTCGGGTGAGATGAGGTCAGCATTCATGAAAAAGTCATCCAATTCGAGTGTACCTTAAATACGACTCGCAGTGCTTGTCGTAAACTGCCTAGCAACTAGATTTAGGCAGGCAGGTGAAGAAGTATTTTGAAAGTAGCGCTTAGGGTACTACTTTCTGCACCGCAAACACATGGGCAAGCCATTTACTTTGCAGCTTTTCCAGGGCTGACTCCGTAGAAGTGGAGAGGTTTTACACATGCCTTAAAGATCCAATGGGTGAAGGCTCAATTTACATTCGACAGTTTTTTTTGCATCAGTAAAGAGCTGTGATTGCTGCTTGTTGGTGCGTCGACTCATGCACCCGATCTGCATATCACCTTGCATATTTCACGGCACCATTTCTTTCAAGTTGTGACAACACATTGTCAAATAAAAGCTTCTTAAGATGTGCTTCACTAGTGAGTGAACAAGAGTACGCATAACACGAGCAATTACTGAAGAAGCTAGTCCCTGGTCCCTTGTGGACTGTAGTGTCACTCAATTAATCAAAGAGCTGGCAAGGATATCTATGGCATATTGGGATTTCATCTTAGTTCGTTCTCGAATAAGAGACTCCAGAACTGTTCGCTGGAATTAAGCTTTACAACTTTACCACGTAGTAGGGTGGGTGATCAAAAGTGATTAGTTTTGTTTCCGTTTTGTGAAGAATGCAATATTTGTCTCTGAGGGTATCCTTTTAATGGATATTTAGCGACATTCGTTACTTTTCGTGCTTGTAAACAATTTTAATAGTTTCAAATGATTTTAGCATCCATGCGCCCTTATTGGCCAACTCTTGAAAAGTGAAGATTATGACATATACCCATGCCCATCTAAGCTTCTGAGGCGTACCTTTGATGATGCGATTTCATCAGGTATGCAACAGCTTAGCAGCCCCGGGGCAACGTGGTTAGATCAAGTTTCTAAGCTCTCCTTGGGAATAGCTCGTGATGAGTTAGAGTTGATGGTGGAGCATCGAGCGGTCTGGAAGACTCTCGTGCGTGTATTGGCCCGCGACGCCTTTAGTGGAACATGTGGGTCAACGAATATGAATAATTCTGTTAATCTTAACCATCCCTTCCAACTCGAAACTCCTCCGAAAATCAGTGAAATGAAAATATCAATGCCAACATTTGGCTCTACTTGCATTTAATTAGTATTTGGCTTTTTATATGACACTCTCATTATCTTTAAAAGAATGCCAATGTAATTTCCAATCCTAGTCCTACCGCTGCTGGATACCATAAATTTCCCTCTATATTCACTCAAGTTGATTGATTTTTATTCTTATACATATTTTTACTAACTTTCTATTTTTTTCTTCTCTTTCAGATTTCATCAGAATGTACTTGAACATTTGACCCTCAGCACGCCGCAAGTGATCGTTTTCGAGATTGTGATATTTTTTTGATAAAGTACGTGTAAGAAGAAGAAAAGACAAACTCTTAGTTCAATAGTATAGATTATACGTATAGCAAAAGCTTAAGCATTGAGTTTTGATTCATTTACGTAGCAAATTAAAATATCCACAAATAAGCGTCAAAAGACAGCGCAAAAGACATTTTAAGAATTTAGAGATTAATCGGCAAAATCCCCTCAAAGAACCAAACATCGCAACAGATATTAAGATACATGCAAACCTGAAGTCAAAAGTCGCCATGTCACATGGAGGCCAGGAATGTATGTAATATTTCCAGCTGATGAACTCATTTTAATGACATACGGTGCAGCAATACCAAGAATAAAGCCGCGACCAACATTAGACTGCCTTCGTGATCCACTTGTAACGACAATCGACACGCCTTCACCCCCACTTGTCCTTCAGCCGACATACTTGACAGCTACGACTTCTGCACAAGCACTGCAAAAACCACCGTCGTCGCCGCGCGTTATTAAAGCGCCACTCATGCACAGTTCTGCACACGATGAACCGCCGAATACCCGTCCCACATCCAGTAGATTTAGCCCCCATGAGACCAGTTCGACTGCTGTCGTCGATCCAAATGCTCTAAGCGAATCCGATGCTGCTGTCGACGATCCCTACCAAGACAACTATGGAATTTCCCGTGAACGTAGCTGCAGCCCATATCCGGAACGTCTCGGTTCCGAAATTGCGAGCAGCCGCCCGACAACGCCGTCCTCAAAACCCAAATCCCCACAGATCAAAACGAAAACTCGCTCGAAACTGAATATTTCCCTTGGTCGCTTAGGACGGCAGCAGCGCGAACAGAACGAGTCGAGCAGGCTGCGCGAAGATCTCCACCTGCTTGTTGAGAACCCGACCTTCACCCGCGAGAACCTCCTCCAAAGAAACTTCGATGCGTTCTTTGAGTCTGGCGAACCAGTTTACAAACTGCAGCCAAAGCCGGCATCCTCCGCCAACCTAGAACCCGAATCCCTCTCCCCGACGGCCAGTTTCGAGACGGCTAGCGGCGGATATGAGCAAGCGACTTCATCGAAACTGAGTCCAAGGGTCTTTGGCCGCTCCAAAGACCCTTTGAACCCGCGATCCAAAAGTGCTGACTACGACTGTGAAAAACCGACGACTGGTGTGCCCCAGAAAGGTGACAGGTGCCCCCAAAAGATTTCTTTACAAAACTTAGCTTGGACAATTGACTTTTTTTACAGCTTTTTGATGAACTAAAAAAAAATGATTTCTAACTGAAAGCCAGCGTAAACTTTGTAAAAATGTTCGATTTGAGAGTTTGCGAGTGAGGATTGTTGACATAACCCGGCAGTCGTGTGTTGTTTGGCATGGTCTTGGTTTTGGTTTTGATTTTGAACTTGTGTGGTTGAGTGTGCTGCATATGCTTATCTTAGGCTCGCAGGGTGTCGAATATGAGATGACCCCCTGTAGCAAGGGCTGATTTCTTGCGTCGCAATTCAGAGACAAAATTCACTCTCTAATTAGGAATGAGCAATTTGTGTGAAATTGAATTTTAATCGCCTTCATTACACGCTGTACCGTTTTGAACCCCTTTTAATTTCTTTTGTCTCTCGCTGCGATATAGCATTCCAATTACGCAGACTTGAGCGGGCACAAATTGAATTAGGGTGAGATGGATTTCATTACGTGAATGAAGGGAACCTGTCGGAGGCAAATTGTTTTCCCATGCGAAGGTCCTTGTCGATCTTATGGTGTGGGTTGAAGTTACCTGCGGACTAAGACTTCAGACTTATTTGTTTCTGAATATTTCATGTCAGTGTGAGATGCAGAATTAGGTTGCGTCAGTTTCAATTCAATTGATGTGTGTTGCAAACGGGTGTTTCATCGTGAGGTTTGATTTACAGTGCAAAAGAAAACAGAAACATTTGAAGTTGAACTTAAAATATTTACTATCAGTTAAAAGAATATTTCATGGCATTTAGTTTTCGAAAAGGATATCATGTAAATGTTGGCCACAACTACGTCAGAGGTGGTTCATTCGGAAGGTCTAACTTTGGACTCAATTTTGGAAACATTCGAGCATGGCGCGTGATATCTCACGGACAGTACGAGTAATATTGGCTTCCAAAGGGTTAATCGAAGCTGCCATTTTCCCGAGCCCCTGAGACTTTACATATCCCCAGAGAAAATAGACCAAATGTGTGATATATCATTATGCGCAAAGCAAGTTCCTCTAATTGCACGAAAATCATTTCACTGAATACAGCTGAATAGTTTTGGAGACGCTTTGGTAGTCAAGACAAGTCTTTCCTTGATGACTTGTCACACAATACTGAACAAAAATCACACAGCAGTTTGAAAGAGGGTCACACGTGATCTGTCAAAAAAGCGTAGTGAAAGTCAAACCTCGCGATGAATCACCCAATATAAGCCCAAAAGCAAAATTAAATTAAATTGATCCACTTTTAAATTTGCCGCCGGAAGTTCGACAAACATTCCGTATCCATAAAATTCAGATGTATGTCTACAACAATGACGAGACAGAGTCACAGACCTTCAACTCTGGTTGAAAGTAACAATGACTGTGAAATTGTTAATCCGAGTGTTCATTTAACGTAGAATTTGTTGCATTAAGCGAGGTTGGTTGATTTTACTGCTGTCGTAGCCACCTGACAACTAGACCAGATAGAAGCGTTGTTCTCAAACTCGAGGCGAATATTTTCATCCTCGAGTAGCATAACAGTCCAGGGTGGACCTGGGCCTCAACCAACATTCCTCACACAGTCCGGTGTGGACATGGACCTTAACCGACATATGTACCTCTCCACGGTACACGGCACGGTCTCTCGCCGACGAATATAGGCTTCAAGTGTTGTCAAATCGGAGGAGTGAAGCAGCAAATTTAGCAATCACAAACTTTGATTGTTCCAATTGCCCATATCACGGATAGAATGTCATTTGCTTTTAACGACAAAAGTGCCATCTATATGGTGGTGATAGCCGGTGATTGAGTGACAGTAGGTAGCATTGAGTTTTGGATGCATAAATTCCATTCATTTGAGTATGCTTAACATATGCAGCCGTTTCAAATTTACGGCCGAATTTACGACGAGGGACCCAAGCAACAATAATGAAAATCTGCGGCTAACACCATTAGCGAAGGAGTGGACCGGATAAGAAACAGCAGACACATATTTAGGTTTTTAGAAAAATTAAGAAAAAGAATGTCGAATGTTGCAGTCGTGGCGTGGTGGGTAAATGCGTCCACTCACACGCCGAAGGTTCAGGTTCGATTCCGGGTCTAAAAACCTCGCATTTCACACTCTTTCGAGTTGATGGCAACGCTCAAAACTAGCTAATTGTCTATGAAAAGCTTCCCAAATCTCGCCGTTTGGAGTCGGCAAAAATCGTTTGGTCCCTCCTACTCGTGAGAGAACAATAACACACACAACAAGAGTTGTTGCTGAAGAAGGTGGTCAGTTGTGGGCTGTAGTGGTACTTAATTATTATTTATGATAGATTTTCATACTCTTCGGGCTCCTCATCAGCCTTAATAGCCTTTATTCACGTGTACATTGAGACAGAAAGGATACACTCGATTTCATTGACTTTTTCTAGAGCCCAGTCAATGCAAATATGATGAAAATTCAATTCAATTTTGTCCGCCTTTAGGTCGAGACCCTCGCGTAAGATTCGTCAAATCAAGCTGCTGAGAACAACGACGAATCAATTCATCACGGTCTTCGCGTACACTATTAGCTACTGCTCCTGTAGTCTCTTCACTTAGTGCTAGATGTGGCCTAACCAGTCTAACCAAATTCCCGAAGGCTGTAGGTCCATTATGCGCTCAGTAAGTTCTTCGAGTCTTAGGAAAAACAGTTCTCATAATGCAGCTGAGCAATTCTGGAGATACTTTTGTGGTGTGGGTCTTTCCATGATGATTTGCCAAGCGATACTGAACAAAACTGATAGAGCAGTTTGATAGGACTAACGCGCGATCTGTTGAAGATAGCCTGTTGATAGTCAAACCTCACGATGAATCACCCTTTATTATCAGACCTATTACATTTCGGAGCCATCTACCAACACTTTGTTACCGACATTTTTGGAACAATTAATATGTATCCAAAACGTTTAAAGGTGTTTTGTTTTAAGACACTTCATCCTTCGACCAGGTATACCAAGTGGGTGGTATACTTAAGCCATTGATGCAGTGATTCACTTCGGACCAATACACACTTAATATGAGACCGTATTACACATCCGATCGGCTTAAGAGAAGTCTTTTAAAAAAAGTTTGAGTATAGAAGCAGCTACCTCAATGTAGCTTTAAGTTGAAAAAAAAAAAATACGCATTCCCATCAGAAGCTATGGTGTAAGAAAAACGAGGAGTGGTTGGTAGTATGGTAGATAGTCATCCTTGGTGACCCGATAGTTTCGAGCTGAAACTATCAACCCCTCGACGTTTCTCTTACATCTTGGCTACTGCTGTTTTAAGAGTGTATCAAAAAAACCTTGTTTCCCCAACACCGTGATCGGCTTGTGTGCGTCAAAACCTGATTTTGAAGCACAAATAGGAACGCAGCGTCATTGCTATTCAAAAGGCCTGGCATTAAACTATTTGAAAGGCCATACATCCCAAATTCTAATTTTGTTAAATGAGAAACTATGAAGTCGAGAAAGTCAAAGAATCAAGAACAAAAGTGACAAAGCCCCATTGTCTAATCTCACGTAATTTAACTTCGGTTGATGCAACACTTAGCGTCATTGTTTCTGCGAATAGGAATGTTCAAAGTTTTGTGTGTCACTTAAGTACCCATCAAGATAAGTATTTCCAAAAATTCATACGTCATCCTGTCCACATGAAAACAAAATTCAAACTCTCTCGATCCCTTTCTCCCGTCTACACACCATTGACAAGTACTGGATTTTTTGGGGTTTTTAATGAATGTCAAAACTTGTCATCATGGGAATGGAAAGCTAATTAACCGCCCACTCAAGAAGCACAGACAACAATTTCAAACTTTTCCATTCATCCAATTACCCAATTTAATCCCGGCCATTGCCTCACCCAACCTTCGACCAACACCGACCCACATCTTAAAATTCATAATTTCAAAAAAGGCTTTACCCCATTCCGTAGACAAACAAAAACCGAAAATGAGTGAATGCCAGACACCCAATCGAGTGTCCTTCCAGTGAACTGAAGAGTGGTTTCGTTTTATTTACCCAAAAATCAAAACTAATCCCAGGTAATGAGTGCTGGAGTGAAGTCCTTCCCATAGAGGGGCGGACGATCGATTTGAATTGTTTTTTTGTTTGTTTTTTTTTTTTGCTTTGGTTTTGAGTTTTGGTTTCGTTTTGAAAATGTACCTTTTGATCTTGTTTAATATTGTTTTTCTTTTTTCTGTTTTCTTCGTGCGACAAATAGGTTTCTCGGGAAAATCTTCAGGTGGTCAAAAAGGACGTAGCTTATTCGGGTGGAGGGGACCACGGGGTGGTTCCCTTAGCCCCCAGGCCAGTATGGCTTCTTACAATGGGGTGCTAAAGGACTATGGACATCCTAATGTGACTGAGGCTTTCAAATCCCAAAATAATGTTACCTTCAAATTGATAAAAACAGGTAAGTGATTTTTATTCTATTGAATTTGTGTTTTTCTTCTGACCTTCTTAGCTGGGGTTTTGAAGTACTTTCTTTGTGGTGGAATAAAGAGATTGCGCTAAAAATAGATTATAAGGCAGTGTAGAACATAATGAGCACTAGGTCTTAGCGAAAGGTGGGTAAAAATGTAACTGGTTTACAATAATTGACCCTAAACTGTGATGTGTTGCGAAAGCCTCATTGGAGGTACTAGTCCTTGCTGATGGAATGGACAGTTTGGCAGCGTATTTACTGCGAGATAGTGTTCAGTGCGGTGTACTAGTTTAAAATGTTATTTTTTTTGAATATTTGCAAATTCAATTCGTAAATTCCGAAAAATTTGTCTATCTATTGGTTAGCCACGAATCGGTTAAGTTCTTAACTTCATCATAATCAGAGAGCTCGTACAGGCCACGTTGGATTGAGTGGAATAAGTGATAATTGCACGAAGAAAGGTCTAAGCTATGCGGTGGTTGTGAAAGGGGTGTGTAGGAAGTTTTGACTGACCTTGTAATTGAGCATTTTCGCGCTGCAAAATTCCTTCATTGCATCTGTTGACTGTTTTTCCTCCATAGGCGATTTACAAAAATGTGCTACTTGCTCTACCTCTGCTTTTAATTCACGCAGGTAAAATAGCCGCCGTTGAAACACATTGCGGTGCTCAATAAATAATTGATAACGCACAGAGTGATGTCTTTGTTTCTTTCTGTCGCCTCTAACAAGTCAGCACCCAGCTCAAACGCACCAATCGTCGTCAGTAGACCCCGGTTGTGATCAGTTTCTTTGATTGCAGTAACTCACTGCACAGCTGAATCCATCATCATCTTCTGACAACGAAGCATGCCTTCAGTACGATGCCTGAAGGTTATATGCACACTCACAATCCGAATCAGGATGGATTTATTTTCATAGTGCTCGGGAAGCATTCAAAAGCACCCTGCAAAGTCTCTCTGCTTCAAAACGGTACACAATATTCCATTCCCCCTTGTTTTTAAACGATTGGATATTGGCTCTGCTGAGTGAACCCAAGTGTTTGTGCAATATCTTCCTGCATTTGTAGGGGTTCCTTATCGAGAAATGCCTCAACTTCTTTATCTTTTGACTTTCCTGGCTCACTAAAGCGCACCTCATCTCCGAAGGCAGAATTACCATTATTAATACACTTCCGACACGTTTGCCCCCTTTCAGGGAAGTCACCATAAACTTCCACCAAAATGTAATGCCTTCGGCTGCTTGTTCTACCATACTGTATAAAAGAAGAAAAACATCGTTCAAAATTTATTCGGCAAGAACTTGACGTTCTCAGTGCATTGAGAATTGTTACTGTTTACGCTCTATAGTGATTTTGAAACTCCATGACAGTAGTGTTCCAATGAATATTTGGAAAGGTCATTCGCTGGAATAGTAATCAAGTTACGGCATCTGTTTTAAAACTACAGGAATTAACGCCTAGAATCAATCGGGTGAGGAGAGACCAAAAAGTTTGTTGACTGCAGTTGGTCGATGTTGGCGAATTCGATTTAAGTCATTTAAAAATGTCGGTATTTCTCATTCTTGTAGTTTGACTAGATTCGTGTAACCTCGCCCACCGCGCCTTTGGTTACACTATTCTTACGCATGTGCCATCTGATGGGAGCAAACCATCCAGCTGCGCCGCTCATAGAAAGTCGACTTTCTTTGTGCCCAGAACTGAGTCTAGCCAGAGGCAGAGCCACGTGGGGAATGTTCTCAAGACGATGGAGGGATTTGCAGCTGTTGCCTTATTAAAAGACGATAACTTTAAGCTTCTTAGGTTACTCCAAGGGCCTAATGGTCACGAACTACATTTTGAAGAAAAGGTGGAAGGGGCAAATCGTCTCCGTCTGTAGCGACAGCCAAGCTGTGCTTAAGGCCTTAATCAACCATTCCAAGATAGTAGAGTAATGCAAGTTTTTCCTTGGTCAACAGAATTTTAATTCACTAAAACTTGTCTGTATCTCGGGACATCACGGGATCATGGGAAACGAGGTTTTCGATGTTAGGGAAAATTCAAAAGGGGCATACATTGGGCTCTAACTCACTCTGGAACTGCTCATGTCCTTGGTCAGGGTCTCCATCGAAAGTTGTTTCTCTTGCCAGCACAACACGAGATGGCATGAATCTCCAGTATGTAGGCTGTGCAAGCGCCCATGCCCAGACGTCAGCAAGAAATCCGCGGTTTACTGTAAACTCTAGACAGAAAAAAGGAAATTTAAATCTACAATTTGGGTATATTTTGTTTTGTATAAGGGACTAGCTTACTTGGCAATTTTACCAGTTCACTGCACTTTCTTCCTTTGATCTCAGTTCGGTGCTGGGGAGGATGACAAAGGCACATCAGCTCATCAAAGCTCGTCGGATGGGTTATTAATGGACACAAGGAAATCATACGTTAAATCAGGCACGATTAAACAAAAGTAAGGGTAAACATGGTGAGACTCCAGTTCTAATATACAAGCCCTATACCCAATGGAAAAGGTCTTCAAGTCAAAGAGAACAAAATATACCAACGAACTGGCAACCCTCTATACCGTGGGACTTAGGTGTAGGGCTGAGGCGCTTCGTTCAAGGCTTGAATGGACTTCAAGATGGGGGCACTTCGTGACAAGCTTAGCGTACGAGGTTAGAAACCTTTCCTTCTCGGTGCAGCGAACCACCGATAATGCAATCTGCCGTGGACCGATACTTAACACTCGACGACGACAGTACAGAGCATATAACGCGAGGAAAAACAAAGTGACTGCAATTGTGACCAAATTGTTTTCCTTTAAGAATTCTGCAAACATACTTCGTTTAGTCTGCTGTATGAGTTTGAAATGTTGCCCTGCATTTGTCCAGTTGAATCCTTGTTCACATTATGGTGTGGGTTGTCTAGCATTTGTCAGTTTTGCCTTGTCCTCCTCGTACCAATTCAAATTTTGGCCATAATTTCCTTGACATTCATTCCATCTACGTCTTGAACTTTCAATGGCTTCATTAAGTAATTTTGGTGCATGAAAATAATCAGCTCTTATTAATGCGAAGAAATTGTTTTCACTTCAGATCGAAGAGAAATGTTTCCTTATGTACTCTTGCGCTGACTCGGTGTACGCTAGCCACAGCAAAGATGTCAATTATACCATACAAATCCAGTGCAGGCAATTGCAATTGCACGTCTTTATGCATCCATATAATTGGTCTACGTTCGACGTAACGAGCATGCAATTATTACAATTTACTGAAGTGGTGCAATCTTGCATAGACCCTTGCCCCCCGTTACTATGTTACTGCGTACACAAACTTTGAGTCGGCTTTGTGCCGGCACAATTAGTTGAAGACGTTCTCCTTAGACTTTGCGAAGTGGAAATTCTAGGTCGAGTGTAAAGCGTCAGCAAAGCACAAGGAAAGAGATTACAATTCACATTGCAACGGTGGAAAGTCCCCACAATTTGCCTTTCATTCATCCCTCATCAGCAGTTGCAACTCTACTCGGAACCACTCCAAATTAGACAGTCCGTCTGATTCTCAGATCATTATAGTTTTCTCCAAGTGGTAGTTATGGCTATTTGTGAGGCTACTGTATGGCTTTCGATGAGTCATCTGCACATGCAGTCAAACAGCACTAAGAGCACTCGAATCGCCATTCATAATATTATCGTGATTGGCGAGACTCTGTTATTTTCCTATCAGGGGAACATCAAGGACATGTAGCTATGCATTGGATCATCGATGGCCTCTTCCATCGCATCTTCTACGACACTAGTCTCCTGGACATGTCGTTTGATGCGGGTTTACCAACAATCCAGTTGCGTCGTTCATACAAAGTCGACTTTCCTCGTGTCTAGGACTGGCTTTGAGTAGAAACTGAGCCAGGAAGGGAATGTACTCAGAGTTTGACGAGTACCATGGACGAATTTGGAGCTGGGACTTTTGTGGAAAATGACAACATTAGCCTTCACAGCTCTTTAGATGATTTCGCGTCTGTCTTCCAGGCGGAAACGTTTGCGATCCTAATGGCCACAAACTGTCTGTGTCGGTAGTGACAGCCAATCCTTTAACCACTTCCAAGATAGTAGAGGAATGCAAGTCTGGGTCCCGGGATACCACAGGATCATGGGAAACAAGATTTTAGATGAACTTGATAGACAAGGATCAAAAGAGGCATTCATAGGGACCGAAAACACCTTGGGGGTGTCCGCGTCATTGGTTAGGGCTTCCGTCGACGGTTAAGTCTCCCGGCAGCACAACCAAACATGGCATGACTCTCCAGGATGCAAACTGAACAAGTGCATGCTCCGAAAAGTCAGCAAGAAATTCGCGTCTTTTCTGTTATCTCTAGACAGAAAAGACTGCAAACGACTTTTGGCACAAACGGGACACTTCACCTTCGCTAAGGACTTAAGTGTGCTTGGGCCTAGTGATGGCCCTATGTGAAGCCTGTGGCGAAGGTGAGAACTTCCTCTGTCAATGTCCCACCTTTGCTCCGATGAGGTGGCGGCTGTTTGGCGTCGATGTGGTTGGAGATGAAAACCTCGGCTCTTGATCAGACAAGCGTTTCCTGGTCTTACTCCGGAAGACCAAGACATTATTTTAAATGACGGTTACTGCCTGTGACTACTGAACTGACTAGTTTTCGAATTTGAACGCTTCAGTGCAGTGTTCAACAAAAAAAAACATAAAACAGCCTTATGGTGTATTGCCTTCCTGGGCACAAGGACATTTAAAGTGGATCAATTTAATTTAAATTTCATTTTTGGCATTTATTGAGTGATCCATCGTGAGGTTTGACTTTCAATAGGCTTTTTTGACAATCCACGTGTGGCTCTCTTTCAAACTGCTGTGTCATTTTTGTTTAGTATTGCTTGGCAAGTCATCACGGAAGGACAACCCTTACCAAAGTGTCTGCAAAATTATTCAGCTCTGTTAAGAGAAATGATTTTCGTGCAATTGGAGGAACTTAAATTGCGCATAATTGGCCTACTGAAACCAATTTTGACAACAGCCTTCGGAAATTTGAGTCCCAGGTCATTGGCGACCGGTTAGACCATCTCCAATACCTTTGGGAAGAGACTAAAGAGACAGCTGTAGCTAAGAGTGTTCGCGAAGAACGCGACAAATAAAGTCGGTATCGTTCGCAGCAACTGGGCTATGTTAATAATATTCAAGCTCATGGTCTCGATAAGCTCTGGTTTCAACACGACGGCGAACCATACGACACATGAAACAATGGACTAGTTGAGGAGCGGGCACTTAATCCCATGCGTTGCTACGTTGAATTGGCCGCCTAAATCGTGCGATATCACACCTTTGAGCTGTCTTCTCTGGAGATATGTAAAACTTCAGGTCGTCAGTCGAAACCCTTTGAATGCCAACATTACTCAAGAATAGCGGGTGATATATCCATTCGAGAGATATCACCCGCTATTCTCGAACGAGTGGCCCAAAATTGGCCGTGCCGAATGAACTACCTCAGAACCAGTCGAGGCCAACATGAACATGATATCATTTTCCAAAAGTAAATGCCATCAATTTCTTTGTTAACAAAGAATAAAAAAAATTAGTTTACTTTCATATTTATACGTTTTATATTACAACATAAATCAAACCTCACGATGAATCACCCTTTAGTTGAAGAGATACAGCATAACGGACCTTAGATATTATACTGCCCTACTTGTTTTTGGTTCATATGACTTAGCAGACATTGTAGACAATTGCTGTTCTGCTCAAGGGAACTTTTGAAAATTCTAAAAAAGCACAATAACTTGAACTCCCTACCAACATCTATATTCAAATTTTATGCGAACATTTCAGTCAAAGAAAATTAAGTCTCAAAGAAACGTATTTTATGAGTGAAACGGAAAATTCGTGCGGGTGAAGTAAAATCCTTTGAATATTTTCAGATAGTTCCTATAATTTATTTGACACGTAATAGTTAATAATAAAACTGTTTACGACTTCCTAGAGTTTTGCGCGTGTAATCGCAGATACAAAGTAACCTTCCCCATGATCTGTGCCCCTACATGTCTAAATTCCGATCTGACGAAGCCACGCATTGAAATAGATTCTATTCAAAAATTTCGGCTTTTTTAATTTCTTTGCTTCTCCAGCGGTATAAACTGATTAATCTCGGGATTATTGAAGGAAAATATTTATCTGATTCGATGCGTTTAACGAGTCGATTGTAAACAGATTGGAGCGCCGCCAAGAACACCAGCCGATTACTCGCGGCGCATCGCATGTGATGCTATAAGATTTTAATGTGCTGTATTTTCGATTTATGATTCCTTAAACTGTATGAAATCCCCGGGCTAATAAACAAAAAAGTTCTTTTCTCATTCGCATCCGGCATTGTCTGGACGGTGGTGGATGTTTATTTGCAGGAACTAATTGATTAATCGTGCGAAGTTTACTTTCAATTTACGATCGCATTATGAGCTGACTAATAATCATTCACAAAGTGTCTGCTCGTGAAGTGGCTTACGATGTGATGTGATTTGTGAGATTTGAGAGGGAATTTATAACGGAAGTAAATTGAAGCGAAAATATCTTGTGCAGTAGTTGTTCGACGTTTGTTTTCGCTGGCGGTACTCTTTCAAATTTTAGACCTATTTTAAAATGGCTAAAGCCCACCTAGACCTAACCATAGAGCTATGGTTGCGCCCAGGTTGGGGGATGAACACTGCGCAGAAGTACAACTGACCAGTTTTTCGCTCTGGGAATGATACTTGAGAAGGCTTGGGCATATATTGAATCGATCTACAGTTGTTTTGTAGTGTGGGAAAAGGCATTCGATCGGGTGCCTCGAGGTTAACTCTGGAGTACTCTACAGGAGCATGGGATTGATGGTCCCCTGTTGAGTGCCATTCAATCTCTTTACACAAACTGTTCGTGGGCGGCAATCTTCACCAATAATTTTACATTGGGACAGCTGAGGGTAAGATATATTCTTGCAGATGCCTTAGTTGGCTTCGCATCCTCCCTGATGGAACTTCAGCGCGCGCTGGATAGATTTGTGGCCGCATGGGCTGATGCTGGATTGAAGATTAACGTGGAAAAGTCTTAATTTGTGGTCATTTCTGATGGTCTGCTCAGTGTACCTTACATTTTAGTAGAGTCCCATTGAAAAAGGTGGAGAAGTTTAAGTATCTCGGGGTCTTTCTCACGAGTGATCGAAGGAGCAACACTGAACTTTCTGGGACTAATTTTGAAGCAGCGTGGAAGACTAGTCATCAGCAAGGACGAGATTAGTGTCAAAGCCAAGTTATAGTTTTTTAGCTCGGTATTTGTTTTTACTCTTACCTACGGTCATGGAAAGTGGGTAATGACCGAAAGAATAAGATCGTGAATACAAGCTGCCGAGATGATATTTCTCCGTGCTCCCGCAAAGAGTCGCTCGCTGGTATATGCTGAGAAATGTGACAGTGCGGGGCAACTCAGTTTTGAGCAGCTGCTTGTTCGCATTATTGCGTTGATTTGGTTACGCGATATGGACGTACCCATCATCACGACTTTCTAGTCGTGCCTTAGATGCAACTCCATCAGGCAGCAACCGCTCGGCAGACCCAAGGCGAGATGGTTGGAGCAAGTCCATAAACTCGCCTGTCAATGGCGGAGGATCAAGCGGGCTGGAGGTCATTCGTGCGTGCTTTGCCCCCGAGACCCCTTTAGTGGAACATGCGGGTTAACAAAGATGATTTTGGGCTGATATTTTTAATTTTGTTGCCCCTATTTCGTAGAGCATCCGATTTTCTGACATCAGCTTCATTCATCCGAAGCTATACGCAAGCGCAATCAAATGAGCTGCTTCTACCTTCAAAGACTCTGTCTTTGATCTGCAGAAGGGGTAGCTTTCCTCAAAAGTCTTGATTATGGTGGCACTAATGTCATTTGTTCCATTTTGAAGAACTTGCTGCTCAAGAGCAAGTTTCACGTGTACCACTGCATTTCTCTTTCTTCTTTCTGTTATGTTCCTTAAGTCAATACGCGCATTTTGTGACTTCAAATAAGAGTTGTACCAACAAAGGCTTACTTGGCTTAAGGACCCAGTTTGGTCTTGCTGACTACAGCTTGAAAAAAAATTGTTTTGAACTTAACCCACTTTGGCCAATCCATTATAACGTCTTCAATACCCAGTCTTTTTTTATGCCTTGGAACTTTTTAAGCAAAAAAAAAACTTCAGCTAGCAATCACACGGAGATACTTCTAAGTGCGGGATAGCTGCTGACGCCTCCACATAGAAGTCCAGAAGTGGACTTACATATGTCGATCACCGTACACATAGTGGGTTTTGAATTTGGATACGTGATGCGCTTGGGATATTATATTACCGCGTGTATACATGCCCTTAGGTTACCTTGAATCACCATGTGTCGCCTTTAAAGCTTTGAAGGTGCCCTAGACTTGCTTTACTCACAATTCTTAAAATAGTCTATCCCAGATGGTGTTTCATTTTATTTTTTAAGACTTAGAATTCGGAAACTAAATAAGGAATGGATTGAATTTCACTCTCATTCCTAGCTATTCTTTTCGATTCCGTTCGATTAGTGGTTGTGGAATATTGACCGGTTCCCAGTCATCCAAACCAAGTTTTCCAACGTCCGCGATCACTTGAACTTTTCACCGATTGTTTGGTCTTCCTCTTTTCCATAAGCCTGAGGGCTCAGATTCGAAGACAGTCTAAGTGGTAATGTTGTTGTCCATTGGCTCGATCTAGCGGAGCCAGTGTAGTCGACGGCATTTTGCCTTCCGGACATCTCGCCACATCTCGGCACGTCACGTAGACTTCGCGTTAGTTGCCCACCTCGTAGAATTTTTCTCTGCAAGAATCTGATCAGTCTTTTCGCTAACCGTCAAGATTTGGACTACGTATAAGAAGACTGGCAGAATAAGCGTCTCATAGTCCTTTGCATTAGGATTTTTAACCCACAACCCGAAAAAGCATCGGTTGCGAAGGGTAATCTTACGACGAATTTTTACTAAGATGTCGTTTGCAGAGTTTACCTTCGCTTTAGAGGTAAACAAGCTCTTTAAATTCCTCAAGATTACAGCTATGGGCAGTGATGTCTTATTATCCGAGAGGGTGTATGAAGGCTGCATTTTTCTCGACAGCATGTATTTGGTTATATCTTCCGCGCTAACACTTGCCCTCCGCATTATCTCCTTTCTGAGGTTCTTGAGCCAATCTACATTGTGCAGCAAAGGACACAACTTCTTGTACTGGTCCGTCCGTGGTGAACCTGTGCCCCAATCGACATGCCACACTAGCTAGCACTATCTCTAGCCACGTGTCTCCAGTTGCACGCTCCACGCTGAGGTTCTTTTCCGCTTGTCTGCGCTATCTTAACCTAGGCGTCCTCCGTTGCGTTGTCTCAATAGCTTGGATTCAAAGACTTTTTGGGCCGGAGCTGTGGTGCCTTACGATCTACATGGCCTAGGCATCTTAAGTGTTGTATCCGAAGACGCTTGACCAGGCGTATGTCGCCGTACCCTAGAGTTCGTCGCTAAATCTTCTCCTCCAGATGCCATCAACGCAAACAGGACCAAAAATCGCTCGCAAAACTTTTTTAGACTATGTGCTTCCTCATTCGCTTTTCGTAGCGTCCAAGTTTCTACGTCGGATCATCGGACGATCAACCTTTTGTACAAAGCCAATTTATTACTTCGAGAGACGGCTCTATCAATCAAGTGCCTCTTGAGCCTAAAGAAGCAGCTATTGTCAAGAGTGATTCTGCGTTTGATTTCGGTACTGGTGTTGTTATCGCTATTTATCGCGGAGCCGAGGTAGGCGAAGTCCTTGACTACCTCGAAGTTACTGCTGCCTAGTGGTATACTCTGTGTGAGACTTCAATGTTGTGTGCCCTTCCTCGATGACAGAATTTAATTCGTCTTGCCCCCTTTATCGCCAAACCCATTTAAGCCGCTTTCGGTTAAATGCCAATTAACGCTTTATTAACGGCTCGGCTTATTAACGGCACAGACACAGGTACATTTTTCTGAGATTCCTAATTCGGCCATCAAATGAAAGATTACTTCGCGATGTATGCTTTTGTATACGGCTTAACGGCCGTTAAAGAGCTGGTGTCTATCGACTTGGAACTCGTTAGTCTTTTCCAGGATTTACCATAGTGTGAAAAACTTGGCCTGGTGGCTGGGTGATGTGGGAACAGGGTAGGCACTGATTGGTATCAACCTGGCGATGCCCAGCTGTTGTAACTGTTTCCCACACATCAACTGTGCTTATAGTACCTCCGCGTCGGTAGCCACCGGATACTGGTTGTTGTTCATCCGAACTCAACTTGCTAAACCTATAAGTGCGACCTCCGCCCAAGAGGTATAAAAAAGGGCCCGGTCCTCCAGGTTGGGGGTGTGCGTCGGGGTAACTGCCCGGCCACAGTAAAAAGAACAAGTTACGAACCGACCGAATGCCTCGGATACGGATGGATACACTGTTGACGACCCCCGCAAACGAACAAAGGACAATGATTTACGGATCTGCACGTGGAATGTGAGGTCCCTAAACAGACCACGTGCAGCCGATGAACTTGCGGAGGCCCTGGACTGCTATAAAGCAGACATTACCGCAATCCAGGAAATGCGGTGGGATGGGCCGGGCAAGAGAAGAGTGAGAAACTGCGACATTTACCACGGCGACTGCTACAGGGAGAGAGGGAAACGCTTATTTGGATGCGGTTTTGTTGTTCGAGGCAGACTTAGGCAAAAAGTCTTAAGCTTCCAATACATAAGCGAACGCCTCATAACAATCCGCATCAAGGCTAAATTCGGAAATATAAGCCTCATATGCGCCCACGCCCCGACAGAGGAAAAAGATGACAGCAGTAAAGAAGACTTCTATCACCTCCTAGAAAGGACTTACGATCGTTGCCCCAGCTACGACACCAAGATCGTTCTAGGAGATTTCAACGCTCAGCTGGGAAGAGAAGAAGTCTTTGCTAAAGTCATCGGAAGACACAGCCTGCACGCCAACACCTCCGGAAACGGACTCAGGCTAGTTGACTTCGCCTCGGGGCGAAATCTCTCTGTGGCCAGCACGCGGTTCCCACACCTCAACATTCATAAAGGGACCTGGCGATCACCTGATCAATCAACCGTCAACCAGATTGATCATGTTGCGATCGACGTTAGACACTCCTCCAGTATTCTCGATGTCCGAACCTTCCGAGGTGCAAACATCGACTCGGATCATTTCCTTGTTGTAGCCAAGGTAAGAACCCGGATATCGAGAGAGCAACGGAGTCGAGACAGGCCAAAACGGTTTGACGTCGGAAAGCTACAATCGCAGCCGATCGCTAGAGCCTTTACCGATCGATTCTCCCTGAAACTGTCTCAAAGTTCGACGCTGCCTGTACAAACAATAGAAGACAAATGGAAACGTTATCAAGAAGCCATCAAAGAGGCCGCCACTGATGTGCTGGGTTTCATGCCACCACCTAAGAGGAACCCATGGTTTGACGACGAGTGCAGGCAGGCGCATGCAGCCAAACAGTAAGCTTACAAGGCAACGCTGCATCGAACGACGAGAGCTGTTTGTGAGCTCTACAAACAGAGAAGAAGGGAAGAGAACCGGCTTCTCAGAAGAAAAAAGAATGAGCACGAGAAGCCCGCGGTCGAGGAAATGGAGAGGTGCTATGGCAGGAATGACGTCCGAAATTTTTACCGCAAGATAAAACAGTTATCTGGCGGTTACAAACCTCGGACTGAAGCCTGCCGGGACCAAAATGGACAACTGGTGGTAGAGTCGCAGTCGGTGCTGAGAATCTGGAAGGATCATTTCTGCAGACTCCTAAACGGCGATGACGACACAAATCCCGCTGTTAGGCAGAATGTTCCACCCAATTTGGACGACGATGGACAAGAATTCCGTCCCCCCGACCTCGACGAGGTCAAGATAGCAATATCGAGACTGAAGTCGAACAAAGCTGCTGGCGCGGACGGACTATCCGCAGAGCTGTTCAAAGCGGCTGGGGATGAGCTGGTTGGGTACATGCACCAGCTCATCTGTGAGATATGGTCGGAGGAAAGCATGCCCGACGAGTGGAATCTCAGCATCGTATGCCCGGTCCACAAGAAAGGAGACCCCTTCGACTGCGCCAACTATCGAGGGATCAGTCTCCTTAATATCGCGTATAAGATTCTCTCTGCCGTATTGTGTGAGCGCCTGAAACCGTTCGTCAACAACCTGATAGGTCCTTATCAGTGTGGTTTCAGGCCAGGGAAGTCCACAATCGACCAGATCTTCACACTGCGGCAAATCCTGGAGAAGTCCCAAGAAGTACAAATCGACACCCACCATCTATTTGTCGATTTCAAGGCCGCGTATGACAGCGTGCATAGAGACGAGCTATACAGTGCCATGTCTAGTTTTGGCATCCCTACCAAACTCGTCAGATTGTGTAGGATGACGATGGAGAACTCTCGCTGCTCCGTCAAGGTCGGTAGCGAACTCGCCGAGACCTTCGATGTCAAAAAAGGATTTAGACAAGGCGACGCGCTGTCATGCGACTTCTTTAACATCATTCTTGAGGGGATCGTGCGTAACTCACACGTCAACACCAGAGGCACGATCTTCCACAAGTCCGTTCAACTGCTAGCTTATGCGGATGACATTGACGTGATCGGCCGAACTCAGCGAGCCGTCAATGAGGCGTTTGCTAGCATCGAAGCGGAAGCGGCTAAAGTGGGACTGGTGGTAAACGAGGGCAAAACAAAGTATATGCTGTCATCAAAGAAGGATGCAGAACATCGACGTCTCGGACAGAGCGTCACTATGGACAGCAGACGTTTCGAGGTAGTTAAGGACTTCGTCTATCTCGGCTCCGCGGTGAATAGGGACAATAACATCAGTACCGAAATCAAGCGCAGAATCACTCTTGCCAATCGCTGTTTCTTTGGGCTTAAGAGGCAATTGAGTAATAAAGCCCTCTCCCGAACGACCAAAGTAACTTTGTACAACACCTTGATCATCCCTGTCCTGCTTTACGGCGCAGAAACCTGGACTTTACTAAAAGCGGATGAAGAAGCCCTTGGTCTGTTCGAGAGAAAAGTTCTGCGTGCGATTTTTGGTCCTGTTTGCGTTGATGGCATCTGGAGGAGAAGATTCAACCACGAACTGTATGGGCTGTACGGCGGCATGAACCTAGTCAAGCGTCTACGGATACAACGCTTAAGGTGGCTAGGCCATGTAGAGCGAATGGACAGCACTGCTCCGGCCCGAAGAGTCTTCGAATCCGAACCACAGGGACAACGCAACAGAGGACGTCCTAGATTGAGATGGCGCACACAAGTGGAAAAGGACCTCAACCAACTTGGAGTGCGCAACTGGAGGCAGCTGGCAAGAGATCGTGCTAGCTGGAGAGGCATGTTGGTTGAGGCCCAGGTCCACCCCGGACTGTAGCGCCATCCGAAGAAGAAGAAGAAGAAAAACTTGGCCTACAATCGATTTGTCGGGCTGGAAGCAGCTCTGGTAGGTGCCAATTAGATTGGTGCAAAACGGGGTTCGATGACAGTATGCTTGACTGGATCTTATAGGAGACGTTCAGAAGGGGGATACCTCCATAGTGAGGCAGGACTGCCTTTTTTGTGTGATAGGGCATATGAAGCTGATACTACAGTCGTCGGGCAGACTTTTATCATTCTAAACTTACAGATAATCTGGTGCATGCACCCTACCACCCCACTCACCACTGCTGCGAGCCTTAAAAAGTTATCACTTGAAGCCATTCGAACCTGCAGCTTTAATAGCTCTGCCGACTTCATCAAAGCTTGACGGGAGTACTTCTTTTTCGACTGAAGCTGGAAATTTCTTCGTTTCCCATTATTCTCTCCCGAACATGTCCATCAGGCGATTCCAGTTTTCACTGTTTTTATATTTAAAAACCATCTTCAAAGAGGAAAATGCCATCAGAGCATGTATCTCGAACACTCAACACAAAAATTCTTTTGTTGCCAATTCTTGACAGCTAAAGTACACATAATCCCTTTGTTTTGTAGGCTTCTTTGATTTACCTGCAAACAATGGCTTTACGTTCTCAAGCAATGAAACAAAAAAGATGAAAGGGAAACAGCTAAATCGAATTTTCCACCGCTGTGAATAAATTGTAATAGCTTTTTAATTTGGACACCTTAAAAATAGCGCCACAGAAACGGAATAAATCCTCGCAAACGTTTCGTATTTATGGTTTCGAAAAAAAAATACACACAGCAGCATTGGACACCTTTTTTCATATTATGTGGGCCACAATCGTGTAATCGATATGTGTGATTGACAAGTTTGTGCTATACGAGTATTCCGTGGCAATCACAATTGAAATTCTTCAATTATCTAACTCAACACATTGGGGATACCAAAGGATTAAGTCTGGAAGTAATTTAGGTGTTAACGGTTAAGCCTTGGTAGGACACAGGGTTGCCGCCATTCAACTTTGGTCATAAATTTTACTTTTTCTGATAGTGAAAGGCTATAACACGATTTTAAAAGGAATCTCGTCTGGAATTCCTTTTACATTTCCATTTACCCTATAGCCAAGTAGGTGAAAGTTTACGCGTCCTTGAATGGTCTTCTTAATGAATATGTCGAACAAAATTCAGGTATTCGATTAACAGAGTACACATAGATAGTGGCGATTGGGTAAGTCTCTCGGCTCACACGTCGGACGTCTTGTTTCTTAAATCTCTGTTGACCCACTAGTAGTTGCTGAGCTATCTAGCCCAAGGTCTCAAATGGGCCTTAGAAACCATTCAAATTATTTTAACAGATGCAAACTCATGGTAAACCAGTCACCTTATTTCCATTCGGCAACTGTACAACTGTTGTTTCTTGTAGCTTCTGCAGTAGGGTGTGCATTAAATGTCCGACTCTAATTTCGAATAAAAATGCAATGAGTCCAATATATTGCCTCCCTGAAAGGACGAAGCTGACCTTAGCATTCCTTTAAATGAGGGAATACATCTGCTGCATCTGTTAAACAGGACTATGTGCAGGGTTTTTACAGAAACTGACAATCAAAGATTCTCCTAGATTCTCCTAGACAGATAGCATTGGTCGTATCAACTGTGCCATGAGAGGTGAGCTGTACCAAAGACTTCAGGCACTTTCGGGTTCTTGAGAATGGTGGGCTTAGTTTTAGGCTAGAAGGGATAGATTAAGTTTAGTGTAGATTAATTACCTTAGCTCCGCGAACAATCTCCCAGTCTTTTTTGATGGTAAAGGCACTTTCTTTTTCTTCTTCCGCGTCTTGTCCTTTCATACCTTTGCCGTCTGGTCAGGGTATTCGGCATTCTTCCTTACTATCCTTTCAACTGTTCTATCTTAGTCAGTTTAGGCATGAGTTTTTTGGGAAAAGAACTGCCCTGTGTGCATAGAGATCACTGCTTCGGCCCGAAAAGTCTTCGAATCTGGGACAACGCAACAGAGGACGGTCTAGGCTGAGATGACGCACACAGGTGGAGAATGATCTCATCCGACTTGGAGTGCGCGATCGGAGGCAGCTGGTGAGAGATCGTGCTCGCTGGAGAGGCATGTTGATTAAGTCCCAAATCCACGCGGACTGTAGCGCTCTGGAAAGAAGAAGAAGAATGTCATCCTTCCCCTACAAAAAGATTTTTTCAGCTCTTCCATACGAATACCGCCATAGAGGCATAGTGAGCATAAAGCTTCAAAAAAAGGTTTGTCCTTGCCCTCTCCTTTTTCTAAACCGATTAAACTGCAAAATCTGAAAAATATAATTCAAGGTATTCCGCTCAGACATTCTGTCCCAAAGAGTTTGGCGTGAATATATGTATTTTGAAAATCTAAAAACCGTAGTTTTGATGAGAAAAAGATGTATTTCAAAATATGCATTCACTGAAGAAATGATTGATTTATCGAAAATATCGCAGACACCGTTTTTATACTCTAATCTTCCAGAAAAATAAGCAGGACCAAACCACTTCCGACAGCTTCATAGTTTCTTTAAACGGTCGTTTCAGGATCATTTCGCAAACATTTTCACTGCTTCGGAAAGTTGGTGGACGGTTGATACAAGGCGCGTCAACGACATCATCTTTGTAGGGCACTTTAAAGAGTATTTTTGGTAGTTTTTGCAGTAATCAGCAAATCCTCAAGCCGCTTAAAAAAAAGAAACAAAGAGAACAGAAAGAAGCAGGCACGCAGGATAGAGCTTGTTGTTGCGACGACACTTGCTTACAGACTCGGGAATGGTGTCTCTACATACTAGTGGTAAAATGTGGTACTACACCACGGTTCAGCTTCTTAAGGTACCCCTTTTGCAATGGAATGTGCAAAGCTTCCTGAAAGGTGGTCCTTTCATGCCATACTCAAGATAAAGTTTAAGCCAATCAAATTCTGGAAATGAGGTCAGACACTAGACTGTCGAAATTTTTGCGAAAACTATGTGAAAGAAAATCATTTCAGGGAGATTCATTATGAAGTTCGATTTATAATGCAAAATAAAACACGTAAATTTGAAAGTGAACTTAAACTGTTTACTACCCCTTAAAAGAACAACTAAATGTTGGCTTCTACTAATACATCTGAGGTGGTCTACATCTGAGGTGGAAGGTTAACATTTTGTTTTTCTTCAATCATAGCTGAAGGCCTGAGGCCTCACATATCTCGAGATGATACTGTTCAAAGGTGTGACATGACATGATTTTTTAGACCAAAGATGTGACGTGGCACGATGTTTTAGGCCAATTTAACGTAATAATAGGCAAAATTAAGCGCTCGCGTTAAGTGTTCATTTATAAATCTCTTTTTGGGTGGAGAATATGTGTCAAAGTATTTAAGAACAACCATTATGGGGGGAATGTTTGGCTGTTGGATCAATGTATGTCCTTTATGCCGCCTGTGTAAAGTATCCGTCTAAAAGCGCTCCAAAAACAATCGTCGTTCCGTGAAAAAATGCGCGTCTCTGATCTGCACCTTACTGCCGCCATTTCAGAAACAAAATTTATCAAATTGAATTATTACAAGTTCACATTGCAATTTGAAAATTTAATAAAAGGCCGCATATGGCGGCACACATCCAAGAAACTGACTTTTCTACCAAACTCGCCAGACAGTGTAGGGTGACGACAGAGATACATCTTAACTGGTTGGTTATGATCTCATCCAGACTTACCACGTCAAAAAAATTTAAGACAATATGAGGCTGAAGACCAAATCTGCGAAAGAGGCCAATACTAGAGGCACGAGTTGCTTAGCTGCGTGCTTACGCGGATTATATTTACATATTTGGACTTGCACAGTCAGCCGTCAATGTGGCATGTAAAGGACTGCAAGACGATCAACGTCACAGACAGGTTCTCACAGTGGACAATGAAACCTTTTCTTTCGCGGCTCCTTAGTAATTTCTGACAACAAAAACATCAGAAACGAAATCAATCACTGGCCCAAAGTGCAATCGAATTGAGTTCAGTTACTGCCTTGCGCAGATAAAGCAGGTCGTCATATGGGTTTTGAGTTTCCTCGCATTGAAACGGGCCTAGCGATCAACTGGGCCTAGCGATCAACTGGGCCTAGCGATCAACTGGGCCTGGCGGTAAAGGATTTGGTTGCACTAAACAATTTAGGGATACTTCCACGCTTTGTGTAGTCCTCTACATCGACTTCCAATTGACCTAAAGTTGTTCTTAAAAAAAATGACGCCCAATGTTAGTATACGATGAAATGAGAGCCACTTCTGTTTAACCCCAAATTCGGGACTCGGTGTTGATTGCTAACAAAAGTGCGACTAATTTCAAAACCTTGCTACAAATCGCATCATAAAGCAGGGAGATATACATAGTGTGGCAGATAGACAGGTGGACCCACACAAAATTATAATGGTTTCGACTCCAGAAACGACGCAACAGATCCTGGTAATTAAATTAATTTTCCCGGAAATTTATGCAGTAATTAAATATTGGGCACAACCGATGTGGTTGGTTTAACTTGGTGGTTTATCCAACATACCGAGTGCACATGCATAATTCGAATTCCCGGGGAAAATACGAATGACATTGAATTCCGGAAATGCTTTAGCACCCGCAGATATACAAGGTTTACCATGTGCCTTATAAAAGGCGCTTCCGCAGTACGTTTTCTGTTCCTGCGATTATTTTAAATTGAATTTATTAGACAAATTGAATTTTTAAAAATTGTTTGGCAATTCATGTGGCATCACAGCCGCAATATCAGCATTCCGTCTCAGAGCATTGATTTTGCAGGATTCCTCTGTGCAGCACTCATCCAAACTAGTCCTCATGTATATAAATGTGGCACAACACGCTATTGAGTGTTTCGCAAATATTTTCGTCCGTAATGGAAGACAAAGGGTTCAGCGGCGGCACAGCGTCTCTCCTCTCGCATGAAATGAGAAAATGAAAGAACCAATATTTCCTCAACGTAGACGGTTGAATGAGCATGTAAACATTTTTGTAAATAAGGGAGCAGACCCTTAATTCAAGAGAGAGAGAGAGAGATTACCATTATCCTCTAAAAAGGTTATTAATACCCTAATGGGAGTCTTCCGTACTTCTGCCGGTCGGTCCTTGCGAAATAGAGTACAATGGAGATGGCCCGTCCTTTAAACGCTTAAAGGACCTTAAGGCGTGAAAAAAACCTAGTGGATGTCAAACAAACCTGAGCTTTAGTAGAAAGTGACACAGCACCTGATAGTTGTCCGTTTTCCTTTTGTGAGGCATCCACAATTGGGCGTATATTTGCTATGTATACAACTTTTCGGTTTGATTTACCTTTGATGAACGACATTTGTCTATCGAGTGGTGTGTGATTCTTTGTGGTTGCCATTGCAGCGTGCACTTGATTCTGTTTAACCGAAAGTCTGGGTCCCTTTGAATTTCCACTTCACTAGGAGACTGTGAATTCAGACATTAAGAAGTTTCTCTTAGCGCTTGCTGCCTTTTTCTGTTTTCTGCTTGATTTCGTATCAAACTTGGCTCTTGAGAAACTTAAAGCATGCCGTTTATGAGTTATTGCCAGCATATTTTAATAAATGTAACAGCTGTGCATTGGCATCCTTGTTGTCAACAAATTCATTTCAAAAACTGCCCGAACTGTCTTGGTTGATCGAGTGTCCAAAGCGACCAGGGCCTAGGTTCTTCAGCAACTACTCGTGTTGTGCGTGCTATTGTTCTAGGAACAAGTTTTTTGCAGACTCCGAACGGCGAGACTTGAGAAGCTTTTCAGAGACCAATAGTACTCTTTAAGTTTTGCCAAAGAGGTGGAAATAGGGAACATGTGACGTGCTCAGTCTGGGAATTGAACCTGGGACCTTCGGGACCTCAACGCCATGGCAAACACTTCACGTCCTTTAACCTTTGTCAACCACAAACTTTTAATCATCTTAATCTAAACTTCACACTGAAATCTTCTTCTTTCCATGGCGCCACAGACCGGGGTGGACCTGGGATCAAATAACCTTTCTCTCCAGCGAGCACGATCTCTTGCCAGCTGTCTTAAATTCCGCACTCAAAGTTGGATGAGATCTTTCTCCAATTGTGTGCACCATCTCAGCCTAGACCGCCCTGTGTTGCGTCGTCCCAAAGGCTGAGACTTTTTGGGACGGAGCAGTGGTGTTCATACGCTCTACATGACAATTGACCAGGCGCATGCTGCCATACAGCCTGAAGTCTTCTTCTTCTTCTTCTTGTGGCGCTACAGTCCGGGGTGGACCTGAGCCTCAATCAACATGCCTCTCCAGCCAGCACGATCTTTCGCCAGCTGCCGCCAGTTGCGCACTCCAAGTTGGTTGAGGTCCTTCTCCACTTGTGTGCGCCACCTTATCCTGGGCCGTCCTCTGTTGCGTTGTCCCAATGGCTCAGATTCGAAGACTTTTTGGGCCGGAGCAGTGGTCTCCATACGCTCTACATGGCCTAGCCATCTTAAGCGTTGTATCCGTAGACGCTTGACTAGGCTGATGCCGCTGTACAGCCCATACAGTTCGTGGTTGAATCTTCTCCTCCAGATGCCATCAACGCAAACAGGACCAAAAATCGCACGCAGAACTTTTCTCTCGAAGAGACCAAGGGCATCCTCATCCGCTTTTAGTAGTGTCCAAGTTTCCGCGCCATAAACTAGGACTGGGATGATTAAGGTGCTATGTAAAGCAAGCTTAGTCCTTCGAGAGAGGGCTTTATTACTCAATTGCCTCTCGAGCTCGAAGAAACAGCGATTGGCAAGAGTGATTCTGCGTTTGACTTCGGTACTGGTGTTATTGTCCCTGTTTACTGCGGAGCCGACGAAGTCCTTGACTACCTCGAAGTTTCTGCTACCTAGTGTGATGCTCTGTCCGAGACGCCGATGTTGTGTGTCCTTCCTTGATGACAGCATGTACTTCGTTTTGCCCTCATTTACCACCAGACCTATTTTAGCCGCTTCCGCTTCAATGCCAGCAAACGCATCATTGACGGCTCGCTGTGTTCGACCAATCACGTCAATGTCGTCGCCGTAAGCTAGCAATTGAGCTGACTTTTGGAAGATCGTACCTCTGGTGTTGACCTGTGAGTTACGCACGATCTTCTCAAGGATGATGTTAAAAAAGTCACATGACAGTGCGTCGCCTTGTCTAAAACCTTTTTTGACATTGAAGGTCTCGGTGAGTTCGTTCCCGACCTTGACGGAGCAGCGAGAGTTCTCCATCGTTATCCTACACAATCTGACGAGTTTGGTAGGAATGTGAAAACTAGACATGGCACTGTATAGCTCGTCTCTATGCACACTGTCATATGCGGCCTTGAAATCGACGAATAGGTGATGACAGCCTGAAGTCACAAATTGGAATACTTAAGGCATTCCATACTGCGATGATTGTTTTCATATCGACTGCAGAAGACGGCTCAGTCTCATCCAAAACGGCTTGAGTCTGACTAGCCTAGCCTCCATCCGGCGATTCTCAGAAGACGGCGAAGCCTTCAACACGGATGTCTTCGTGAACGATATTGCGGTGCTTTTCATGCCACAACGCTTACAAGAAATTTAGTTATACTGCAACGAAACAATTACGGTGACAAAGAATACCCCGCCGATTAGAAACCGGAATCCTAGCCCATTACAACAGGAGGGTGCTAGAGAAGGTAACGATAAACGTCGAGAGTATACAAAATTGATCCCATTTCTTTTTGAATTACCTGACAGTGATGACTGATGCTCGGCTTAATTTCACGACTGTGAGAATTCGTGGAAAACGGTAAGGGTTCATCTTCTCTATTTTCTACCTTCGCAGAAAAGTAGAAGCTGCAGGAACAAGAAATCCGCTCTTTATCTGAGCCGTTGAGTAATGTTGACTGAAATTTTCCCAGGAGCAGGGATTTATGAAGTGCAGGGATAAGCGAAATCGGATTTTTAAATTTATGTTGCTTAGAACGTGAGAGAGGAAGCAACACAACCAAATAAAGGAAACTTAAGATGACATTTTAAAAAACACAAACCAGAAACGCAACTGCTAATTCTTGCATGTGGCACAGCATATGTTGAAAAAATGAAGAAAGCACCCAAATTAGTAATGCATGCTAGAGCTAGTGGTTACCTCCAGTCAAACGGGGCACAGATATGGTCTGACGTGGTAAATAAAAAGTCGCTTATTAGAAATGTCGAGCTGGTTATGTACGCTGCGATATATCCAAGACATCATAATAAGACAATCGGGAAAATCGTAAACCACGCCATGAAATTCGAAAGAAGTCGCAGCATAGAAGCATGGCAACATCAAACGATTGATTCCTAAAATGGAAAGGAGGACATATCGACTACTACACGGTGAGCTAACGATGTTACTTAAGGTTTAAAGTTTAGTTCGCCTTCTTGGGCTTAGCTTGAGTTCCTTCACGGAATCCGTTGCGGAAATGTCTTCGCACAACATTAAAGAAATACATGCGACCAGTTTCAGTGGCCTTCCTGCCTTAACCGACCATTTATATGAACGCAACTTGCCGGCGGAGTATTCACTTTGTGAGCATGTTGACTTTAGAACCTCTTACGAACTGTGTCCGCGGCGACGACGACACAATGTGTGCGTTTTATTGTGGCGTTTACCAAAGCTTGATGAACCTTTCCTCGTCTTGGATGGCGAACAACAGAAAACTCTTGACTGGTCAGGCTTTTTTGAATCGGTCTTGCCCTCACTGAGAACGTTGAGCACACTCCTGTGGTACACGGCTACTACAAGAAAACATGGTCCAATCATGTCATATTGGTATACGGTCACCATTGGATTGCTGCCATCGAAGTAGCAGCAGAAATAATGATTCTGTATTTCGAACCACAGTGGAACGTGAATTCGCTAAACACACAGTGACGCAGCATAAAACTTGTCTAAGTCTATATCGAAATAATATTTGATGGTAGTTTCGGGGGGAATCAAGTTGGGTGCCGTAAAACCACCAACATGCCGCTGCAAAGGTTTTATTAGCCTCTTTTAAAACTGAAGCTGCCTGCTTAGCGCAGTAAGGAGACTGGTCCAAGCAAATTGCAAGATATCCGACTACATTTTCCACAGCTTAAGGTCGACGCTGTGGGTCGACTGTGCCGAACCTGCGTCATTTTTCTTTCGTATCCTTGGACAGCCGACAGCTGACTTCTAAGGGTCCTCATCTTCCAATCGTCGCAAAATCGCCATCGTCACGCTGCCACAATTGCTGATTACTTCGACCTTGGGGCCTGATCAGTTCGCTAGCTAGATCATCGGCATACGCTATTAAGTGTCCCATGGCAGTTGATCTTACGTTGCCACTTTTCACAACCAAATTCCTACCTGCATCCATATGGATCAAAGGATCACTTACCTTTACCGAGTCCGGCTAACTTGAAGAAAAGGCCTTTTCCATGGCTATCAGGAAAGCACTTGTGCATTGGTTCTCCACTTCTATTCCATTGAATGACGGAGACCAATTTGGCCCTGAAGCCGAGTTAGTTGTCCGATATGACATGGAAGATAACTTATGGTTGAGATGGAGGTTAGCTGTTTTTTAATGCTTCGGGTAATATTCATTAGTCAGCACATTGTTGCACAGAGCTGTGTATACATCTACCGTCTCAGAGGACAAATGGCGTAGAAGAATATTCGGCTACTGCCTGAAATGTTCAACAAAGAAGATCGATACAGAGATTGAATTTTTGTGAATTGAGTCTCACACTTTGATCCACAGCAGCCACGTTCCCATTTGTGCGGTAATTACTCACGAATAGGAAAGCCATGAGTTTTGTCCACAAGTCCCACATACCTTTTGCACAAACTGGCATCTAGCAGTCGTCTTTTTTTACAAAAAAGGCCTTGCTTGGGCTACACTGTACTTGCTATAGAAATACGTTTTCAAATAAGGTGCAGTAAAACAATATGAATAATTTTTGTATGAAATTGAAGGCTTTGCTAAGTATATCGACAATGGTCCGACCTGGTTAAAAATGAGCCATTTTATTCAATAACTATTCATCCGCCATTTTAAAGATTATTTCATTATTCCTCTCTCATAGAAACCCTGATTCGTATGCTCAAAAGCCTGTAGCAGCCGATTTTCGCAAAGACTCTCTTAGGGCGTAGCTTTCACCGGAAAATTTTTGGCCATAGACAGAAACAAGCAGTAATCACTTAGTGGTAAGTCCGGCCTACATAATAACTATCGACCTGTGTGACCTGGGGTTGTCCTAATCAAGTAAGACTCCTCTTCTTTTTGACAAAGCCGGTAGCTTCTGAGCGATTGCTTCCTTCAGGTGGTCTTATTTTTGACAGTAAACGGTTGAGTTGGAAACTGGAGGAGTACCTCAAAGTAGATGTCTCTCTAACAAGCCCACCAAACACAGAGCACAACATTTATTTATTTTATTTATTTATTATAATTCAATTTTATATATAAATCAATTTTGATGGCCAGTGTCGGCCGTTCGGGGCGTGTTCTGAAGCACCAAACTGGCACCTTTGGACAGGCAATACTTCCGAATGAATTTTAGGCAATGTTCAGCTCTAATAAAGAGAGTGCTTATAAGACGGTCGGCTTCAACGATTTTTATATTTTTATAAACATTTTTGACAATTGGCCATTCGGAGGATGGTTCATAATTTACTTAAAAATTACCGAAACAAAGTTGACCAAACAAAAATTGCTCACGGATATCAGTGTCGCAGCCATGAACACTATTCATATTTTTAGCCGCTCGAATTGCATTTTCGTCTTCATCGAGGAAAAACTAAAAAATGAAGCTCATTTTTTCTTTGTAGCCTTAGAAGGCTTATCCTAGTCTAGGCATTTCTCTTTGAGCGTTGATAACTGTTCAAAAAAGATCGTTCCGTGAAAACAAAAACAAGATGAACAAATATCCAGTCTAAGAATTTAATCTAGACCTCCGGGGGCGTGTGAGTCGAGCCTCTTACCTACTTCGCCGCAGTAGTCATAAGTTCAGGATTCAGGATTTAGTTAAAGCAAAATGACCAAAACGAGCTTCCACTTCTCTATTGCAAAACAGCACAGACCCACTTTCAGATTATTTGAAGGTGTCGGCATTTCTAATTTGTGCACCTCTTCTCTATCGGTGGTGGTAGGAATCATAGTTCAATTTCGGTGCCTATAGGACTTTAAGTCATCATTTTTAATGGTCATCATCGATTTTAACTCATTTCATCCAACCACCTCGTTCTCGGTCTGTTGAGCGATCGCCTACCTGATGGAATCTCCTTCTTTCGTTCTTTTCTTCGACAAGGTTATGATCCGAACAATGGGGATCAAAACTCTCCCATTTTACTGCATCCCCATTGGTCCGCCTGTGGCTGGTCCGCCTGTGGCTGGTCCGCCTGTGGCTGGTCCGCCTGTGGCTGGTCCGCCTGTGGCTGGTCCGCCTGTTGCTGGTCCGCCTGTGGCTGGTCCGCCTGTGGCTGGTCCGCCTGTGGCTGGTCCGCCTGTGGCTGGTTCGTCTGTGGCTGGTCCGCCTGTGGCTGGTCCGCCTGTGGCTGGTCCGCCTGTGGCTGGTCTGCCTGTGGCTGGTCCGACTGTGGCTAATCTGCCTGTGGCTGATCTGCCTGTGGCTGGTCCGCCTGGGGCTGGTCCGCCTGTGGCTGGTCCGCTTGTGGGGGAGATCCGCTTACCTGACGGAATCGCTTTCAAAAAAAGAGAAAATAGCAGGTCTACCGCAAGATTTTTTAGTAGTTTCCGTTGACATTCAAACGCAACCGAATCCATCATCCGTGCTAGTAAAAAAATTTAAACTATACCTCCCACCTTCAGCCATCTCTAGTCATCAACTTTCAGCCGACCACTACATCTTCTTGGTAAAAGGAGACAGCACGAACTGTTTTGTCTTCCGGAATGCAGCACAAGCATTCAATAAAGGCCCGTAAATATGTACGTCACCAGCTTAACTTATCCAAGTAAAATTATACATTCATATCTCCCTTGTGCGTTCTTGTAATCTTGCATGTGCATCCTTACTGCACATCCTCTCCTTTCCAGGCACGTCAAAAGACCTGTCCCCTGGATGGTAGTGTGTGTTGTGCTGAAAAGAAAAAAAAAAACGCTCTGCTGAACGGAAGACTAAGTTTTTCACATTTTGCGGTAAATAACGTTTAAGTGGTGTCGTAAAGTGTTATGAGTACACACTGGGCGAGGATGGGCGAACAGGTGAAAGGACGTTCGCTTTAATAGAAACGGAAATTATTTCTTGACTTATGGTGCATGAACTTTTCACACTTTTAACACATGCATCGCTCAGAATTTGTATCTCATATGGGGGGATTTATGTGGGATGTGCATATAACAGAAAGATGGGATTCTTAACCTCAACAGAAAAGTGGAGCGGTTTTTAAAATAATTAAATCTTACATTGATGATTGTCTTAAAGGATGTTTTCTGATGTTAGTTAGAAGGGGGCAGCAGCATCTAGAAAATGTGTATAGTGATTTGTCGTCTATCGAAACATTTTCAAAAAGTTCTAATAAATGCATTGTTCAATGTTTCTTTGATATAAAGGGCGTCCCAACAAAAATGCAAGATTGAAATTTGGCGCCATTCGAATTGTCATTGTTTGACATTTGAACAATTATTTTTGTTTGTTAGTAGAATGTATAAGGTTAATAAAAATGGAGCGCTACACGAATGAACAACGCAATTTTTTCAATGGTGAAAGTTTTGCGGCTACAGTTTGCAAATTGCGATCGATTTGGGGTTACAATAATGCTCCAAAAGAGGCAACTGTAAAGCGATTAATGGAAAAATTTGCTGAAACTGGGTCTGTAACTGATTTAAACACAACAACGCGCCATCGACCAGGTCGATCGACTGAAAATATCTCGGCAGCACGTGATGATGTCAAACTCCAAACTCCATCCACCTCAATTCGACACCGAGCTCAGCAAATTGGTGTTTCCAAATCCACTATGCAGCGAATTTTGACGAAAGATTTGCGTCTTTATCCATACGAAGTTCAATTAACTCAAGAACTGAAGCCAGCTGAGCATGCACATCAAAGGGAGCACGTTAATTGGGTATTGGAGAGACAACATGAAAATGCTGATTTTGCCGATAAAATCATCTTTAGTGACGAGGTCCATTTCCATCTTGATGGCTTCGTCAATAGGCATAATTGTCGCATTTGGGGCGATTTAAATCATCGAGTGATTCACGAGAAGCAAATGCATCCTCAACGTGTCACTGTGTGGTGTGGATTTTGGACTGGAGGAATCATTGGACCGTTTTTTAATGAAAATGAGTCAGGTCAAGCGCAAACAGTCAATGGTGTTCGGTATCGTGAAATGATAACCAATTTTTTCGTGCCTGGAATTGAAGAAATGAATGTGGAGGGGATGTGGTTTCAAGAAGACGGCGCCACGTCTCATACAGCCAGAGAAACAATGCAATTGCTGCATCAGTCATTTTCCGGTCGTGTTATTTCGCGTTTTGGAGACCAGAATTGGCCGCCTAGATCGTGTGATTTCCTTGGGGGTTTTTGAAGTCGATGGTTTATGCGAATAAGCCAACGACGACTTAAGCCTCAAAAGAGGAAATTGGACGCAGCATTAATGAAATACCGCAGCATTTATGGAAAACGGTCATTGAAAATTTCATTAAAAGATTGCGTATGTGCCAGCAATGCCGCGGCGGCCATCTGGCCGATGTGTTATTCCACTCATAACCGCATCCTGTCTACTATACTATATAATAAAGAATTCACGTTTTTTTTAAATATCTGCATTTTATTTAAAATTTAGATTTTGCGTTCTTGTTGAGACACCCTTTATTTCTTTACTTTGAAAATTATAAGGATTTCATTTCATATTTTCAGGAAAGAAAAAAGAAAATCTTGAAATGAATTAAATGTTAATTTTGCTCAAAAAATATTTATTTATTCATTAATTTCTATTTTGTCCCCCTTAAAGTAGTCCCCGTCAGAAATAGTCCTCGGTATGCCCTTGAGCTCTCTAAGCGATTCGATTTGTATCTCCATAGCTTCCACTCATGGGTCTCTTCAATCTTGGGTATAGGAAAAAGTCGCAGGGATCCAAATCTGGTGCAGACGGTGGCTGATGTGTGACTATGGTTTTGTTTTTCGCCAAAAAATTATGAACAAGTAAAAGCATATTCCTACTGAATTTTTTTTTGGAACAAACTTCACTGCCCTACGCTCCATGTCCAAAATTTCTGAAAAAAATTGCATGGCATGAGCCGACTGATATGCCGCCATCTTCAGAAACTTCTCTAATTGTAATTCGAGGATTCTCCAAAATAATTTTCCACAGTTTCTTAACATTTTTATCGGTTGTTGATGGGCGTCCAGGGCGAGCGTCGTCATTCACATCTCCTCGACCTTCTTTATCACTATCAACATTTCATGTGTTGAATTGAAAGGTATTTATGAATAAAATTAAATCTGGGTCAGATTTATTTGTTTCTGATAGATGTCATAGATATCGGTTAAGAATTCTGTGGGCCTATAAAAAATTGGCAAGTTTGAAACATTTTAAAAGAAAGTCATTTTCAAACTTTGGATTTAAGAGTGAACGATTTTTAAGACTTAGAAAAGGATATGAGTTCTTGAATTTAATATTTACTCGGAACTCGTTGATGTTAATTCAATTGACTTGAATGAAACTTGAGAACAACTTACTGACCCCTTTGAGTCCGTTTATAATTAGTCCCAGATTCAGACGGCGAGAAACCATTATTCAAATATATCCGAAGATCAAGACATAGGTTTTTTTTATAGGTGGCGTGTGCTAAAGAGGTTACGACTCCCCTTAAGTGACCGGATTTAAGTCACAGCACGGGTCGAAGGTATAGAGGAGGAGAGGGAGAGGAGGTACCGGTGCACATTGGCTTAAAATGTCTGTGGATTGTAATGAGAGGGGAATATTGAGCTGGGAAGAGCATTCCATATTCGTGTGGTGCGGCTAAAGAACGAGTCTCTTTACTTAATGGTACGTCCGAAGGTGGGCTTAAGTGTGAACTGATGAGCATTCCTAGCAAGGCGTGTATGGCGGGTGAATTCTTGAAGGGGAGGAATGCACCTGACTAATTCGTTTGAGCATATTCTTCAATTAACAGATAATGACATTACTTAGGGATTAAGGTCCTTGCAGTTATACTAGAAATGTGTTCAAGCATATAGACCTCTCAGAAATATATTCAATCGATCGCTTTCACAGGGAGAAATCCTAAATGAATGGAAGTATCATTTTTTCTAAAAGAGGCTTTTCAATAAAGACTTGACAACTTTTTCCTAAATACGACGCAAATCATTTCAGGTATTTCAAAAGTTTCACAATCAACACAATTATTAATGGAACTCGACTTTGTCCATATGGCCTTCGCGGGCACGTTTGCAGCTGTAGAATCGTTGGACTCAATTTTCAACGACACGGTCACATATTTTGCCCGAAACTGCTGCTACTTCGTGTTTAGTGTTGCCTCTGAGCTCTTCCAACTTCATCAGACTTCATGGCAGAAGTCAGTAACTAAACATAGCCATAACATTGAAAATAGTCAAGCGGCGTTAAATCGCACGAACGAGGCGGCCAATTGACTTGTCTATTTCTCGAGATAACACGCTTTCCATACTTACTTTTTGAAAAATCGATTGTAACCTTTGCTGTGTAACTTGTCGAAGCTACATGTCGGCCAAGTCCATATCTTTCAATTCGGGCCAAAAGTCGGCGATAACGCTGTCCATTCAAAGTAACGCGACGCTTGACAAAAAATATGGTTTTCGTGCGGCCTGTGAGCTGCTTTTCCAAAAACTTCTGAGTTGTTAGCAGCTTAACAGAAGGTATCCTTTACAACGATGTGAGACTTTCAGTTCAGGACTCGATTTCAGAAAATTTGGCGTGGGAGCCGACGTACATACACACATTCTATTCCATTTGCCTACTTGCTTGTGCATCTCTTAAAAATGCGTTCTCTTCGATTAGGTTGATATTTTTGATTGAAAAAATTTTGTTTTTGACAGCGAAAATAAATAATAATCCCTCCTGAGTGTGTGTAAGTTCGTGAGCTCACAAAAAAAAATCTATCATGTGTACGGTGTCTGTCAGTATTCTTGGCAATTGAGAATCGTATTTCGTTTGTGTCAAATCAAATTATATCTCCGTGATTGTTTTGCTTCATCTTCACATCATCGAGCAATTCATCCGGGATAAGATTGGAATTAAGTTCATTGAACATTGACAACTGAGCAGCAGTGGTACTGACAGAACGTCCTCATGCGTAGAGTGAATCAAAACAAATGTGTAAGTGAGTCGTGAGATGCGAATGTGGATATCAAAGTTGTTATGAAACTTCGGACAAATGATAATGAGTAAAGAAGGACTCATGATGTACACTTGAATGGAGTCTGTCTATATTCACTGAAGGAATTTAGTCTTGGATTTGATAAATATTATTAAAACTAGGAGCGTGTATATTTGAATGTGGGCTACATTTTCTATTAAGCCGATTTCATCATCTTCAACCTTGTATTTACCGTCAATGAGTGAATAATGTATCCTTACGACCGATGCAGCGGCTTTATATCAGCCGACATTTTCGGGTCTATTATGATGGCATAATGAATGTTAACCATGTCAGACCTTTTTGTCCTCTACTACCGCTCCGAAATGGCTCACATAAAAGGTGCTTTTCTTTAGATCTATAGAACTTGGCCTTCACACCACACTCAATCTTTCTAAAATGTTCTTTCACGCTGCTTTCAAAATTGATCCAAGGAAGCTCAGTGTAGCTCCTGCCATCACTTGTGAAAAGACCCCGAGATACGGCAACTTCTCTACATGTTTCAATGGGACTCCAGTAACATTTAAAGTACATTGGACAGGCCAGCGGAAATGACCAAAACTTCAGGCTTGTCCATGTTAACTTTCAGTTCAGCATCAGCACATCTGGCCACAAATCTATCAAGCGCGCGCTGGAGTTCTATCAGGGAGAATGTGAGGCCAACCAAGTCACCTGCGAAAAGAAAATGACATGCTCTAAGATCGCTGAATGTGAAATATTCCTCACCTCGGCTGAGCTGGAATACCCACTATATGTGTATAAAAAAAGGAGAGGTGACAGGACGCACCATTGGCAAAGCCCAAAGCCCACGAACACAGCTGCTGTAGTTGCTGTAAAGAGATTGAATGGCACTCAATCTCATACTCCTGTAAAACACTCCAGAGTTTACCTCGAGGTACTCGGTCATGTGCCTTTTCCCAACCTACAAATGGTTAAGCTTACTCCCAAGCCTTCTCAAGTACCATTTTCAGAGTAAAAAGCTGGTCACCTGTACTTCTGCCGGGACGAAGGCCGCACTGTTCATCACCTCACCTCGACTCAACTATAGCTCTAGAACGGTCTCCAACACCGTAGTGTAGACCGCAATATGCAAAATTTTCGAAATCGAAATACCACTTGTACGACATTATTGAAGCCAAGCGGCGGTAATTCAAACTGGCTTCGATACAAGACACGATTAAAAACGAATATATCAAAATATTATGCTCTACGCCAGTATCCTGGAGTTAGTTTAGTGTTCGGCTTTGATTCGTTGAAACGAAGATTCAGTCCTATTAGGACCCTCATAAGACGCTTGTGTCTTATGTGATAAAATCGTTACAGTAAATAACTTCCCAAAAATAGCTTAAATCCCAGTTTTATGAATTTACTAGTGCCCTGGGATCAAATCTGAGTGCAAGCCTTTAAGCAAAAATAAAATTCATCTGAAAGCTGTTTACGGTTTCACGTTTTCTGACCTTTTGGCGGAATTTAAAATATTAATTTGACTTACTTCGTTTAATCGCTTCCGCTTTCGACTTCGATGTCGGATTTCATTTGAATATTTCATCGCTTTCCGGATTTGTTTTCTGCCAGCAGCAGTTTCCATTCTCTGGTCCACCAGTGCTTTCGAGCTCTTTTGCAACCAATCGATGCATATTGGATTAGGTAGCTCACATCAGCGTTACATCACTTGAGGCGAATAACCGCCCGCTTGGCGGGATGTGTTGGGAACGGCGGTGATTTTGTTTGGATTACATTTCAGTTAAGTTTTGAATGTTGGCAAATATGGGACAAGATAAATTATTTTCTGTTTAGATAAATGTATTGGATGACGTGCAGTCCTACTTGCTGTTCATGCACTCACAAGTGGAGGGGACCTGTAGTTCATTGCCAACTCCGAACAGCGGAATGTTTTCTTTTCCAAATACAATAAGTATTCCTTAAGTTCTGTCAGCAGGGTGGAAAGGGGTGAAACCAACTTTAGGCCTTCGGTTAGTGAGTCCCACATGCTCACTACCCCCTGCCCCCTACGTCTTAATTAAAGTGGTCTACCACTGGGCAGTATAATCTATCTACTTATGAAAATGCCAAATATCATCGGATTGCCTAAATTTGATTTGCTTTTCAATTATTTGGTATTTTACCATGTTCTCCTTCATTTCTCAAGCTGCAGCAAAACATACTCCTACACCTTCGAATTGTACCCATTTTTCGTATCAAACAGAATAGAGCTAGTTACGGCATCAATGAGCCACTCTCCCGAATGCTTCAATCCTTCGTTTCAACGTCTGTCACTTCCAGTCTTGGTCATTCCATCTTGGTCAGCCTCCATACTGGAGGGACGAGCCATCTTTGGTTGTCGTGCATAGCAAGTTCATTGGCATATCCGTAAGACGAGTGTGATAGAAGATGTGGTGCGCTGAGTCATTAAAGCTCCAGTGCGAGTTGTATCAAGGAGATTACCTTGATTGTGCATCCCGTGATGCAAATTTGAAGAGGAGGGGGATTAAGCAGTTCATAAAGAGCAGAGCCAGGCGTCCTAGGGAAAGCCTCCTCCTCGTGAAGAGAACGACATTGGTTTTAACAGGATTGACCAAAAGCCCATTCCATTCCCATTCCACGCATAGGTTCGCCTGACAACTTTAGCATACAGCCTCAAGATATGGTTTAGTGACAAGTGCGGCTACATCGCGTAGGTGCTAGATCTATTCAAGGCGCCAAGCAAGGAGTCAACCAACATGCACAACAGGGGAGGAAACCGGACGCCACCTTGCGGGCAGCGTTTGTTTACCTTCGACATTACATACTGGTCGCAGTCCGCGTCCGCGATGCTTTGTCAACTGGAGATACTCTTATTTTCTTTGCTTTTTCTTTGAGACCCCTTCAACTGTGCCAACAACACAGGGATAAGTCTGCTAAGCATCGCGTTAAAAATTGTGTCTGCGATTTCTTCTAAAAATTGTTTTGTGTGCCTAAAACCATCCGACAATAACTACTTACTACTGCGGTTTTAGGCCGTCGAACTCCACAATTGACCAGATCTTAACTTTATGGTAGATCCTGAAGTACAGATCGACACGCCTCACCTATTCGTCGATCTTAAGGCCGCATATGACAGCGTACATGGAGACGAGCTATACAGTGGCATGTCTAGTTTTGACATTCCTATTAAACTCGTCAGGCTGTGCAGGATGACGATGAAGAACTCTTGTTGCTCTGTCAAGGTCGATAAGGAACTCACCGAGGCCTTCAATGTTAAAAAGGATTTTAGACAAGGCGACGCCCTGTTATGTGACTTTTTCAATATCATTCTGGAGAAGATCGTGCGTAACTCACATCTCAACACCAGATTCACGATCTGCCCGTTGAACTGCTACTTTACGCCGATAATATTGACGTGATTAGACGAACACAGCGAACTGTCAATGAGGCGTTTGTTTGCATTGAAGTGACTAGATGGGCTGGGCGATGTATGAGGGGAAGATGAAGTGTATGCCGTCATCAAGGAAAGGCACACAACATAGACGTCTTGGACAGAGCGTACCACTAGGTGGCCGAAACTTCGAGATAGTCAAGGACTTCGTCTACCTCGGCTCCTCGGTAAATAGGGACAACAGCATCAGTACCGAAATCAGGCACAGAATCACTCTTGATAATAGCTGCTTCTTTTTGGGCTCTAGAAGGAATTGAGTAGTAGAGCACTGTCTCTAAGAACTAGGCTAACACCCTGATCATCCCTTTTCTACTCTATGCTGGTAAAGAGGCCCTTTGTCTTTTCGAGAAAATAGTTCTGCATTCAATCTTTGGTCCTCTTTGCGTAGGTGGTTTATGGAAAGGATGCTTCAGCCACGAACTGTAAGGGTTGTGCAACGACATGAGCCTAGCCAGGCGTCTACGGATCCAATGCCTAGGATGGCAAGGTCATGTATGGACGACACTGGACCACATTGATCCAGCCCGAAAAGTATTCAACTTCGAACTAGTGGGACAATGCAAAAGGGGACACTATGACGCACGCTAGTGAAGAAGGACCTCAACCAATTTGGAATGCGAAACTGGCGCCAGCTGCTTAAGGGTCGTGCCAGCTGAAGATGCTTTTCCTTTAAGGCCCAGGTCCACCCCAGACTGTAGCGCCATATGAAGAAGAAAAAGAAGAAGCATCTAGCATTTCCATAGAATCTCCTGAATGAATCTTACCAAATGAAAGCTGAATGGAACATTCCTAGACCGCCACATTTTCAAAAGCGTCGTGTATTTTTTTGTCTGTCAGGTAAACAACCAATCACAGTTTGAACTTTCAAAAGTAGGGAATAGGGATTTCAACCGCGATATGAATGTTTTTAGGAATAAGTAAGTGTACTTACAGAGGACCCTTAACGTCCCACATGTCAAGTACATATACCATTTTAAATCCACCCATTGTACAGGTATTCACACGACAGCTTCCACTTAAGAATTCAAGTAAAAAATTAGCCGTATCATGTGGTACAAAATAAGACTTGTTTCTTAACAACTGACCACAAAAAGATGATCATTCTGTGAGAGATGCCTTGTGATGCTCAAATTTCTAAGACTCACGTTCAGGAGATTCAGCTTCTTAAAGTAACCCGAGGCAGAAATTCGTTTCTAAATACCAAGTCATGCAAAGAATGAAGTGGAACGAGACGCGAATAAGTCGACAACTTAGTTTTAATGGAAATTCCGCCCACTTTCTATGCGTGCTTCCCAGAATTTGCTGAGAATATGTAAATGCATTTTGAAGAAACTTTGTAAAAAGTTTCACTGAAGAATAAAAAGAGAAAAACTCGGAATTCTTCACTTAAGTAATTAGAGTGATTATTCCCTCGAAAAAGAAAAATGATTTCCGAGAACAAGCAACAACCTAAAGAGCACTCATTGTAAGTAAAGAGAATTCATCACAAACTGCATGTTTCAAGTTGTCCCTCGAGAATTCCATTGAATCGCATAAGAATTCCTGACATTTTGCTGTAGACTGGAGCCCCAAGTTGTTAAAATGCTTCAGTGTCTTATTTATTGTTCCAATGCAGAAAATATTGGAAAATATTTGGTCTCTAGCTTAATTCGTGCGATTCGCTAAGAGATGGCGTAACATGTATTATTCTTTTGTGATTATTCCATTGGAACATGCGTCAGGAAGCTATTGCCATTGTACGTCATTTTGTGCCTGAAAAAGTGTTTTTGCAAAGAGTTCTTAACTGATGCCGAAAGTCATCGTGTTTTGGTAGAAGTTTATGGTGAGCAATCGCTAGCTGAGCGAACGTGCCAAAAGTGGTGATTTTCGCTTGGAAGACGATGAAAGCATTGGGCAGTCAAACAAGTTAGAAGATAAAGAACTGGAGGCACTACTCTATGAAGACTGTTGCCAAGCACAAGAAGAGCTCGCAGAATATTTGGGTGTCACTCCAGCAGCCATTTCAAAACTACTAAAATCAGCTGGAATAAAACAAGCTAAGCCATATCTTAGCAAACCGGCAACGAATAAAGTCTTAGACCCAATACATCAATTTTCAATTTGTCTCAGTAGTTTTCAATATGTCCACCTATGGCGTCAATAACAGCCTTGAGACAGTCGAAGAAAGCATTGTAATCTGTACAGTGAAGTGCCTGTTTGAGGTGGTCAACACTTTAGTATCTTTCAGTGCCAAACTTCGCCTGCAGAATACTCAAGACGCACAAGTCCAACGGATTTGTATCAGGAAACTTTGTAATCCATTGTGTCGAAAAAATGAAGTGCGGAAGTGCCTTTTGTGAGACAGTGCCGAATCGTGTTGAAATGTTCACTGCCTCCGACCGAAATGTTTGTTTGTTTGCCCAAGGTTTCAATACTGGTTCTAATACGAGCGTAGATCATCGTATTAGAGCATCGTAACTATGACGCAACGGTTCAAAAATACGACCGTAGAGCGACCATCGGCGGTTATGGTGGCCCAAACCATCGCCGATGCTGCCTTCTTTGTGAGGGCCGTTCGAAGACGCACATTTTCGAACGACCTCTCTGGCAAATAAATTCTGTCATTTTATTTGTTGACAGATTGCTCGATAACAAATGGCCACTCATCGGAGAAAAAACAAATTCGGCTCTTCACCACTTTCGTGCAAACGTAGCAACCCCTTCGAACTGTTTTTCTGTTGCTGCCTAAGGTCGTGCCCTTTTTGAAACTTCAACGGTTCGAGCCCGAACTCATTTTGGTATGTGTTGCATCCGTTCCAAGGATATGTTGTTTTCTTCCGCTTCGACGCTGATTTCGTGGTTTCGCTCAATTCGAGACTTCACTTTCCGAACCATCTCTGCCGATGGTGCTGTGCTTTTATGACCACCTCCATGGAATTTTGTAATGCTGCTTGTATCAGGGTAAAGAGCAATGGGTCGAGACAAAAATAAATTGTTGCATACCAAATATTGGTAGCGGGGATTACTCTCTCGCCTAAAACTTTAGGCCGATTAGATTTACTTCCTTCATGCTGAAAAGCTTGCGCAAAAATGCTTTCAGAGAACACGGCGTAGAAGAATCATTTGTGTTGCGGATACAAACAATGCTAATGAATAGAACTATATTCGCGGAGGCGGAGTGTGACCAGTAAACAGGTTTTGCCCCTAAGGGTCGATTCTCTGCTTTCCGCCCTGAACAAATCTACCATGCCTGGATCTGCTCTTGATGCATTGTTAAGTCTGACTCACTTAAACATCCACATCATGGGCTGTACAATCAGGGCCATCTCCCGACTAAAAAGTAATGATGTTTGGTTCAAATCGCATTGGAGCTTTTGACTTCGCTTACTGCATCTCCTATGACAAAAGTCTCATATACATGCCGTCTGGTGCAGGGTCACCAATCCAGAAGCGTCACTTAACTCTAACTTGCTTATTCGGAAGGGAATGTAGTCGGATTTTCACGGACTAATTTTCGTGGAAGACGACAACTTTAAACATCAGACCTCTTCAGGTAATTTCGCATCGGTCTTCCAGGCGGAAACTTTTGCGATCCCAATGTCCACCAACTATATTATGAAGAACAGGTGGAAGGGGCGAATTATCTGCAGCGACATCCAAGCTGTGCTTAGTTCCTTACTTAACCCTTCCAAGATAGTCCTGGAATGCAAGTCCTGCCTTAATTTGGTCGGCAGACTGAATTCGCTAAGATTTGTCTAGGTCCCGGGCTATCACGGGATCACGGGATCACGGGAAACAAGATTACTGATGAACAAACTATGCAAGGTTCTAAAGAGGCATTCGAAGGGCTCATACCCACGTTGGGACTACCCGCTTTCTTGGTTAGGGCTTCTGTCGACATTTGGGTCTCCCTATAGTACAACCAGAGATGGCACGACTCTCCAGGATACAGGCTGACCAACTGCATTCTCTCTAACGGCAGCAAGAAATCCGCGTATTCTCCGTTATCTCTAGACAGAAAATATAACTTTTCGGCATTCAAACGGGACATTTCACTTTCGCTTAGCACCCAAGTCAGCTTGGGCTTTGTGAAGACACCCTTTGCGACGCCTGTGGTGAAGGTGATGACACTTAAGGGCGCATTCTCTGTCAATGTCCCGCCGTTGCTCGTATCGGGTGGCGTCTGTTTGGCTGGGAGCTGAAAACTTAAGCTCTTTATCACAGGAGCGCCTGCTGGTCTTTTCTGAAAACCAGGAAACTATAGAAAATGAGAACAACGTTTTGGTCACCGATGGACGTTACAGACCAATTTCTTTGATTGACTAGGAGACATAGATTTCCAAGACTTCTGGTTCATTCTGGATGGTGTGTCACGTCACACAGCCCATTACACAATCGATCTTTTGCGCAGCAAACTCCCTAAGCGTATTATCAGACGTATTGGCGATGCCAAGTGGTCGCTTCGAAGAAGTTTGATTTTTTTGTCTGGAACCGTGTTTTGTCGACAGCCCGCAAGCACTTAAGGCTAATATCATCCAAGCAATCCGTAAACCTAAGCTTGAAGCGATTAAAAAATTCTGGGAAAACTTGGGTGACAGAGAGTGCTACTGGGATGATAGTTGTTGTGCTTCATAAATTATGAAAACGTTTGTTCTTACCCATAAAGCCATAAATCATAGAAGAATTGGAATTTTGTTCAATTTAAAAGAAAAAAACTTTTATTTGGTCCGTCCTGTACAACAGCTTGTTTAGGAGGCAGTGAGTAAATCATTTTTTTTTAAATTCACCGCAAGTGATATAGGCGTAAATACAGGACACGTCACATGATTTTCGAATTGCATTATCTGTCTGTACGTTAGCCACGCACTTGTAATTCAATATTTTGCCACTCAAAAACTATGACACATGGTAGCTTCTGAAATATATCCTCACAACACCGTTACATCCACAAAAACCGCCTTAAAGGAACATCCATCAAACACCTAATTCGACGTTCTCCAAGACAAATCTATTTTTGAAAAAAAAGGCAAAATCTCCTCAATGCAAGCAAAAAGAAATCCCCACACCTGTCATCTATTTCTGGAGCAGAAATTACTTAGTAGGGCTCGCCCATCACTTATTCATTTACAGAAACAAACACACCACTTCCCAGTTGTTTCAGGGCAATGCGCAATGGGGAAGCGCTTTTTGAAAGAATTTCCCTCTCAAGTTGACGGAAAGCGCCTGAATTGTTAATCAAGCAACCAATGCCTGCATGATTGATTCTCTTCCACCTGTCAACCCATGTCTCGAAAGTTTCGTTCGCTGCGCTATCGCCTGTGATTGAATAAAATATTCGTTTTGCATAGAAAACTACCCACACCACTGTCAACCCTTAATTCATTGTTGTGTTTCTCGTTCTTTGTCGTTTCAGTATCTGATTTCAATGAAACCCTTTCCCATTTATACGAAGAGCATGCAACCGCACTTCAGACGTTGGTATCCAATTACAGAAAAAAGAACGGAGAGCTGCGAAAAGAAAGGTGAGTCTTTGGGCGGGGTGGGACAACCCCCCCCTCTCCCTTGTGCCTTCGAAAAATCAATAAAATCATCATTTTTTTCATTCTTTTGATTTCGTGAAAATGTTTTATTTATTTATGGATTTCCTCCATCCCCACAGACCGGCCTGCCACTCGAGCATATTCCAGGCTTGGGAACAATTCCTTCAGGAGGTCGAGAGTGATGTTCAGGCATCGAACGATGTGGCCAGTGTGCTCTCCCGCCAGGTAAGTCAACAAAAATATACATTTCTTCAGTAGACTGTCGGATATTTTTCGAGTATTCCATTCATCTGCACCTCCGCGTCGCCAGCCCTACGGAAATTCTTTTCAGAGTGGGAGGGAAAATAGTCAAGTTAAGTGCTTGTTTTCAGTTTTCCTCCTCGCTGGAGACGTCTTACGCCGTCTGTCAGGATGGCAAAGTGGGAAGTGACAAATGATTGCGAAATGTGTCCCGAAACATTCCAATTTGGGTATATTTCTTTAAATTGGTGTCGCTACCTCGATACACATCGTTACACACAGATGGCTAATCTCTGATGTGTCGGTGAGTTTTACGTAGTCCTGCTCTCCATTAAAGGTATCCGAGTTTGACGGGAAAAGTGAGACTTTTCCTTTTCGTTTCCGTCACAGCGGATACGTTCACAGAAACGTTTCTGTGCTGTGTTGTGCGTATTCTTGTGACACCATATTTTGTGGGGCAGGGGAGGGAAGGTGCGTATCTGACACATTGGGTGACTTCACATAAACCTGTACTGTAAATGAATTTTGAGAAAAGCTGGCTTAAATTTATTGGTTTAAAAAAAAGTCAACGGAGGTCTATTCAGGGGAACTTTCCTTTTCCGGACAAAAAAGATGTTTTTCAAATGAAGTGAAAAGAAACAGGCGCAGAGTCAGTTCAATGTCCATCCTAATCCGATGCTGTTGCGGTGTTCTGAGAATTTGGCATTCGAGGGCGGAACGGTTAGTACAGTCTACAAAAGAAAAAGACCGAGTTTCCTTTAGAATCGGTGCACTTGACCCATCGAAGCTCCAATTCCTTTCAATTCGCTTGCTTTCTCTAGAGGTTTGTAAAGAAGTCCCTCGTGGTGGCGATAACTCCCCCATTCGACTTAAATTTCTGCTCTGAGGAGCACTTTATCAAGTCGGCAAGCAAAAGTTACTCGCATGGCACCAAATCTGGACAAGATTTTGGGTGGAGCAGCAATGTGACCAGAAAGATGTGAGCCGGTGCTAGAACTCGCACGGAACCAAATCTGGGCAGAGTGCAAACCGTTGCCTCATAGTGGAAGAAAACTTTTTTCTTCGCCTTTTTTTTTTCTTTAATTAGGAATCGAGGCGACGCATATTTTTGACCAGAAAAGCCCAGTGACAATTTTGCTCTTGTCCAGGTGGTCGGTTTGCTTAACGTTCGCTAGGTTAAGTCGTCTGTTTCGACTGTTTCTTTATCCCTCGACGTGTACCCTTGGATCATGTTTCGACGACGCTCACGAAATGTTGTAAGAATTTCTTCATTTCAGCAGCATCGAACACTCTGAAGTGATTTCACTGATGCGCTTGTTTTCCGGAGTGAGCAGGCATGGTACACATCGCCCTGACACCTTTCTTATGCCCAATTTGACTCACTAGGTCCTTTAGATTGCATACTGTTTATCTATCGTTCGAATCTTCATCGAGTGGACTTGCAAGACGAGATCGTGAAGCGGGCTACTTGGGCGTGGCACTGACTTTAAAACTCATTGGACCAATTTTTGACTGTCATCATCCAATGAGAAGTGTCACCGAAAATAGCCCTCCTTCCCAAAATACAGAATTTCCATCGCCTACCAATTCTAACAGGTGGAGTTTTCCAAAATCCACGGACACGCCCACGTCCAGACGAGGTTAAAGCAAACCTAATCCAACTCAGCTAAGATTTCGAAAATAGCCGTCTTTGAAGATGCACTACCCGAGAGTAAATCTTTTGCGAAACTGTCGCAGTTCAATACTGTTGGATGGTAGTAAGCTCAGCCAGTATAGTTTTCCTCGGCCTTATTGCTGCTCTCTGCTCGGAGTTTTGGTGCTGTTTGTCTCGATTGTTTTAAAAATCTTTATCAACCTGTGTGCATATTCGCCTACTAACTGATCGTAGGTCACAGTTTCCTTCACTTTAAGATTCCATTCAGCCAATGTGCCGATTTTGTACAAGATGCTCACAGGAGTGAGGTGTACACTTGTTTCAGACGTTGCTTTTGGGAGTCGTACGCAATGCGTCCTTGACCGATATCCACGCTATTCATTAGTCACTTCTGGCATACATTCGCATGGAGTGTCTACACTACCTATAGTACCGGCCACTATAAAAGTTAACCATGCGGGAGTATGACAGCTTTTGAGATTTTGACGAATTGCATATTGACAAGATTTTCAGTTAAGCTTCTTTTGCAAGGTGAGAAAAACATAAGTTTCATTTTAAAATGTGTTAAGACTGCATAACTAAAACGATCATTCCCATTAATTACAAAATACAAAGTCAAAGCCATTCAAGTGCCTAAGTTACCGCATTCTGTCACCAAAAATTTCCAAGACTATGATTTCGCTTTGCCGCTCACTGATTACTTGGGTTGATATGGCCGTTAAGTGTTTAAGTCATATCCGGATTGTTTGTATAAGATCGGTCCTTAGCGGTTACAAGAAAAAGCTCGGACGCGGTCAATTCACATCTTCAAGACAGCTCACAACACGATTCAGGAATTTGGTTCGAAAAAGACCGATTGTGGCATAGGCTGTGTGGCATGCCTTAGTTCTGTAATGCGCTAGGTGGGCAGAAACGGTGTTTCCAGCCTCATTTTCGAAATTGAATGCTCCGGAGATGGCGCCACTCACCAATCTACACCTCTGTACATGCATTGGCTTCTCGACAATGACGTGTGTTCCGAGCCAAATGTAGACACTTTTTTTCTTGTAAACATAACCGCCGAAATGAAAATGCGCCTTTTCAGAAAAGATCATCTTTCGCCCAAAACCGCTGCCAAGTTCTGAGACCAAAACTGCGAGAAAATATTGAAACGAAAGGTTACATGAATTCAATTGCTGCGCTTCGCTACCAGTATCAGCAGTTGGTTCTTGTAAGTGAATAATCCAACAGGCATGAGCTGAATTCTCCCCAAAGGTAGGATGCACAAGGCATCATCTGTTAAGGTGGTGAGGTCGATGGTAAGTTGATGTCTCTTGCACACGGCAGCAACATTCCCATATGAACGTATGATGACGGTGTCCATTGATGCTCCCAAATAAAATTCCAGTGTCACATACTTGTTACACCATCTTGCGTACATCAGTCACAGTGAGTTCAACTTGTCGGCGGCCGAAACTTTTTTCAAAAAACGAACTATTCCAATTACACAGCACTCAGTTTCGAAATATGTTTTCAAAATTCCCCAACGTCGTCAAAATGCGAAGTGACTCATTTCGGTCCTACATTCTGTCAAGTTTCCAAGCGGGAAGTTTCAAAATAACCAAAGACTGAAAAGTACCCACTAGATGGCGCAACTTGTATGTACATATTTTAAGAAATATGTAGCTTCCCATTCTGAATGAAAAAGAAAGTCTTGTAAGCAGTCTAAGGTAGGGGGTCATAGCATCCGTCTAGAGACGAATTTTTCCCTAATTTTGCAGAACAGCATTGCTAAGAACTTCCAGTCAAGCAATTTGAACTACTTCATTTTCATCATGCTTTCAAGTTAAATCAGTGACTACATCTATAATGGGCCAAGTCAAAACTTTGTATCTGCAAGATGAATCGGAATAAAGGTCAAACATGAAGGCACTGCACCTTAGAGGCCCTAAATAACAGCTGTTTCTTTTGGACCTGCAGAGCTCTGAATTGCCAACACTCTTATAACTGAGGGCCATTTTGTCAGCTGTTAAGTGAGATATTCTTAGTTTGGCTTGGCATTTCAACATGAGTAGTCTGGCGACTTCAAAATTGTGCAAATTTGGCCCAAAACAAGATTGCAGTTGATTCTAACAAATATAAGGGAATTTCGTTTAGTGATGCAGCTCACTTTTGGTTGAATGGATACGTCAATAAACAAAACTGCCAAATTCGGAGCGATGATAATATTCTTCTCCTTCTTTTTCTTCTTCTTCTTCATCTTCTTCTTTTTCTTCCTTTACTTTCGCTACAGTCTGGAGTGGACCTGGGCCTCAACCAACATGCCTCTCCAACGAGCACGATCACTTGCCAGCTGTCTTAAATTCCACATTCCAAGTTGGTTGAGGTCTTTCTGCACTTGTGTGCGCGATCTCAACCTAGGTCGTTTTCTGTGCATTGCCCCAGTGCCTCGGATTCGAAGGCTTTTCAGACCGGAGCAGTGGTATCCATACGCTCTACATGGCATAGCCATCCTTAGTGTTGTATTCGAAGACGCCTGACTAGACGCATGCCACCTACAGCCCTTAGAATTCGTCGTTGAATCTTTTCCTCCAGACGCCATCAACGCAAACAGGACCAAGATTCGCAATCTTTCATCAGTTGAACATCCATGATGCAAAGAAGCTGTGGTTAGCGCAGGACGGCGCAACGTAGCACACAGCTTGTGTCACTTAGAGCTAAAACCTAGCAACGAAAGACCGTGTAGTAACATAGAGGCATAAGCTCCCACAGTATCCAAATCTACTTCAAGAGGAGGAACTTCAAGAGGACTAATGACTTAGCATACAACAACGTTTTCATATCCTCGACGTCTGCTCTAGAACTTAGACAAAAATGAAAAAGAACGCAAATGCTTGCTTGTACTCCTGCCCCTTCCACATTACAAACAAATTAAACGAGTCATTAACCCATTTCGGTAATAGACCGGCAAAACTTGTACAACGTTACGGGCTTCAGTGTCGCAACATCGATTTCGAATGTCAGCGTTTATCCATTTGTGTCCCAAAGCAATATGAACGTTCTTTACAAACACAACACAATTTACATAATCACTGCTGGTGGATATAACTTACCACGAAAAAGAGAAAAAGAAAAAAACAATCATTGACAGCGGTACTCAATGACATTGATTGCGTTTTAACGAGGCTGCACAAAAACACTTTCGTCCTCCCATCCATCCACCATCAGAGGAGTAATTTAATCCGCGCGTCTGGCGATTCATTTGAATTATTGATTCCTCCAACCGCCTCCGTGTAATTACCTTAAGTAATGTTGCCGGTAAGCGGGATTAGGCCACTCCGAATGTAAACAAGAAAATGGGAGTCCCCCGATGTTATTTTCAGTCGGCATGAAAAAAAAATAATAATTAAAGGAAATGAGATTTCTTTCCACATTGTGCCAGCGGCGACAGCAAATTAATGAAATCACTTCATTACGCTTCCCTAGAATTTCTCGCCATTCATGCGCACCCGGCACTGCTGCTCGGTGTTGGCATCCCCAAGAAATGGCCCCAAGGATGTGCGGGAATTCCAACCCTTTCTGCGGTAAACATTTTTGCCGTGGCTGTCAATTTGTGTGCAGATGAGGGAAACGCGTAGGGCGACCCCAGATCTTTATTCAAACCAATCAAGTGCAGGGTTTCCATTCCCACATCATACCGAAGAACAGCACTCACGGGAGCTAACGTCTTCTTTTGCTTTTGTATCATTACAGGTGTCACGGCCAATGCTCGATAAATCCTTTCATCGTAAAGTTCAAAGCAGGAAAATCTTCACACACCGGGAGTCTTTTGAAACCATTATCGCAAAGACTGAGGAGAAATTATCGAAGGTGGGTAGGCCCTGAGCACTCTCTCATTGGTAACATTGCATATCTTTCTGTTTTATTTATCGTTGCAGTGTCGCCTGGATTACAAGCAGTGCTATGTGGTGCATAGGCAGAACCCAACACAGTTGTCCCTAACCGAGTACATCGATGCCCATAATGCATACGTACAGCAGCTCCATGCCACGAACGCCATGCTCGACACGTACCACTGCGAGACGGTGCCGCAATTGATGCAGGAATTGGAGGAGATACACAATGACCTTAGCAGTATTATAGCCGAGTCTATTCTACAGGGTGCGGATGTGATAGCGAACAAGGTAAGTGCTGAGCACTTGAATAACGTTAAAGGTGCAAGACCAGCAAAATTTGCTTGACTGAGTAAACACCTCACAAAGGGATGCTTTGAATGCAATGCCGTCCTTTGGATGTGACACGTTTCTTGCGGTTAAACGGTTTATGTGGCAACCGAAAGCATGTGCACGTCCACGCCGCTGACACCACAGCAAACGGTTTTTCTTTCAATGAAAGGGGACTGCATGTGATATGATAATGCCAGAAGATGTGCATGTTTAAACCACTCGTCGCAGCCACCCTTGACGGTGTCACTCTGTGGTGGATGGAGGCAGTTAACGCTTCCTTCTGCGGGCATGCAAGTTGAACTTTGTGTTAAAAGGTATTCCAATCTTTAGGAGAGTCATTTGCAGAATTTTTGAAGCAAAGTGGAGTGTGTTTGATTTTCCACAGGACTGGGGATACTTTGCTTGTGAGTTACTCACTTAGTTGAACTTCGTTATAGTCAAGGGCATGACCCCAAGTTTGCTTGGACTTGTTGCCGATTAGAAATGTACTCTGTTCATGTGCTCTATTTGGTGCGGCCAAAAGGGTAGCAAGAGATTAAACGAAATCGCTCTTTCTTTGGGCTAAAGGGAGAGTAAGGTCCTTTCATTCATGTCCTGCTCTATGGCGCAGTTGCCTAGACAATTTCAAGAGCGGATGATCTCAAGAGCGAATGAAGAAGCTCAATCTTTGTCCTTGTTTGTGTTGGCTTTTGGAGAAGAAGATCCAGTCACGAAAAGTACGGTCCCCACAGCGATATGAACCTTGCGAGGCGTCTTCAAATACAACCCTTAAGATGTCTAGATCATATAGAGCGCATGAATAACTCTGCTCCCTCCCGATAAGGACGCCAACATGTAACTAGACGCGTCGACGAATACAACGCATATGATGGCTAGGCCAAGTAGAGCGCATGTTCCAGCCGCATACGGACCCGATGGCGCACATAAGTGAAGAAGGACCTCAACTTATTTGAACTGCGAAATTGGAGTTAGCTGGATAAAAATTGTGCCAGATGGAGAGGCTTGTTGGTCGGGCCCAGGTCCACACCGGACTGTAGCTCCATATAAAGACGAAGAAAACGAAGTTGGGAAAGGCTTCCTCTTCGTCTTTCGTCCTTTCAATGTCATGGTATTTGTCTATTTCGGCTCCACAGTAAATAGCGACAACAAGATCAGTACTGAAGTCAAGCATAGAATAACTCATTCCCATCGGTGAGTTTTTGCGTTCAGCCAACAACAACATGATCATCACAGTCTGCAAGGAGAAAAGGCTTGTCTGCGATTTTTGTCCTGTTTGAGTTGATTGTATCAAGAGGAGAAAAGTCCATCGCCTAATAAGTCTTTGATTCCGAGTCGTTGAGGCGAGGCAACAGAGGATATTCCCGTCTAAGAAGTGAAGAAGGACCTCATTCAACTCGTTGTGGGAAACGAATGGCATGTCGTTTCGGTCCCAGGTCCATCCCGGACTGTAGCACCGCCTCAAGATGTTCTTGAGCTGTTGCCTGAAGCCATTCTCATTCGAATGCAATAAAAAAAAATCGTTGCCAGCAAGCAAGGACATTTTGACAGTTTATTATTATCCCACGCAACGTGCATACCAATGCCCTTAAGTAAAAGAAAAAGTAACTTTTACAAAACCGATTATCTCTATTTTTACTCGCAGAAACCATGTGGCTCTGTATTTATCAGAACCGGAACGAGTGACCAACCACGAACTTCGATTAAGCTAATTGACATTCGCTGACAGTTGCTAATAGTTTCTCATTCAAGAATCGATATCGAATCATTGTATTATTTCAATCTCAATGAACAACTGCCTTTCCTTTCCCGGAAAATGCTTGAAACTGCCACACCTCCAGGATGCTATGTCAGTCCTTTCAACTGGTTTCCTCGTGAAAAATTATCCAGATTTGAGAAGCAATGATCAAAACTTACCACTGATTGTTGCTCATCATCGCTGGGTGAACCTTTCATTTCTGGCAACCCTTTAAGCTCTAATGACCTGGTACCATGAGTAAGCGCCCATATATTTGGATGTTCTTTATTATCTCCCACAGCGACGAACACCCGAAAAAGAATACACAATAACCCTTCACAAAGGTACATTATTCACCCTTCTGCCCACCGTTTCGGAGGGCCCGCAATTTGTCTACAAAAGTATTTTAACACGCACCTTGTTGCCGCCATTATACCCGTCCCTCATTATGCTCGGCATTTACAGGGCATTGGCATCCGCTGAAGAGACGCTCGCAATAAATCAGAACTCCACATCCAGCGCCAGCGGATGTGTGTTCTGGTCGGGGTTTTAATTAAGTAAATTCACGACGCAATCAATTCTTGTTAAGCATTCCACTTGAGAGGCTGCTGATGGCAAAGTTTTGATCCCACAAATTTTGTCTGTATGTTTGTGTTTTATTTTCAGGCATCCGAGCAGGCGAAGCGTTACACCAGCCTAACATCGCAGTGCAACGCGGTGGTGCCGCAGCAGGATCTAGCGAACTTTGTACGAATACTACCGTTGCCGGCGAATTCACAAAAAGTTCCTAAGCGACCATTTGCCCCACCCCAGCCGCCAGGCGAGGCCGAAGATGTGAACGAGTACAATGTAAGTAAGCGCGAAATTCCGAGGGCGGCCATCAAAAGGACCACCGAAAATCGATTAAACTTTTGTAAATCCTTTGTTGACACAAGCACAATTGTTCGCTTTCAGGATATGACGCCCGTGCTGCGAGATGAACTTATTTTCGAGCGTTACTCATCCCTGCAATTGCGTCCGGAGCTGGATTCCCTTAAGCGCGAAGCCGCCGACTTGGAAATGCAAATACGACAGCTACAGGTTTGTGAGTTGGAAATCCATTAAAAAGGGATTTCCAACATAATGTCACAATGGGGGAATCTCTTTGATATCTGGTTTTTCTTTCATTTCTCATTTTCAAGGACTCTGTCGACTCGCTCAACCGTACTCAGTTGAGAGGTATTGAAGGCCAACTTTATAATAAAGTTAATGAACTGCAGGAAGACCTTTCGATGAAAAAGTTCGATTTAAGAGCGAAACAACTTCATCTTGCGGCCGTTCGTGCTCAGGTAAGTACAGAGCTCCACCCTTAGCTCCTCGTCTTCGAGGAGGAAAGGTCTCTTTTATGTTACTTATTATCTTCGAAATTACACTACCTGTGCCGTGTGCTGAGTCTAATGAGAAACGTTTCGTTATTTGCGAGTTTCACGGCAGCTCTAGTACGTGCACAAGATATCAAATGACTGCTTCTGTCCAAGGCGTTCTTCCTCTCGTTGACTTCGTTATCAAAATTTGTTTGATGGAACGTCGATTGTCGGTTGTCGGTTGTGTGTGAACGTGTAAACTGGGATTGGTTGCAATTACAGGGGACCTCCTTGATGTTGGGATAGCAACAAAACTTTCTATTGGCGCTGTAACATATTCACAAATTAGTTGGTCGGCTTCAGTAAACTTATTCTACGTTTGCTGTGTGCCGCATAAAGGGTTTCATCACGTAAATCATCAACAAGAAGTTTTCTCATATTTTGGAGTGCTTTGGAAAAATTAATTTTTCGACATTTTGGTCGTCGCTTGAGTTTGTTTGACTTGGACTTTGAGAATTTGTAAATATGAATTAGGTGAGAGATGTTCAACAGGAAACTTTCGCATTGAAAACTGAATACAGCTAACTCTGGCTGTGTACTCGGGCGTACACGTACCTTTTTTGTTGAGTTTTGATAACTGACTCAGTTAAGAGTTGTGATTCTTACTTTGTTGTCACTGTTCATATCAAAGGATTCTAGGAAACTGTCCAAATTTACATTACTTGCCCCGTAGAACCAGTTACGCGTGTACACTTAACAAAGAATATGTCTTTCTAGGCGGCAAAACTAGCCCTTTTAGTTTACTTTGCAAAAATTTGCCTGAAGGATACATCGTAGCGGAAACGTTTCCAGGAAGGGCGTTTGAATAAGTTTGCATTGTCTTCGATAAATTGGCACCTCCTACTGATTTGGAATACTTTTTTTTTATCCATCTGTTGATAAGATTCGTTTGCTGGAATTACTGGACTTACTATTCGAAAGTTAACGAGACAAGGAACAACGGATTAACATCAGTATCAAGTGAACTTTAAGAATAAGAGCAAGAAGCCTAGTGACGGACTAACACTAGTTCGTTCCCTCTTCTCGTGAGAAAACTCACAACTTGAGTGGTTGTTGAACAGCATCCGTCTGGCCCCTTGTGAATGCGCCATCCAACTTAATGCGTATCATAGCCATCAAGAAGCTTATGGACCTGTAACTCAAACCGTGATTTCGGCGTTGATGACCGTCCGTATGATCCATCATATTCACCATCTTTACACGCATTTTCCACTAAACGGTTCACTGGGAAAGATACTTCCTGACCGCCCGATCCTCCACCATCGACTAAAACTCATCAAGAGTTACTCCCAAGTGCAACCAGGCGAGCTTATGGACTTGATCCAACCACCTCTCCTAGGGTGTGTCAAGTGGTCGCCTACCTGATGAAATTGCATCTATGGCACGCCTCGGAAGTCGCGATGGAGGGAACATCTGTACCTCGTGGCCAAGCCAACGCTTTCCATCCGAAAAAGTATTTACACAACATTTAGTTCTCTCCAGCATCGTCGCATTTCCCAGCCTATACCGGCGAGCGACTCTCTAGGGAGGCACAGAAAATTTCATCTCGGCAGCTTGTATTCGCAATCTTATTTTTTCGGTCATTAACCACTTTTCAAGACCATAGGTGAGAATTGGAACAATCACTGAGTTAAAACCCGACAACCTGGCTGATCTAAGAAATCTCAGTGTTGCTCCCCCCATCATTCGTAATTTAAACTTCTCCACCTGTTTAAATGGGACTCCACTAACATGTAAAGTATATTGGACAGGCCAGCGGAAATGTCCATAACTGCAGATTTGATTTTCATTCCAGCATCAGCAAATGCGGCAGCAAACCTATCAAGCGCGCGCTGGAGTTCCGTCTAGGAGGATGTTAGGCCAACTAAGTCCTTTGCGTAAAGAAAATGACTTACCCTCAGCTCTACCAATGTGAAATATTCCTTGCCTCGGCTGCCGTGCAACATCCAGTCCATGTGCATAGAAAAAAGGAGAGGTGACAGGACGCACCATTGGCGAAGTCAAATGCCCGTGAACACAGCCGCTACAATTGGTGTAAAGATGCCACTCAACAGGAGACCATCAATCTCATACTCCTGTAGAACACTCCAGAGTTAAAATCAAGGGGCTCTGCCGTGCGTGTCTCTCGTGTAGATCGGTTAAGCCACTCCCAAGCCTTCTCCAGTATCATTTTCAGAGTGATAAGCTGGTCGATTGTACTTCTGCCGGAACGAAGCCACACTCAACCTCAACTCAACCATAGTTCTGGAACGGGCCTCCAACATCTTCGCATAGACCTTGCCGGGGAGACTTGAAAGAGAGATGCCCCTATAATTGGAACATTCTCTCTTATCACCTTTTTCAAAAAGAGGAACAATCACTCGAGTCTGCCAGGTGTCTCCCATTCCCAGACCACCTTAATGACACAAGAGAGCCACAAAATTCCATCTTTACCTATGGCATTAAGCATTTCGGGTCGAATTTCATTCACAAATTCTAACTTCTCCGCTTAACTTGTAGCGATTCAATCGCCAAACTGACTTCCTCCACCGTTGGACTATGCTCTGCCTTCCCTAAGACAGCAGATCTGTCATCTTTATCGCCATGTTCGGGATTGAGCAGCTCTGAAAAGTGCTCGCTCCGTCTGCGCAAGATGTTCACTTCATTGAAAGGAAAGAACATCATCTTTGAATTTGATTCCTTCAATGATCTTGAATTTCCTTCCTCTGAGTCGGCGAACCTTCTGCACAGATCTATGGTAGCTTCTCAGCGAACTCATTCCAACACTGTCCTGCTCTGCTGCTCACACAGCAAGTTTGCAAGTTTTTCGCACCTCAATGTACCGGTCACAAGAAGCAGAGTTCCCCAAGAGAGTCCAGTCTCTGTAGGTTTTCTTCTCCTCTCTTATGGCCGCTTGAACTCCGGGTAAGTTATAACAAATATACAAACGAAACCCTTAATTTGTGAGTAGAACTCACACTTGCCCAGTTTATTGATGCAAAAATGCTCTTTTTGTGAGTGTGCCTTTTTCAATTTCATTCCATCCCCTTTAATCAATTAGGAATAAGGACAAATTGAAGTTAACTTAAAGATTTGACTTTTTGCCAGCCATTCGATGTCTCTGCCCTTAATTTTGAAATTTCAAATTTCGAAGAAGCAAGCATTATTGAATTCAGTCGCCCCACCAGCTGTCTATCGCTACACATGCCGTACAGATTATGAAGGAAAAAAGAAATGACAAGTTTAATTCAAATGGGATTTACTTTTCCCCATTTACCTAGTCCTCGAATTGGGGCAGTCGAAATTGAATTCATGTGGTCGTGTTGTGCGTTCTTACTTACACTGCTCATTCAACCTTTCCTTGAGTTGAGTCAAAAAAAAAAACATCAAAATTGGTTTTCCGAGCTTGTGTCTTGTGGCACTTGCCTATCACTACACTTTCAGTGTCCCTCACCAGAGGACAACTCTGGCTGATGGTACAAGGGGGAGGGGAGGAGTGGAAAAGGTAGATGACATTGATTTTGAAGAGATTATGTAATATTTGTATGGTTCGACTAAGCTGTCTGAAAAATGATTTAAAGGCGGAAAGGGGAAAGTAATTGAGCATCATGTTTGAAATATCGAAATCGACCTTGAGACGGGTGAAACACGTTCGCAATATTAATGCGATTTCTTTGAGTTTTATTGCCCGCTCTAGTGGCCTCTATTAACCAGGTGGGGGGGTGTTGGTGTGTCTGTGGGTCTTATAAGCCGAAGATAAATCGGAAAGGGTGAAATACTGCCTGGGAAACCTTGAATGTTAGGCGGCCATTACACCCATTAAAACCCCAAGCCTTTTGGATTCACCGATTAAGGAGAGATTACGTTTGCAGAAACCTATTAAATTATCCTGCTACGGTCGACGAAATCGCGAAGAACAATCCGAGTAATTCTTCAAGTAGCTTGCTTGGGCATATTTTTAGATAATTTTAATTGTTAGTCCAGTTGCTATGACGAACTGATGTCTGCTTCACAATGCCATACGTCAGGGAGTATTGCAGAAGCTGTTAAATGATTTCCATAAAAGGGAAATATATTAAGTAGAACACAATGGCGTTAGAGTCGTCACCACGCGACGCCAATGTTTTCGAAAAATGAAAAAAAAAACCTCGTCCATGATGTGAAACGTTCGACTCCTGGAGAGTGCAATCGGAGAGTGTGAAGTGATTTGAAGTCGTGTACACACATATAAATCGCCGATAAGCCCTGTTCAGTTGTACCTTGATTAAGTTACGAGCACATTGTAACTAGATCAAGTGACACTATTTACGGCATGACGTTCGCCTCGTTCTCTTGCGGAGAACGGCGCCAGAGGCACTACAGTCCGATATGGATCAGAGTCTCCTACTTTAGTAACTACTCGTGTAGTGCGTACTTTTGTTCCACCACAAGTAGAGGAGACGTTAATTGTTTTGCCGGTTCCAAAACGGCGACATTCAATCAGTACCCTTTGAGTGTTGTCAGCAACTTGAAGGAGACGATATCGTGGAACAAGTGTTAGATAAGCAGAATGAAATGCGAATTGGAAACTTCGGCTCTGCGGGGTGCAACTGGTGATTATTTATCCTCCATTATGTGTATCAAAGACGTCTCTTTGTTGATGATTTGAAGTTGTGCTACAGTTTTGGTGAAGATTGTGGTACTTCCTTGGTGTTTTTGGACATTTGAGTAGAATAACGAAACAAGTTTTTTCCACTATATTCCTCTGGACTTTTCCATAGAAATTGCTGTCGTCTTAAGGAGATATCTTCTATCCCTCAAGTCACCCAGAGGAGCAATGATGACTCTGTGCTGATGTCTAGGCAAGAGCTACAGTTGCCAGATTCTGCCGACTTTAAGACATACAGTTGCCGGATGGTTATGAATGCAACGCAAGGGAACAACAAACCTCTGCAAATTTCCATTAATAGATCATCTTCTGCCATTGCCAACCCGAACACCAAAAATTGACGCAATTCATAGGCCTTGAACACCTTCCCCTCCTTCCGCTTCTTTCTTCTTTCCTATCTTAGCTGTCCGCCCGTTGTCTGGTTAGGGTATTAGGGTTCTTTCTTTACCAACTTTTCTTCATATTCCCTTTTCTCTTCCTTAAGCTAGCTCAGGCATTTTTTTTTTTGTATGCAATGGGTGTTGTGCGAGTGAGGGTGACAAGAACCACTCCTTCCGTCGCACTAAGCTGAGCAACCACAATCGTGGCACCGTCCTCCTCCTCCTCATCAAAGCTACCCCCCCGTGACTAACTCTACTGCAACGAAATGGTTTACCTTACTGTGACGAATTTCATCTCGGTCGGCACCGTCTGCTTTGTTGCTTTTCTTTTGTTTTGACTAGTGACTGCTTCATAATAATATAGCAGTGCTACGCCATCGGCACCTCCAAATTTGTTAACCTTAGCTGTCGCAACATGATTTGCGATAAATTCTTCTAAGAATCGAGTCTGGTATAAGGTAGAAATTTATTTGTGCTACAAGCTAATTCGGTCTGTTTTCAAAAGAAGGCATCACTTTCAAGTTGTGGCCGATCTTGGAAGTGATTACCCACTTCACTGGGAAGGTTTGACATTTGTTAGCAATAGCTGGGCATCAGCGTCTGTTTTAGACAACAACATTGTTTGTTGCCTCTTCGAAAATGTTCGGATATGCCTTAAATAAACATCATTTGCGGCAAGTTTTGATTTTCTTTTTTAATTTTAAGAAAAGTGCAGCTGAAGCCCGTCGAATGCTTGTAGAAGTTTATGGTGATCTGCTTCAATTCTGTAGAGAGCCGTTTCGACGCTTCAAAGTGGTCGAAGACAAAGAGCGTATTGGCCAGACCAAGTTTGAAGATGAAGAATTGGAGGCTTTCCTGTTTCAGGATCCGTGCCAAAACACAAAATGAACTCACAGACTCGTTGGAAGTGACTCAGGTTATTGAAAAGCAAGCAAATAGTTGAAATTTTTCGTACGAGTTGAGATCGAATTTTTTATTTATGCAAAAGCAAGGAAATTGGGTGCGGAGAGATGTCGGAAGCCGATTTTTCACCTCGGCAGTGCTTATTGAAGGACATTAAAGGAAGCGATCTTTGCAACAGATCTTGACTGGAGATGAAAAGTGGATACACCACGATAACCCCAAGAAGAAAAAGTACAATGCATAGACTGGTGAACCCGTTGCATCATCGTCTACATCGACGCCAAAGCAAAACATCCACCCTTCAAAGGTGGGGCGGGTATGGTGTGCTATAAGCTTCTAAAACCAAACGAAACCATTGGTGGGAAACATTATCGACTACAACTAACGCGTTGGAGCCGTGTATTCCATGAAAACTGCCCAGAAACGACCAAAAGCTATGACAAGTTGATTTTGCAACATTATAACACTCCCACACATGCCTGTAGCGGTCAAAAACTAGCTGGAAACGAAGAAATGGGAAGTCTCACCCCACCCGCCGTATTCTCCAGACTTTTCTCCTTCCAACTACAGGCCCTTTTGATGGATGCAAAACGATTAAGGGGGTCACCGTTTCGGATCTTTTGAAGAAGTCATAGAATGGCTCAATGCTTAAATCGATGCCAGAGTGATGACCGAGTTCAGAGAGATGAGAAAAAGTAGTCGCTTCAGACGGACAATACTTTGAGTGATGTACGAGTATTTTGTACACTTTTGCAATGACAAAAATAATTTACAGAAATTGTTGCAATAGTGACAGCTAGAGTTTCTTTAAGAGTAGGGAGCTTTCCAAATTGTACGGACAAAGAGAAGGAAATGACTCTGTTTGAGGAAAGTACGTAGTGATCTGTCGTGTACGAACAAAGGCGAGGAGTGGTTGTCGGTAGTGCATCGCCTTTAAATGAGGGGCTGTTCAGTTCAGGTCACAATTTAATGGAAGCAACTAACCACAAAAGTCCACATTCAAGCACAAATTACGCCTATCCGCCTGAGTGGCACTACAGCCTACAAGGGACCAGGGCCGACCAACAGCTACTCGTGTTGTGCGTTCAAGTAGTCTCTCACGAGTAGAAGGGACCTACAGTTTTTTGCCTACTCCGAACGGCGATATTTGAGAAGCTCTTTGAGTGTTGTCAGCAACTCGAAAGAGGTGGTGCCGTGAAAAAATGTGAGGTACACCTTCCGGGAATCGAACATGGGACCTTGGCATGTGAGTACCCACTACGCCACGTCGACCTAAGAGCTTCTCCATAAAACGAAGCGAATTTCGCGCGTCTTCACTTTCAATTGTAATAATCCAGGATGCCTTTTTTCAGGCTAGTGCTTGAAATGTAAAGCTGTTGAGGTCGATGACGACTTGATGCCTGTTATCCACATCAGACAAATTCTCCCCGGTGAGCAACGCACCTTAAGGGTTGTCCGTAGTCTCACGAACTTCCTGCTCAAACTTGCCAACAGCAATCGCAGTGGGGCCTTCATTTCGGCCAATTTTTTTTTTTTCAAAAAACACATCATTCGGGCTATACTCCATTCACTTTGGAAATAAGTTTTGAATGTTGACCCAAAACCATTTCGATTGATGTAAGAATCTTATGACGTCCATCGGTTCTGCGGAAAATCGGCGCTGCGACTAGTAGTGAACTCTCGCAATGAACAATTTACAGATCACGGCTTATTGAAGGACATTAAAGGAAGCGATCTTTGCAACAGATCTTGACTGGAGATGAAAAGTGGATACACCACGATAACCCCAAGAAGAAAAAGTACAATGCATAGACTGGTGAACCCGTTGCATCATCGTCTACATCGACGCCAAAGCAAAACATCCACCCTTCAAAGGTGGGGCGGGTATGGTGTGCTATAAGCTTCTAAAACCAAACGAAACCATTGGTGGGAAACATTATCGACTACAACTAACGCGTTGGAGCCGTGTATTCCATGAAAACTGCCCAGAAACGACCAAAAGCTATGACAAGTTGATTTTGCAACATTATAACACTCCCACACATGCCTGTAGCGGTCAAAAACTAGCTGGAAACGAAGAAATGGGAAGTCTCACCCCACCCGCCGTATTCTCCAGACTTTTCTCCTTCCAACTACAGGCCCTTTTGATGGATGCAAAACGATTAAGGGGGTCACCGTTTCGGATCTTTTGAAGAAGTCATAGAATGGCTCAATGCTTAAATCGATGCCAGAGTGATGACCGAGTTCAGAGAGATGAGAAAAAGTAGTCGCTTCAGACGGACAATACTTTGAGTGATGTACGAGTATTTTGTACACTTTTGCAATGACAAAAATAATTTACAGAAATTGTTGCAATAGTGACAGCTAGAGTTTCTTTAAGAGTAGGGAGCTTTCCAAATTGTACGGACAAAGAGAAGGAAATGACTCTGTTTGAGGAAAGTACGTAGTGATCTGTCGTGTACGAACAAAGGCGAGGAGTGGTTGTCGGTAGTGCATCGCCTTTAAATGAGGGGCTGTTCAGTTCAGGTCACAATTTAATGGAAGCAACTAACCACAAAAGTCCACATTCAAGCACAAATTACGCCTATCCGCCTGAGTGGCACTACAGCCTACAAGGGACCAGGGCCGACCAACAGCTACTCGTGTTGTGCGTTCAAGTAGTCTCTCACGAGTAGAAGGGACCTACAGTTTTTTGCCTACTCCGAACGGCGATATTTGAGAAGCTCTTTGAGTGTTGTCAGCAACTCGAAAGAGGTGGTGCCGTGAAAAAATGTGAGGTACACCTTCCGGGAATCGAACATGGGACCTTGGCATGTGAGTACCCACTACGCCACGTCGACCTAAGAGCTTCTCCATAAAACGAAGCGAATTTCGCGCGTCTTCACTTTCAATTGTAATAATCCAGGATGCCTTTTTTCAGGCTAGTGCTTGAAATGTAAAGCTGTTGAGGTCGATGACGACTTGATGCCTGTTATCCACATCAGACAAATTCTCCCCGGTGAGCAACGCACCTTAAGGGTTGTCCGTAGTCTCACGAACTTCCTGCTCAAACTTGCCAACAGCAATCGCAGTGGGGCCTTCATTTCGGCCAATTTTTTTTTTTTCAAAAAACACATCATTCGGGCTATACTCCATTCACTTTGGAAATAAGTTTTGAATGTTGACCCAAAACCATTTCGATTGATGTAAGAATCTTATGACGTCCATCGGTTCTGCGGAAAATCGGCGCTGCGACTAGTAGTGAACTCTCGCAATGAACAATTTACAGATCACGGCAAACTCTTGTATCATCATCATATGACAGCCAGCTGCAGTTGTGAAACGAATGTGCAACAACGTTAAGGATGCCTAATGAGGAACGTCTTCAAAAAGCGCCTTGTGTGATTTAAATGTCTTTCGTAAGCGGGATGAATACTACTCCAAAGGAACATGTGGTCACACAACCCATCCTTTGCACTTCATCGAATCCTCTCGGATGTCGCATTTCTGGCTGCCATCAAAGAAAGCGCCTACGTGCTCATTGGATATAATTTACTCCCAAATCGCCCGGTTCACAGTTCCTGCCCACTTGATATAGGTATATACGCACATCCAACCAACCAACGGCCAGTTATGCCTACAAAGTAGAGAACTAGGTTTCCACGGACATATTCTTTTTCGGAAAAGGAAAAAGTTCCTGCATTTCCTGAGCAATAAATCTAATGGAACTCGTTTTGTCATCCCTTAATCTGGGACAAGCAGTAAATCACACTGACCATACGGCATACAGTCAGTGTCAAGGCCATGGTTCGTCATTAGGTCCGACGTCAGACATCACTCTTCCATTGTCCCGTTTGCCGTCTGTATTTGGGGATAGTTCATTGTCTAATTCCTTGTACTTACTGTTGCTCGTCACTTTTATTGCCTCAATGAAATGTCCTGCAGCTCTTCAGTGGCTTGGATTGGTTTAACCCTTCTCCTCACTCTAGAACGTTCTTCGCTTTCGGCTTTTTGTTGAGTATTGTGGTATTGACAGATATGATGTATGGCCACTTATGCAGCCATTGGATATCGTAAACTTCGTTCGTTAGAGTACTGGCATCTCGTTGAGTGGCACTTTGGAAATTATAGCGAAATCTGTCCTGGACAGATACAGGATATTAACCAACAGTCAGATAAATGCTTACTGACGGAAACTTGAGGGATTTCATGCTCTTGTCCTGCACTTGTGCAGATATGTGGGCATCTGAAGGGAGTTGACTGTATTTTAAATATTTAATTTCTTCCTGCAGATGCTTCTCAAGCGGTTATTTTGGTCTCTGTCCTATAATCCTTTTGAATACTGGATCAGGGGTCGTTAATACTTTTTGGGAACGTTAAAGTGAAAACGACTTTTTAGGATTGTTGGCATCACCGTGATGCGGAGATGGTCAACCTGTCGCTAATGTTTAAGGAAGGATTAGGGAAATATTCTCTCTCTGAAAACCATGTCCCTCTGTCATTGCACATACAACAGAACCGATTTCTCTGATTGCCAACCGCACGATTAAAATTTTCCTAGGACTATCGAATTTTCTTCCATTTGCCGGAATTTCTTTTTTATTTCCAATCTTTCTTATTCTTATGCATTACGTTCAAATTGAGGCATCATGTATGAGGCGCCATATTGTGTGGGAGGACTGCAGGCCCCTACATAAGATATAACCACGTAATAAGGGAAATGTGACTGCGATCCCCTTTGAACAATTTTCTTTGCGGATATGTAAAGTCTTATAAATAATAATAATTCAGTTGCACTACAGCCCACAAGGGGCCAGAGCCTAGCTTCCGAAACAACTACTCGTGTTGTGCGTGCTACTTTTCCCTCACGAGTAGTGGGGAACTACAGTTTTTTTACTGACTCCAAACAGCGAGATTTGAGGAACATTTTGTAGACAATTGGCACTTTGAGTATTTTCAGTAACTCAAAAGAAGTTGTGCCGTAAAAACGCGAGGTGCTCACGCCGGAAATTGAACCTAGACCTTCAGCAAGTGGGTCAACCCACTACGTCACGGCGAAGTTGTATCTAAAGCCAAACCAGTTAATGTTGGTGGTTTTGAAGCCAACATTGCTTTTGTTATCCGCGGAATAGCAGTAACTATGCTCCAATGAATCGCCCAAAGTTGAACCTTTCGGATGAACCTCAGACGTGGTCGTGTTCGACAAAATGACATAAATTGTTCTCTTAACAAATAATACAAATTTTAAGTTTAATTTCAAATTTATCCGTTATATTCTACAATAGAAATCAAACCTCAAGATGAAACATCCTTTGTTACTGTTGGCGAAAAAATTCCCGGACTTCGATAGAGATAAATGTTCTTATTTTTAAATTGGCACCACTGTCACTGACATCTGTGTCGAATTTCACGGCATAAGTATTCATTAGGTTTTAAAGTACGCTTCCCTTTGTACGACCATCAAGTTTCCCAAGTTAGTACTACGGAGTCGTTTCACATTACTTAGCCGCGGATTTCTTGCTCATGTAAGGGAGCATGCGCTTGCTTACAACCCGATGACTCTTACCACCTACAGTTGTTCCTCTTAGAGGCCATCATCGATGGGAGTTTAAACGGCCCTAATGCGGGAAATACCGCCCCTGATCATTGGCTGGCAAATAAGTCCACGATCTCGTTTTCCATGATCCTATGGTGCCCCGAAATCGAAATAAGTCTAAGTCTATCAAAATTGCCCATCAAGTGCAGAGAAAAATTGCATTGGTCAAGGTATAGAGCAGCTTGGGTGTGGCTCCAGATGCAGATATTCGCTTCCTTCCCCTTATTACAATGCATATACAGTTCGTTGGCATTTAGATCGCATAGGATAGCTCTTGGAAGTTGTTGTCATCCTCCATAAAAGTAGCAATACCCTCTACTACTCTTGGGTCATCTGTGAAGAATCGGCAACTTTTTCGTGGTTCCGATACTGGCCAGAGCCAGTATTGAGTGCAGCGGAAGTCGACCTTGTATACAGTTACATGTTGAAATATTCCCGCACAACCCCATACTAATAATTTAGCTTTAAGCCACGCTTAATGTTCTAGACCAGAATGAAGCGTGCGTGTTGTTCGAAAAAAGGTTGCACTCCACCTACATTTTCTTTGAAAATTAAGTTGGAGGGCGGCTTCTTCTACTTAAGGCGAACTTCGCTGACCAGCAACCAAGCCAAGCTCAAGCCAAAGCGTGGGCTTCACCGCTTGGTATTCTTGTACAGTTTTTTTATGCACCGACACTTCTGTTCCTACTGACAAGTGAAAAATAAAACCAGCCGGATTTGTGGTGTCAGTGCATCAGCCCTGAGACTGAAGGAAATGCGGTGCGGAGGGTAATCAAAACTGCAGTTCTAGTTGAACCAGGGGTCACTTCCTGTTAAACGGAAGACGACCTTGAGACTGCAGTAAAATATTTACATGACAAGGAGGAAGAGGTTGCGGGCTGCATCAAGAGGACAGGAAGAATGTGCTGCGGAAGGCCTCCAGACCGTTCTTTGAAGCATTGAGTAGGATAGAAGAGATCTTCTCATAGCCGTGTATATTTAAACGGATCTTGGCAGTGACAAGTCTAAGAATTTTGAAAAATAATCCTTTACACTGTCAGCAAAGTGACAGCGCCTTAGTAGTTTTCAATTCGCTCATGACGGCATCATTTCATCACCAAATACAGGATTACTGGCTTTTAAAGTTTAAAAAATAGGACACCAACTGTTTGATGTTGAATTTATAATCTTTCAAGACAAAAACTGCTGTGAATTCATTATGAACTTCGAATCAAATTGATTCGTGATTGAGACATTCCCTCTAAATTCATTTTCAATTTTTCCCGAAACATCATTCTGGATAATTCTGATTACCTTCGTTGCTGCGCACAATACGCGAGTCGTTAGCCCAGTTTGTCCCCGAGGACTTTCGTCGTTTACACAAAAACCACAACTTCAGCGTTGTGACTTCAGACATCTGAGGTCTACTTGTTGAAGTAAAAATAGAATAGTGGGGAGACGACCAACAGCCGACATTGTGTTGGGCAAAAGTAAATAATCTTTGAGCACGTACCACTTCACGTTACATGTTGCAGCTAGGAAACACCAATTTGCGTTATCCGAAAATAGAAACCTCTCTTCAACCGCTGTATGTAGGGTGCAGACGAAACTTAAGACGAATTCCCCTCGACTGTTGTTTACGATGAAATCGAATCTTATTCCGCTGGTTTAGTTGACCTTCATTTTTGTATTTAATTTCAGACGTGCTTCGATTTTTGAGAAATTTCAAGCCATAAGCAATTTTTCATGTATCAAATTTTTATGAAAGGAAGAACATCCCTTCAGTCAGGGTGGGGCCTTTTCAGTGGTGTCCAGTTGCGCATACCAAACTGGTGGAGTTATTTCTTCAGTTTTGTGTACCATATCCCATGCTGAGACCTCTCAATGGCGACCGTACACTTCATGCTTGGATATCAATAGCTTCAATCAAACAAACAACTTTAGTGAGTTACAATGGAGTAGAAAAATGGGATTAAGTTAAATGGATATTTCGGAGTGAGAGAGTTGAGTTGCGAAGTACATTTTCTCAAAATTACAAACAATAGAATTGCTGTTGTTTCGCATTCCTTTTTATAAGTAGTTAAAGTGGTCGCCGTGGCGTAGTGGCTTATGTGCGTCGCATCACGCATCGGAGTCGGCAAAAACTCCCGGTCCTTTTTACTCATGAGAAAACAGTAGCATGTTAAACACGAGTAGTTGTTGTAGAAGCTAGACCCTGGTCCCTTGTGGGCTGTAGTGCAACTAAGTTATTATTATTTTAGAACTTCTTTCGGGTGTTCTGTAATCTTTTCCATCTGGCCAGGACTCAAAGCGAACAGGTGACCTTTACGTTAGTTTCCTTCAGCAGTGATACCATCAGTCCAACGCCGCTCTAACATTTCGATGCCTCTTTTATAAAACGATTTATCCTTGGCCTCAAAATAGGCCTCAGTTTCCTCCTACTTCGAGCCATGTGAGTCATTTTTTTTCCGGCGAGCATCTTTTTGAGGTCTATAAAGAGGTAGAAGTCGCTGGGGCCCAGATTTGGAAAATACGGTCAGTGCGGAAGCAATTTAAAGCCCAGTTCGTGCAATTTGGCCATAGTAGCCAACAACTCTTGACACGGTCCATTGTCTTGGTGGAAGAGAATTTATCTCTTCTTCATGTGGGACCGTATGCAATTCCTTCCTTCAAATGCACCAACAATGCCATGTAGTCTCCGCTGTTGATCCTTTTGCCTTCCTCAAGATAATCGATGAGTAAAATTCTGTGCGCATCTCAAAATACGGATTCCAGAACCTTGCCAGCCGACCGTATTTTTGTTTTTTGGACGCTTAGGGCGTGTTTTACCGCCTGCTGTTCCCTCCGCTGACTGCTGATTTGACTCTGGAGTAGAATGGTTCCATGCTTCATCCATTGTGGCATACAGATGCAAAAAGTCCTGCTTATCCTGGCGAAATATCTCCAAACAGCTCTTAGGATCATCGACGTTGTTGTTTTTGGTCCATTGTGAGCAAACGCGGCACCCAACGGCTGTCTCATGGACAAATTTTCATGCGAAATAGTTTACATACTGCCTTCTGATATCTTTAAGGTGTCATCTTCTTCAGATGGCGCTACAGTCTGGGGTGGACCTGGGTCTAAGGTGTCACCTGTCTCACGGAACTTCACTTTGCAGTTTTCCAAAACGATTTTGTGTTCTTTTTTAACTGTTTTTTTCGACATTTTCTGGTGTAAACACCTCAATTGTCTTTCCAGAGCGTTCAGCATCATTGGTGTCTGTAAGGCCACGTCTTAAGTCACCATACCACCGAAAAATTGTTGATTTTGATGGAGCGGAGTCCCTCTAACACTTCTCTGCTGAGCTTGCACGACGTTTTTTTCCCATCCATATGCAGTGTTTAGTCAACACGCGAAATTCTGCCATTTGTATTGTTTTAAAAATCGTAAAAGTAGCGTCACTTGAAACACTGTAACTTGTAACCTAACGATCAGATTGTCATGAAAATTTGACACGCATCATTTGAATGTTTGTACTTCCTAGAATTAGTATGGATTTTGAGTTAGTGCGGCCCCCTTTATGTCAGTCCCGGGACTTATTGAGTGATGTGTTAGTTTGGAGTCAAGTTGGCTGCTGTACAAAAACCTGCTTTCCGTAGCGACGGTTAACCTGGCTTACTTCAGAGCTGTAGCCGAATGGATTTTATCATACAGAAACCGGTCCAACATAATGCCAAGATATCGCACTAAACTCTTCACACTTAATGGCAGGCCCCGTGGGTCCAAGTTGCCGAAACTTACGCCAGCTTTTTTTTCGTATCCCTAGAGAACTTGTATAGTGGTGTCCGGAATGGCATGTTTTCGCTCTTCTGGTAGTTGATTTTTGACTGGGTGGCCCAGTCTTTGCCAGCTTTTCGTTTATTGTAGTTGGTTGAATTTGAGTCCAAAAGTGTCGCGACTGGCATTCCTTAAAATTGCAGAATAAAATACCGTTATATAAATCCTTTTTCGATAATTAATCAATTAAAGGTCACCCAAGCTTAACTTTCTTGGAGAGAACCGGCTTATTGTCATAACACTTAATGCCACAAACGACAGTACACCTACCTCCCAAACTATCCCCTTCAGCATCGGGGCTATAGCGACGTTTGAAAATCGTATCTTTTGATTTCAGTCTCAAGGTGACAGCTCGTTTTCATTAAATTAGATATCTTTCAACTTGATTCAAGTAAAATGATCTACACCAGCCGCAAATCAAGTCTCCCTCTCTCAAGTCGAATTAATCCCACACTCCTAATCGCTCACATCCCCTCGCAATCAACACAAGTTAGTGCCTTCTGCTACGAAAGGCCCATCCCCATACTCACGATGAAATTCATCAAAATGTGAGTGTGCCCTTTTAGCATAATTGACTGATTGCGTTGCGAATACAAATTGAAACTCGCAGGATATAATTGGACGAATTCCACTCTCAGGGGCATGATGGAAGCACAATTCACAGAAGAGTTCAACTTCCAAATTGGCCGGCAAATACAAACACCACTCGAATTGAATATTTCATGAAACCGTCACGAGAACTTCTCCAACGTTTCGTTGCAGTAATGAATTATCCTGTCTCGTCGAGTGATCAAATACCGAGGCAGCCGAACTCATTCAACTCACCCATCACAGTCGCTGTCATAAATGGAGGCTCATCCGCCGGTAGAGCGCACCGGCTATCTGTTACAAAGTCTCACCTAGGCGAAGGAAGACCACTCTTCCGCACCTACGCGCCTCAGACGTGAAACTTGACACAATGGCCGAACGCGACAGACGGTCGTGTTGCTGCTGCTGTCAACTCTGATGTGATATTGACACAAGCCACTGACACTTTGTTATGCCAGGGATGTGCGCCGCATTGTATTTCCCCACTCAATTGATTCATTCATATTTTATTACACGAAACGAATCCATTAATTTTCGGCCTGTCTTCTTCGTCTTCAGCGCTCCTGGGCATGTGCCCATTCGCCTGCCGAGGGATAAGCGCCCTCCTCCTCTCCAGACGGGAAGCTGCTCGGTGTTGTCGTAGATGCAATAATTTATTCAAATGTAAATTAAATATGAAGCTAAATAAAACATGAGACGAATGAGAAAACCTAGCGCTAAGCACTGGAACGAACGAACGAACGGGCCTCCACTCACATATGGACGCCCGTGCTCCCTTTTCATCGCACTTTATCGGGCACATATCGCAGCCGAATGGTTATCGTTGTATCAACAACGGTGACTTTTGTCCGTTGCGGAGGGGTGTCTGAGAGGGGTGGGCGTTAAAGGTGTGCTGCATGGTGTGTCGTGTACTCTCTCGCCTTGGGTCTTAATGTATTCCGGCTAAGACAGTTGTCTATTTCTTGAAATTTCGCATGCAATTGGAGCGGGGTGAGTGTGGCTGAGTGGAATTTGCTTTGCAAATTTTGAAATTTTCAAGGGTGGAGCTTATTTCCTTGGAGCTTACTTAACGCAATTTATTCCTGCATTTGCATCGGGTTTCCTTGCCAACAGTTCCGAAGGTACACAAGAACAAAATGCACAATGTTTGGCGGTGTCTTTGGTTGTCTGCCGGTGGGAGACTTTGAAACGCTTGCTTATGGCGTGAGTGGCTTTCTTGAGATGTTTGAAAGAGTTCCTTTAAATGGCTAAATCACCCCTAACTGCATTAAGGTGCATTTTCACGGCACTGTGCTGCACTTTGTAGGCAATGTAAGAAGAGAGAAAAATTCACTTTAAATAAATTAAGTGATTCTCGAGAAGGGTTTCACGTCTGCTGTAACGTACGTAACTGCGCTAACGATTTAGGAAGTGATTACCTACTTCATTGGGAAGGTGTGACATTTGTCGGCAATAGTTGCTGGGCATCAGCGTCTGTTTTAGACACAAACATTGTTTTCTGCCTCTTCGAAAATTTTCGGATAAAGGGCAGCTGAAGCCCTTCGAATGCCTATAGAAGATTATGTTGAATCTGCTCCAACCGATAAATCATGCAAGGAGTCGTTTCGACATTTCAAAAGTGTTGATTCTGGCGTCAACGACAAAGAGCGTCTTGGACAGCCTAAACGTTTGAAGATGAGGAATTGCAGACCTTACTGGAGCAAGATCCGTACCAAACGCAAAATCGTTGGGAGCGATTCAGCAAAAAATTTCTGTTCGGTTAAAGAAATTTGGATTTATTCAAAAGCAATGAAATTGGGAGCCGAGAGATGTCGAAAGGCGGAACTACTTCTTAAGAGACATCAAAGGAAGGGATCTTTGCAGCGGATCGTGACTGGAGTTGAAAAGTGGATATAAGGCGATAACACCAAGAAGAAAAAGTACAGTGCAAAGACTTGTGATCCCAGTTAATCATCGTCTACATCGTCACTAAATAAAAACGTCCACAGTTGAAAGATGTGCATATGGTGGGACCAGGTGTGTGTGGTGTGCTATGAGCTGCTAAAACCAGACGAAACCATTGATGGGAAACATTATCGACTACAACTACTGCGTCTGAGCCGGGAATTGCATAAGAAATGGCTAGAAACGACCCTAAGGTATGACACTGTGATTTTGTAACATGAAAACTCTTGGCCCTACGTGGCTGTAGCGGTGAAAAACTACTCGGAAACGGAATGGAAGGTCTCATCCCACTTGCCGTATATCCCAGACATTTCTCCTTCCGACAACACGCCTCGACGGCCGATACCGGCCCCTCGAAATTGACCCGATAACTTGAAATTTTCGATTTCGGAAGAAAGTGGCTGGATGTGTTCTATGGCACCTGAGAACATGTGAAAAACCAATGGTCAAAACGATTTGGAAAGTCACCGTTTCGGCTCTTTGAAGAAATTCGAAGAATGCCTCAATGCTTGATCGTTGCTAAAGATGACTCATTAGATGATATTCGAAAATTACCAGAGAAATGTCGAAAAAGTGAGTGATGAGTAATTTATTTTTTAAGGAGAGAGTGGTAGATGGCAATGTTCTGGTAGGGAGCATGTTCTGGTAGGAGATCATCTACCGAATATGGGAAGACGAAAGCATGCCCGACGACTGGAATATCAGCTCCATATGCCCCATCCACAAAAAAGGCGATCCTACCTCGTGCAACAACTACAGAGGTATATCCCTGCTCAACGTCGCTTACAAGATCCTATCCAGCGTACTGTGTGAACGTCTAAAGCCGTTTTCCACCGCACTAATCGGCACGTACCAGTGCTGCTTCCGGCCCGGCAAATCAACTATAGACCAAATCTTGACACCGAGGCAAATCCTGGAGAAGTTTCAAATCGATACGCACCATTTGTTTATCGATTTTAAAGCCGCATACGACAGCATTCATCGCAACGAACTTTTCAAGGCGATGGCCGAATTCGGGATCCCGGGAAAATTGATCCGGTTATGTCGCACCACGCTAATAAATAAGCGATGCACCGTGCAGTTCGGCTCGAGGACATCTGAGCCGTTTGAAACCTGCACCGGATTTAGGCAAGGAGATGCGCTGCCGTGTGACTTCTTCAATTTGGTACTGGAGAAGATAGTGCCGCGGGCCAAGGTAAACACGAAAGCAACTATCTTCCCCAAAACAGACCAGCTGTTGGGATATGCGGACGACATCGATATCGTCGCGCGTTCCCAACGTGCCGTAGCGGAGGCTTTTGCGGCAAATGAAGAAGAGGCGAAACGAGCTGGCCTTAAGATCAACGAGGGGAAAACAAAGTATATGCTGTCGACTAAGAAACGTTCCGTCACACAACACCTAGGACAAAGTTTATGTATCGACAATTATAGTTTTGAGGTATTAAAGGAGTTTGCCTACCTCGGGGCAAACGTTAACTCCACAAATGACACCACAGTGGAGATCCGACGTAGAACCACCCTTGGCAACCGATGCTACTTCGGTTTGTCGAAACAACTGGGGTCAAAACTCCTGACTCGAAGCACCAAAGTCTTGCTCTACAAGACCCTTATACTGCCAGTCCTGCTTTATGGAGCTGAAACCTGGACGATAAGCAAGTCTGCAGAGCTGATTCTTGGTGCCTTCGGAAGAAAAATTCTGCGTCGGATATATGGTCCCGTCTGCGAGGAAGGTGAATGGAGGAGAAGACATAACCGCGAACTCTACGAGCTGTACCAGGATGTGGATGTAGTCCAGAAGGCAAAAATCCGTCGACTACACTGGTTTGGCTGCATCGAACGCATGGACAGCAACGCTCCAGCGAAGAGGGTCATCGAATCTGAACCTCCTGGTTCGAAAAGAAAAGGACTACCGAACCTCCAGTTATAGAGACCAAGTCATCGCGGACGTAAGACAGCTTGGCCTTGATGACTGGAAGCAGCGTGCCCAGGACCGTCAGCGATGGAAGGCAGCAATTGCTCAGGCTCTGACCCTTCATGGGTCGCCGGCTTGATAAGTAAATAAGTAAGTAAGTACCCATTCCTACGAGCTTTATAATAATTAGCACCAGGGGCAAAAGTGGACAGAGGCAATTAGTGAGGTTTTTCTTCATCAAAAAATGGTCTATGCAATTCGATTTCCAAGAAAATTTCCAGTTTTGCGTGAAATAGCATTTGCAGCATGGAAATTTAAATATCTGACTTCGACGATACTTAAATCAAAAATTCAAAGAAATGTTAAATGAATGAAAAAAAATGTGATTTTGTACCTCTTCTGTTGGAAAATGAGTAAAATTGGTAAATTTCCTTGAATCCTGCTGCATGACATGGAATTGTACGCAGTTTATTACAGACATAAGTGAGAGGTGTACATGTGTACTGTTTAAGGTGAGACATGCTCCTCGTTTTCTTTAGACACATTTGTGTGACGAATGAGAATCCTCGCCTTCTTACACTCCATTGGAAAGATCAAAAAGACCGCGATGATTGAGAGGGTGATTTGAGAAAATCAGCATCTCCAACTCAACGCAATGACACTTAAGATGCCCAATAACAATTTGGGATCTTCATCATCACCTAGTGTGGTCTGTTAGACCGGTATGAAAGATACAATACATTGCCACATTAAGATGTGTACAGGCTGGTTGGAGCCCAGGATATGGTCTTTTGAAGTGGGCTTTTCAGCTAATTTAAGGCCAAATCGCAGTGGAGCATTCAGGCGATCGGCCTTTGACCATACCAAAACTTTTTGGTATGACCACGAGCGACTCTTCAAACCGGAATAAGACATTGAAAAATCGCATTGAAAATTTTTTATTTTACAACAATAATATACAATTGCTGATGTTGTAATTCACATAAAAATTTAATTTGTCACATCAATAGCCACCACTTCTTCTTCTTTCTTTTAATTGTGCTACAGTCCGGAGTGGACCAGGGCCTCAGCCCACATGCATTTCCAGCTAGCATGACCTCTCGCCAACTTCTTCCAATTGTGCAAGTTAGATGAGGTTCACTTTCACTTGTGCGCGCCATCTCAGCCTAGGCCGTCCTCTGTTGCGTTGTCCCTGTGCCTCGCATTCAAAGACTTTAGGGCTCTAACGATCTACAAGGCCATCTTAAGCGTTGTATCCGAAGACACTTGACCATGCGCAAACCGCCGTACCGCCTATAAAGTTCATCGTTGAATCTTCTCCTCCAGGCGCCATCAACGCAAACAGGACGAAAAATCGCACGCAGAACTTTTCTCTCAAAATGACTAAGGGCTTCCTCATCTGCTTTAGTAACGTCAAAGTTTCTGCACCGCAGAGGAGGACTGGGTTGATCAAGCTGTCATACAAAGTCAGTTTAGTCCTTTGAGTGAGGGCTCTATTACTCAATTGCCTCTTGAGCCATTGATTCTGCTTTTGATTTCGGTACTGATATTCCCTATTTACCGCAGAGCCGAGGTAGACGACGTCCTTGACTACCTCGAAGTTTCTGCTGCCTAGTCTGACGCTCTATATGAGACGACGACGTTGTGTGTCCTTTCTTGATGACGGCCGCCATCATTTTAGCCGCTTCCTCATCAATGCCTCACTCTGTTCGTCCACTCACGTAATTGTTGCCCACCAAAGCTGTCAGTTGAACCGACTTTTGGCAGATCGCGCATCTAGTGTTTACTTGTGAGTTCCACAAAATCTTCTCAAGAATCATGTTGAAGAAGTCACATGACAGCGCGTCGCCTTGTCTAAAATCTTTCTTGACATTAAAGGTCTCTGTGAGTTTTTTACCACCCTTGACGCAGCAGCGGGAGTTTTCCATCGTCATCCTACACCATCTGACAAGTTTGATAGACATGACAAAATCAGACATGGTCATATTCAGTCTTAAAATCAACGAATAGGTGGTGGGTGACGATCTGCACTTCTTGAGTCTTTTCCAGGAATGATTTTACGCAAAAAACCCTTCTGGACCGAATCAACGCCTGCGCTATGCTGCTGAAACGGAACGAACTCGACCCATTTTTCAAACGGATGGTGACTGGCGACTTAAAATGGATCACATACGACAATATCAAGCGAAAACGGTCGATTCACGGTTGAAGGCAGGTGAATCGTCCCAAACAGTGGCCAAGCCGGGGTTGACGGCCAGAAAGGTTTTGCTTTGTGTTTGGTGGGATTGGAAGGGAATCATTCATTATAAGTCGCTCCCATATGGCCAGACGCATAATTCTACCATCTACTGCGAACTACTGAACCGCTTGAAGCAGGCGATCGACCAGAAGCATCCAGAAGCGTCCAGAATTGGCGGAAGCAGGAAGGCTGTAGTGTTCCACCAGGACAACGCTATACCACACACGTCGTTGATGATCGTCACTAGCTACGGGAGCTCAGATAGGAGGTTTTATCGCATCCACCGCCCGGACATAGCGCCAAGTGATTACCACCTGTTCTTGTCCATGGCGAACGAATGGCGAGTAAATTTTTTACAAAAATATCTCAGGTAACGAGCTGTCAGTGTCAGTGGAATATATTTACAGTGCTCCACCAGAAAACCTTCCTAGTCCCAATTAGAATAGGTTTCCTGTAACACGGTGGGACTTAAATGTCTCCATAGAGCTAGTGGTTACAACCGAGAGCAAACGTTCCTCTCACATGGGCGCTAATACTTTCAACAAACATCCCCTGTGCTTTCTGTGTAATCTCCCTTCGATAGCGAATCGATTGCACGTTTGAACGTTTCCTCTCACAGGTGCTTCGTAAATGGGATTTGCTTCCTTCTTGCGTAATCTTGTTAAGTTGAGCTCTGTACTTTAATTTGAAAACAGTATCTCATAACTACAATTTCAGTAGATATCTCATCTTAAATTTTCGTTTGAGTGTGAAGTATCTGAATTTCCATTGAAATCTCTCTAAATGGGAGTTTTGTCATGAAAATACTGTTCACCATAAAATCTATTTTCTATACGCATGAACGTACTCGTAGATAAACTAAGCCAATTAACGACATATTTAGTGCCGCTTCCCGTGCGTATTCACCAGATTCCCACTAGCCTTAATTAAATTGACTCTGATTCAATGAACTTTGTGATTCAATAAAACTGTGATATGTCACGCTGACGTTTTGATTAGGGGTGATAGCCAACCAGACGGCTTTACCTGGAGCTGAATCAATTTAACTGATAATCAATTCTCAGATGAGATTTTATAAGAACACAAAACTTCAATAATTTTGCTTTCATTTGAAGTGCTTAGAACTGGAGGGGATTAACTATTTGATGTAGAGTTTGTGATTTTTCTACCGATAGGCCCAACTGCCAGGCTGTAAAAGTTGTAACTCCAGCTTGTGAGCCATACACGCCGATCAAAGATTCCCTTTCCAATAACCTAAGACTAGTTTAAGTCTCTTGTAAAATTCGGGACTGATCTGATTCTTGATTGATTTGACGAAGAAATTTCGAAGAAATTTGGCCCCAATTGGAATTTGTCTATATTAGAGAATGCTTCACATGAACATAGAGGTGGAAGACGCTTTTTTTCTCCTCCTCCTCCTTCTTCTTGCAGCCACAACAAAAGTCTTTGTCTCGAAAACTAGCCGTCATACCAAGGACCGTCTTATCTAATAAAGGAATAAAGCTCTTTCAAACAAGATGAGCTTAAGTGATTCGACCAGGACCATTTACGATCAATTTTATTCATCATGTCCAGCTGAAATTGATGCTTGGTTGAGGCGTATGGTGTGAAAGTTAAAGCTCCCGGAGGAGTGAGTAGCAAAGTGGTGGCTCTTTTGACGAGTTTATTGATTTCTCAGAATGTGACGGTATCACAGTGGCATCCACATAAGGTGACTATTGTAGTAAATGGCTTTCTGATAGGAATTTTGTTTAAGAACGCACTCTTCCACTTATCATCAAGCTGTCACTGCCAAACAATTCAGAAAACACGGCATTTTTATCGTGGTAAAGTACATGAACGAGCAACGTCTGAAAATTCGAAAACTTTTCTACCAAAATTGTGAGTCGGCGACCGTAACTTTAAGAGCATGAACTGTAACTTAACTCCAATTTTTGGTCCTAAATCTTGAACCGGTGGAGAGGCAACAACAAGTTAAAACAAATTTAATCCTACATGTTCATTGTGATATGTTGCCATGTAGTGAAACAACGGTTGGAGGTGTCAAAATATCGCTGCCGTTCATGCGTCCGTAGCAAATGATCGAAATCCGTCAATATCACGGCGTTCTTAAGAATTGGACATCGCAAAGACCACGTTATGGCTTATTTTGCGTAGAGATTCTAATTTACACCCATACATGATCAAGCTGAATGGCAGCGACGTACATTCTCCGATTGGATTCTGGAGAAGATGCGCAAAAATGATGAATTTCATCGCAAAAATCATCTTCAGTAACGAAGCTCATTTTTGGCTCAATGAGTTCATCAATAAGCCAAATATTCTGGTTGGGTGAAAATTCACATGTGCTTCATGAGTCACCACTTCGTTCACAAAAAAATCATTTCTGCAGCGTTATTCGTCGACGAAAGTGATCGTCACGTTGCTGTGAATAGCAGGATGTGGGATTTGGTTTTACGTGATCACCTGCTTACGGCTTATATCACGGGATCCATTTTCTCAAGAGGCTTAGATACCGCCAGACTACCCAATTTCTAAATGAGATCATGCTTGAGGGACAATCACCCCATTCTAGTATGGAGCAAGGCTTTTCTAAGACCTCTGCCGCTCTATGGGTCGCAGAATCCGGTTGAGAATGCAACTCCATACTACACCGGGAAAGTCCCCTAATCGCCTGGTCTAAATCAGAAGGGTGAAGAACTTATTTTAGACCAGTCATCTCAGTATACTAACCACGCCTCTGCCTGCGATATGGATATTAAACCACAGCCACCATTATACTCCCACAAAGGGGCCACCCACTCGGTGAGGCTGAAACCGAAGTTCCTGACCTCCCGTGGCACCAGAATATAGCCTCTGGTCAAGCTGCCACTACCAGTCAGGTTCCCTCAAAACCTGGGTCTGGTAGCCGCCATTTTGCCACCAAATGGACTTTGGCTCACATGGTGCTACAGATGTAATTTTGAATCTAGTGATTCATAAATCTAGTCACATCATCTGGAACTGTGAATGGACAGTGTTATCGCGACGTAGTTACAGATTATTTTTGACCTGAATAGCGACACTGGCGACATTTGGTTTCAACACGATGGCACCACAAGCCACACAGCACACGTTACAATCGATTTATTGAAGACTAAGTATGTTGATCATGTTATCTCAAGAAATGGGTCAGTTACCTTCTCGACCACCTTCTTTCTTTCACTGGTTTTAAGCCAACAATCCGACGATTTTGGAAGAGTTCATAGGCAACATTGAACGCGAAATAGCAGCCGTTTCAGTCGAAATGTGTGACCGAGTCGTTGAGAATTGTGTGCAAAACATCGACCGCTGCAAACCATCTTCCGTCACGAAGGAAGTCGAGTTCCATTGTGCTTCAAGCCGAAGTTATACCCCAAATGGCTTACATTTCATTTAATGAAGGAAAAATTGTCAAGTCGTTTTAGGAAAACCCTTTACTTTACACACTCATTGAGACGTATGCGGCACAAAAGGCATGCTTTGCTGTTAAGGATGACTTTGTCCGTGGATTGTTGACAACTTCAATTTCTGTTACAGTGCCATGTGTCTCCTTGAAGTTTGTGGTGTGGTGCATAACTTTAACTGCTTGTAACCTTTTCACTCTCAGAGCTTTAAAATTTATTTTTATTTTCTGATTTGGTAACAGTGTAGGAGATGAAGACACCGAAAAATTGTTAAGCGTGCTCTAACTTCAACTTGGCTATAGTTAACTCGAACTGCTTCCATTTGTAAGATATGGTCGTATATGTGACCAAGCAGGGAGGTTATAGGGGAGCAGAATGGCTCCATACCGATTTAAACTTTTATGAAACAAATTTGCAGCACTTTTCTGGGCAGCAACGTAGGCTTACATGCATACACGTTAATGTGGCTCAACAATATAACCTTATGAGTAATGACACCCTCTGTAAAGTAACAACCTTATGTCTTATTGTGAAAGTGTCATAGGCCATATTAAAAAGTCATGAGTCTATTCAAGCCTGAGCAGTTGCAGCCTCTCATTATTGACTATTCAAAGCACGCTGCTTACATCGTGGCTTTGGTGTTGACATGTGAGTTACGCACGATCTTCTCAAGAATGTTTTTGAGTAAGTCACACATTTTCCGATATTGAAGGACTTAGTGAATTCGTTACCGACCTAGACGGAGCAGCGAAAGTTCCCCATCGTTATCCTACATAATCTGACAAGTTTTGTAGGAATGCCGAAACTAGACATAGCACTGTGCAGCTAGTCTCTAAGCACGCTGTCACATGCGGCCCTAAAATCGATAGGTGGTGCGTGCCGATCTGTACCTCTTGGGTCTTTTCCGGAATCTGCCGTAGTGTGAAACTTTAGTCGATGGTGGGCTTCTCTGATAAAGACCTATCACACAAAATACGGCATAGAGGATCTTGTAGGCGATGCTGAGGAGGCTAATCCCTCGATTGTTGGCTCAGTCAAAGAAGTCTCCTTTCTTGTGGACCGAATGAGATTCGACTCATTGGGCAATCTTTCTTCCGACCATATCTTACAAATGAGCTGGCACGTGTGCCCAACCAAGCCATCTCCAGCTGCTTATACCATTTCTGCGGACACTCCGTCCGCCGCAGCAGCCTTGTTTGACTTCAGTCTCAATATTGGTATCTTGATTTCCTCCAAGTTATCATCGTTCAAATTGACTGGAACTGTCAGTCTAACAGCGGGATTTGGGCCACCATCGCCGTTTAAGAGTTTGCAGAAATGTAATTCCCTGTGAGTGTAGTCTTCTTCTTCTTGTGACGCTACAGTCCGGAGTGGACCAGGAACTCAACTCACATGCCTCTCCAGCCAGCACGATCTTTCGCCAGTTACCGCCCGTTGCGCACTCTAAGTTGGTTGAAGTCATTTTCCACTTGTGTGCGCCACCTTAGCCTAGGGCGTCCTCCGTTGCGTTGTCCCAATGGTTTAAATTCGAAGACGTACTCCGAAAAACGAATAGAACCTAGAACCTTCGGCATGTCAATTCACAAACAAGCCAGAGTTGCTTTCCCTCAATGTTTTGTCTTGTGCATTCAAATAGAAACGTTGACTCCTGAGAGCATGACATCAAAGTTCAGTATAATTGCACGCACAAATATGTGACTAGCTGTTCTAGCAAATTTCACAACCTTTTATATTATTCAAGTACAAAAGTTTTTAGTACAAAATTAAGCTGATTTTCTATTTTTTAAATTTAGACACCCAAAGCACTTTCTGCTCCAAAAGACGTGCTTTCAGAGAGCTTTTCCCCTTAGTGCTAAGGCATTCCAAAGGCGAAGTACTTTAACTTTTTAAAGCTTTTTTAAGAATTTTATCAAATTGTCATATATTGGTTCTTGTCCGCAATTGGAACTCACCCACTCATCTGTTCGGTGAGGCGCGTAGGAGTCCTGGAAGCAAGGTCGAAAGCTCCCTTCACTCAATCTTGACCTTTCGTTAAGAGGAAAGCAAAAGCTTTTCAGTTGATGAATGCCTTTTGTGAATTAAACAATTGAATTTTTCACATTCAACAGGTGTCCTGCTCTTCAAGGTCCCCATCGAAGGGACTCTTTACGTTCCTTCCGATTCTGAGAACAAAAAATTACGTCCAGCACTATTCCGCTGTAATCGGAAATCATTCGCCCATGGAGATTATAGACTAGATTCTGTGCGAAAATTTACATCCCCCTTCGAACATGCAACTTCGTTCAGCTTCTTAACGAAAGGAAAACAAGAGCCGTCGTCGTGGAGTTTCCTTCCACAAAAAAGCCTCCGCATCGTCCCACACAGTAACCGAAGTTTGTTTGTTTCATTTGCGTTCTCAGCTCTTGTTATCAAATTATTCCATTGACCCATTTAACCCATTGGCTGACCGTGTTTCACTTTCCCCCACACAAAACGAAAATACTGGAATACCCTTTCCTAAGGACATTACTGTCAATGTAGGTCTGCGAGTACAGCTGAACTTTCCCTGGAAGCACTGGACAAGTGCACCGTCTGCGCATGTGACCATAATCCGACGCAACTACATCTGTCTCCCTCGAACATAGGCACAAGGACATAAGGCCGGAACAGCATCACTCCGAAAACCACTACAGTGCAGCGCCTATACCAACAAATTCCTCCTTCGTGCGGCCAAAGGAATTCCAACTCTTGGATCTGTCAGTTTGTCTAGCGGGGTCACCAAAGCGATTACTTCATCCTATAAATACCAGCTGCACTCGAATAGTTTTCTCCAAATTGTAGTCATCTCCGCCATCAATCTGAATCACAAGAAGCGGGCGTATGCCGAGTGTGTGTTCGTTGTGTGTCGCGTTGTGATTATCCCATCCGACCGAAGTGTGTGTTTTCTGTTTTATTTTTTGCCTCAGTTCAGTTCGGTTCAAGTGATTTGTGTATGTTCTCGGATTTGATTTCCTTCGTTCTTGCCTTCAATTAGGACCGTCTGTAGGTAGAATTCAATTAAGCGCCCACGATAACCAACCGAGGCTGACTTCGAACGCTGTGTGATTTTCCGCTGCCCACTTCGGATTTTTGTACACATCCAAACCCACACCCACGTACACGCTTTTAAACGCACAAAAAGCCACCCTCCGCCCCCCGCCCGCCCGGCAATCCAACAACGTCGAGTTGGTGAGTGAAAGAGGGGCTACCGCAAGAACCCACCCCCAAGCGTGTCACAGGAGTCACGTGCCAATACCCGCTCGGCGGATTGTTTTAGATTTGTTTACATCCCCGATTAGGATAATTGTACTCGGATTTAGTGTAAGTTCCCACGACGCACGACGCACGACGCAATTGTTACATCATAGTGCTTATCTGTAATAGTGTTAATTTAATGTGATAACTTGCCAAAGGACAACCGAAGCGCACACCAACCACTCAACCTATGTATATCTGTATCTTGTAAGACTCGTGATTGTTTGTTCAACTAATTGTTACTGTAGCCTAGCATAGCATAGCATTCTGCGTTATCGGCGCCTGTTACGAACTAATTGTAGGTAATTTTAAACTAGATATCGATAGAATAAATTATAGTCAGTACATAGCTCAAGCACGGGTGCGAGTTTCTTATTGCGACTGTGTGCCGAGGAGGTGAAGCCGCTGATTACGTGAATGTATGAACAAATCGCTTAGAGATTCAGTTCAAAGGAAGACCTTCTAGGTAAGTTACAAACACGCGCCATATCAAATTCGATTTGATTCGGTGAATGTTTTGACTTTTCGTTTCTTGGTGCCCCAGTGGGTCTGCTACGCAATTTCTGTATCAATTCACTGTCGAAATTCTCAGGAAAATATACTTTGAACAGACAACTCAAAGGTGTCTTCTACACTCCAACCACCCTTAGCTGCTGCTGCTCCTCAAATCGTTGTACATTTCAAGGTTGCTTCTAGAATCGATCATAGGTTGTTCTTAAATTTTTTATTGCACCTATCCAGTTATGTCTGTCCGATAGGGGAGTATTACGCCATTTTGATCCATTCTTTGGTTCAGTCAAAATTGTTAGGTTGGTTGATTTAATATTAGATCTGCACTGGGATACGGGAAAGGATATCATTTTATGGCGGCGTTAAGTTTGCGCAATACAGCTGACTATGTCAAGTAGTGCTGGAGAGACGGGGGTGATTTTGCAGGGGTGCAACACTTTAAAATGAAATAAGGCTCATAAAAGTCCGTGGCTTTATTTTCTGAATGATTTTGTTCTGAATTCTTTTTTTTTGTCCATGTCTGGCGAGGAGTCCAGCAAAAAAATCATCAGGGGTAAGACGCTACATAACGTGCTGTCCTGGATGTTATATCCTCCGCATGGAGCAACATACGAGTGTGTACATCTCGAACGATTCCCTCAACGCATTCGCGGAGTATGTTTTGAGTGGACAAAGAACTCATCAACTTCTATTTATACGATTTCTAAACAGACGCACTTTGTGTCCAATGCCCTTGACATTTATGTTCCTCGGTGCCGTTGGTGGGATTGATTCCTTTTGTTTCAGTTCATCGTGACATCGTGACTGCTTGTATGGGCAGTGATCTGGTCATACTGTTCAACTGGTCGGGCGGGACATGGGAAGAACGCACTCTTTCGGAAAATGATGCCGTGTGATGATGATTACATAAAGAATCGCTCTCCCTCTCTCTGTGGACGCAAGTACCTAAGTCGCTTAAATCTTTGAGCAAACTGCAAAGAGTGTATGGGTTGTCCCCATATTTTGCTGAATTTTGCAGAAGTCTTTGCTACAAAAATGTGAAATTTGGACAGCTAAGAGATTCCTGTTCACCATGGTCATGCACAACCAGTGTTCTTTCTAAGACCGCTCGAAAAGGAGCCAAAGAAGCGAAAGAAATCTTGAAATGGGTAGTCTGCAAAAAGCTGTACACACAAGCTGTATGCGACACACATGAATTCCACTTGATAAACTCACACAGAGCTTACCTCAGACGCAACAGAGCGAACAGGAGCGTAGTTTCGTCTCTAATAATAATATTTGAGTGGCACTACAGCCACAAGGGACCAGGGCCTAGAGTGGGTTAAATACAAGCTTCTTTTCAAAGTTCAAAGAAAACCGAAATAAAAATAATTCCTATGGCCCCATTAGTTAGAATTAAAATTCACCTTAATTACGAAATAAAAATAAATCCATTTTTTTATAAAATTTAAGGTAAAAAAGATCTGATCCAAATCAAATATTGGCCATTTTGTTTCACAACTTTCGGCCGTTATGATCAAAAACCTGTAGCAAGCAATTTTCGCAACCGATTGTCTAAAAGCGAATTTTCACCCACAAAATCGTTCTTCTTGGACAGGATCAGGCAGAAATCACTTGGTGATAGGTCCGGACTATGTGGTGGATGCCACATAGTCCTCTCAACCGAACTCCCTTGAAATTCTGACGACTAACGTGTGTGACCTGGCTCTATCCTGATAAAGGACAACTCCTCTTTTATTGGTCAAAGTCCGCCGTTTCTGGTGGTCCTTTAGACGATCGTTAACAGTACGTGATCGAATTAAGAATTTGGCCATAGGGATGGTAGCCCCAAATAGATGATTCCCTGCCAAACTCACCAAAAAGAAAGCAAAATCTTCCTGGCAGTCAATTGTGGCTTGATCACCATTTACCCTGTCGGACCACCATTCGAAAACGCTTGATGTTGTAGAAAAGTGATCCAATTTTCATCAACATCTATCATCAGCTTCGAAAATTAATCAAATTTGTTCCGATTCAGTAGGGATTCACAGATAAAAAGTCGGCTCATGAGACCTTGCGTTAACTCGTGTGGTACCCAAAGGTTGAGTTTTTGTTTTTGTATACGGTCTTATTTAAAAGGTTCCACACGGTTTTCAGTGGAAAGTTCTGTTCCTGTACAAGCGAGACACTGCAGACCGTCATGTGGTTGGCTTCGACAATTTCCTGACTTTATCAACATTTTTGACAACTGGCCTTCCGGAGCGTGATTCATCCTCAAGATTAAATTTATCGAAATGGCATCAACAAAACCAGAACTGCTTCAGTATCAGTCGACAATTGTTCAGACTTTTAGCCGCCTGACTTGCATTTTCTCTTCGCAAGGATTTATTTTGGACACTTACCCGTACGAAAGCAAAACTGTCAAGGAAGCCTCTTTTAGTTCTTACCGTCATCTTTACAACGACATCGGTTGCAGTAGATTGCTAAAGCCATCTATTGTGAAAAAAATTCAATTACATCATACTTCACCCTATAGAAAGCCGTCTAAGTAGCTGCCACAGCTCTCTCAGAAGTGCATTTTGTTAGCTCAATTTTCAAAAACTATGATGGGTACGAACTGTGGCTCTCGGATTGATTGTGATTTCAGACATAATGTCAGTCTTTCATGGTCCCATCAGCGGTTCAAGGGGAGTGAAATCACAACCACCGCTGTAGGCTTAAGACGACTAGATGGCTGATAACAAGATTTGGGAATTTAATGTCAGGGTAGTGGTCTTATAAGTTCATGTCGTCAATTTCGTTAAAAAAAGAGTCACTTAACTTGGCTCAGAAACACTTACCTTTGAGAGGAACGTAGTTCCTTGTCTCATTTACAAAAGACATCGTTGGATGTGGCCACTCTTCAATCCGCACAAAACTGTCAATCTCGGTAGATGCGTTGGCTTCTTGGCAAAAAAGTGCAAATTTTTCAAGCCCCAGACAAATGAGAAATTTGTTCGTAAACGTCGCCACCGAGATGAAAATGCGCCTCACTCGTTGTTCGCCTCGTTCATTGTTCAAAATCGTTGTCCTTTTCTAGATGGGAAAGGGATGGTCGCAAGCCTTGTAAATCTTACCCAAGTGGGCCATGTAAGAGCATTGTGTAAACATTCCTCCTTGAGATCGATGGTGAGTTGATGTTTATGGATTGAGACTCACAGTCTTGGCCACAGCAGCCATACGCCCACGGAGAGCATGAGTACTGTCCACTAGCAAAGCAATCTCATGAACTTGCGCCTGCACAAACTTGCCTATGCCCCCATAGGAGCTTCAATTTAGTCAAAACTCCTTTTGAAAGAACACATTTGGCCTTAGCAAGTTATGGTCTGAAAATAAGTTTTCAATATTTCCGAACGTTGTTCAAAAATGGGGACCTGACATTGGTTACCGTCATCGAAAAAAGGTCCACTCTAGTCGGCAACCTGGTGCAAGCTGCCAGGCAGTTGCGGGAATTGCCAAAATCGCTGATAATCGCTATTTTCTCCATTCCCCAGATTTTCTCCATTTTTGCCCTGCACTCATTATTTTCATGTTCTCATCATTTCGTTCACAAGTTCTCGAGCTTCAGAGGAAGATTGAGGGCAGCAGATATCTAGGAAAATGTACCTCTACTCGATTTTTGGATTCGGGTATGAGTTATCGATGGTAGTCGGGGTGTGTGGGTAAGTGCGTCGCCTCACACGCCCAAGAGTCGAGGTTCGATTCCTCGTCTGGACGATTTTCATTGCTTTCGAAGGGAAAGATTTTTAGAACTTCTCAAACCTACAGTTTAGAATCGGCAAAGAACCCTAGATCTCCCAAAGAATAATAACAACCATAGAACGAGTAGCTACCAAAGCAGCTAAGCTCAAGTCTACTGGGAGCTGTAGTGGAACTCAATTGGAATTTAGGAGTTATCAAAGAGAAAACCAAAAGGAAGGAATGGCCCATCATTGAATAATTCGACTTCACATGCTATCGATGCAAAAGGATTAAAAATCGCAAGATCCACACACACTATAAATTCACGCTTGTCGCTCCTTGATAACCATGTAACATTTGAAAAAGCAAATTGATTGCATTAAACAGATCCATAGCTAGACCTTCAACCTTACCATGCGATACCATATCAATGTAGGTATGTATGTATATCCAGATTATCATGGCCCATCGAAGTATCGCGAATTGCTTCTTAAGATGATTTTCTCAGCAAAATTGCCGCTAAGTTCTGTGAAGTGATGCTCTGTCAGTTCTTGCGGCCCTCGAACCTTGTTGTTCTCCTTTCAAGGATTATCCAGTGTTTCCTCCATCGTTTGTCAAAGTTAACAGAGTCTCCGTATTCAAGCTGTTGTGGCAGTCTCTCTTCACATACAACAGTTTGTGTATATTTTCAACTGGAATTTATTTCCGAACGTAGGACATTTGTTGTCAATGTCAATGTCAATTGTTTTCGAGTGCATTTAAATTTCGTAAGGCTCCTGTTCATTCGTCAGTAAGACTTGTATCGGTCCATCGACACGACCTTCTAAAATTTTCCCATTCAGAGTTGGCATTAAACTGTAGGTCGCTTTCATACGTGTTGCTGTTGAACACACTGAACAAATTACCATGGCTACTGAAAAGCCCATTGGCTAAACAATAGATCAACCCACGTCCTGTCGTTCATCTAACAATGTCAAAGTTCTCGCTTTCTCTCTAAAATTTGTGACATTAAGAAAATGCGTTTCTTCGAAGGACAGCGCATAGCAAACGTCCCAGGAATGGCTCACGTGGGCTTTTAATTTCATAACGACTGCTCCAAAACAGCCAGAGTCCTTTGAAAAGTCAAACGTCAGTTTTGCTGGCACAAACTCTCGTCAAGTAGCAGACATTCACCTCATCGCATTCACGAATTTCCTCTCTCATTAATGTGCCGTAAAATAAAATTCTCGAAACAAATATTTACTTTTACGAGACTTGCAATCGATTGAAGTGAGTGCAAGACTAGAGAGAGAGAGAGAGAGCGGTGGACTCACAAAACAAAAAAGAAATAAAATGAAAAAAAAAAATCGAAAACAGCACTCTCATCGCAGCCGGTATTAAAATGTAATAAGACATTCCTAAGTGGCCAAGTCGGTATTTCCAGGCAATTTAATTCGTGTCCTACAACGTTTGGAAAATAATAGAAAATTGGTCAATTTTTACGACTTCCTGTCGGGCACTTTCAAATAGATTGGACATGCTGTCAATTCTTGCTTGGTTGTGCTTCGACGTTTATGTCAATTTGAATTTAATGCATTACGTGAGCGTAGGTCATAACCTTGGAAAATCCATTCCAAAGCTGTGGATTTGAATTTTAAATGAAGACAAGGAAAGTAATCATGTTTGTGAGGCAAGAAATTGCATGTCCAAGAATATGAGCTTGCCGATTCATCTTTGATTCGATTTTTTAATTTTCTGCAAACAACTACAGTTTGGGCAAGGAGTTGAGGTACGAAATCTCACAGACTCCCTCCGGCGACAGTCAGTCATTGAGTCAGTTGAGTTGTCCTACTCTCAGACTCTAACATTTTATAAACTCTTCATCTGTGCAATTTCTGCAGTTATCAGTGAAGGTTAAGCCTAGTCGAGAAGGAAGCTAGGCCGTCGTTCCTTTTTGGCTGTAGTAACATTCTATCCACTTCCACTACAGTTCACAAAGGACCAGTTGACATTTATGTGATCTAGAGTTTCAAAAACAGATGAAGATGAAATTTTCACAGGCGCAAACATCGGGTGGAATGCAACTGCGTTCAAAATTAAGGCAGGTCAAGCTTCGAGCACAGTCAGTTTTAGCTGGCAGTCAACACCAGCTCATGCTGAAGCACACGAAGATGGCCGAATAGGCTTTGGCAGAGAACACAGATCTTGGGCGTGACAAATTCAGGAAAATGATCATTTTGAGAGCATTATCACCAAACAGTAGTTCCTATGCTGAAGGATTTCCCTTGTGTCATCCAACGGATTCAAATGCGATTCCCCAAACCAACAGTGTAATGCTGCAATTCATGTGTGCCGGATTCATCGCTTTCCATTTAAAGCTGCACAACATACAGGCAACAACATCCTCCAATCAGTTTCACAGACTCCCCGGATTTATCTAGAATAAATTTTAAACAAACAAAACGCTCATGTTTCATGATAGAACATCTCCCGATAGCAAAGTATTCCCCCTAATGCGCCCATACACCATCTAAGATGAATGGGAAACGTTTTATCAGTGGCTAAAGCAACACCAACCCACCGCAGGCGTGACCTCTCCACCCCACCATCGCCTCCAACACACTTCGGTTGTTTGATTCACCCGCAACAGAAAATCGCAGCAGCAGCTGGTGGGCAGGATGTAAAGAATTGCAAATTGTGAAAATCAATTTGTAGTAAATTTTGAAAAAATAATCTCCCCCCTCTCCACACCTCTCCCGGCTTTGCTTGATTAAACACATGTTGTTACAGCACCCTTAGAACAAATTCCATCCCACGGATTGCATGCTTTTCATCCGCTTATCAAATATGGGGAGGAGGGGACGCACATATGTGAGGCAAGGACGAGGTCCTCCCACTCGTAGATGTACGTGATGTGTCAATGAAATTCCACTGCCGCCACAGCGAACAATGCGCCACAATCATGTATCCGATTGATGTGCCATCAATTGAATTGAATTCTGACAGAGATGGGTTGAAAATCAAAACTCCTGCGGATGGATGCGGGCTTGCGAAAAGTGCATAACGTTGCAGCCCACTGCCCAGTCACACACAGCTTTTGGTTACTTCATCCCCCTTCATCTGGATGAAAACTTTGGGGAATGCATTCTCACCGATGAAGGCTCACCCACATCCCGGCGCATTTATAATTCATCCCTTGAAAGGCGAGCATTTGTGCACACTCAGCCTTGCCGCATCCACATGCCGTCCACATTTGCAAATTAGCAAGAAACGTCTTAGGAGGCATCTTGTGGATCATATTTCTTCATCCGTGTAATCTGCTTAAAAGATATCCAGTTGAGGATGTTCCTTTTTCTACCGCCTCCCTGCTCGTCTGCAGCACGTCCAATGGCCGGACCAATACGAATGCGGGGGAGAAATCGATTGTTAAGCCCCTGGAAGCAGCACTTCATGCATTTTAAATGCTTACAAATGACACAAAGTATGTTTTCAAACACAGATCTCATTAATGCGATCGCATTAATATTTTATTAGCGCAAAATTCAGCGCGGCACGGCCCATTAACAAGGACACACGCTGAGACTTCCCGCCGTGCCGGTTGGGAGGCAATATTGAAAATTGGATTTTCCTGGTGTCGGTCTCTGACTCAAGTGGTGGGTGTCTATGTGTATGTGTGTGTGTGTGTGTGTGTGAGAGAAATGCGCCATTCACGTACCCACTTCCAGCTGCCAGCTGCCAGCTGCCAGCTACCATCCGCCAACCGCTGGCAAGTGACAACTTCAACTCCTTAAGAACAGGCGGTGCATTAATTATGCAATCGGTTGTTAAAACTGTCGTTTTTATTAAGCGGTCTTCATCGTCAGCCTCAGCATCGTCGTTGTAGTTAGCGTCGTCATCGTCGTCATCGTCGGCGTCATCATCATCGCAATGAAGTAGTCAGTGAGCGTGTGCTCTTTAAGAAATTCTTCAAGAAAGAACCCCGTGGGCGGATGGCAAGCCTTAAGCTTTTAATCACCACACGGTCCGCCCAACAATGTTGTTTCCTAATCTTCGTCCCTCATCTTCCGCACAGTAAAAATTTTCCCACACCCAGTGCGACAGAGGGTTGCGGCCGAATTAATTTAGGGGTTTCCACTTTTTGTACACAATTAATTGCGGGATTTTAATTTGTCTACGAGCATCTGTGCGGCTGTGGCACTCAGATACGGATACCAGATACAGCACTTTGGTCGGGAACTGATTGTGAGAGAAACTTTGTTGCCTTATTCAAATTGAGTTTTCCCTGTGCCATCGATGCCGGTCGAAGACACCGGCCCAGCGTGGGCTGGAGAATGCACTTAGTTCGAGTGCAGGACCGGCACCGTCTGTAGCGCACAAAAGGGAAGCAGATGCAAATTAAAATTTAATCAAACCCGCAGCTCATTGAGGTGAGATTCAGTTTGGCAGGTACGTCAAAGCGAACCGAAGTGCTTGCAGTTCGTTGCCCAAAATCAAGCTCCTTAGCTGTCCATTGTTTACCGGTCAGTGTTTCGCCTTTGTTCGGTGTCGAATATGAATGGAGTTTTATCATTCTCTCTCGCTTGACGAAGCTTACATTTTCCAGAAAAAAAAAAAATTCTGTCGGTTATCCGAGCTGAACCTGTGTGGCGGTGGGTGGGTGGGTTGTAGCAAATTTAATTAAATCTGGTATTTATGTGCGGTGATTAGGAGATAATACTTATATTCTGAGAGCTAAATAAAATGGTTTTGTAGGCTGGGGAAAATTGAATTTTGTTGCAAAGTTTGAAATTTTTGCCGGAGAGCTTGTTCGTGAACACATTTGAAGCGGGGCATATATTCAAATTCCATCTGCGACTGGTGGTGGTGCTTTTATGTGTTTCATCGTGGGGCAGTGGTATGCTTGTGATTCTTCTTTTTTATTTGTTGTTCACAAATTTGTGCGAATTGTCAGCTTAAGAATGAGTCTACACTCCCTCTAGTTTGGAATATCTAAGGAATGATAATTTTTTTCTTAACCATCCACACCGACTATTGAAATGTTTTCCTAGCGTTAACCTGGGACTAATCCTTCACAGTAAATGCAGACGAAGTGGAAAGGCTGTTATATGCAATCTAACATACATATATATAAACAAATTTTGAACAGTCTGTGACACTTTCGTCTGTCTAGAAAAAAAAAAATTTTACGATAGGGTTTCGTATTTTCGATTTTGATTGGTAATCAAAAAGAAAATAATCTTTTCTCAGCATAGCCTTCTCTTTGTTCGATTCACTTGACCCAGCAATGCTCCACCTTGATTAACCTGTCTGCGAAATACTTTATCTCTATTGGGGGTACAAACTAATTCGACCTGCTTTAAAAAGATGGCGCCACTTGCAAGTTATGGCTGATCTTGGAAGCGATTACCTACTTCATTGGAAAGGTGCTACACATGCCAACAATATTACGTGTACATCAGCACCTGTTTTAGGCAACAACAGTGTTTTCTTTGCCCCTTTCTAAAATGTCGGAATTTGTCTTAAATAAACAGCATTTGCGTGAAATTTTTATTTCCTTTTTCAATTGGAAGAAAAGTGCAGTTAAAGCTCATCGGATGCTTGTTTAAAGTCGTGGTGAATCTGTTCGGTTAAGGAAATTTGAATTTGTTTAAAAGCAATTAAATTGGGTGCCGAGAGATGTCGGAAGGTGATTTTTCACCTCGAAAGTGCTTCCTGAAAGACATCAAACAAAGCACCGAATCGTGACTGGAGATAAAAAGTGGATACACCACGATAGCCCCACGAAGAACAAATACTATGCACATCCTGTTGAACCCGTTCTATCATCGTCTACCTCGACGCCAAAGAAAAACATTCACGGTTAAAAAGTATGACTAGGTGTGGGGTACTAATAACTAAGTGGCACTACAGTGTTGTGCGTGCTACTGTTCGCTCACGAAGAGAAGGGACCTGTAGCTTATTGCCAACTCCGAACGGTGAGTTTTGAGAAGCTTTCCATAGACAGAAAACTGAAAACGTCAATAGTCCGGCCGATATACAAAAGCGGAAAGAAGAACGAAGTTGCGAACTACAGACCCATTTCAATTTTATCGTCTGTCGACAAGGTAATGGAAGAAATACTGGCAACGAGGCTTTACGAATATGTTGAGAAATTTAAAATCCTCAATAGCAATCAATTTGGTTTTCGTAGAAACAAGAGCATCAACCATCTGCTGGCCAATTTCGCTAATAGAATAAACCAAAGCTTGGATAAGAATCAAAGGGCAGTGGTTCTATACATCGACTTTAAAAAAGCCTTCGATACATTAAGCCACACACAATAACTGAGGCAGTTAGAAAAGATTGGAGTTAAGGGAAATATTCGGGCATGGTTCGAAAACTACTTGAGAGGCTAAAAATTTAAATTAAGGATTGGTGAATTTTTAAGCGAAGATAAGGATGTTTTGTATGGTATCCCACAGGGATCAAAACTGGGCCCTCTCCAATTCATTATCTACGCCAATGATCTGATGTCCGTGCTGAAATATGGTACGGGATACGCCTACGCGGACGACACAGCGATTGTAATTAGCCATAGGAACGTAAATGAAGTTGCAAGCTTATTACAAATAACAATCAATAGAATCACAGCTTAGTGTCTCGACCATGAACTAGTCATTAACGCTCTAAAGATAAAGGTAATGCATATTCATCCACCGCATATCCCAAAAACTAAAATTAAAATTAAATTGCACGACTTAGAATGTTTACCCAGAGTAAAGATCTAAAAGAAAGTGATGGATGCAAACAAGTATCTAGGACTCACCGTCGGCTACAACTTCAAATGGAGTTACCACTTAAGAGAACTAAAAACGAAATTGTGCCAATCCGCATACGCACTCTTCCACCTAAAAAATGTCTGTACACCCGAAATTCTAAAGCAATGCTATTTCGGTTTAGTGGAATCGCATCTGAGAGAGAGAACGACGACACGTACAGAACTCCGACGGAACAAGCAGTGAATACAAGAAGAAGACAACAGCAGTTCAATGAAGTCCCGAGGTATTGGAACGAGTACGGAAGAAGGACGCTTAATGTTGCAGTTCCATCAGTGCTAAACGAACTTCCCAGAGAATTTCGCCACCTAAACAAAAATGAAGTTTTGAAAAAAGTCAAGTCAAGTCAAGTTTAGTTAACAGAGCGTAAAATCTAATTGTAATTTATAGTGTAAATTCTTGTTTATATTTGTTATTGTATTATGGTAAAGCGAAATAATATTGGAAAGTAACGTTAAGACAGCAGAGATGCGAATCGCTTCCAAAATAGTGTTGAAAAGGCACTATTTTCTTCGCCAATTTGGACTCTTAACTTTGTTGAATACAAATTTAGCGTTCAATCGACTCAATATTTGAGCAAAGTACAGCCCTGTGACCGTTTTTCACTTCTCCAATTAACCGATGAAACTTTCTCTCATTCTGAATCCCAAAAAACGGTGATCGACAGGACAGTCCTTACTTTCTTCGGTGCACGTTTGCAGGGGTGAGGTTCACTGTGTTGAGGGTGACAAACCCGCCCTTCATTCTTTTTCGCCGTGGTCAAGCTTTGCACAAAGTTTCCCGTGTTGAACTGGGTCCTTTTCAAACACCACCCACACCACGTTAATCGCAACCGTCGTCCCCTGCTGTCAACCTGACTCTCATTCAAATTTCAGTGAACTGTATACAATTAACACTCGGTCCGTAAAAAGTTTTGGACTCTACCCGTTTTTTTCCAAGCTCAAATAAATTCGATTTGCAACTCGAAATGCGCTAATCTGATGGATGGAAGAAAAAAAAAAATAGTCCAATTGTACACACTCCAACATACGTTCCCCAATTTGCATCCTGCTCGGCTCCTTAAATTCCTCCCGCTGGCGATATGCAACAAATTGGACATCGTTCGGTGGCCTCCATCAAGTGATTTAAACGTGCTCTGACAACTCTGATTGCTTTCCGTCATATTTTCTACTTTCGCTTGGCGGAAACTTGTTTCCAGCACGTTTTGTCAACACAGCAGATTACCGCTAGTCATCTATAGGCGACGAGCAACGCTAATATTTTCAATTATCCTTCGTATGGATTGAATATACGTTAGGTTGTGGAGTTTTTTTTCTGTGCATCATGCATGCAAAAAAAAACAAAGCCCCAGGGGCAGAGAAACGAGAAACGAGCGGACGACGATGACGACGACGACAAACAGCAACTGCATCTTCAGCATCCTCGCCAGCCCCAGCAGCAGAGTTGCGAGAGTGTATGAATATAGCTTGCTATAGCTTTTCCGGCGTTAAATTAATATTTTTTTGAGCATTTAATCCCGATGATGTCCGTTCTTTCGGCATTTCCGCAGCGAGAAAATAAATGATATTTCTCCAGGAAGTTTATTCAGAAATATTTTGCAGTGTAACAATTGATTAATGAGTGTAGGTGTTCGCTGCATTGGATTATCTCAACTCCTGTTGTTTTTTTTCGTGTGCTTGCCTTGTTCTTCTTTGCTCCTGGCTGCCTGTGTAGCTGCAAGAAAATCGCTTTTGCAGGAGCGAAACCGAATTGTTGTCCCATGTATTTTTAACCGCACGTTTTTGTTTTTCTTGGACAAACACACGACACTTCTCCATGTGTCTGCCTTGAGAGAGACGACAACTGCTGCATAACATATGGTTGGAGAATGTTTATCCTGATGGCAGCTTGTTTTGAAATCTTGTTGTGGTGGCTTTGTGATGGATAAAAAAAAAATCTCTGCTGCTATCTGAAAGGGAAACTTAGAAAACGGTCCTTCCATCGCCGGTTCAGAGAGGTGTTTTAAAACTTCTTGTGATTTCCTACGACCAGTTCAAGCTAAGTCATTAAAATTGTGTCTGAGAGCCACTGTTCTTTTGTCAATGTCCTCTTGTTTTGAGGTTATTTGAAGCACAGTTGTATAAACTTTTTGAGGTACTTGGTGCAAGACGCTCATAGCTTGCCGATTTGTGTGAACAATTCAATCCCAGCTCGTTCTGAGTGCCAAGTCATAGAGACAGTTGCTGATAAATTAGCCAGTTAGTTGGTAACGCTTCTTCAGGGTCATCTAGGTACGCCACTCGCCATATGCAAGTTAAAACCACCACGGACGCGATGCCCTTGATTAAGCACAGATTGTCCAGTCATGCCTTCTGTTGCTTTACAAAAGAAGACTAGCCCTCGCTCCCTAGACTGCTTCTTTCTCTTTAAAGATAAGAGACCCTGCTTGGGAAATTGATAACTGGATAAAGACTGATTGCTGAGCACGCTATAACGATTTCTGCTGTATGGTCATGCGGGAACCAACACACGTCCCACATCTGCTACTTGCAAGCTTCCGATGCAAATACTTGGGCAACTATTGGCTTACTGGTTTGTTGAACGCTCGAACTAGTTTTCCTACCGGACAGTGGAATGACAACACAATGAGTCTGTATAGGACTATGTGTATACCTCATGTCACCTCCACCCACCTACGTTGCTACCTTGGAGGAGTGAGAGATAATACTATGTTTTTGAAGGCCATAGCTTCTAAGACTAAGCATTACGACAAGTTCTTCATCTTCTTATTCTTGTGGCCCTACAGTCCGGGGAGAACTGGGCCTCAACCAACATGCCTCTCCAGCCAGCACGATCTTTCGCCAGCTGCCGTCAGTTGCGCACTTCAAGTTGGTTGAGGTCCTAATCTACTTGTGAGCGTTACCACAGCCTAGGCCGTCCTCTATTGTGTTGTCCCAATGACTATGCTCTACATGCCATAAGCGTTGTACGACAAGTTCTACCAAAGTTAAGATACCTCTTTAATGGTAATTATATCACTATCGCCCCCAAGGGACCATGACCTAGCTTCTACAAGAACTACTCCTGCTGTGCGTTTTACTGTCCTCTCACGAGTAGGAGGGACCTACACTTTTATGCTGACTCCGAACGGCGACATTTAAAAAGCTTTACTTAGACAACTAGTACTTTTTCAGTGCCTCCAGCAACTCTAAAGAGGTGGTGCCGTGAAAAAATGCGACGTGTTCCGGCCGAGAATCGAACCTGGGACCGTAGCATGTGAGTCGACGCACTTACTCACTACACCACGGCGACCAAATACCTCTTTGTCTGGATAAAATACACGGGAGCTATGCTCTCTTGTAAATAGTTTATCTGCATAGACTGTTGGTTTCTATTCAAGAAAATTGTGACTTAAATTTGTATTAACCCATAGATTTCGAATATTACCCGAGGTATAACAAATTTTGCCGCCGTAGCAGAGGTCCTAGATTTGTTTCCTGGCCTGGATACCATAAATTTGTTCACGTCAACATCTTTTTCGAGTTACAGACAAAACTCAAAGGGTACTATTGGCAATGAAATTCCACCGTTCGGAGTCGGCAATAAACTGCAGGTCCACTCTACATTTGGGGGTTGCTGAAGAAGTAAGGTCCTTATCCGTAGGCTGATGTTTAATCCATTGTGGCCCTTTTCTTTATCTCGAACTTCGAATCTATCTTGAGACAGTTGAAGGTCTTTTTGGATGGAATGTTCTGGTATTCATTTAATGTCATTCTAGGATGTCGTCAGATTTGAATACTGGACTTGTAGGTGAATACTGCATGGTCTCCATTTTTTTTTTTGCGAGGGTAGGTGAAAATCTTCCATAAGACACTATGGGACCGTTCCTACATAGAGAAAGGGATTTTTATCAAGTAAAAACACCTTCCTTCCAATAGAATATATTTCCACAACAACTAAGTTTTACACTTATCCAGCAATTTCAATCAGACGCGCTTTGAGTTCTTGCGGCTAAGCGCGAGTTGGATTCACCGTGCTAGGTCAAGCTGTTTAGCCCTTTCCAAGATGTCTGTGGATATCGTTGTTTCGTACATCCCAGGGTCTCCATTGATTGTCAACACATTTATGAGATGCTATGCCCTATTTTTTGTAGGTGGTAGTTGCGGCTAGTAGGTGCACCGCATACTATACTAAGGTAAGGCTTACTTCCTTGCTTAGTTCAGGCTTTCTTGGTTCTTTTGGCTTCTATATTGATGTATTTTGTAGAGTGAATAAGTCCGCCTGACTGCTCCAGAATTGGATGCAGCACATATCTGTACAGTTGCTTGTGTGGTGCTATAGGTCAATTTTTCTCAATCTATTGAGAAAAAAGGAGTTTCATTCCCATCCTTTTTATTTCCTCATGGCTTGCATGTCCTGTCACCAATTTCACTTTTAACCCGCCTCTCTCTGGCAGCATATTGAGTATCTTGTGAGATTCCCAGATAGCTCTTTTACTGAATGTAACACTGCTTAGAGCTCTTGAGTGCAGCTTTTTAAGGAATCGAAAGTGTTTATATTTCTGAGGAGTTTTTAGGTCTATTTATGTACTTTAAGGCAGGAAACAACAGATTTTCTAGAGACGAACTACACAGCGCATTGTCTTTGCAACTCGTACGTCTTTGCAGACGTCAAGGAGGGTAAAGATTTACCAGAAACTCTTAATGCCAACAAAGGATTTAAATAATTTCTTTACCATCATCTTCGGGAACATCGTGCGAGGCACAGAGGCACTTCCATTAATCTGTATAACTGCACGCATTAGTTGATGGCATTAGCATCATTAGAAGAACAAAACGGTCCTGTCAGTGGCCTGTTTGAGTGCATCGAGAAGGAAGCGGCTAAGGTGTGTCTTGCGGTTAAAACAACTTTATGCCGTCTACGAAAAAACATTATCATCACCAATGTTTTGAAGAAACTAAAGACTCCGAAGTTATCGCAAGCAACGACACCATTGCGGAGATAGAATGAAGGATCACCCTTGCCAATGGCCCTGGTTTTGGTCTTGAGCCCTCTCTCTACGAACCAAGATATCTCTACATAAAGTCTTCCCAGTCGTGCTCCATGGTGGAGATGCACGGACATCGAAAAATCGGACGGGGAAATTCTTGGTCATTTCGAAAAGAAATTTTTTTCCAATTACGTTTCGTCGGAGAAGAGACTGAAGCATGAACTGTGCTAGCTCAAGCTATATAGTAGGTAGGTAGGTGGGTGGGTACCTGGTCCCATCTCATTTATGTCCACGTCTAGCCATGATGATGTCCGAGCGGGAGTTTGATTGAAGTTACTTCTTCTCATGCCATGAACCTGTCATTCGAATGTCCGTCTAGCCAGCATGTGAGTCTTATAAATCTGCAAGGACTAGATAGAGGCACATTTGAGGTTTCTTTAAGTTAAGGGATAGGAAGCTCTATATCTCAACTGACAATGACTGAACATTGGCAGTGTTAAGGTGATGTATCCTTCAGTTCCTCTTCATCTCCAAAACCCCGGCACAGATTGTCCTCGGTGGGTCTTATTTAGTTCCTATGATACCCTGAGCAATTGTGACCTGTTATTGCCCCGACCAAGAAGCTTAGTGACATTATCTGGTCAAACGAGTTGCAGTTTCTCGTCTCAGATGTCTAAATCATGTAAAAATCATGGTCATGGAAACCACTGGCACGCAGCTGCAAAGTGACCTCAATCAATTGAATGTCCGTGACTGGAGGCAACTTCAGGCTGTAGCGCTTACCAAAGATGAACTTAGATTTCTATTGCCGACGAGATTTGCTGCCTCATCTGTGGTGAACATTTCTGGTTGGAAGATTGTGGGCTCTTTGGTGTACATCTGGGTGAAGCTCGACAGTGGGCTTCCTAGGGAGAGGCGTCTTACAATGCCTTCACTTTCTGACTACAACCCATCTGTGAACAGCCTCTGGGTGTCGTCAGTTATCCAAGTGAGGCTGTTGGCCAATTCTTCTAAGACTGGTGATATTTGATTACTGCCTTCATTAGTCGATTAACGAGATCAGCTTCCTTAGACTTTCTGCGTGCATCACTAGGTTAGATTCTTCGAAATTATACGTACTTTGCAGGGATTACAACTTATCTTCAAGTCTCCGACTTGCAAGGAATATCCAGCTGAGGTAGGAATCGCACACTAACCTTCGCATTTAGTCAACTTCTTGATGGTCCGTCTTTGGACACGCAATCATTCGCAACCATTTGGTTGGATAGTCGTGGGCTCATTGTTGGGCTCAAGCCCCAGGTATAGCGGTATCACACACCGAATTTTAGTTCGTTCCAATCTGCTTCCTCTTCTCTATCAATGCAATGGGAATTCCCAAGTGAAAGGATAATCAGTCATCAGAAACCCTGAAGCAAGGTGAGGACCAAAGGCAATGTTTACAGAATCCTAACAAAAACCGCCCCTCACTGAGGTAAGCACACAAATAATTAACTTAATTCCACCCCTCAGTGTAAACACACGATGTGGTGGCCACGTTGGATACTGGTCAACAAAAATCCTTTCGTCCAGGTCACTGACTTCACTCCCCCCAAAATTTCTCGTAATTGGTGCGTTCCTTGGTTTTTCGTTTGTGGACACGAATTAAAGTGACGGACACTTCAGTGCATACGCTAATTTGCTTTTAAATACGATCTACCATTAATCTACGCATAAAGCACCCCGCCCACCCACACACACAACTCACAATCACCCTCTGGACTGCCGTGCAGTTTCATTTTGTTTCGGCACGCCGCTGGGCAGTTGGCCTCCAGCACGGGCCGAGAATACACGAGCCAGTGGACGTTATTGCGTCTTTGTCGCCTTCTGTTTGATAAATTGCATCGGGCAAAGCAATCTCAATGTTTCATGAGGGTGTTGAAACATGACCTCTGTTGTGTGTATGCAGTCCGTGCTGGTTTTGAAAGCTTATTTTATTTTTGTTGCACATGAATGAAAAGGTGAAGTGCTGTGGTTGCATTGCTCGCGCAAGGGATGACGAATTCTTTGAATTGGATATCGCAACTGTTGATTGCGAATGAAATTGCATTTCATGATGTTTCTGCTTTGTAATACAATGTGACGGTAGCCGCTGATGAATGCATAATCTACAGCCAATTGGATGATGAAGGGATGCAGTTGCCTTCCTACGCTTTTCAGGGATAAGTTGTTGAACCACATTAATGTGAAATTCTTTCATCGGACAGATTTACTTTCACTACACTCACTATGTCTAGCTATCAGTTAAGATTTAAAGGGACGTCAGAAGGCTTTCCTTAGCATGATGCACGTTTTAATTCCTGTACAAACAACGTGATAACCCAGACCCACTTTATCATATCAATCTACGCCCGCCCACCACTTGAGGGAGTTGGCTGATTGTGTAGGTCGATTGTAAAGTGGAAAAAGTGTATTTACGATTTTTTCTTGACCAAGTTCATTCTTTCTTTTCATTTCCTTGCTGTCGTGACGTTATCATACTTTGAGCAAACCCTTTCAAGCCACTCCAGCGCCACTCCTGCCTTGTGTGCGGCCGTCCTCAAAACAGTGAGTGACCATTCTCTGACCTTAAACGTGTGGGCTTATGTCAGGCGAGCACTGTGAAAAACTTAAATGCAAAAACTCCTCAAAGCGATGTGTACACCCATGTATGCGCGTTTGTGTGTCACTGAGAGCCTCAGTCCAAGGCTATCAGATGTAAGAGTGTCGGCATTCCAGTTCGTACGAATGCACACTTATGCATGCACATTGCTCCTCGAAGAGATGTGCAGATCCAGTGTGCAACCTTAAGACATGATTATTGCTCCAATCGTTGCCGCAATCGTGCAACCGAGAACGTATTGTGTCAAGTCTGCATTTTGAAAAATTCCCCTTCAAAGTCGAAGGGCTTTTAAGGGGGCCGGTAAGCAAACATACTGCTCACTCTCGTGCCTAATAAGAAATCCAAACAATGACTCGCCCTAGAGAGGGCACACACACCGAAATTTGCTCAGATAAATTTGAGTCAACATTCAATGTTTCACTGATTGATTTGTTTCGCACAAGGGGCGGGCAGCTTTTTTTTCCCACACCACCCCCGTCCCCCCACCATCCACAAGCACCTACTTCGTGAAATGATTCAGAAACTCAAGGGGGTAATTTGTATGCCAAGCATGGGATCCACTCAAAGGGAAACAATTCACTGAGATTGTGAGATTCCCTACATACACACACACACAGTGGCATTCATCCTCATGTACGTCTCTAGTACTTGTACTTATGCTCCCGATGAGAGCGATTGTTGATATTTACTGCTGGAAGGAAGATGCACAAATGTATCCCGGCCGAGCATATGTGGGCACGTACATACAAGTGTACGAGTTACGAGACGGCATCTATGTATGTGGCCTCAGAAACGTGCAGAACGAGTTTCAGGTAAACATGCCCGATGATTGCCGAGAGGAGGAAGCGAATGGGCCCTTTATTTGCAGGGAGCTTGTGTTGGCCAGCATTTAATTTTTTCAGACACGAAATGATCAAGGATTTTGTTTTTGACGAAGAGAAGATAAGCCAAGGGAAAGAAAATGTCGGAGCTACTTTATTTAAAATATTATTGAGGCAGGTAATTGGATAGGTGGACGTATACATACGTGCCTGGAATCTGTAAAAATGAGGCACTCAAGCCCTTTTTCGCAAAAAACTCTGTCTGAGGGATGCTTTTGAAATTTAGACGTGGGGAATAAAAAATTTCCTGCAGCGAAGTGTAGTCCCTTTGGGGAGTCTTTTTATTCCTTTCTGCATGAATATGCCAGTAATCTAGATACCAGTGCATCGGAAAACAGTAGAGATTGATGGAGGAATCGTCCTGGAAATTCAGGGTCTAATGATGAGTAGGATGATTGAAATGTAGCACCGAAGGACGATGAAAGTTGTGTTTTGATGCAGGGCAAAGACAATTGCCTACTTGATGAGTTATTTTCGATCATGAATAAACTATAGGGTGTGTATAATTTTTTTTTTGTTAATTTTTTAACATCCATTCGCTTTAATGAAACTTTTGACACCGGAATTTTCTGCTGGGTTTTGTTTGGTGCATCCAGTGTTTTGTGACATGAGCAGGGCAAAGCAAACATCATAATTTCTGCAACGAAATCAACAAAATAAAACAACAATTCTGACTGGTCATAGTACACTCTCATAACTTGGAGAGTGTTCTGTAATAATGAAAGAGTCGCACTCACAAGGATCAAGGAGCAAACCATTTTTGAATTAATTCGGCCTGCTTTTTGAAAAGTGGTTAAAACTGCATCAATCAAATCATTGTCCGTCGGAAGCGACTACTTCTTCTCATCTGGAAAATATGAGTCCTCTCGGGCATCGATCCACTCATTGTGTCATTCTTCGCTTTCTTCAAAAGATCAGAACAGGTGACTACCCAAATCGTTTTGCATCCGTCGAAGAAGCCAGACAGAGGTCTGGAGAATACGGCGGGTGTGGTCAGACCAGTAACTTTTTGACTTCTACAGGTAAGCGTTATCAAGTTGCAAAATCAGGTTGTCATGTCTTTCAGCCGTCTTTGGCCGTTTTTCATGCAATTCACGGTTCAAACGCATAAGTGGTAGATAATGACGTTTCCCATCAATGGTTTCGCCTGGTTTCTGCAGCTTCTGGTGCATCACACCCGTCTGGTCTCACCTTTGAACTGCGGATGTTTTTCTTTGGCGTCGATGTAGACGATGATGGAATAGGTTCATCAGGCTATGCACAGTATTTTTTCTTCTTGGGGTTATGGGATCCACTTTTCATCTCCAGTCACGATCCGGTTGATATCTTTCAAGAAGGACTTCCGAAATGAAAAGACGTCTTTCAACATCTCTCGGGATCCAATTTCCTTGCTTTTGAATAAATCCAAAGTCTTTCGCGGAACGGAAATTGCTTGCAACGTCACTTCCAACGATTCTGCGAGTTTATTTTGCTTCTGGCACGGGTCTTGATCCAGCAATGCTTATAATTCCTCATTTTCAAACTTTTTGGGCTGACCAATACTTCTTCAACCACTTTGAAGCGTCGAAACCACTCTCTGATGTATCGGTTGGAGCAGATTCACCATAAACTTCTGCAAGCATTCGATGGACTTCAGGTGCACTTTTCTTCCCATCAAAAAAGAAAATAAAAACTTCCCGCGAATGCTGACAAATCGGGACATTTTCGCTCTTTGAACGTCGGCGGCTTGTTGGCATAAATCAATGACTTAACGTAGCTCCTCAGAGAAAAGTCAAGCGGCGTTAGCTCGCACGATCAAGACGACCAATCGGTAATAATTGAGTGGCACAACAGTCTACACAAGGGACCAGGGTCTAGCTAATGGAACAATTACTCGTGTTGTGCGTGCTACTGTTCTCTTACGAGTAGAGGGGACCCTTAGTATATTGCTAACTCCGAACGGCGAGATTTGAGAAGCTCTCTCTTTGAGTGTTGTCAGCAACTCGAAAGAGGTGGTGCCGTGAGGTGTCCCATCCGGGAATCGAATCTATACCTTCTTCGTGTAGGTCGACGCACTTATCCACTACGCCACGGCGACCACAATACACTCACTTACCTTTCAATAAATCGATTGTAACGTGTGCTGTGTTGCAACATCCTGTTGAGACCTCGTGTCATCAGCGTCCATATTTGGGCCAAAAATAATGTATCGCAACGCTGTCCTTTCACAGTAACGTGACGATCAAGAAAAAAAAAATATGGTCCAATAACGCCGCCAGCATGCAAACCTCATCAAACCATTTGATGATTCATAAAGCACATGTCGATTTTCACCCGACCAGTGACGCATATTTTGCTTATTGACAAACTCATTGAGCCAAAAATGAGTTTTCTCACTGAAGCCTCTTCTCCAGAGCGCAATCGGAGAACGTACGTCGCTGCTAATGGTCCATTCTATTCTTTAATTCAGCTTGATCTTGCATGGGTGTAAATAAAGAGCTTTACGCAAAATGCGCCATAATATGGTCTGTGAGATGTCCAATTCTGGAGTGATATTGACTGATTTCGATCGTTTGCTACGAACGAGAGCCGCAACATCACGCAACGAATTGTAGACTCAAATTTTTGCGCTAAGCTTGTTATTGCTTGTCAAGCAAGGCGAGAATTACGACCGAATTTGAGTTAACCTTCTGAAAGCTGCTGTCGCCTACTGACAGACGTTACTCCTTTGTGTACTGTTCTTCTTCTTCTTCATGTGGCGCTACAGTCCGGGGTGGACCTGGGGCTTAACTCACATGCCTTTCCAGCCAGCACGATCTTTCGCCAGTTGCCGACAGTTGCGCACTCCAAGTTGGCATCCGTGTACTCTACGAAGATGAGAATGCTGTGTTTCCTGAATAAATTGACAGTGACAGGTTGATGAATATTGAAAGAGGGCGTTCAAAAATTTAACGCAAAGCTGCCCCTTCGATGTTAGCGCCTCGGAATGCTCGGACATCGAGAATGTTGGAGGAGTGTCTGACGTCGATCGCAACGTGATCAATCTGGTTGACGGTTGATTGATCAGGGGATCACCAGGTTCCTTTATGGATGTTGCGATGTGGGAACCGCGTACTGCTCACAGAGAGGTTCCGCCCCGCGGCGAAGTCCAGCAGCCTGAGTCCGTATCCGGAGGTCGTGTCGTGCAGGCTGTGTTTCCCGATGACGCCAGCAAAGATATCCTCTTTCCCCAGCTGAGCATTGAAATCTCCTAGAACGATCTTGGTGTCAAAGCTGGGGCATCGATCGTATGTTCTTTCTAGGAGATCATAGAACTCATCCTTGCTGTTGTCATCCTTCTCTTCTGTCGGGGCATGAGCGCATATCAGGCTGATGTTCCCGAATTTATCCTTAATGCGGATTGTCATGAGGCGTTCGCTTACGGGATCGTAGCTTATGACTTTTTGCCTAAGTCTACCTCGAACAACAAATTCGCATCCGAATAGGCGCTGCCTTCTCTCTCTGTAGCAGTCGCTGTAGTAAATGTCGCAATTCTTCATCTTCTTCCTGCCCGGCCCATCCCACCGCACTTCCTGGATGGCGGTGATATCTGCTTTGTAGCAGTCAAGGGCCTCCGCAAGTTGTTCGGCTGCACGTGGTCTGTTAAGGGACCTCACATTCCACGTGCAGAACCGAAGATCGTTGTCCTTTGTTCGTTTGCTGGGGTCGTCAACATTTGATCCGTCCATATCCGAGGCATGTTCTCGTTTCTGAACTCGGTTATTTTTGTGTGGTGAGGGAGTTAGCCTCACGCACAACCTACAGACAGGTAGGCCAGTCGCTGCATACATTGGTTCACCACACAACGGATGTTGTGATGGCTATCCAGGGGGCGCCACGGGGAGGCTGTATGTCAACTTGACCTATGCACGGACGAGGATAGCCTTGGCAGCTCGCCATGTTGAGCGCGATCAAAGACATTGCCTCCGCTAATTAAATCTGCTAGACGGTTTTCTGACAGATGCGGCAAAACCATTTGGCCCAGAATTCCTGAAACTGTTTTAATTGAAAACACAAATTGAATAGGGCAGGCTTGTAATTTTTCAGATTTCTAGGTGCGTCGTCTCAGAAACTTTAAAATTGATAATTTTTATTGCTCTAACGGTACTTGAAAGTAGATAGTTATTCAACAATTACGTATGTCTCGTGTTCTGTAGAAATTAATTCTGTTGGAAAGTTTATAGATAACTGTGCTCCCAGAAGTTTAAAAGTTGGTGAGTGTGAGTTATGGATTTACGTGATAACCTGCCATGGTTTTGTTGGTCACGATGTGCCATAACAGCTGAATGCAGCCAGTCAACAACATAAGCATCCATACATGCATGCATCTAGGTATACAAAAAAATTTCTTCAACTCATGGTATCAACCTGTTTGGTGGTTTGGTGTAAGGAACAATGACTCAAGTTTGCACTATGTGCTTGTACTTTTCTTCTTTCATTGTTTCTTGTGTTTTCGCTTGCGCTATTGAAACTTGTCTCAACTCTCTGACCACCAATCTCTCCTGTGGCTTACTTTCATTTGTCCTACGGTATGCCGGTAAGAGGCAGACCCATATCTGAGCATTGGCGAAATCCGTTTTCCCCGTTGGACTAAGTGTCACTCAGCTATCGAACTAGACCCTCAACTGGAACCTGTTACAAACAAACTCACAATTACAAATAATAGAAAAAGACTACTTTCCTTTGACGACGAGTTGAAATCATGAACGTCGAATCGAAGAGCGAGCGAAAACCTTAAACAAAGAAAAGTTGTGATGACTGCGGAGCCCATTTACCATCTCATGGGAAAGTCATTCTGCCAATGTAAGCAGCAAGGACTTTCAAAAATCTTTGTCGTTTTTGAGAGCCAGAACACCAACATCCTCCGGATGCCATCAACAGGACCAAAAACTACTGAATCGTGATTGCTTCCTCAAAGGCGGCTATATTCACAGCTTTGAGGAAAGTCACTTCATAAACTCAGGAGCGGTGGAGAGTGTGACAGATATGATGAGCAGGCGGAAGCACCAAAAACTTAAAAGTCTTCATTCCTTGGAAACGAAATCTGAAAAAGAATTTATTCGAAAACCAAAACGACGTGCGTGCCTTAAGAAGTTCTTACATTTAGGAGACATCCAAACCATCCCTTGGCTCTCATAAAGATCTCTGTCGTTGCAGCAAAACTTAATATGCAAGACAACCCGTCAAAAAATTCTGGTGAACCAGAGCACGAGTCAGAACGAAATATATCAGCGGTTTGGGATAAACGTAGTCAACGTTATTTTCACTAAGAACATCTCGAAGCCTCAACACGTCAAAGCAGCCCCACGGGAGCATAAACCAGTGTGTCCCTCTTAAGTGCATTAACGAACCATTTCGTAAGCAAACACTTCAAACTTTCGAGCGAAGATCCTCCACGTCTCACAGCTTAATTCTTTCAACGACAACATGATTTCCTCGGAAAATAAACATGTACATGGTGCAAAGCATTCTCTCCTCCCACCCCGCTGCTCCGGCTAGCATTCTCCATGGGAGCGATTTCAGGCGTCATTCAAGTGTGCCATGCCGTGTTTGCGGCAGACTACAACGCGCCTGTCACTAAAGAGGTTTTACACCACATCTCAAGCGAGTCCCGTAAAATCGCTGGACTCTAAAGTTCCATTTAATAACCAACCCCCATAGCACCAATTTACTCCCGGAACCCCGAGACTCTCACATCGGCCGACTGTTTTGCGTCACGTTCCGGTGAAAATTCAGCTCAGGTATGCCTCTGCTCAGCATGTCTATTAAAAGCAATCCGAATTAAACTTTTGCGCACTAGCAGCACTCACCATCCCAGTGCTGGAAATTAGAACGTACGCCGTATATTGAAAGGGGTGTCGCAGAGCCATGATATTACCTCACGTTTTGCATCATTTTCCAGACGAGCACAATAAAGCCGTCAGCGGCTGCCGCCTGGGAAGTGTGACGACATCAGTACAACCCAGCAACCGCCCCTCAGCACACCAGCTACCGACCGTCGATCCGTGTGGCCATAGGGAACGTCTGAAATCCGATAATAGAAGACGTGGTGGTTTTTTGGCAATTGAACCGCCTAAACCACCCACTCGATATCTCTTCGGCAATCGAGATGGAGAGTTCAATTAAAATAAAGTGCCTTCTCGTGTTTCTGCATTCGGAGCTCTTCTGCCCCTGTTCTTCCTGTGTGTGTGTGGCTCGCATGTGGTTGGAGGATGTGTGCCTTCGGAACGGATGTAGTGCCACCATCGTTGTCGTCATCACGAAGAAGTTGTTGCTGCACTTGGAGCGATAGTGTCTGGCAGCGTGGTGTGGTGTTGAGAGGAATTAAATTGCAGAACCCCAACTGCCAGTACAATCTGACTCGTGATGCATCTCTGTGTTGGTTCGGGAATGAAGTTATCCTCCGAGCAGGCAGGTAATGTATTCAAAGATCATGGCATACCCTCACACAGTCGTACTTATGTCATTTTAAGTACCTTATGAAGTATCATCCCAAAATTAAAAATAGATAGTGTGATAATTGGCTCTGTCCACAGCCATCGAGCCACCCCTGACGAGCTTGCGGCTTTGTAGATAGCGACGTGCAAAGAAGACAATGCCTGCACTGCAGAAGAAAGAACCGACTATCAAGTTGTTCATGCATGACCTCCCTTCACTGTAATCTTTTGTTTGGCTTGCATTGACTTGAGTACAGTGGACTGTTGACGGGATACAATGAATTCATTCATATGCACAATCTGCCTAGGAGGGATATAGGAAGTTACCCTCAGGAAACCTGTTACGAAGAGTTTAAGTTGTCATGTATGCATGCACAGGGGTGGTCTGATAAGTACTTAGGCAACATTTTTGAAAAGTGGCAATTTATTTCTCAACTCGAGCCAGCGATGGTTCAACTTCTATCAGCCATCTGAAAAGAACATTTTCGGGAGGTCTGCAACGCAGGACTTCTTGTACACGGTAGCCAATTCAATTCTGCGTCAAATGGGACAGTTTTTACTACAATTCGGGGTTCAAGACATCGACACTGCAGAAACCTATGACCCGGTAGTCGATGTAGAGCTTACATTCTGAATCGAAAAGAAATGTGTCTTTCGATATAGTGGCGGATAGAGAAGCCTGTGCCTTCATCGGAGCACGTTTCCTGGTCTATACCAGCAGATGTCTCAGAGCTAATCACGATGCGGCGTTGGAACCTCTTTGCATCAACAGCTTCTAGAGCTGATTTGAAGTGATCTCACGGTTGCGCTTGCTGTCTGGAGTAAGTCAACTCTACACCCATCGCGTAAAAAACTTCCACGTTCAGCTCTTTAAACCTGAATTCTGACTCATTTTTCTCGCGAGGTACTGGATTTTTGTCCTGTTATCCTACGTGGTAGCCGCCTAGGCATGGTTTATCAAAAACTGACCTAAAATCGCGTTAAAATCGAGGATCATCATTGATGGAGAAGACTTACCGTAGAGAGTACTCAAGTGCTAAGTAATTTCATCTTCCACCACCTCGCCCTGAATCTGCTGAGTGATCGCCTACTTGATGGAATTGTATCTAAGGATCGACGACTACAGTGTTCCTAGAGAGTTCAATTCGACTGAAAATTTACAGTCGTCGTGTACAAGAATGTAGAACACGATGAGGGGTCATTCATTTTGTAGTTTCATGTTAGGAGCGCTGGTAATTGACACTTGTTAAGCTCAGCTATCATTTTAAGAATTGCGATATTAGCTGAATGTCTGCCATTTTAAATGATGGATCGTTAAACTCACGATCAACTTGTTGTAAGTACTAAAACTTACTACACAATTATTGACTCAGAAGTATACATTTTTTCACGCATTACGCGGTAGCAATGGTTGTCACATCAATCGGCTACTCAAGCGATCGGTAAATTATAAAGATTAAGAGATTCAAGAGAATTGGTGTCTTCGTAATGTATAGTGAGTTAAAAATATTGCTGTTACATCATCACGCAACAGATCCGAATTATTCGATTTCGTGGCGTTCACAATAACTGAAAGTATCTCTTTGTGGCGAAATTTCGAATTTGAACTTGCATCTTCATTATCATAAAGTTCAACTTATGCAACAATTGATGCCTGCTGACAATGCACGTCCTGACCACGAGTCTTGGGCAATAGAACAACAGACAATAAAATATTTTCGTCATTGATGAGCCTCCATTTCTGACTTGGTGGGGATGTAAAGAAACAAAACAGACGCATCTTCAGCAACTTCTCTAATTGTCATTCAAGGATTTTCAATAACAATTTTCTTCACTTTCCCAACATTTTCATCGGTTGTTGATGTGATGGGGCATCCAGGGCGAGCGTCGTCATTCACATCTTCTCAACCTTCTTTGACAAGCTTGTACCACTTGTAAACATTTTCTTTGACTCAGAGTACACTCACCGTATGCCACTGTCAACATTTCAAGCACTTTTGACCACCTAATTCAATTTTTCACACGAAATTAAATTCAAATTCTTTGATCCATGTTTTTGGACAACAACAAATCGCCGAGCACACATGCCTCTCAAAAACAAAATATATGTGCTACATAGCTGAAAATGTAAACCTGTTCGAGACGTGCACCAACCTAACCAAATAAAAAAATCGATAATCACCCGCTAAATGTCATCACCATTCATCTATTTTTGAAACATACCTCGTACAGAGGTGGCAAATTGCCGTCAGAAGAATCTGTCTGTCACAACCCACAACCTCCGTTGTAACCGAGGGGAAAGATAAAAAAAAGAAATCGTTGATACCATAATTAATTTCCTTAAACATCAATAACGCTTAACAGCAACTCCTCGTGTCCAAATCACGCCACTTGGCCGAAAGCACTCACCAAAAAGTACATTTTTGTGGTCGCTTGGTTAGTCCTGATTGTGCTGGGAGGATTTTCCAGCACCTTCGCCGTTCAAATTTTGGTCGAAAATATCCCATTAGCTGCTTGTGCTCTAGCAATTAATCAACAAAGTTTCAACTGCGTGCTTCACATCCTTTATCAGCTGGACGTTTCGTTGTGTGTGTGTGTGTGTGTGAAAGTACTGAACTCTTGATATTTGCCGGAGACACTGATGAATGGAAGGTTCCCGTCACTGATTGCGGCGTTATTTTCAAATTATTGACTGCAAGTGTAGAGAATCGTTGCTCTCCCTTAATTAATGATTCTTCCGATTGACACTTAAACGGAGTTTTGTGGCTTCGTATGAGGGAGAAATTTACACGTTCGAATCGTGATTTTCGTTGTCAGTGAAAACTCGAATCAACGCCAGCAATGTGCAGGCACTTGAAAACGTCGAAAGCGTGAATGTCATTTGGATTGATTTTTTTTGGTTAAATCGCAACTGAAACACTGACTGGCATACTAATGAGATGAACAGCAAGGCCATTGCCAAGATTTGCATTCGAAAATTCCACGTAACCAGATCGATATCCAATTCAAAACCTCGTTCAATTTTTAATTGAAGGGTATTTTTTAAAAGTCAGTCCGTAAAACCTCCCTTCGCCCTCGCCAAACGAAATACGGCCTACCGCTAGAGGTACTAACCCCTCGGCTATGGGGAGGGGAATAGGGGTTGTGTGCAGTACATACGTGGGAACAGACTGGCACTTTCACATCGATTTTATTTGATTGCATTTCAATGTTGCCACCACGAAAATAAAGTGTGAAATAGCACTCATGAAATAAGACTTAATTTTCAAATGGCACGCTTTGTGCACAAACAAAACAGGAGCAACTATCAGCCGCCAGCTTCACTTGCGTGCCTCTGCTTTGAATATTAAAGCAATTAGATCCTTTAAGCTTTTAAGTGTTTGGTCGATATTTCGGGTTTTTCGTCGGCAGTAATCCAACGACGGGAATATACAATTTTTTTCCAATTCGAGCAGGAAATCATGGAATATGCAAAGGATCCTTCTCCACAGAGATTTTTGTCGGTTTGCCGATTGCAGAGGAGAGATGATGTTTGAAAAAAAAACTATTTTCGAAAATTAAATTTCGAGAAGAGTGCGTTGCACATAAAGTATTGCCCCTTGTAGCGACACAAACAGCGAAGCAAAGCAGTTCTCCTTTGTGAAGTGAATTGAGTTGCCCTTGTGAATTGTGATGTGGATTTGATTGGGAGGGGGGTGGCAAATTCGATTTACTTGTTGTATTTTGGGAAATTGCCAGGAGCTTTGAATCTATTTGAAGAAGCATGATTACTTTTCTAGAGTTATGTAATAAACTGGGCAAGTGCGCGCTACACTCACTCTCTAGATGGCTTCGTTGTGTGACGCAATAAGGGGACCAAGCTTAAGTTGACCTTCAACCAATTAACCCGAAAATCATATACAGGGATGCAAAATCCAATTATGCTTTGAATCAACACATCATGAGGTTCAATATGCAAATGCACACAGGGTGGGTTATCGAGGCGTTTCTAACCAGAAGTCTTGCATCCACAGAACGAAATGAGCGACTCTACGCTTATTTCCAAAGTGAGTACTGCCTAGGACAAACAGCGTGTTTTTTTTAAAACAAAATTAGTTTGGCCAAAATGAAGCACCCAACACGACTGCTTTACACAAGTTTAAACAAAATGTTCATGGGGCTGGTATGCTAGGGTACCTCATTCATGATCCTTGCCCCGCACAGAAGAGAATGTGTCTGCCAGATGGCGAGGGTGCAAGAGCTCAATTTTTCACACTCTAGATTGAGAAGATTTTTGCATTTTTGGATGTGCTTCATTACAGCTTCGCAGTTTGGGCCTTACAGTAGCTTGAACGTGGAAAAAAATTCTGTATGAAAAATCATCTTTTCTGAGCAGCTACGACACCATATGTCAAAAATCCAGGGCATCTACAGAGGGTTACAGTTTGGTGTGGATTGTGAAATGATGGCAATATTGGATATGAAGCAGAATAGAACTCCATATCACATAGCCTTCGCCAAACAAACGATCGCTTTGGAGTCTGCCGGATGTCAGTAGACGAGTTCATCCTTTTGGAACTTCTTTCTTGTAGGAGGACAGTGAGGGATGATGTTAAGGCAATAATCCAGAAACGATTGAAGTACTTAAGTCCAAGGGGCAACAGCATCATCTACGCAATCTGTCGTCAACTACACCCTGACACCAAGGTCTCGAAAAATTGGACTGACTACGATGCTAACCTGGGCAGCTTTGTATTTTTCAATGAATGGAATTGTACGTTCTCACAACTGGGTGATTCGTTCGAACATACCAATTGCTATATCTTGGATAACACGAGTAATATTGGCTTACAAGGCGTCAATCGTAACTGCCTCATGCCTGAAGACGTGAGACTTTATATATCCTCAGAGGAAGATGTTTAACATAGGGTCGCACATTTGCGACATTGTTGATGAAATATGGACCAATGAATTCAACAGCCATTAAACCACACAATTCTGTTGTTCTTAACGGAGTGGTGATGGTAGCTCATGACACCCATCGGGTTAGGAATCAGCCCAAATACATCAGTCTTGTTTATTATCATATCCATTAGAGCCAGAAATGGGATTCATCAGGGATCTAAATTTGGATGGATAGTCTTTGTGTGGTTCCCGAGGCCCATTCTCCGAAAATTTGACGTAAATTCAATTTAATTTAATTTTGTACGTTTTGCGTACACTCCCAGCGTCTTTTTCTTCTTCTTTTACTGGCACTGCAGTGCGGGGTGCACCTGGGTCTCAACCAGCATGCCACTGAAGCTAGCATGATCTCTCCCCAGCTGCCTCCAGTTGCACACTTCAAATTGGTTGAGGTCCTTCTCCACTTGTATGCGCCATAGCTACCTATGGCCGTCCTCTGTTGGGCTGTTCCAATGGCTCGGGTTCGTAGACTTTTCAAGCCGGAGCAGTGGTACTTGACCTAGCCATCTTAAGTGTTGTTTTCGAAGTTGCTTGACCAGGCGCATCCCGCCGTACAGCCTATAATGTTCGTCGTTGCATCTTCTCCTCCAGACACCATCATCGCGAGCAGGATCGAGAATCGCACACAGAACTTTTCTCTAAAAAAGTCTCATCCATTTTTAGTAGCGTCCAAGTTTCCGTAAAGGAGGACTCGGATGTTAAAGCTGTTACACAAAGCCAGTTTAGTCCTTTGACAGAGGCCTCTATTACTCAATTGCCTCTTAAGCCCCAAAAAAGCAGCGATTGGGAAGAGTGATTCTGCGTTTGATTTTGCAACTGATGTTGTTGTCGCTTAGGAAGTCCTTGACTACCTCAAAGTTTCTGCTCTGTCCGAGACATCGGTCCTTTCTTGATGACGGCATATACTCGTCTTGCCCTCATTTATTGCTTCCGCTTCAATATCAGTAAAAGCCTAGTTGACAGATCGGTGTGATCGTCCAAACATATCAATTTCGTCCGAGTAAGCTAGCAGTTGAAAGGACTTTTGGAAGATCTTACCTCTGGTGTTGACGTGTAAGATACGCACGATCTTCTTAAGTATGATGTTGAAACTCTCTCAGCTACAGCTGCCATAACCTCTTTACTACATGCTGGATGTGAGCCGCTCGAGTGGATCTAGCCGATCGAGTATCATCCACTCCAAGGGTATTGGAAAGGATGGCTTCAGTGTGCACATTAAGTTCTTCAAATCACACGAAAAACATTTCTCACACAACGCTGATTTCCGTACTACAGCTGAACAATTTGGAGACGCTGCTGTGGAGTGATTCTCTTCAGGATGACTTGCCAGATGATAGTGAACAAAAATGGCAAGGCAGCTTGATAGAAATCACATGGAATCTCTAAAAAAAGCCTATTGGAAATCAAGCCTTTCGATGGATTCATACTTTATATGGAAAAAAATAATGTTGTTCAATTTTTTGCATTTTTGCAACGATAATTGTATTTGGTTCAACCTGTTAAATGTCATATGCAGTAATACGAGTCTTGGATTCTTACTTTATGCTCTCTTAACTCTTTAAAACTCGAATCCAAACAGTGATTACTAGGGAAAATACATGCCATTCGAAATGGAACCTGTGGCAGGCAAAGGAAGTGAGTAGTCCTTCCCCTTCCTCCCCAACCGACGCAAATATCAACAGAACTATTTAAACGTAGCTTATAAGCGGCAAACCCTAAGTTTGGCGATTCTATGTTTGGAGATTTTGGGTATTTTGTGTTTGTAAATCAAAAACCTTCATCAGGTAACTCACGCTTTTGCAAAACGTGATGGATTCAATTTAATTTCCTTTCTGTCACTGCAGTTTCTGAGAAAGTCGTTGCATGGAAGATGAAATCTTGTAAAGTGAAGGTCGATGATGCACGTGCAATGTTTTGCATTGACGTTGACCAGTGACCTTAGATTGGGCAAACAGGTTCGATTGAGTAAGAAAATCATTCAAGGTTGTGTCTTTGCTTCATGGTCGTGTGAAGGGACTTATTCAAGTCTCATCTCAGACAGTGTGGCTCGGCAATAAAAGAGTGATGAGTCTTAGAGGAAATTGCATATGAATGCCATGTTTCTTTCTCAATGGCTTAAGTTTCAATTTTTTAACACTGACGGCAAGATTAATGAAAAATTTGTGTCTTTAGATTTTAGCCTTCACATGGCATCACAGTAAAAATGACCAGATTGTGAAACATCGGCAGAGTGTGTGTTTTCCAGTCACACCTGGATTTGGTTTTGCATACACTGATTTTCGAAATCTTAATATAAACGAACAAAGCAGCAAAAGTAAAAAAAATCGTTTGGGTTCCTACAGAGAACCAAAACAGGTGCAAGTGGGTAGCATCTCCACGAACATACTTCTTTTGGTGATTTTGCGACTCTGCACACAACCCCTTTTTCAGATTATGGAGTGATCAGGATTATTTTTGAATACTTTTTTTAAGCAGTTGATCCAACGTGAAAACCGTTCCACACCAAAATGTTATACTGGCATCAACCACACAGGTCTAAAGAATTTGTTAAGTACTTGTGTGTCGAATATAAAAGTTTTTGTTCAATCCTAATCCTTTTAGAGACTTGAAGAGAGTAAGCAAGGACAATACTTTTTATTCAGGGGCGAAAACTTCTTTCCATAGCAACACTCTGTTATGATACCAATTCGATACACGGTATGACGGTCTTTACACAGTGTATGTCGAAGGTTGTCTTACGGTCCAGCAGCATTACGGTATTGTCTTTTGACTGATTGACCACCAGATGATTAAATTGTTGATATCCTTTTAAATGTTTAGTTCCTCTTTTGTTAAAAAAAAACATTATTCCACCAACCTCATTGCTTACATTTTACTTTTATTTCTTTCAGGTAAGTTGACTGAATATCAGTCGAACCGGGTTCTTCAAATTTCTTAATTCCACGACTCACCTCAATGCAAATGTAAGTTGTTTTTTGTTGAACATAATTTCAAGGACAATTAACTCCGAAACGTAGGCCTGGACTTATTTTTAAGCAGTCATGAAAAAATTGTCCCTCTTCGTCCCTCCAACAATGACTCTATGGAGACTTCTGCAAATTACGTGCACTTAAAAAATTACGACATCCAGCCTGAAATTAGGCCTGTAATATTATGGAAAGATTTAGAAGGCTTAAAAAAATCCATGAAAGGAAATTGTTACATTCCTTGTCGTTGCGTTGGGGATTTTTTCTGATTTTATAAACAATTAAGTTTGATAGCAAGGACTTGGGTTTCGCTGCTTCAGAAAATATTGTGTTCTGGTCCTTCCCGGGTAGAGAAGCTCAACAGGGCGAAACTTGAGACGCAATGCAAAGACAATGAGCACTCTTCGAATGTTGCCGAGGTGAACTCTTAGTTCAGAAATCAAAGCGACCTTTGAGTCGTTTCTCTTACCTATGTCGGACTTGCCTCCGGCAGCCACTCGGACTCATATGGTCGCCGTGTATAGTGCCCCGGAGGTCCTGGGAAAAGTCAAAACTAATTGCCAAATTAAAGCATGAAGCTACTTGATATATACAGCGGTAGTCTTCTTCTTCTTCATTTAGCGCTGCTGTCCAGGGTGGAGCTGGGCCTCTACCAACGAGCCTCTCCATCTTGCACGATTTTAAATCAGTTGCCTCCAATTTCGCTCTCAAGGATATTGAGGTCCTTCTCCACTTGTGTGTGTCCATACCAGTTGAATACCCTTCGAACTGAAGCAGTGTTGTCCATGGGCTCTAAGAAAAAAAGAGAAAATAAGAAAACTGGATTCTCTTGTGCTACACTGCTTCTCTTGACCGGTACACAGAGGCACGAAAAACTTGCAAATTGTTTGTGCGAGCAGCCAAAAACAGTCTTGGAAGAAGTTCGGCGAGGAGTTGGCAAGCGACCATAAGTCTGCCCAGAAGGTGTTCAGGTAGACAATTCGCCTACTCAGAGGAAGGAAGTTCAACATCTTCAGAGGAGATAAATTCAAAACTGGTGCGCTTCTTTCTCATGAGGTGGACATCAAGCTGCTCAATCCCGAACAGGGCACTGAAGGTGACAGAGCTGTTGTCTAAAGTGAGGCGGAAGACAGTCGATCAGTGGAGGAAGTCACTTTGGCAGTTGAATCGCTACAAGTTGGCAAGTCCGACAGTGTGGATGAAATTTGGCCAGAAATGCTTAAGGCGATGGATAAGGAGAGAGCCTCGTGGATATCTCGTATCATTAAGGTGGCCTGGGATTTTGGCGAAAGACTTGCCGATTGGCAGATTGGAGTGATTGTTCTTCTTTTCAAAAAAAGGAACGAGAGAGTGTGCTTCTATTACAGGGGCACATCTCTGAGCCATCTTAGATTTTGAGTTCGTAAACGCCTAACAGAAGCGAAAGCGGCTAAAATGGGTCTGGTGGTAAATGAGGGAAAAACGAAAAACGATGCTGTCATCAAGGAAGGACACACAACATCGGCGTCTCAGACAGAGCGTCACACTAGGCAGCAGAAACTTCGAGGTAGTCAAGGACTTCGTCTACCTCGGCTCCGCGGTAAATAGGAACAACAACACCAGTACCGAAATCAAACGCAGAATCACTCTTGCCAATCGCTGTTTCTTTGGGCTCAAGATGCAATTGAGTAATAAAGCCCTCTCTCGAAAGACTAAGCTTGCTTTATATCACACCTTGATCATCCCAGTCCTACTTTATGGCGCGGAAACCTGGACACTTCTAAAAGCGGATGAGGATGCCCTTGGTCTCTTCCAGAGAAAAGTTTTGCGTGCGATTTTTGATCCTGTTTGCGTCGATGGCACCTGGAGGACAAGATTCAACCACGAACTGTATAGGCTGTATGGCGGCATGAGCCAAGTCAAGCGTCTACGGATACAACGCTTAAGATGGCTAGGCCATGTAGAGCATATGGACACCACTACTCCGGCCCGAAAAGTCTTCGAATCTAAGCCATTGGAACAGCGCAATAGAGAACGGCCCAGGATAAGGTGGCGCACACAAGTGGAGAAGGACCTCAACCAACTTGGAGTGCGCAACTGGCGGCAGCTGGTAAAAGATCGTGCTGGCTGGAGAGGCATGTTGGTTGAGGCCCAGGTCCACTTCGTACTGTACAAAAAGAAGAAGAAAAAGAAGAAACGCCTGACTAGGATCATTGTTTGTGGTTGAATCTTTTTCTCCAAAAACCATCCGCATCAAAGATTGAACGCAGAACAATTCTGTAGATGGCTTCTTGACCTGCTCTTGAGATTTTCCAGACAACTGCGCTATAGAACAAATGCGGAATGATCAAGTTGACGTTAGCTTAGTCCTTCAAAACGAGCTCTACTACTACAATCGGGTCTTGAGCCCAACAAAGCAAGAGTTATTTTGCGTTCAATCTCAGTATTGAGGTTGTCTTCACTGTTTACTTGGGAGCCGAGGTAGACGAAGTCCTTCACTATCTCGAAGTTAGAGTCTCTTGATGAGACATTCTGGTCAAGTTGTCGTGCTGTGCATCTTTTCTCGATGAACGCAAGTACATACATAATTTTGGCCTCGTTTACCGGTACACCCATTTTAGCCGCCCCCGCCTCGATATCAACAAACGTTTCATTAACGACTTCATTGTGTTTGACCCATCAAGTCAACTTCGTCTGTGTCTGCTTGCTTGGAAAATCGTGCCTTTTTTGTTAGCGAGTTGGTTCTCTACGATCTCCTCAAGGATGATGTCGAAAAAGTCATGACAGCCCGTTGCCTTGTTTAACATTGAAGGTCTTGGAAAGTTCGGTACCGACCTTTAAGGAGCCACGAAAATTCTCCATCGCCATCGGGCACAATTTAACGAGTTTTGCAGGAATGTTCAAACTAGAAATGGTATTGTAAAGCTTGTCCCTATGGACGCTGTCATATGTGCCCTTAAGATCGACGAATAAGTGGTGAGTGTCATCTCCTGCGGTAGTAAGACTTTAATGTGAGGCAATGTGTTCTGCCTTGCAGTTCCGAGGTGAAAAATCACCTTTCGACCATTTCTAGGTTTCAACTCATACGGCAAACAATTTTCTTGCAAACTTCTTTAACCGAACGGAAATTGTTTGTTAAGTCACTCCCAACGATTCTGCGAGTTCACGTCACGTTTGGCATGGATCTTGATCCAGTAAAGCCTCCCATTTCTTCAATATTCTTGGGCGGACCAAGAAGCTCTTTGCCTTCGACTACTTTTGAAGCGTCGAAACCAATCTCTGCATTATTTGTCGGTTGGAGAAAATTCACCATAAGCTTCTTGAAGCATTGGATGAGCTTCAGCTGTACTTCTCTTAAAATTTAAAAAAGAAAATCAAATCCGGACATTTTCGAAATAATTGTTGTTGACAAATGTCACACCTTTCCAATGTACTCACTCACAAGTTCAGCCACAACTTGCGGCTGGTGTCATCTTCAAAACTAATTTGTGTCCCCAGTAAACGTTTATTGAGTGCCACTACAGCCCACAAAGGACCAGAGCCTAGCTTCTCCAAGAACTACTCGTGTTGTGCGTGCGACAGTTCTTTCCCTTGGACCTATAGTATTTTAGCGACTCCAAGCGGCGAAACTTGAGAAGCTCTTTATTGACTATTGGTATTTGTTGAGTGTGGAGAGCAATTTGAAAAAGGTGGTGAAGTGGGTCATTTGATGTGCTCAGTCCGGGAATCAAACTTGGGACCGTCGGCGTGTGAGTCGACTCACTAACCTGGCGAACGCAGGTGAACCATCCAGTGCTTGTTCTAATAATAGGTAATTTCGACACTGACAGCTGTTCCCCGACCGGAGAAGATTTATTGACGAACTCTATATGCTGTACAAAGAATTACGCCTAGTCAAGCGTTTCCGGATACAACGCTTAAGATGGCTAGGCCATGTAGAGCATATGGATACCACAAGTCCGGCCCGAAAAGTCTTCGAATCTGAGCCATTGGGACATCGCAACAGAGGACGGCCTAGGCTAAGGTGACAAGTGGAAAAGGACCTCAACCAACTTAAAGTGTGCAATTGCAGGCCGCTGGCGAAAGATCGTGCTGGTTGGAGGAGCAAGTTGGTTGAGGCTCAGATCAAACCCGGACTGTAGCGCCACAAGAAGAAGAAGAAGAAGAGGTATGGCTGTATGGGTTGTTTTTTCACACCTCATCAATCAAGATAGATTGTGAAAGTCATTTACTAACGAAATAGTGAGGACGCGTCGTAGGCTGCTGAAAAAAGCCTTCTAGGTTAAACTGCCTAAAAAATGTAGCCCTGCATCGCACCGGAATGCTTCTCTAATGTGTGTCTATATTAGTCCAACCAACCCTCACGAAAATAATCAACCATCTGACCGACAGTACATTCTGATAATGTGTATAAGCCTATTATTGGGGAACTCACGTCACGAGTGATTCCACTCTGCATCTCGTCACTTAGGAGCAAACCAAAAGTTAAAGCAGTAACGGCCATTAACTGCGCGTTAGACGATAAGCGTAAATCAAAAATCATCCCAAGAGAACTCTTTCAGTCTAAACCCCGCTGTTGGAAAGTGAATGGCCCATCACAAGAAATCGTATCTTTCCTAAACGATTTATGTCCTGTGATTAATTATATACAGGCGGACAGGATTAAGATATTTCTGGCAATCTCATCTATCATGCATCAATTGCATCCAATCAAGACGTGCCACCATCAGCATCGGCCCACCGGCGACGAGGACCTTTTTGAAATCATAATTTATGAGGAGCAATTCATCTTGGAACGGGAACAAACAACGCTGACAACCTTGGCATTGGTTCGTCCTCTTGCTATATAATTGCTCCAAATTCAGTCCGTCTCTTCAATAGGCGACGCCAATGCGCGTGGGCCTCCCCCCCCACCCCTCTGCTCGTCCAAAACCCATTTCGTTTGTTTTCATTTCGCCTTTTGCATCGTCCTTGTACTATTGTCTTCTAAAAATGCAAAAATTTAATTGAAGCGAAGCTTTGGTCGCACGTAAACTTTAATAGGCGAAGCGAGATTATCTTTGAACGAGGACGCGGAGGTTGAGCGGAAAAGCTGAGAGGGAAGAACTACAGCCAGTGAAGTATTTTACGTTTCTCAAAGGGCCCCTTCTGAGCCACCCTCTCTCCGCAATTCGGTGTTCTTTGTCATTTATGCAAATTAGCATACCTGTGCGCACCACTTACTTCCTTCAGACCATTGTTATCTCAGGAACATGTTGTCCTCCCTAAACACCACCAACCAGGTGAGGATATTACCTCGGGAGTCGAGACGAGATGCCTTCTGCTCCGTAAGAGGAGGCTTCTCGGTAAGAACTTAATTTTGGATTAGGCTGGCTCACAGTCCCCTGTGACTACACCCATACATCTTGAATAATTAATCTGAAGTCCGGAGCGATTCTACGATGCGAACGTGATCACCCGCCCAGCAGCAGCCTCCGAAAGCGTCCGCCCACTCGGCCCTTGATGTTCTTTTGACATCCTTCCACGTTGCAGCCCACCCCAGTCGGTCGGCAACCAGCAAATTTTATCTGCAAGATACACGTTGTGTATGTGACGGCATGAGTGTGCGCCTAGCTATGCCCTAACGCACAAGTCAGTCCATGGCCGGATGTGAATTGGACGGTGGTGGAGGATAAGACACTTGTAACGTCACACGGATGCGGGGCGGCTAACACGTGGATGCAGTTTTTGAATAACACTTCAGCTGCCTTCGTGGCAGAGATGGGGACGGGCGCAGGGACCAAACTTAATTAGATGGGACAGATGGGCATGGGGTGGATTGGGCGGGTTTTTATATGTTAAGTGGTGACTTTGGATTAATGCTTGACATTTAAAATGTTGCCAATATAAGTGGACTGCTCACCTTGTTTACAGATCTGAATTGCATCTCCCAGCGGGGACGTGAGTGTAGGTCAATTGGAAAAATGTCGAATAAGGAGGTACACTCGGCGATTAAGTATGCAACGTGTTTAACCCGATCGATTGAGATTATTCATAATTGAGAGTCTGTGTAAGGGGGATCGACATGCTTGGAGGGCTCTCTAGGAATACACTGTGTAGCAGCGTTTTCTCGTTGTCCGCATGGATCGATGCGGTGACTGCCCGAGTGGAAAAAGTCTACCATAAGCAGAATGAAGGGAGCGTAACTGACGTCTTTCTGAAGTATTTCGGAATTTTATTAATTTAGCGTTTGCGCATCAACGTCAATTTATCGAAAAGTGCAGCTTGGCAGCGAGTGCACGGAAGGGCACACCTGATTGAACTTCAAATAGTCTGCGTTTAATGGGGCGGGGTAATTGAAGAAGTTTGTATTTTGTTCGATGCTCCGACAAAGAGTTGAAACTTTCTTTCCAGTCATTTCGTGTAACTGCAGGTGACTGCTTCATTCCCCTTCTTTCGTTCCTTAACAAAACGAAATAGATGATACTACGAACTGCGCTGTAAGATGAAGCACTTTTTTCGAATCTCCGGTTAATTCGAATTCTTGTCAGAATGTTAGTAGAAATCTTGTCTCTCGAAATATAGGCAATTTTTACTCAAGGAGTTTGGCTACGTGTTTGTGTTCCGTTGCGACAATCCAGTGACGATGTGACAACGTCTTGGAACGCATTATTCTGTTCTCAGACTTCCACACTGTAGTGTTTTTGGTCTGAACATGAGTTGCTCTTGCGGCACAGCATTGATTCACGAGTGAATATCGATTCGACATTTAGTTGCCCTCCGTCACTTCCCTGAGGAATGTATGTTTCTAAGCTACGTTTGGAGTAAGAAAGTCTGTTTTTCAAAAGTATAGAATTTTGAAATGGAGTGAAAAAAAATTTAAAGTGATATGAAATTTATCTTTTTCGAAAAATGGACTTCTGGCTTCAAAACTGAAAAATGACTTCTGGAATACAGCCGCGACGGTTGCCTCAGATGTAGTCTAAACTGGAGGTCTTTGTTTTTGTCTAACATTTGTGCCGTATTGTCAACAATAACGCGGCGAATGTTCCTTTTCGAATAAACAATCTTATGGGGCTTCTCGGCGTAGACTAGCGACATCACATATCCCCACAGAAAATAGTCAAGCGGCCTTAAATCGCACGATATTCGAGGCCAATTCACGGGTTCGTAACAAAATTCGCTTTTGATCTCTATGAAAACACAATCCAAGTGCCAAGTGTAACGATGATGAAATTTCTTACAAATCAAGGAAAAAGTAGAAAAAATAATCCCCATCCCTCAAGAGACGATGTCTGTTCTCCAATGCTGTGCACCTTCGTTATCATCTGTACAAAAGTGGTAAAGTGAGTGCAAAAGAGGCAAAGAGACCATTGAAGATGACCCCGTTGAGACTGCCCCCTTTACTGCTTGTACAGATGAAAGGAGTCGAGAAAGCTGTACTTGACGATGTCCGAATGAAGGTGGAAAAGGTGGCTGGAATGGAACCATACACTGAAGAATGGTGTGTGCTGCACTGCCACCTTAACCTTTCAAAAATCAGTGCAAGGTGGGTGCAGCATTCATTGCACAGTGCCTCAGGAAAAAGTGCGAATCGCATGCTATAGAAAGTTTCTCGAGCTCTCTAGTGAAAGCCCGGAAGGTATTTTTGAACGAAATGTTCCTGTGGACGAAGCGTGGGTTCACCATTATGACCCTGAGCGAAAGTGAGAGTCCATGAAGATAAGCACAGATATGGTTAAGTACTTTTGAGTGTAGTCATCATAACATGATATCAAGAAAGGACACGAATAAATTTAGGTGGTGTCCTCAAAATAGAGAATTTTATTCTGTCCAGCATTGCGTCGTCATTCACATTGCACAATGAGCATCATGGTGTTCCTATACGACGTACAGTGGAAGGTTGGATACTTCCACTTGTGTCTGAAAACCTAGTGCATTTGAAGGTTGACCAAATCTTTTTAAATTACAAAAGATCCCCTTTCCATCGCTGTGGAATTTACCTTAACAGATAAGATACTCCCGAAAGTCTAAACGAATGAAATCTCCGGAAAAAAAAGATTTTCACACATTCCCTGTACATCATCATCACACAGCTTGTCCCACACGCCAATATCGTGAATATTGAAAGACGTCCTCACACACGCCTCCGGGTCGCTGTCAAAGAGGAACAATTTGTCACATCAATTGACTGTCCCACGCACCAGCCACAATAAAGGACCACCATTCGTCAAAGGCAGCCCCCGCACAAAGGACCAAACACAACCCAGCCTAGCGCAACTACGGCCGCACATATTTTGTCAGGAGGCGCGTTATTGTTTGCCATACAATTTCATATATCACCGTCTTATTGTGTGATGGAAAATCTTTCGCTTCCTCATCATGTATTCCTTAATGACCCGTAAGTTAGATAAAGTCAACTTATGGCTGCCATTCGGGGGAGTTCGTGCGGTCGCACAGCACTGGGGCTGTGTGTAGAAGAAGAGAACCCATTGACAATGCCTTCACCTCGGCTCTTTCATAACGAAATTTTTTGTTAATGGAGTGGAAGGGAATCATCATCGAAATATGTCAACATGGTACCTTTGTGAGCGGGGGCTTTATGAGGCAGTCATTACCGGGGCACGTGCTACTTGTAGAACTCGGTGAGGAAAACCGAGCGGGATGCTTGCTTCCCCCTGAATCATAGTTTGAATCAGTAAGAGCGTTTAATGTGCGCTGCGACGTGAGGGAGTGGTTCGGGTTCCATATCCTCTCCATGAAATGGGTCAAGTAAAGTCTGAAAATTCTACGATTTTCCCTTTTTTCTTTTTTTTTGCTTCTCTCGGCCAACTGCTGGGGTTTAGTGCGATGTTCGAGGACAGGAGACTGAATGATGGGTTCCTTCGTATTTTTTCTTCTGGCACTTTCATGTTCATCGTTGCATCCACTCAAAAATGAAGCGGATGTATCATTAGTCGGGTGAGGGTCGCAACTGCAGCGGAGTTTTCTAAGGAAAGGTGGTTCCACTGATAGTTAATCGTCTTTTTCATTCTATTGGCGCCGCCTCTTTTGGGTCAGTGACAGTGCAGCGTGAATGTTGCGGGTTATCCTCCACTTACAAGTGCATAACAACACAAGACGAGTACTTACTTGCAGATGGCCATGGATTACTCCGGGCTAAAGGACCACTTTAAAGAGGATTTTCCTCGCAGGCAGTATATGTTTCGAATTTGTAAAGCTTGTAGTTTCTGATTTGCTGATTCACGGGTCCTCAGTGTGGTTGGAAAAAAAAAACTAAGCCACTTGAGTGACCTGTGGGTCTGACATCATCCTCTCTCAACTGACTGCCAGATGATTCTATGAACCTCACATGTGTGAATTTATCTCCGCACAACATGTCATCGCTGTTTGCTGTAAATTAAAATCCCAAAGCACCTCCATGGGTTATGAGCTGAACTGCATCATTGTATCGTAACCGCAGCTTGACCAAACCCACACCACTTTATCCTTGTGATGTGAAATTGAAATGAGTGGCATTTACTGCGAAACTCATTTTAAAACGCCGTAAATACGTTGATCTGGCCGTAATTCAATGCAGGCTGGCACCGGATTCCAGGGAGCGATTGGATTATTGGCTATTCTGATTCAATTGGCACATAGAGGGTGGGCGCCATTGTCGATTGTCAAATCAAATGGTCCATAATTTCTCAACCAATTGCGTGGCCTTACGTTTTCCCTATTTGTAGTGACAAGAGCTAGCGTCGACTGGACACAAGTCAATTTCAGGGTAATTGAAACAGTTGCTAATAACATACTGACATGACCAAAAAAAATTAATTGTTGTTGGACGACGAAACTGCATAGCACATCCTCTGTCACTGTCCTGCGTTTCGTCGGATCAGATGGTTGATATTCGGCACTGACGCGGTGATGGCACAGAAACCTGGACTTTATAAAGGGGGGATGCGGAAGTCCCTAGTCAAGAGGAAAATACTGCAATTTCTGATCCGGGTTGTGTTGACGACATATGGAGGAGAAGTTTTAACGAAAATCGGTACAGGCTGTACTGCGGCATGTATGTTAGCTAGACAAGATGGCCAGGCCGTATAGAGATGATAGTGGATGTACAAATTAATTCTTTTTCAAGAGATGTTGCCACCTGCAAGTTCTGGCTGATCTGGGAAGCCATTACCTACTTAATGGGAAAGGTGTGACATAAGTCAGCGATAGTTCGTGTTTCGACTGTTTTAGACACCAACATTGTTTTTTGCCTTTTCAAAAATGTCAGGATTTAATTTTCTTTTTTAGTTCGAAGAGAATGAGCACCTGAAGCTCATCTTTGGTGAATCTGCTCCGACAGACAAATCATGAAGAGAGTGGTTTCCACACTTCAAAAGTTGCGATTTTGGCGTCGATGACAAAGAGCGTCTTGGTCAGCCCAAAAAGTTTGAAGGTTAGAAATTGGAGGTTGAAGTGGATGAAGATCCCTAATAATAATAATTGAGTGGCACTACAGCCCACAACGGACCAGGGCCTAGCTTCTACACCAACTACTCGTGTTGTGTATGCTACTGTTCTTCACGAGTAGAAGGGACCTACAGTTTTTTGCCGATTCCAAACGACAAGATTTGAGAAGCTTTCCATAGACAAATAATACTCTTTGAGTGTTGTCAGCAACTCGAAAGAGGTGGTGCCGTGAAAAAATGCTAGGTGTCCCGTCCGGGAATCGAACCCAGACTTTCTGCGCCGCAGTCGATGCAATTACCACTACGCCACGACGACCGTGGCGACCGGGTTTAGCAGATCCCTGCTAAACGCAAAATTTGCAAGGAAATTTTGTGCCGTACGTGCTGAAACCGAGAGATGGTCGAAAGGCGATTTTTCACTTCTGATCTACTTCTTAAAATGCATCACAGGAAGAGGTCTTTGCACCGAATAATGAGTAGAGATGAAATTTGGATATACGACGATAACCCCAAGAAAAAAAAATACTATGCAAAGCCTGGAAAACCACGTCCATCATCGTCTACATCGACGCCCATCATTGACGCTACATCCACGGTTCAAAGCTGGGACCAGACCTGTGTTGTGTACTATGAGCTGCCGAAACCAGGCGAAAACGTTAATTGGAAACATTTTCGACTACAACTCGTGCGTTTGAGCAGTGCATTGCGTGAAAAACGGTCAGAAACGGCCGAAAGTCATGACGAGGTTATTTTACAACAAGATGACGCTCGCACCCAAGTTGCTGTAGTGGTCAAAAACTAGCTGGAAACGCTAACAGGGGCGGTCTTTCTCTACCCGACGTATTCTCTGCTGTCTCTCAACTACCGTTTTTTTGTTCAATGGATGCAAAACGATTTGCGGGATCACCGGTTCGGATCTTTTGAAGAAATCGTAGAATGGCTCAAAGATGGGATCGATGTCAGAGGGGAGAGTTATTTTTCAGGGTGCAACTCTTCCATTCTCTGCTCACAATTTGGAGATTTTACGATGACGAGTCAGAAGTTTTGTTTTATTTTGTTGATTTCGTTGCAGAAAGTCCTGCTCATGTCACAAAATGGTGGATGCACCAAACAAGAACCAGCTGAAAGTTCCGGTTGATCAATGAGGGGAAAAAGTAGCCACTTTTGATGAACAATACTTTAAGAGATTACATTTTCAGGTTTCTCAATAAAAATTTGGTGTTCAGACAATTTTTTAACAGCCAAAGAAAATAACATTAGCAATACTCGCCATCCAATTCTACTAGCTGCTCATTTAACAGTTTTTCTTTTTATATTCATGACCGAGTTCTGACGATAATCCTTAAGAATTGCTTTTTTCATGCAGATGTCCTTTATTCCTCTATTCGATTGTTGGATAGGCGAATGATTAGGACCACCGCCGAAATGACAATCCCTCCTCTTCACTTATCTTTCTTCATCTTTTTAAATAGCCGCCTAAACTACCGTTGTCATCGTTCAAACTCTCCCCGCTTTCTTGATTTTCATCCAGGTAGATATTTAAAGACAAAATCCAGAAATCCATGTTCCATGTTCACACTCGTGTCTTCCTTCCAGCACTTACTAATGTCCTTAAAAGTATGTTAAGCGACAGGAATCGTCGCCGTGGATATTTCCAAATAACTCCCACCAAATTGTCGTGTTTTATGAACACAAGCATTCTTGAGCACATTTCTCATCTATGCAACGTCCTCTATGGTCATCTCATCATGTGAAAATTTATGGAAAAGCGTACCTCAAACTGACCGCAAACGTGAGCGGCATCTACAGGAAATGCTCTTAAAAATATTCAAAAAAAAAAAAAGAACAAAACCATTTCTTACATCGCTTCAAAAAGGATGTTAGTGGTCATCAAACAGAAGTGATTTTGACAACATGCTGCCAGAAACCATTCAATAAAAGCAAATTATTGCCTGCTTAGCAAGGCGCCGGCAGAGAAAATTGAAGAAAAAAATCTTCACTCGCATGCATTAGCCCTTAAAACGAGCAAAAGTGTAGTCGGTTCGACAGAATCCTAGGGTTGAAAACTTTTTCCACTTAACTTAGTGATTTCCCAATCCCCAGGTCAGATGAATTTAAACCCATAAATCACTCCGTTCAGAAATTTGAATATTTATGCAACAACTTCTCCCTTCCCATGGGGCTCGACCCAAGAGGAGAAACAAAAAAAAAAGCACGAAAGTGTTATCAAAATAACCGGGACACAAGTCATGATGTATTGTCTGCCATAAGTGCAGCTCGCATCCTTGAGGGACTGTTCCGCCTCCACAAACCCGCACCCGGCCACACGGTGGTGGCGCCCAACCGCAGCACAGTTGCCCCTCCGACGATGGCGTGCTCAGTAGGGTGAGCGGTGAGCATTCGCCCGTCCGATTATTGTTTGGCAAAGTTCCCGACCCAAATTGGTTAACAAATTAAAACGAAATTTGTCTAATTTCGAGTTGGTCGACATTATTTAAGGCACAAATACGAGAATGCACCGTTATGGTCTGGCGAAGGGGAATGCCTCGGTCGACGTGATTCTGTAACATGACACAGTCTTTGGGGTGTTTGCATATAATATCGATGGAAGCTGCAGCGTGGTGTGTAAACACAAGTTGTAGTGGCAAACCAAACAAGCCCCTTCGTCGATTGAGTCCAGGGCAAAAACTTAATTGAGTTGACTTTGCAAGTGAATGCTGTGTTGGGTGTGTCCTTTGGTTTGCCAGAAGTCATTGGTGAATTTATGCGAAATTCAAGAACTATGCTAAAAGGCTTAAAGGATGTGTCCAACGACAAGATATACAGCATGGTAAATAACAGAGTGTTCTTCAACTGTTCGTGATTGTCAAGGCCTTGTATGGAAGACTCGTTTTTGGGGTGAATGATTGGGAAAGTGTGTAATTATCCGAGGGATCGACAACTACTGTGTTTGATTTGGAAAGTTCTTGCTTATTGAGACATTTCTCGTCTTTGCTGGAGGATTATGGAAGATGGGTTAAAGTGCTGCAAACTCAAATAAATTCCGAATGGAGAAATGTGTCAGAGAGAAGAAAGTACAGCATTCTTTAAACTGAGCGAGAAAGTGAAAGGTTTTGCCTCAATTCCCAATACTGTGTCCACCCTCCAACACCCAGACAGTGTGGCAAAAAGTCCCTTCGACTACGCCAATAATTGAGAGATCAGCATCCTCAACATCTTCCACAAGATCCTCTTTGTCGTATTGTGTGAACACCTGTAACCGTTTGCCAACAACCTTACCAGTGTAACCCCAGGTAAGGGAATTTCATAATAGACCAAATTTTCACTTTATGGCTTATCCTGAAATAAACCCAGAAAGTGCAAGTCGACACTTACCACCTATTCGTCAATTTTGAGGCCGCATATAACAGCGTGCTTAAGGATGAGCTATATAGTTCCATGTCTGATTTTGTCATGCCTATCAAACTTTTCAGATGGTGTAGGATGACGATGGAGAACTCTCGCCGCTCTATCAAGGTCGGTAACGAACACACCGAGATGTGTAATGTCAAAATTGTTTTAGGCAAGTCGACACACTGTCATGTGACTTCTTCAACTTCATTCTTGAGAAGATCGTGCCGAACTCACAAGTCAACACCAGAGGCCCGATCTTTTAAAAGTCAGTTCAATTGCTAGCTTTGGCAGATGACATTGACGAGCTCCTCGAGTCGTCAATGAGGCGTTTCCTGGTATTGAAGTGGAAACGGCTAAAATGGGTCTGGTGGTTAATAAGGGCAAGACGAAGTCAATGCTGTCATCGAGGAAGAAAACACAACATCGACGTCTCGGACAGCGCGTACCACTAGGTAGCAGAAAATTGGAGGAACATGGACTTCGTGTACCTCGGCTCCGCTTCAAATAGGGACAACAACACCAGTATCGAAATCCAACGTAGAGTCACTCTTGCGAATCGGTGCATCTTTATGCTCAAGAGGCAAATGAGTTATAGAGCCCGCTCTCGAAGGACATAACTGACTTTGTACAACAATTTGTATGCTACTTCAGGCGGATAGAAGTGCCCTGAGCCTTTCCTAGAGACTAGGTTTAAGTGCGATCGTTCGTCGATCGCACCTGAATTATAAGATTCAACGACGATCTTTATAGGCTGTATGGTGACATGCACCTGGCCAAGCATTTCCCAGGTTAAGCGTATGAACGCCACTGCTCCGATCCGAAAAGTCTTAAAATCCGAGCCATTGGGAGGACGGCCTAGTTGAGAAGTACCTCAACCAGTTTAAAGTGCGCAACTGGAGGCAGTTGGCAGAAGATCGTGCTAGCATTCTATAATTTTCTTCCTCCGTCCACCGTTAATTTTTAAGCTTTAGAGTTTAAAAGGCGTCTATGACTTGTTAAAGTTTTCGGAACTGCTTTTTATCATTGTCATGCAATAAGATTGGAGCACGTCTATGTATGATCTCTATGATTTCTTCGATTTCCCCTGTTTCGAGAAATTAAAACTGGATTGGTCCTTTCGATGCCTGGTGGGCACTATAATTTTCACTATAATTTTTTTCAACTGAAGACCAAGCTTGCAAACGTGTGTTTTGGGACATCATCTTCATCCAACCTCTGCTCAGATCTTTTTTTGGTTGCCACAGAAGGTCCACTTTTCATCGCATGTCAGTATACGGTGCATTTTAATTTTAGTACATTAGGCTCAACGATGGACAAATTTCTGAGCAGCGTAGTTTTTGGACCTCGTTAACTTGTCGAATTTTTTTTCACTTGTCCTATTTGAGACTGGTGACGATTTAATGCCTCAGGGGATAAACTCATGTTGCGCAGAATGTTCCCAATCGCTTTTGGTGTTTTTCGCAAAGTGGCGTCCTTGTGTTTGTGGCTGTGAATGGACCATACTAAACCAACACCGAATGATGCGTTCGTTCATCGCTATATTCTCAAATGCTTCACTTATAAGGTTGTCAAATATTCCTTCCGCCTTTTTGAATTTTGAATTTTTTGGCTATGTACAAGGCGCTACAGAGCTCGTACCTGGCAATACTATACAGCATTTGAAAGGCCTTGATATATATTATAAACCTGCGATGCAATGCATGATTAGTTTGGATATTGCGTTGAACAGTTATAGACGTGTAATCATGGAGTTCACTAACGCCGAAATTCGCGCTATTTTAATGTTTTCCTTCGTTAAAGGCAAATCTATAGAAACGTTCCGTAAGATTTATGGTGTTTTGGGGATGGTACTCTATCACTTCAAATCGCGGAGGAATAGTTTCGATGATTCAAAGCTGGTGAAAACGACACCATGGATAAGCCAGGCGGCGAAAGACCTGTGACGACGATTACCGATCGAATCATGGAGATCATCGAGTTAGATCGGCATGTGGCATCTCGTGACATCGGCTAAGAGATGGCAGTTACTCACCAAACCATTTTAAATCATCTGTAGGGGCTGGATACAAAAAACAGCTTGGATGCCGCATGATTTGATGCAAAAAACCTTTCTGGACCGAATCAAGGCCTGCGCTATGCTGCTGAAACGGAACGAACTCGACCCATTTTTGAAGCGGATGGTGACTGGTGACGAAAAATGGATCACATACGACAATGTCAAACGAAATCGGTCGTGGTTGAAGGCTGGTGAATCGTCCCAAACAGTGGGCAAGTTGAGATTGACGGCCAAGAAGGTTTTGCTGTGTATTTGGGTTGATTGGAAGGGAATCATCCACTATGAGCTGCTCCCATATGGTCAGACGCTTAATTCTACCATCTATTGCGAACAACTGGATAGCTTGAAGCAGGCGATCGACCAGAAGCGTCGAGAATTGGCCAACGGGAAGAGTGTAGTGTTCCACCAGGACAACGCCAGACCACACACTTCGTTGATGACTCGTCAGAAGCTCGGATGGATATAGCCCGGTCCTAGCGCCAAGTGATTACCTCCAGTTAATGTCCATTGCGAATGCCCTTGGTGGTGTGAAGTTGAACTCAATAAAAGCTGTCCAAGTTCTTCGCAAATAAGAAAGGGGGCTTCTACGAGGGGGGTATTATGAAGTTGCCGTCTAGATGGAAACAGATTATCGAACAAAACGGCGCATATTTGAACTAAATCCGATCACTGTATCACTTTTTATGAAGCATTGACTGAAGAGCAAAAAAACGGAAGGGAGATATTTGACAACCTTATATGTTTTTGGCTGTCAAAGATGTTTAAACATTTTACACCTTAAAATACGAACACCCGCAATTTACTACAATTCGCAGAATGCCAAGTTACTTTAAGTGCGAAGAGTTCCATCACGAGCATGACCAATCAGATGTACATTGATAGTGGGGCCCTCTTATAGGAACGACATGAACTTAATGTCTGACCCTTTACCTAAATATTACAATTGAAGATGTGTCTATCTGCTACATGTGCCAGTAAGTTGCTTAAACTAGACAATTTTTTTAATCGATAGTACGGTCCATATAATTTGGTCTTTCAAATAGTCTATCCGCTAAGTCAACTTTTGGGATACTATTTCCAACATTTCGGCCGGTATCTCACGAATAAATGCTTCTATATTGTCTTCCAATGCGTCTATTGAAGCGGGCTTGTATGTGTAGACATAAGCTTTAACATAGCCCCACAAAAAATAGTCTAAATGCGTTAAATCGCACGATCTCCCGAAAGTGAAATAAAATGTCCAAACTCGCCTCTCAATAAGTCCACTGTTGCGCGTGCTGTGTGGCGTGTGGCAACGTCTTCTGGAAATCACATGTCATGCAAGTCAAGCTCTTGCATTTTGGGTAAAAGGAAGTTAATATCATCATCACGGTAGCGCTCTCCATTCACAGTTACATTACGATTCGCATCATCTTTGAAAAAGTACGGTCCAATGATGCCACCAGCTCATAAACCGCACCAAACTGTGACTTTTTCTGGATGCATTGGTAGCTCTTGCAATGCTTCTGGCTGATGTTTACTCCAAAATCGACAATTCTGCTTATTGGGTACGTTCATACCGTTAATGAGCCAAAAATGAACTGACCATAAAATGAAAAAAGCGCGCGGTGAACTTTCTTAACAGAGCACGCATTTTGATAAAAAAATTTAATAATTTGCAAGCGTTGTTCGTTTGTAAGACGATTCATGGTTAAATTATAGACCAAACTGAAGATGTTTGGTAGTGAAACAAAACACGAAACGTGCGTCAGCTGTTTAAACCAGTGTTGCCAAAAAGATAATAGCTAAAAAATCACCCTTTACCTCAACTACATGTGTGTCCGACTTACCCAAGTACCCCCTTGTCATAGAGGCATGACAAAAACAACCCCCACACCAACCAACACCACAAAACCAGCCATCCCACAGCATCACAACTCCAATTCTCAAAGAAAAAATTACGTATACGTCAGAGTGTTCCATTTCATATGATTATGCCTCCGTTAAGTGTGACATCAAATAAAGACGCTTACCATTTGAAATCTCTTCCAGCTGTCATCCGGTTTGCCTTTCCGTGGATTGTGGAAATAGTGTCCTTAGTCGCATTCATAATGATAGCTCATAAAAAGTCATCATCGGTTTTATGATCCGTTTATTGATTGATACGTTTATGACGCCCGCCTCATACAGATTTGATGATCATATTAGTGTCACAATCGCAGCCGCAGCTGAAACAGCCACTTCACATAACTTCCGCTATCGCCAGCAAACTATCTGCTCCTGAATGCCCTGATTTGACGGATCTCTTCAGCTGCTATCAATTTCCACGAATTTCCTCGGTTGTAAACTGCTCTGCTTCTGGGTCCCTGTGAGAGTGGTGCTTAAGAAATTTTATCTCTCTGGCGTATTTGACAAATTCTTCATAACAATCCATTTATCAATGTGGCCCCCAACAGTTGTGAGCATCCTTTGGGAGTTTATGCAGTTGCCGATGTAAGAAACTTTCTTCAGCGTTTTTGTTCCAGGATCTGTGCCTGTGACGTGGACTGTTTCTTGTCGGTTGTGTTTGAAATTAAGAACGCTGTGAAAGACTTAATTTTATTCGATGTTGACCTCGTTTAAGTTCTTGTTCAATGCCTTACGAAGGCTGTTTATCATAATTTGTTTCATTTTGTGACACTGCCCAGTATTTTATACAGTGTGCGCCAAAGATATGATTCTTTTTAAAAATGGAACGAAATGCACAACTTTTGTTACGTGTTGGATTACATATTTACTTTAGAGAACAAGTTCCTACCTTGGCGGATCTGACAGCAACGCATTCTGGCACCCATGTTTCCAAGACCTTCTTGATGATTTAATTTGCACAGCACACTACGCAACATAGACCGTCGGCACATTAACTATCGCGATACTATCTCCTCCATCAGTGGTCGCGATCGGTACTTCCTACGGTGGAGCACATCCTTGGCATCCTACCAACGTCGACATATGCACAGCTTTGCTGGCTTTCGCTACGGACGCAGATACTTCGCTCCTTCAACCTATTCTTCACAATACAGTTCATAGCCATTAGGATCACAAAAGTTTCCACCTGAAAGAGCGACGGAAAATTAGCTAAGGAAGTGTGAAGTCAAATGTTGCCCTTTTCCACGTGGGCTTAAGCTCCAGATACTTCCATAGTCTTGGAGCTGTCCGTTAAAATCCACGTGCATTTTCTTCCTGGCTGAGTTTCTGGCCAGAGCGAGTCCTAGACACGGGAAAAGTCGACTTTGTATAAGGGACGCAACTGGATTGTTGGTGCCCACGCATCAGACAGTATGTCCGTGAGACTAGTGTCGCAGGAGAAGCGGTGCGCGAGGTCTTCAAGGCTTCAGTGCGAGTTGAACAAAAGACTATTTCTTTTTAGTCGGATGATGGTGCTTCCCATACTGTGGACATCAAGGGGAGGAACATTAGTCAGGCGAGACTCGTCGCATAATGCGAAATACGTCTTGGGGGTGATGCCATTTTATCTTGCAACTCTTCTGATGATGATTTCAGAAAAAGCTCGACATGCTGTCGCTCATTTATGGCACAGCTGCTCTTGTCTTTGTTCAGCTCGAAGGCCTGTAGTGCAGTCTTTCACAACGATAGTGTCTGCCCACCACAGATGTAAGTTTGGTGGTGGCCTAACATAGAAACGATGGGAACGTTCAGCTGAACACTTACCTTAAAACGACAATTGAAGGAACGATTTTTAGGTTGAAGACCGTACGATTGCCTTGACCTCGGCGACACGTATTTTTCCAAATTTGATTTGATGTAGAACTTGAAGAAAGTGGACGGCAACAAGTAGATGCGAAAACTGAGAACCTTCATCGAACACAGGCATTCCCGAGAAGTTTTTTTTTATCCTTGTCTGATCTATTTAAAAAGAACCACCTGTGATGATGGAAATTGATCGATAAGATAAGATTCCACAAAACACATTTTATGCCTGTTAAACACACCCGTGCAATTGGCTATAAGTTCAAAGAACTCCTTCTGTTGTTGCCCATATATAGCATATAGTGGTCTCTTGTTGAAGGCGAACTTTTTCATAAGAGATTCCCAATTTTATCCATTATTGACCCTCAGCCTGTTGGGCACCGGCCACTTTTGTGACTGTTTTCATAGTAGCTACTGATGTAAACCCATTGAGCACTTATGCCCGTTTCGATGACATATCTTACAAAATTCGTGGTGCTAACATGGATGACTTCGAAACTCTCTCTCTCTACCTATCTCTCTCTGTGTGTTTCTCTTGAGCTTGATTGTTGTTCTCGGTGATGTTGTCTGTGAGGGCACTTCATTGGCCAAATTTAGCCTGATTCTTGGGCCAAGTTAATGGAAGTTGTTCGACACGCATCAGGACATTCAAACGCTCTTATTCTGTGCTCCAAATTCCATTAAAAGGTCCCTCAAATGCATCAAAAAATGCCATCATACCTGAAGCCCACTTAGTCTTATTCAAACTTGAAGATGTAAAGTGCTTGATTAAATCTCTAATTGAATGTAATCGATATGCCTTAGTACCTATCCACAACTCAGCTTAAATTAACTTTTCAAACCTCAAAAAAAAAAAAACTCACCACTTCAAAGACTTGCTCATTCCTCCAATCACTCAGCCACATCCACATCGCGTAAAACATCATTTCATTAAATCCAGCAGAAGATTTTCAAGTTTTATTACACACCCAGCGCCAAGTTTTGCCTAATTTCGTTAAGCTTCACGTCTTCGCGCCTCGACAACAGCACGCCCGCACATAAACTTCTGCCCTTATCCCGTTTTGCTTACTTTATGCTCCGTCACTGCTGGCTTCGAATTCGCGCCCACAGCGCTGCATTCAATCAGTCAATCAGACCAATCTGTCGCTGCCGCCCGCCGCTATGAATCGGAAATTGTCTTTTATATCTGCCACACCGTTTCGTATTCGCCGCCGAAGGCAAAACCAAAAATAAAAAAGCCCCCGCACAGCCGTACGTATTGTGGCGGCAGCGGAATGCTTTTAAATGCCTCTGGCGCACTGAACCGAAGCACCCTGTATCTGGCAGTATGTTTCGTTCCGTTGTCGACGAGCGCCACCACCAGTCCACCGACGAAACCTCCTCCGATACGATGGATGAACTGCTTCTGAACAATTTAAAAGTCAAATTTCAACACGAAAATGCGCTCATGCATAGCAAATAAGCTGAAAACTTTTCAGATCCTGTGTGTCCCAGTGTATCGTGCCAGAACTTCCTCAGTTAGCGGTGGCATGGAGGGCGCCCACTATCCGCTGAATCCTTTGCCCGCTTATTCGGTTTCGCTTTCGCCCCGTTTCTGGCGACTGGATACGACAGTATCTCGCTTGTAAACTTGGTGCCGCATTAATTTTAACTGTTCTTCATTATGCTTATGTCTTTTATATGGTTTTTGTGCTGCCCGATGATTGCTTTGTGTAAGTGAACGTACACACTGCTGTTTGCCGTATGATACATCCTTCGTGGCGGTGAAGGAGATACTGGCTGCGATGAGGAGCAGCCCCGAGCAAGATACATACATTCCAGTAAGTTTTGCACTACGATGTCGTTATTAGTTCTGATTTCTGACAATGGCCGGTCCCCCGTTTTTGGGCTACTAATTACGCATTTGCAGAAATGAGGAAAGTTTTCGGGGCGAAGAACAAAACAGAGTGCACCCGTTTGAATTTTTAATTAACGCTGGAAAGTTGGACACAACAAAATGAATTGTCCTCGAAATTGGCCTCCTCCTTGGTCCAATGGTTGTCATTGGACTTAGTGCAAACCGAAGAGCGCCGTTTCAAATGGTTGAATAATTTCAAAAGTGTTGCGTTGACATGAACGCAAAGCACACACAAGTGCTTAGAGGTGGATGGAAACTCTATTTCGATGGTGGGGATATCAAAGTGTACCGCTGTCGCGTGTGTGCTTTTTAAATAGGCACTCATATGGTGAGGAGTTGGAAACATGGTATGTGGATTTTTCAAGGCTGAGAATATGCAGTTGATGTGTGTGCGCTTGGTTTAGCTTCATTCTGTCATCTCTGATTGTACACTTCCAACTATCAATGGAAGCCAATGGCAATCCCAATACGGGTTCTTCTTCTTCTTTTACTGGCGCTACAGTCCGTGGGTGGATCTAGGACTCAACCAAAATGCCTGTCTAGCGAACACGATTCTGCCTCCAATGGTGCACTCCAAGTTGGTTGAGGTCCTTCTTCACTTGTGTGCGCCATCTCAACCTCGGCCGTCCTCTGTTGCATTGTCCCAATGGCTTCAAAGAGTTCAAAGACTTTTCGGGCCTGAGCGGTGGTGTTGATACGCTTTACATGGCCTAGCCATCTTAGGCATTGTATCCGAAGGCGCTGGACCAGACGAATCCCAAGACGGGACAGGGTCCACAAAATATCTCCTTTGATACTTTGCAACGTCATCGGGGACCACCTACCGCCGGTACTCTTGCCACGCTCCATGGCCTTCTTGCAGAAATCCGCAGGTTCATGTTTTATGTTCCCCCAAAAAACACTTTCAGCAACATCAGAGCAATGCCACCAAAGGACAAGTTCTACTTGTTCTCCTTGGCCGCGTCAATAAGCAGCGTGAAACCCAGGGCGCACGAAACGATTTTCGTACAGTAAAGTATGTGCTTAGTGTGGTTCAGGTACTGAGTGAAATTTGTAATTTTTCACTTTGTCTGAGGTTCCTTCAGTTGCTCGCTGGCGAGGACACGCTCACACTGAAGATCTGAGGGGCATCGTGAGAATATCGCTTCACCAAGAGCAGTCATGGCTGTGCACTTTTCAGTGGCCTTCTGCCCGGCTGTGTCCCGGATACGTTGAAGCACGTAACCATTGTCGTCCTTGTGACGGAGGATCTCACAAGTAATCTGAACCAGGAAGGAACCAACCTCTTCCGTGTTTCACTTACAGAATTGATCAGCCATTTGGACAGAGCTGAGTGAGCTCTCTCAGTTCCCGTGATCCTGTGGCCTGCAAAGACGCAAGCAAGTCTTGACGAATTTTGAGTACCTGTGAAATTCAGACAAAATTTTTATTTCTGAACTTAAGCCTTAAGCATACGTTGTCTGTTGCAGGTACAAATACTTTGACCCCTCCATCTGTTCCTAATCATGTAACTAGTGACCACTGGGATCGCATAGGTTCCGGTATGTAAGATCGACGCAGGTCAGTAGTCCGATGTTGTCACCCTTCACAACGGAGACAGTGCTAGGACCTTTATTGTTCTTGGAGCCAGCCGTGACGATTGGACTACAGTACTTTCCTAGCTCAGAGTCTACTCAAAGCTAGTGCTGATTGCAGAGATAGTTGGCTTTGAATGTATGTTGCAGCTGGATTACTGGTGAATGTTCGTCACGCGACGTATCCATGAGAACAGAGCTCAAAGCAACTTTTTTAGTAGAAAAATGTCTAAAAATGTGCGCTGCTGATGCGTTCAATTCAATCTTAGCTTATACTCATCTTAGTTCTTTAGCTCAGATTGCCGCCAAGTGATCCTACTTTCGATACAATCCACAACTGATCCAACCGCCAAACGATTATTTGCATGTATCCTCCCGCTCTCTTTTAAATATTTTCCCTTTCATTTCGATTTCATTCACATTGCAACCTCCAGCATCTCTCTTCAATCCCGAAAATGAAAAGGTACACATCAACCCTTCTACTTAATTGCATTATACAGCAATTCCTTTGATTGTAAGCAAACAAATTTTCACTCAACAAAATCAGATAACAGGTAACATTTCACGAAACGGCACAATAAAGAAAAGCACCCCAATTACGCTTTCCCCCAACAAATTATTCATGTTTCCCTGAAAAATGCAGACCTTAATTTTAATTAAATTTACTTTAGCTACCTCTTACAGCCCCTACGCCATCCTTCACGGCTCGATGCTGCCGTTTGAGGCAAGGAGATGAACAAAAAACCGAACTTCAAAAAAATGCCGACATGCAGGATACCTGTAGATAGCAGACCTGATATCATTGTTTCAGCAATATTGCCGACTGCATGGGTCCTGCCTGTGTGCGAGCAAATTAAGTCATCAAGTTGGCCCTCCGATTCGCTGTGTATCTACACCTCACCTGCGTCGTCATCCTCGTCGTCGTTGTCGTCGTCAGCACCCAAACGAGGACCACAAGCCGCTCATGTGAACACTACCCTCACGGTTATAACCTCAACCGTGTTCAAACACACCCTTATGGCGGTGAATCGAGACTGCCGCAGCTAAAAGGATTGTCGCACCCCCGCACACAGTTGCCGGATAGAGAGCTCCCCATGGAACAGCGAACACAGCGAACACAGAGAACACAGAATTTTAATCACGCCTCACCAAACAAAGAAATTTGCTAATAGATCCATTGCTGCCCTTGGCAGCGTTTCTCTTCTACTACTCGGACTCCTGCAGAGTCGCGTCACCGTTGAGCTCTCCGGTAAAATAATGGTCGCCCCTTTGTGCGATGTGTAGGCGGCGGCAGTCTTGTCTCTAGCTAACACACAGAATCGAATTTCAGGCAGAAACCGACTACCATCCCCAAGCCGGCGACGACGAGGGACAGCACTCCGATTCCGTTCATTGTGTGAGCAAGTAACAAATTGCTCGACCACCGGCACGAGGGCGTGTGTGCGGGTGGCCAAGCGCGGCTGTCGGCTGGGTTGGGATAAGATAACTTTTTGTATTATTCGGAAGGACTTCCGTTTCGTTTTCGGAGCCTTTGAATTGCTTCGCAATGTTTCGTTTTGTAGCGCCACTGCCCCCGAACCCGCTCATTTGGCAGAAGATTAAGCCACAATTTAGCTAAAAGCTTAATGGTAGAACTGCGTGTCCTAGTTTCCCACTCGGCTGATTTGAAGTGCCTTCTGCAAACGTATCGAATCTATGGCTGTAAATGGGGATAGTTTTGCCATGCATTATTGAAAAGTCCCCCGAAGGGAGGCAGGTGGAGCTTCCTTAATCACATCTTTTTCACCATCAACTCCCTCACCTGAGCTTGAGAAAAGATGAGTTGTCCACTGTTAACCGAAATTCTTTTCCTCTTTCTGTTCTATTCCTTGTCGAATGAATCATCTCTGAATCTTGTACACGCAGTCTTTTGCTTGTCCTACAAAAAGCCTAAAATGTTACATCCGTCTGAAAAAAATTCTCCCTTCAGAGATTATATAATCTAAAGAATTGACTTGTAAGCCTCTCCGGAAAATCCGCCAAAGCTTTCTAGGGCAGGAACATTTTTGTACCGATTGCTTGTCCCTTGAAAATTCTGTCAACATTGTCGAGAAGCCAACATGATGATCCTTTTGGCATCGGGGTTGTTACATGTCAACAATGGCCCCGAACCCACCTTGAGACTACTCGCTTTCTTGGTAAGGGCTTCCGTCGACGGTTGGGTCACCCAACCACAACCACGCACAACCAGAGATGACACTCCAGAATGCAGGCTGACCAAGTGCATACTCCCGAACGTCAGCAAAAAATCCGCGGCTTTTCTGTTATCTCTGGGCAGAAAAGAGTACAGAAAACTTGTCGGCGTACACACGGGACACTTTTCCTTCATTAGGCACCTAACGCTACTTGGGCTTAGCGAAGACACCCTCTGCGACGCCTGTGGCGAAGGTGAAGACACTGCAGAGCACTTTCTCTGTCAATGTCCTGCCCTTGATCGTATCAGGTGGCGGCTGTTTGGCGCCGATGTGGTGGGATCTAAAAACTTAGGCTCTTCATCACAGAAGCGCCTGCTGGTCTTTCTACGGAAAACCAGAAAACTACAGTTAACGAAGGATACTGCCTTCAATGGACCAATTCAATTTTCCAACCAAAAAAAAAGCATGTCAACAAAATGCTTGCCGCTCCCTACAAACTTATTAGAAGCTTAACCTATCAGTATAGAAGCGGACAGCCAGTCAGCCATGATAGAAAGCTTGATATCTTAAGCAAGAACAAACCCGATCTTACGCATTACTCTAGATGCATTTACGAGTAAAGCGACTTTAAACTCCAATTGAAGGTGTTGAGAGCAGCATAACTAAAATGAGTCACATCAGAAAAATCAGCAGAGGAAGAGGAAGGATGCGCTAAACTGCCGAACCGTTCCATTAGTCTAATCTAAGCGTCACGTTTCTTGTGCGGATTCGGGAGAAAATGCTAGACACCAAACAACTCAAAAGCCTGAATCCTGAACCGTTTCAAGTCCCAAGGCAGAAGACTATATTCGAATCCCGCACCTTTTCGAAGCCCTTGACTCAAGACAGTGACGCTTCAGGATGCAAGACGTTCTCCTCTCCAATTGCTTGACTCCAGCTCGAACCATCACTAATCCCACCACAATTCTGAACAAGCCGCATCTGGGCATCGCCTCGGTGTAGGTGCGTAACATTCAGATAAGGGTTTTGATGTTCATACACATCGATGAAAGACAGTCGGCACTTCAGAGATATTTCTGCGAATGAAAGACTTTCATAGATCACTGTAGCCAGGTACAGTCATAATAGTCCATAAAAAATAAATAAATTGAGTGGCACTTCAGCACAAAAGGGTCTAGGACGTATCCTCTTCAGCATCAACTCGTGTTGTGCGGGTCATTATTCACTTATACCGACTCAGTAAGGCGACATTTGAGAAGCTCTTCATAACAATCATTACTCTATGAGTGTTGTTAGCAACTGGAAAGAGGTGGTTGCGTCCAAAATGTGAGGTGTTCAGTCCGGGAATTGAAGTTGGGACCTTCGGCTTGTAAGTCGACGCACTTACTCAGTACACCACTGTTAAAAGTATTCCATCGTAAACAATTCTTCGGCATGAAGGTGTAAAAGACCATCGGCTACAAAAGTTTAGGCCGGAATTTTGTACCAGTTTCCTTACTTTTCTCTCTGCTTACGGGACTGTGTCTTGACTTATGCCTGATATATGATACAATTCTTCAATGCCGTGATCAAAGACATGTTTGTAGATCGAGAAGATACTTAGACTGACTCATTCTTCCAATCAATGTTGCTAGCAAAGCCCTCCTAGGATATCAAATGACAAATAGAAGAGGTCGGTGAAGTTGCAATGGCCGCAAACCTAAAAATGATTGAATCGCCATGTCAAATACAGCAGTGGTGTCGGTGCGTATTTAAATGCAGTTGGGAGTATTATAACTATCTTTCAGAACTGTCCATCAGACACTTAGTGTACACATATACCTAACCTCACATAAACTTTAATATTCTTAGCTACACACACATTTCATCCACCATTCACTTCTCAGTCCAAACGATTGAGGAGAGGAGAAACATTTTTTCAGATTGTATACCTTCTAGGTGGTCGCCGTAGCGTAGTGACTAAGTGCGTCCATCCATACGCCTGAGGTCCAGGTTCAATTCTCGAACGCAACACCTCGCAATTTTCCTCGGCACCACCTCCTTCAAGTTGCTGACAACACTCAGAGACAGAGCTTCTCAAATCTCGCCGTTCGGAGTTGGCAATAAATTGTAGGTCCCCTCTCCTCGTGAGAGAACAGTAGCACGGACAACACGAATAGTTGTTGTAGAAGCTCGGCCCTGGTCCCTTGTAAGCTGTAGTGCTTCTCAATTATTATTGTTATTATGATGCCTTCTAGGTGCGTAACGATACATCGGATACAACGTTTAAGGCGGCTCAATTATGCAGAGTTTTGTATACTAGGTCTGCCCAGCGATTCGGTTTATATCTCCTTAATCTCCGCAAAACGCCGTCCTTTCATGGGTCTCTTCAATCATGGAAGAACAGGAAAAAGTCGCTTCATGCCCAAAATTTCCGAAAAAAAATGCATGGCACTAGCCAATTAATTTGCCAACATCTTCAGCAGCTAATTTTTTTATCCGATTTTCGATCTACCTTAAAAACTATGACCTAGTGGCCAGGTTTCGGACTTAGTTACGAACGGTGACGAGGGCTGGTTTTGGTGGAGCCACCAGTAAAAGGGACGTTCTTTGGCAGACTGTGCTACTGAACCGGAGAAGTTCATCGTGGCTGCGAGCGACTTCCGCTTCGTATTGGAGTCGCCTATCCACTGTTCTGCGTATAGCATGGAAGATGATAGGACATACTTCCGTATTCTGTATCAGCCCTTTCGAGTCTAGATAGAGAAATGCTTCGGGCGGGATGAAGCCGTTTTGCCGCACCTTCTCGCGGTACATGGGCGGTTTGTGATTTGACAATTCTCCATAACAACTTTCTTCACGTCCTAAACATTTTCTTCGGATGATGATGTGTTGGGGCGTCAAGGGCGCCCGTCATCACTCACATCTTTTCGACCCTCTTTGAAAAGCTTGTACCACTTGTAAACATTTTCTTTGACTCAGAGTGCACTCACCGTATGCCACTGTCAACATTTCAAGTCTTTTTGATCACCTTTTCAAATTCAATTTCAGTTCAAATCAAAATTGAATGCAAATTCTTTGATCCATTTTTGATGACAGCAGGAAATCGCCGAACCCGCGTATAACTTGTATGCCAATCAAAAACAAAAGAAATGTGCTATACAGCTGAAACCGTAAACATATATTCGAGACGAGTGTACCACCAGAACAAAATAAAAAAATCGACAATCGAATGTACGTAGCCCGCGAAATTTGAAAATTCACCTTATTTTTTGAACAGAACTCGTATAAAGCTATAGCCTAAGGAGTAGTATCGAAATGGAGCAGTGCAGAGACACAAGTGGGAAGGAACCTCACCCAACTAGGCCTGTGAAATTCGTGACATCTGACTAAAGATCGTGCCAGCTGTAGAGACTTATTGATTGAGGCCTAGTTCCACCCCGGAATGTCACGAAACAAGAATAAGAAAAGACCAGTACCGACTCGAAAGAATTTAGACCCACCTTCACGTATGCAGAAAATACACCCACTACTGCCCCAAAATTGAATTCTCTTGTATAAACAATTATTCCCGAAATATTATGAAAACTGCTTTAAGAGGTCATGAGATATGAGGAATGTCACAGACACACACAAGCTATACCACCGACACAACCGTCTGTCGGGATGGAACCCAATTGAAATGAGTTACTTATGCAAATGCTTTGAAAAATATATTCAGCAGCAATAAGCTTGCGACCATTTCACAGCCCCCCACCTCCACTGCAAGTCACGTCGAGCATGAGTTCCAGAAATCGAAGAACGAGGACATTCTTCTTTTTGTGGAATTTCAATTTTACTACAACCTTCGTCATAATACACTGCAACGGCGTGTGAAATTCAACAGAATTCTCACTCATCCAGCATGCATCCCTGGCCACAGAACCGCTGCCAAATCATATTACTTCAATCCGTTTAGCATCGAAAATGGGTAATATAAAAAATTCCAACTTTTCGGTATTCGGCATTCAGATTAGAAAAATGCCCCGCTCCAGAGTACAAACGAGATATCTCATACCCCGTACTAAGAGCAGTGCACATCCCCATGGAGGGGAATAAAACGAAAGAATGAGGTGGCACGATTGGATGCTTTTATCTCGTTACCACTGACAAGAGAGATACATATCCTGTACATATCCGCCTTGGCGCCGAAAGTGTGTATGAACACGGACGTGTTCCCCTGTGCAGATGCTCAAGCTGTGCCCACATGCAAACAAGCCCGCAAGCTAGAAGTCATACCAGCGCCTCACTCCGCCCCCAACTCGGCATAAATGCGCGGAATAAAAATGTCAAAGTGCCCGGGACACAGGGGGAGGCACATCCAGCATTCCGTGCATCCCATTAACACTGGAAAATGTTGAATTTCTTCCTTTGGCTTCTGTGACATATTTTTTTTTGTTCGTTGTTGTTGTCAGGCCGTCGTCGTGTCTGCCCACAAATGCAATAAAACGAAGCAGGCATGCACTTCACAGGCTGCTGGTGTATTTTGGGATTGAGAGAGGAAATTTGTCGCGAACAAGTGTCATATATTCGGATGCGGTTAACATGAGAAGTCGATTTACTGTGTGCCGTTGGCTGGAGTTGTCCTTTTCCCATGTGGCGGAGAGCTTTGCTAACTTCGACGTCTTCGACTCTGCAGCCGTGTGTGACGTGAGAGCTATTTTCATGCCCCTAATGAAAGTGTCGGTGGTTCTTGCAGTGATTGTGGAAATGTCAATTTATGGCGAGGTTTGGCAGACGTGAACACGCGTGATTTTCTTCATGTATAACAAGTGTATCCAATTTGCAAAATATGCTCGACGACGCATTGAGGTTAAGCTGAGGTATAAGATGAGACATGGCTAAAAAAAACTTTCTAGCCCAACAACTGCGATGGAAAGAAACAAAAAAAACCTTGGTGCCTGTCATGTAAATTAGAAAGCTCTTAAGGTTCGAAGGGTCTGTGGAAATTCACTTTTTAATCTTGAGAGAGTGGTCCGATAAATTCTTAGCCCAAAAAGGAAAAAGCCATTTTTGGAAGAGTGGAATTTTCAACATCTGCCTCGATACCCTTGACCCAGTGATACGCCAACTTCTTTATCCCGTCTAGAAATACAATTTTCTGGAGGTCTGCAAAGTTTGCCCCTGTGGTGCCGAAACCCCCCTTATTTGGCTCAAATCTCCACACAACGAGTGATATTTCCAATTTCAGGGTAGAGATAAGTCTGGCGGTGGCGTATCTGAAGATTATGGTGGATGGTCCGCAGTTCGCAACAAAATTCTTGGCGAAGACGCAGGTGTGCACCGAAGCGCTCCCATGGTTAAAGGACATTTTTTTTCTTCGCCAAATGGAACTTTTTCTGTGAGCCTGTGATGAATCAACCCAAAAATTGGGCAGAGTAAAGTCTGCGTGGTCGCCGTGGCTTTAGGTCAGTGCGTCGGCCGCCACGCGGGCAGTCTGGGTTTACTGCTTTGGCAATTCCTTTGCGTCTGATGAGTACTCGACGGTCAAAACTTGAAGTAGAAACTCCTCTGAAATGCGCTTAGACAGTGTCTTAAAGAGCTCGGCAGTGGTCTCTCGGTTGCGCTTATTGTTTGGAGGGAGTAAGGGTGGTGCAAAAAGCTTTTTTGTCTTCAATATAGACCCACATGGTCCTTTGTGATGCATATTGTCTTAACTATCTTGTGCACCCTCAATTGGCTGTTTGTCTATATGACATAGTGTATTTCGGGCATGTTTTCCTACGTGGTGGCCGTTTTTGAAGAGAAATATCTTGCGTGCGATTTGTGGTCCTGTTTGCGTTGATGGCATCTGGAGAAGAAGATATAACGACGAATTCTATGGGCTGTATAGCGACATGCGTCTAGTCAAGCGTCTTCGGATACAACGCTTAAGATGGCTAGGCCATGTAGAGCGTATGTACACTACTGCTCCGGAAAGTCTTCGAATCTGAGTCATTGGGACAACGCAACAGAGGACGGACTAGGCTAAGGTGGCGCACACCAGTTATTGAAGAACCTCAACCAATTTGGAGTGCGGAACTGGCGGCAGCTGGCGAAAAATCGTGCTGGCTGGAGAGGCATGTTGGTTGAGGCCCAGGTCACCCCTGACTGTAGTGCTACTAGAAGAAGAAGAAAAAGCCGTTTTCGAAGCACAAAAGCCATGTACGAGAGTGTACTTTTCTTGCGATGGCTGCGCCATTTGGCGGTAGGGCTAAGTACTTACCGGACTGCTGTAGTAAGCCTTAGCCAGGTACTACCCCGGAATTTTCAAATCAAGAATTAATGAAAATTGATATATAATTCCCACAATCCAACAAAGTTAAAAAAAAATTAAGTAACTCACAAGTAAGACTACGAACTTATGTTTATGCCGAGGTCGAACGGAAACACGAATATTCTGGCCGGAATCATGAAACCTCTTCAGTCGACAGGATCTTTTCCCAGTTGCCTCCATTTGCGCCCACCAAGTTGGTTGGACTCTTCCTTCACTTATGTATATCATGCCATGAGGACATGGTCCTCAGCGGCATTGTCCCAATAGATTGCATTTGGAGAATCGTATTCCCTGAGCGGCGTGCTCTATAGGATATTTCCACTCTAAGAGCTGTATTGACAGCCATAGACATTATCATTGAACGTTTTCCTCCAGATGCCACCGATACAAACACAAAAAATCGCACCAGAACTTTCCTTTCGTAAAGACTCAGATCAGAGCCTGTTCGTCTACTTTCAATAATGTTTCAGGACAAAGATGATACCCTTCCTATGTCATGCAGAGCAGGAGCCTTCGAGAGAGAGAGAGAGAGAACTCATTACTCATTTGTCTATTCAGGTCAAAGAAGCAGCGATTGTCAAGAGTACTTTCCGACTGGATTTCTGAACCGATGCTGTGGTCACTATTCACCTTCCACTCCAGCCAAAACCTATTCCTGCTCATAACGACGCCCTACCTGAGAAATCGAAGATGCATATGAACATATGCAAGATGGTCCAACGGAAAAACTTTCAAGAAAATTATCTTAATATCTTAAATAGTGATAGAAGTATCTATGGCAATTGTGCGTGGGACAAAAAATCGGTGAAATGTTCGCCACGGCTTCGGCGGCATACCCCAATCCGACGGTCTATCTTTTCAATCACTCTGAGACATCATCGAAATTCAATGTCGAATTATCTCATCCTTTAGCTCGTGAATTCTTCTTGACTTATTGACCTTCACTTTTAAATATCCCCAAGGAATCGCTGTCAAATCAAACGACTGTGCTGGCCAATTGACTCCACCACGACGTGAGATAACAGGGCCATTGAATTTATCGCGCAAAATAGTCACTGTTTCGATGGCTGTATAGCAAGTGGCACCACATCCTGTTGGAAGCAGATATCGCCTGGCTCCACGTCCTGAATTTCTGGCCACAAGAAATCAATTATCATCTCGTTAAAGCAAACACCGTTTACAGTAACTGCTTGGGCGACCTCATGTTCGAAGAACGACCCGATAACGCCGACAGACCATAGACCGCACCAAATATTCGCTCAATCCTAGAGTCTCATTTGGCCAAATTCGGCAATTATGCTTGTCAACGGATCCACTAAGGTGAAAGTGTGGCTCGTCGCTGGAGATGATTTTTTCTGTTAAATCAATGTTCGACGCATTAACGACGCTTCAAAGCAGGCTTCAGCCTCTGCGTTAGTTGAGCCTTGTAAGTGTGTAAATCCAAATGTATTCAAAATTCGCATTAGTGATGTCCTTGAGATGTTCAATTGTTGAGTAGGACGAAGAGTCACGCCACACTATCGCGAACAACAGCAATTTCCTGCAGTGTTTTCACATTTCCTGCAGCAAACAAACCGGGTCCTGATTGAAGGCCGCTTTTCTTCAAAATGCTTCAACAACGAGTGATGGAGGACCAACACTGGGCCTTCTTGTAGGATTAGCCACACGGGATCAAATTTGAAGCATCGTGGAAGATCAATAATAAGGAAGGTCGATCTTGGTGTCAAAGCCAAGTTATCGGCTTATTACTCAGTGATTGTTCCAACTCTCATCTGTGGTCATGAAATTTATGTAATGACCAAAAGAATCGGCAACGGGATCGTGAATACAGGCTGCCGAGATGAAATTTCTCTGTGCCGTTGCGGGAGTTACTCGCCATGATAGGCTGGGAAACACGACGGTTTGGGGGAAACTCAATGTTGTATTTCTTCGGACGGAAAGGGCTTTATTGCTTTATTTATACGTTGTACAAATGTCCCCTTTATCACGACGTGTCTTAGATGGCCCATCAGGTAGGCGACCGCTGGACAGACCCAGAGCGAGGTGGCTGAATCAAGTCCATTAGGTTATCTGGTTGCTCTTAGGAATAGCTCCTGATAAGTTAGAGTCGATGGCGGAGGATCGAGCGGCCATAGTGGAAAATGCGGGTATAATGAAGATGATGTTTCAACAGCATCGACGTAAATGTGATTAAACCAGCCTTTACTTCGTCTTGCCTTCATTTATTTTATGACGCATTTCGACCACCAGTTTGACTCCCCTGCTGAATACGACATTTGAAAGTTTCGCCTCTGGCGTTGAGTTGTGAAATTTGTACTATCTGCTCAAGAGTGATGTCAGTGCATTGCCTTGTCAAAAATTTATTCTCCTATTGAAGTTCATAGCAGACCTTAATGGAGCAGCGAAAGTTCTCTGTTGCCAGCCTGAAAGGCGTGGCTCTATATGTGGCCTTGGAAATAAATTCTTACTGAGAAATGCAATTTTGATAATGTCTTCTAACAAATTGAAGTTCAAGATGTCACAATTCATACAAGCTACCGTACTGCCAGATGCAATCAATATAACCAGAAGTTCACCATTTCCCAACCATCTACTGGCAATTTTTAGAACATTCTCGAACACCCTACTCTTTTCAAACGACTTGAATTCGTTTGCCTACTGCGTGGTAACATAATGGTCCCACATGCGACTAAACGTATCTTTCGGCGCGAGTTTATCTGCCTACCTTACTCCTATGTGGAGGATAGTAAACAACATTTTTGTGGTTTATTTCATATACACGAAATGTAGTAGATTTCAGCGAGGTGTTGGGTATATGACTGTGGGAGACGTGCTCTTTCTTTCAATCTTTCAGATGAAAGATAACAACATACCAATTAACCGCGCAAGTGGGGTGGTAGAGCTCCACAAGAATACAAACATCCAAAGCACCAACTTCTAACATTAACAGAATCTAATAGAATATACTCGTAACGCACTCGTGTGTCTGCAAAAAGATGCGCGTCAAGTGTTTCCTTCCAAAAGAAGTCCCCTTCCATTTTAACAAATTCCTTTACGCTGTAAAAACATATTCCGCCTCTTCCAAGGCAACAGCCACTCAATCAAAACAATAAAAACAACAACAACGGCACCAACTTGTGAACACAGTAATTCTCTCCGCTTCATGTTGACCTCACAGCTCGAAGAAGATTCAAAAAACCACCACCAGCACCCTTAAGATACTCATCAATTTCGATGTGCTGCCGATGTGCTGGGGAAGTCAAATCGAAATTTCATCCAACAGCACAATTGACAGCACTTAATTGATTGAGATAGCCAATGTCAATTTTGCCATCTCTTATTCGCTTTTTATGGCAAACCCAACTCGTCCTTAAATGCGGAGCTCATCCTTTAAAGGGTCTCATGGAATGTCTTAAAATAAACCGCCCACAAAAACCGACACTCAGACAAAACCAACAAACACATCTTATGTGCGAACGAAATGTGTATCAATGTCAAAAAAGGTCCTTACAAATTTTCGTGCGGCAATTACGTCAGCCGCCAGTACAGCACCTCCTCAAATTCGCACCCAACGGAGGAGAGCCGACGGCGACGGGTGAGATACACAGCCAATGTGATTGATTAATCTCCGAAGCGACCTTGCCTTTAATGTCTGCGACCATAAAAGCTTTAATTCCACAATTTATCTTTTGAGGCGGTCGGAGTTTGAGTTTATGCGTGTTTAGGCGACGCCGAAGGAGAAGTGGGCGACTTATGCGCTGTATATGCTCTGCCGCACATAAAGGAGGTGAATCAATGGATAATGCGGCAATAAATGTGAAGGGACATTAGATGGAATCCATAACAAATAATGTTATTGTCAGTTTCTTTTGACTCGCCGCAAGGAGATGTATCCCTCCCACCACCCCCCCACCTCATCGCCACCCGACGACCACTTGCACTTGTGAGAGACAACTAGAGAAAAGTTGCAGTTTTGAATCAATTGCTTGCACTTTGGCGTCAAGCAGCGTAAACTTCGCTCAGTCGTGTCGAAAAACCCATGAAAACTTTTGACCCATCTTGTTAACTGTCCACTTTCAGAGCAGAACAGCTACAGAAAGTTGAAGAACAATCCGAATGGGGTGGAGATCGACCGAAAGTATGCGAAAGAATAAAACTTTTCCCTCGGCTGGATAAAGTCAAACCACTTTGCAATGCGATGACGTGTTATTGTGAAGTTAACTTGCCGCAAAGTCCGCACAACATACGGTCGCATGAGTGTGGGGAAACAGCACTCGTGCGGCTACCAAGGCACCAGGTAATCCCACTGTAATCGATGGGCATTATAATGGATCACTGCTCGTAAATCTCTACATTGGCAAATGGCCCCCGAGGCTAAAGACAAAACGGATTTATTAGAAGAGGATTGAGGCATAAAATATCTGCTGCGGAATGATTATTTGTGATTCATAAGAAATGGGAACTCATGTAAGGATGAGGGGGAACTTTCACAGTACACAGCACACAACAGGGCAACGAAAGCAGAAATCAGTGTAAACGGCTGAAGGTTAATGGGTCACGCTCTTCATCCCTAAACGGAACGCTGGCTGAATGGAGACCCTTGCCTGGACTTGGAACATTGTCACTGATTCAAAAAGGTTGTTGCCATGCAACTTAATTCACAAGCCTGAGAAAAGATGTCCTGAAAACGTTTTAAAGAGTGCTAGAAAAATGTGATTCTCTTAATAGGTCTGCAGGTTCTCTGGAATTTGACTGATGGCAAGCCACCCATGAAGACCTTTCTGGTTTGTGTCCTTTTCACAAGGAAATCTGACTATAGAAGACCCCACACCTACAACATACCACCCCCTTACGTACTTACTGACCGGCAACCCATACAGAGTCTAAAGTTGAGCTAGAACAATCGTTCATCATGGACCATGTCTAATCAGTCATAAACTATCAAGCTCCAATTTTTCTGAAGCAATTTTTCGCCTTTCTTAAAGGATCCAAGTATGCGCTCTTCTGCTTTGTTTATAGTCCAACTTTATAGTTAGTACAACAGTTCCTAGATCCTAGAGGTATTCTTAGCTGTTTGAGAGAATTTAGAAGCGTCGGCTGCCAAGGGAAATTCTACTTCGGATCTCCACTGTCTATGGAGTTCACGATTGCTTCGAGGTACACAAACTCCTGAACCACCTTAACAGCCAAAATGCCAGTTTTCACATTAAGCTGTGCTGTTCAAAGGAACATGACATCATTTAATTGCTGTCCGCGACAACGTCTCAGGTGGTCGATTCGTAAGGTCCAATTTTCGGCGATTCATTCAAACGTAGCCACTGATATCTCGCGGTTAACACGACTAATGTTGACATCCAAGGCGCCAATCATAGCTGCATTAATTCTGGAGACCTGAGCCTTGAGACTTCCCCTGACAAAATAACCCAAAGGTGTGATGTCGCACGATCAAAGCAAACGTTAAATTCAGTGCTCACCGGTGTTTGTTTTCTTCGTACTGCTAGGCAGCAGAAACTTCGAGACAGTCAAGTCCTTCGTGTACCTCAGCTCCGCGGTAAATAGGGACAACAGCATGCGTACCGAAATCAAACGCAGAATCACTCTTGACAATAGTTGCTTCTTTTCGCTCAAGCGGCAATTGAGTAGTAGAGCCCTTTCTCGAAGGACTAGGCTAACACCCTGATTATCCCTTTCCTACTCTATGCTGTAGAAGCCTTTACAATCTTCAGTAGTAGATGAAGAGGACCTTTGTCTTTTTTTGAGAAATTAGTTTTGCATTCAATCTTTGGTCTACTTTGCGCAGGTGGTTTTTGGAAAGGATGACTGTACGGGTTGTACAACGACATGAGCCTAGCCAGGCGTCTACGGATTCAATGCCTAAGATAGGAAGGCCACGTAGAGCGCATGGACGACACTGATCCAGCCCGAAAAGTATTCAACTCCGAACTAGTGCCAAAATGTAATAAACGACAGTATGACGCACACTAGTGAAGAAGGACCTCAACCAACTTGGAGTGCTGAGGACTGACGACACCTGCTTAAAATCGTGCCAGCTGAAAATGCTTGTCGTTTGAAACCCATGTCCACCTCAGACTGTAGCGCCATGGAACACGAAGAAGAAACATGTTTTCTCACAAGATCCATTGTTTCCCGCCCTCTATGACTCGTGATGCTGTTTGTTGAAACCGAAGCTCAACGAGATCATGTGCTTGAATTTCAGGAGGAACATTTCCCCGTTTTTGATTAAACATGAACGAATGTTTCAACCGACCCATAAACCACACCATAAAAGTCTATTTGATGATGGTAATGGCAGCTGTTGGTACTCTTCGGATTGCTCATCAGTACAAAGATGTCTATTTAATTTATTAACATGCCCATTGGGCCTATGACGACATGACGAAAATTCAATTGAATTCAATTTCGTACATCTTCACATACTGCAAGTTGTCTGCTGAGAACGAATACAAATCGATTCGTCTTCATGCAGACCCTCAGGTTCAGCTGCTATTGTCTCAGTTTATGCTCTATATCAACAAAAGTTAACCGAAACTCAAAAAAGCACGAAAGTCATTCAGGCAGCTGAACACGAGAGACGCTGAAGACGCTATTATGAAGTGGGTCTCTCCACGATAATTTGCCAGACGATACTGAACAAAATGACAATGCAATTTGATAGGAATCACGCGTGATCTGTCAAAAAAGTCCTTTTGAAAATCACCCCTCACGATGAATGACCCAATATTTAGTCAAAATACGAACCATTGAAATTTAGAATCTCCTTCTAAGACCTATACTTACATTTTGATAATTTAATAATAATAATAATTGAGTTACACTATAGCCCACAAGGGACCAAGGCCTGGCTTCTATAACAACTTCTTGTTTTGTGCGTGCTACTGTTCTCTCACGAGTAGAAGGGACCTACAGTTTTTGGCCGACTCCGAACGGCGAGATTTGAGAAGTTTTTCGTAGACAATTGATGCTCTTTGATTGTTGTCATCAACTCGAAAGAGGTGGTGCCGTGAAAAAATGTGAGGTGTCCCGTCCGGGAATCGAGCCTAGACCTTCTGCGTGTGGGTCAATGCACGGTGGGTCACCACGGCGACCACCACATTTTTGGAGATTAAACGACGTCAGGCTGCGGAAGTGGTGATAATCTCTTGGAGACACATCAGAAGAGTACGATGGATGCTGCAGAATTTCGAATCTCAACTGAAGAAGCGTTGCGTATGAGGTATGGCCTCACAAAACATGCCCTGGCATCAGGATCCTCACAATATATCCCCTGTTTAGAGATATGGAAAGTGAGTTGATCCTTTTGCCGTGACATTTTTTATGTATAGACCAAGTTTGGGGATGTGCCTTAGGGTTTTCGTCTTCATACAACCACCCCGCAGTTCGCTTTTAGTTGTCATACAAAATCTACTTTTCATCACATACCACATATCCTTGCCTTAAACGCCTCTTGCATCCAGTGTTTCTCGAAAAATGGCGTCTGCAATTATCGTTTCCGGTTTCCAACGCTATTCGTTGTTAAGACTCCAAAGGGAACTTACTAACTCAAGACCGAATGGCTTGCTCATTTATCGTTATGTTCTCCAATGCGTCACTTATGCTTTTAATTGCCAGAGATGGACTACGAGTATATTCCAGTATGTACTCGTGATGGAAAAGGGAACAAATTTGAACACCCGACAGCGCCTTCAACAAGGCGCCATACAAGCTCCTAGAAATTAATGTCTGCACTTATAATGATCAAAAAGCTGTACACTTCACAGACACATACCAATTATTCTTTTTCAAAAGAGTCGCTGTGTTATATCGATATTCACTCGACAGTTTCTAGTGGAGGACTATGTTAAGAACTGGACAGTTCATGCGATAGAATTTTATAGCTCCTTAAGTCTCCACACGAGGTCCCCTGGAAATGAGAAAAAGATGTCATCTGAAGATTGCATCTTCTTGGCATCTGGTGCAGGTTTCAAAATGTCTCGAAATCCTTGAATCAAACTAAATGATGCACCACGTAACATATATGTTCGAGCGAAAATTTTCCCGCGAAACAATTATATTTCTCATCCAACATGAAACAGTGGTTGCGTGTCGTAGTGGGTAAATCACCACAGGCCCAAATTGCCTTATATCTCACATCGGGAAAGAGACCCCTTCTAATTGTCCAGATTTCATTCTTCGGACATGCTTTCTTCCGAGCACATCCTATAACTGAACCGTCGAACCTGGTTCTTATGGACAGGTATTCGTTCCAAAAATGTCCTCTGTCTTCAGTCTCAGATGCCTTGCAGGGCTGTTACAATCCTTGCCCTACGTGAATGGAAAGTCCCTCGCGTTCATAGGAAAATCCTCGCTTCTGTCAAAATTGACGAAACTGGAAAACCCAATTTTAGAGTGGCCACAGTCATAAACAAAGCAATCACTTGGTTGCTGGAAAGCATATTCACAAGACCGTCACACTTGTTGGCAAATGATTTTCTGAAACTAACAGCTGTACACTTGTTGTCCCTTTGGCAACGTCAACCTAAAAGTTTGAACTTCACACAAGAATACCAGTGAAGGGATGATTGAAAGGTGAACTCCGAAATGATTGCAAATGTCCTGTCTGCCACACAGATGGATGCAAATCAACCGACAAAACCTCACGTGAGTGTCTGACAGACCTGAAAGCATGTATTTCTGTCCCAAATTCCCACAGCTCCGTTGATGAGTTCACATCTAAATGCATACGTTTGCATGGCAAGACACAAATCAAAAACTGACAAACAACGGGATGAGCATAAACTCATTAAAGCATCCTTGTCTGACATCCCTGATGTGAATGCATAATTTTGAATTTTCCCCTTGCACCCTGCCCCCGAGACGTGCCCCAATCACAAGCTCCTTACTGTTCCAAAGGCGCTCCAAGCGCCTTTAAGATTGTCTGCATCAAGCGCCCGAGGTATTTATCCGAGACAATGTACCACAATGCAGGCTACAAACTGAATGGCATCCTGTGGCAAAAAAAAATTATTAAAGCGGTTAGTCTCTTATACAATTGGATCGCGGTTTCTGCATGTAGGAGATAAATAAGTCCAGAAATAAGCAACCATCCCAAATCTTAGACAATGGAAGCGACGTTGAAATGCAGTCTCATGCAAAAAGCATCCGAAGCAACAAAAACTAATCACCTCAGGCTAACTGCAGTCAAAGGCATTGAAAGAAAGTCCAAAAACACATAAGCCCTGAATCTGAGCCGAACTCTCACTCTCCTCCCGCTGTGGACGAATTCCGAAAATATCCGCGTGACGTTCGCATTAAAGGTATCCCCGGGGAACGGTTCCTTCCAAGCGGTTAAGTGGAATTCATTTTAGAAGAGAAATAGTCAAAATGTTTCTACTCCCACCCCGTGAGAGCGTTTTTTTCTTTTTCCACCTCATGTCCTTCCACGTCTGTGGGAGGATGTGTTCGGGGAATGTAGGAGTTTTGCCAGAGAGAAATGTATTCAAGTTGTGCACTTATGGCAGAGACTTTTCCGGAATGTGCCTTTGGTGTGTGTATGTGTGTGTGTGCGCTTTGAACTTCTCAAAAAGGCGAAACTTTGATTATTAATCGAGAAAGTATTGATTCCGATTGAGGCGACCGAGATTGGCACTTTAAGCAGAACGCCTTCGCCTTGTCGCCGTCGATGTTAAATGGTTTCAAAATTATTGATCTTATGGCAGAGCATAGCGCTCGTAATGGTGGTTTCCCAAGTACTTTGGCAATTTACAAAGTACAGCGGAAAAAATTCCAAAAAGTCATTAACCAGGCTTAGCAGAGCGATTATGAGATCTTGAAACTCGTCGAGATGTGTAGACGAACGTGTGTGGAATGTTCAATCAGATGCTGTGTGGGGGGATGAAAATGTTATTTGACTTTGAAATGTTCGGATTTACTCATTCATGAGACACTTTCTGCTGTCGTTGAATTGATGGTACGATTTAGACGCGTATTTTCTAGGATTCCTTGCAAAACTGCTAGAGGGAAAATTTCAAACATTCTCATCAGAGTGTCGTCTTTAATGTTATCCTTGAAGGAAATCAAATGGTTTTAACTTTCAAATTAAATTCTATGTGCGAGCTTCTACGGTTTTTTGCCACAGCTACCACCGCGTCGCGGAGCCCACCAACTTGGTGTCAAATTGCTTTTAATGGGGAGAGTCTGTTGAGCCATGTTCCTGTCAATGTTTTCCACAACCATAATCTCATCTTTTGTACCTCTGTCATTCCTGTGGACAAAACGTTTCTTTCACAATTACTGTGACTGGGCATCTTTTAAATAAGAGTGATCCTTCCTTCTCTCTCTCTCCTTGATGCAGTTCTCATCACTGAATCAGGAAGAAAGAGCTTCTAGTCAAGGGATGAAAATATGTCCAATTACTCCTTTGTCAAAAAGACGTTACCCGGGTACCCGAAATAAAAGTCGACTGAGAGAAGCCGAATCCTAGCCTAGATCGATGAGATCTTATCGACAACTATGAATCAACTGTCACAGTTATCGCCACCAGAGACCAGAGGAGGACGCTTATCCGCCCGACCAAGGAGCCTAACAATCAGTTGAAAAAATCTACGCATCTACGTGCTTCAGGATCTCAAAACAGAAGTCGAACAATGCACAATACCCCAGTCAGAGTTGCAAAATGCATTTTGAAGCGAAGCTCATTGAATTCATAGCTCGAGCTAATTGCGCTCTCTATGGCCCACTCCCCAACGCATCTCGTGTCCCCGTGTATCCATGTCCTTATGGAATGCAATTTACCCGCCCATGCACAGGCAGACGCATGCAAGTGATGTGACCCCGCCGGGAGGACGTTTTTTTTTTGCCACCCCCTAGCAAAAGTGAATTTTTCCACGTCCCCAGACAATTGCGTACGAAAGCGTAACTGACTATTAAAGGCAAAATCGCTTTGAAATTATGCAAACTTCATTACGGTTGTATGAGCCTTGCGAGCACTGCTAAAGAAAGAACCACATTCCTAACCTCCCCCACCCCCTGAGTCATTCATACGCGGCAATGGCCCCGTGTAGCCGTGTGTGCAGCACACTCGTGTACATCCCCGGCTCCTCTGTGGCACTGGCTTGCAAATAGTAGCGATGGCAGCTAACAGATGGTATCCGCAAATATCACTTGACAGTGATTAATGAATTTTTTGGAGCGAGCAGAGAAATCCTTGATCTTTTGTAATGTTAAGCGATTGCTTGGAGAAGCACACTCACACACGAACACACATGACTGCACGGAAACATCTTTCGGATTCCTGTTCATGAATACAATTGCATCCCATAGCGCGGAGATAACGAGCTATGAGATGTATGTATGTACGTGGTGCCCTCGTTATGTGGTGATAGATTGTGTCTACATAATGCGAATGAGCTTGATAACCCTTTTCATTTTTTTTTTGTTGCCAGAGAGTGGAAGCGGGTCGATTTTGGAGGGATCGATGTAATTGCCTAGATAATTTGGTGGCACACCACCATCCACTCGTATTGTGTGGAAACTTGAAGTGTAATTGGCTGGAATAAATTGAAGTTTTATCACGGACATGAATATCGTCTTCGGGTAGCGCTGTCTGGGCACACAGAGATATTTGCATACTTGTTACGCTGTAGCGCACATCGTTGCACATGTGGGACTGAAGATTGATCGATTTTGAGAGAGTCTGATGTTATTGGATTTTGTCACTTCCTTGCTTTAAATCGCGAGTGAGAATTCTTTGAACAGACCTTGCAGGTTCTGAAGAATATGACCGAGAGGTGAGATATTTTGACAAAATTTAAAACGCTTACTTTTTCGCACTATCCTATCCCAACATACGATTGAAGAAAACCACACAAGAGGGCATTTTCTCTAAGCCCCCCTTTTAAGACGGTCCAAAGCAAACATCTCAAAGTCATTAATGTCGAAGCCAAAAAGCTCATAGATATTGGAAGTCACAATTTTCAATTCAGATTTTTTTTGAACAGCCTGCGACGTCTTCTTGCCTTTTCTATAAACGACGAGATTGTTTCAAATGTTTACCACTTTTTCAAAAACGTGTTAATGATGGCTTGAAGGAAATGGTTTTAGAGATGCTACAATCAAGAACTGTATCCTATAAGCTGGTTTGGAAAAACAACTTATGTTGTGCAGTTTTGACCTACAGTTTTTGTCAACTCCGAACGGCGAGATTTGAGAAGGCGTTCATAGACAACTAGTACTCTTTGATTGCTATCAGCAACTCGAGAGAGGTGGTGGGAATCTAACCTGGACCTTCGACGTGTGGGCCACTTACTCACTACGCAATTGTTGTTTATTTAGTGAACGAAAAAGTTAGCAATCTTGCCTACATAGCGGTCACCATTCACTGTAACGTTCCGGTGAGCATCGTTTTCAAAGAATTACGGACCAAAGCACACCAAGCAATCATTTTTTTTTGGATGTAACGGTGTCTCAGCGTAGATTTGAAGACTGTCATCACTCCGAATTTGGAGATTTTGTTTCTTGAAGTACCCATTCAACCAAAAGTGAACTTCGTCGTCAAGCAAACTCACTTAAGAAAATTGGTATGAAGGGTCATCTTGTTTTGGGCCCAATTTAAACAATTTGGGAGCGTTGTTCTGTGGTCAGTTTTTTCCTGCTGAAAAACAATCGTTTTTTTTTTATTAAAATTTGATTTTATTAAATATAATGTTATTCTTATATGCTAGACAAATTTTCTTAAAACTAGCTTAATAATTCAATTTCTTACATCTAACTTACTGACCCTGTGCGTGTGCTCTAAGTTAAAAATAATGGCGCAAGTTCATAGTCATATAAAGTCGACTTTAAAAGAATTTATTCACCTACATAACTTAAAGTAGACTTTTTGTTATTCCTAGTCATCTTGTAGTAGGCTATAAAATTAAAGTCGACTTTAAATTTAAAACGAGTCAAACGTGATTTTAAGAAAAACAAAAAAAATTGGCTCTAAATCGATTGTCAAATTCGATCTCTTAAAGTAATTTGTTGTTTTTTTTTCAAAATGTTTCCGGAGGATCGAGATTTGGACATATTTAAAGACTTTCAATTTATTTCACGGCCAAGCAGCGGTCGAATCCATTTGAAGAACTAGAGGAGGAAGAATTTTATTTGCGATTCGATAAAATTTAATTTATTAAATTAAATTTTTGATTGAAGTCCTGGATGTGCAAGAAACGCGAACGAATCGTGGACTGCCGATTCCAACAGATCTACAGCTGCTGGTAGCAATTCATTTTTTTGGAAGAAATGCTCACCAGTGTGACGTTGGTAAGAATTACTTACAAGTGAACTGGTAGCTTTTTATTGACATGTACCACTGCACGTTTGTACTTTCAGGAGCCTTGCATAGAACTTCCCAATCAACAGTGGACAGAATTATAAAAAAGAATTCAAAACGGATCTCATTATTGCTTCCTCTTCTTATTAAATTTCCGTTCACCGCGTCAGTATTAAATAAAGCAAAACAGACATTTTATAGGATTGCTCTCTTTCCAAATGTTATTGGAGTGATAGATTGTACGCATGTGCAAACTAATGTTGTGGGACCTGTAATGGCTGGCCATTACATTAATAAGAAGGGTTATTATTCTCTCAATGTACAAATAGTTTGCGACGCCCAATGCAAGTTTATTGATACAATATTAATTACAATAAATCGCAAATAATAAGCCCCTAATATCTTTATATCATTTTTTGAATCCATTCTATTGATTTCAATTACATATTATTAATTTTCTTGGAAAATTTGTAAATTCAAAACAAAACCACTTGAAAGTAATACATTTCTCGTGAAATATTTTCACATTTGGGTTTGTTCGGTGAAATCACTTTACAATAACGCTTTTAAGCAGATAATACGAGGGCTGTCTGATAAATAACCGACCTCAACGTGAAGCTAGCGGCACAAGTGAAAAAAAGTTTCTACTTCAAATTGTGCATATTATAATAGCTACTCGCCAAAATTTCAGAAGTTTATCTTGCACCATTATCTGTTGACAGTCGTTTTTGTGAGTGTATTTCGGTGATTCCCCCAAAATGGAAAAAATTGAATATCGAGCTGTAATTAGATTTTTATTTTTGAAATGCAATACGCCTTCACAAATCAAAGATGAGTTGGACTCTGTGTATGGTGACTCTGCACCATCGTTTACCACCGTAAAGTTTTGGGCAGCTGAATTTAAACGTGGTCGCAGGAGCTTGGAAGATGATGAACGTCCTGGGCGTCCAAAAACTGTAACCACTAACGATAACATCACTAAAGTTCATTAATTGGTACTAGACGACCGCCGGATTAAAGTTGGAGAAATAGCTGAGATTAAACCAAGATTTGGGCATGAGAAAGCTGTCCGCGCGTTGGGTGCCGCGTTTGCTTACGCTAGACCACAAACATTTCCAGCGCTCTGTTGGCCCTAAGACCGAGTTTTGGCGCCGATTGATAACTGTAGACGAAACTTGGATTCATCATTATACGTCCGAAACAAAAATCCAATCTAAACAGTGGATTGAAAAGGGGGAACCGGCCCCAAAAAAACCTAAAGCTGTATTCGGCTGGAAAAGTGATGGCGAGTGTTTTTTGGGACAGCCATGGAATTATTTTTATAGACTATCTTGAAAAAGGAAAAACTATAACAGGAGCATACTACGCATCATTATTGGACAAGCTAAAGGAAGACATTTCGAAAAATCGGCCACATTTGCAAAAAAGGAAAGTCTTGGTCCACCAAGACAACGCACCATCTCACACCTCAACAGTCGCCATGGCGAAAATCCACGAATTGCGGTTCGAACTGCTTGACCATCCACCTTATTCACCGGATCTAGCACCAAGCGACTTTTTTTTGTTTCCTCAACTTAAAACTGCGCTCGGCGGCCAGAGATTTTCGTCAAATGAGGAGGCAATCTCTTTCGTGAACTCGTATTTTGCAGACAAAGATGCCAAGTACTATTTGGAAGGGTTGCAGAGATGAGAGCATCGCTGGGAGAAGTGTGTGGAGTAACAAGGAGACTATGTAGAAAAATAAATAAAAAAATTTTGAAAAAGTCGCGTGCATCATGGTTATGTCGGTTATTTATCAGACAGCCCTCGTAGATATGCAAAGGCATAAATATGTCTATGAATAACGAAAAGATAAAGTCGGATGTTTGATTTAGAGTCGGCTATAACTAAAGTCGACTTTAGGCACTATTAATGAGCTGACTATAAATTTGCGCCAATAATTGAGTGGCACTACAGCCAGCAACTACTTGTGTTGTGCGTGCTACTGTAGAAGGGACCTACAGTTTTTTGCCGACTCCGAACGGCGAGATTTGAGAAGCTTTTTCATAGACAACTGATATTCCAGGCCAGACTACCCAACTGGCAATACTAAGTACACATAACACAAACGTATAAAGACAAGTTAACGGTGGCAGGGGCCGAATTAGCACAACCACCACAGTTGACGTTCTTTCCCAGACTCCCGCCTATCTCGGACGGAGATCGCTCTACTGATCCGAGACAGATCCTCACGGTTGCGAGCGACATTTGGTTCGTGCAGGAGTCGCTGGTCGCTGTTTGGTGTGCTACGTGGAAGATTATAGGGCATCGGTCCATATCCTGAACGAGACTCATTTTATCAAAATATAGGAATGCCTCGGGTGGAATAAAGTCATTCCGCCGTGCCTTCTCAAAATACAAAATATTGTTGTAATAAGCCCCGAAGAGCAGGTTGTTGGTAGAAGTCAACGCCCGTGCAACGTGCCTTCGAATCAGTTTTATTACGAAATTATCAATCCCTATCAGGTTTGACTTGTTGTACAAAACCTCGTTGGGATAGAATTTCTTGTACTCGGATTCGGGAGTTCGATACAACCTGAGACAGGTCCGGAGACACTGCCTTTCAAATAGCCTCATCTTTTCCATCTTGGAAGGACTCACGTTAAACCACACAGGACAAGCGGAGACCATCATCGCCCGGATGAGTGCCATATAACACATTACCTTAACCCTGGTATCAAGTTGGCTGCTGTAAGACAACCTCCTTGCCACAGCAAAGACTTTCTTGGCTTTCATTAGAGCAGCATATACATGTCTATAAAAGTATAGATACTGCTCCAACCAAACGCCTAAGTACCTCACCAAGTCTTTCACAGCTAACGGTTCTCCCCGTGGGTCAACACTGCGAAACTTACGCCAGTTTAACTTCGTGTCCCTCGAGGTCCTGGACAGCAGGGTCCTGAAAAGGACAGTCTCACACTTAATGAAATTAATTTTTAATTTCCAGCTTTTCACAATATTGCTGAGTCGTTTGGCAGTCAAGTGCAACAGGATGTTAATGACTTCAACCTTCGGCGCTGACGCTAGTAGATCATCGGTGTACGATATAATGTGCGGCATGGAGTACAAAAGATTGCGTAACATATAGCCAACAAGGTTGGCGAACCAATTTCTCCTGTTGCAGACCGCGCTACACATCCTTTATAACGAATGATATACTCAGCGTTGAGTATGTAAAAATGTACCAACTTCATGAAACGAGCAGAGCAAATTCAAAGATTTATATTTTGCTCCCCTGAGTGATCTCAGAGTCTCTTCAAAGGTTGAACGTATTCTCAAAACCAACAAACAACAAAACTCCACTTCAGCAATAAATTTTGTATCCTCTAAACGAATAAAACGAAAAAGTTTAACAAGCAAAACAAAATCCATTTTCTATCACAACAATGCCGCCATTACCACGGCTCACATCGCTTTGTAATGCCTTCCTGTCTGTGTAATATTTATTGACCTGTATGATGCAACACTCATTTTTTTCTCTGCCCACCACTGCGGTCATCCATTGCGAACTGTGTGAGCATTTGGCATTCATAAAACCGCAGATGTGTATAGGCAATAATTAGAATCCACTTCTGTTGCGATATATTGGCAATCCCTGGCCGATGGGTGCTTATCTGCAGTAATAAAAGTCTGCTATGGACACCGAATGAACAATATGACCAGGCATAGAGAGACGTTTATCCTTAACTCTCATCCATACCAGGAGATATTTAAATGCAATGTCTGCGAGCTCACAGTGGATTTGCTGCAAATCGAGCGTAAATTTGAACATTTAAAATATTTGATTTAATTGTAAGCCTTGACTTATTTGTTGTATTGCGTTGAGGCTGTGACGTAGATATGGAAACAGGGGCTACATTTTTAAGGTTTCGTTCTCAATTTGCTTATCGAGCTTTTGATGGTTTCATTTCTGCATACGTTTGGCTGATGCAAATTTAAGGCACTGTCTTGAATCTGTTGCAGTGTCTTTAAAAATCTTGTTTTTGTTTTGCGAATATTTTCACTAACCACTTACTTGAACTGTACTTCGACGAATTGACCTTAAGATAAATTCTAGTTTTACACGTTCCGTTGCTCTTGCGTGTGACAAAAAAATCAGGATTTAGAAGTGAATGATGTTTCAATTGGTATCTAAAGTAGGATTGACGCTGAGTGGTGAAATTTAGAAAGAACTCTAGCTGGATAAAGGACAATGAACTGTCTTTGAGAGGTTTGATGTGACAACGGATGTGGTGGGTATAGATTTAGTGTAGCTGATTGAAGTTTGAAGTGGGTGCACAGCAGGCACTACTTTATTGGCACACTCTGTCTGTCAGCCTCAGCTACACAATCTGTCAGATCTGTTATACTCAGACAGCTAGAAGCTTTGGAATCGATTACACACTCAGTACAGCTCACACGAATGATAAGTGTCGGGAGCAATGACTCCTTAACAGCGATGACGGACCGAATTCTGCTGTTAGGCAGAATGTTCTACTCAGTCTGGATGATGATAGAGAAGAATGCAGTCCCCCCGACTTAGATGAAGTGAAGATAGCAATATCGAAGCTGAAGTCGCACAAAGTTGCTGAAGCGGACGGACTGCCCGTAGAACTCTTTAGAGCAGCATGAGATGACCTGGTTGGGCGCATGCACCAGCTCATCTGTAAGCTATGGTAGGAGGAAAGTATGCCCGATAAGTGGAATCTCATTTGGTCCACAAGAAAGGAGACCCCTTTGACTGCGCCAATTATCGAGGGATCAGCCTTCTTCACATCTCCTACAAGATTCTCTCTGCCGTATTGTGCGAACCCCTGAAACTGTTCTTCAACAACCTGATAGGTTCTTATTAGAGTGGTTCCAAGCCAGGGAAATCCACAACAGACCAGCTCTTCACTTTACGCGCAGATCCTGTAAAAGACCAAAAAAATACAGATCGACACGCATCACCTATTCGTCGATTTTAAGGCCACATATAGCAGCATGCATATGGACGAGCTATACAGTGTCATGTCTAGTTTTGGCATTCCATTCAAGCTCATCAGATTGTGTAGGATGACAATGGAGACCTCTTGCTGTTCCGCCAGGGTCGGTAACGAACTCACCAAAACCTTTAATGTCAAAAAAGTTTTCAACAAGGAGACGCCCTGTCATGTGACTTCTTCAACATCATTCTTGAGAAGTTCGTGCGCAACTCACAAATCAACACCAGAGGCACGATCAACTGCTAGGTTAAGCGGACTATATTGACGTGATTGGACGAACAGAGTGAGCCGACAATGAGGCGTTTGCTGTCATTGAAGTGAAGGCGTCTAAAATGGTTCTGGTTGTTATTGAGGGCAAGACGAAGTGTATGCTGTCATCAAGGAACGACACTCAACATCGACGTTTCAGACAGAGCGTACAGTCAAGGACTTCATCTACCTCAGCTCCGCGGTAAATAGGGAGAAGAACATTAGTACAGAAAAGCATCACAGCTTGGTCATCCCAGTCCTACTTTATGGTACTTTATGAGGAAACCCTTAGTCTTTTTAAGAGAAAAGTTTCGCGTGTGGTTTCTGGTCCTTTTTGCGGTGATGGCATCTAGAGAAAATTCACGGACAAACTTTATGGGCTGTACGGTGACATGCCCCTGGTCAAGCGTCTTGGGATACAATGGTTAAGAGGGCTAAGCCAAGTAGACCTTATAAACATCACTGCTCTGGCCCCAAAAGTCTTTGTATTCGAGCGATTGAGACAACGCAACAGAGGGCGGCCTAGCTTGAGATGGCGCACACATGTGGAGAAGGACCTCAACAAACTTGGAGCGCGCAATTGGAGGAAGCTGGCAAGAGATCGTGCTAGCATGTTGGTTAAGGTCCAGATTCCCGCCGGACTGAAGCTCCAGTAAAAGAAGAAAAAGTGGTTAATCCTTGAATTTAAGCGTCTTTATTTCTCTCCAATTCGTGAAGCTTTTCGGGGAGTTTCAATTCGCCAGAAAAAGCTTTTCAAACTCTACTGCTCAGAGTTGATGTTGAACTGTGGGGTCTCTCCATTCCTGAAAGAATTTAGTATTCACAGCAGTAGTGAGGAATGAAGAAGCTATGCCCCGCTTCAATTGTACGAAAGCGCCTGCCAAACTAAATAAATTTCACTCCCAAAACTGCCGACGGATAGCATTTACAAAAATTTGCTGCGAAAGCTTTAGCTTTGATGTAAGACAATCCAAACCTGACTCACATGCAGGTGTGCATCATTTGGATGCATTCCTAGATGTCAAACTTCCCCTTGCAGTTTATGCCAGAAATCCTTGAACAACGAATCACCTCATCAGCGCCTATTGGCAACTAATAGAAACATTTTCACATATTTCAAATCCTATCCATATCCACTCATCGTTTGAGGAAGCTCAATGTTACACGTCTTAAAAGCATTCAAAGATTTAAAATAGAAATTCTCGCTTTTGGGAAACGTAAAATCCTCCTAGGCATCCGTTCAAGGCCTTCTGACATTCAATTCATTGGACAAGTCCTTGCGAACATCCTTCGAATACAGCACCCGTTCAATGGCTTTGATGCGCGCCTGCTTTGGCAGGTGAAGTGAAATGTGCAGACATTTACTCGAAGGTGTTAGTTTTTATGAGAACGAGTGTTTGAAAGCTAACACTGCGGAATGACGCACAACCGAGAGAATACATTCCGGCTGACTAGTTGCATACGTATTTCACAAGTGAATTATAAAGGCCAAACACACGTATGTCAGATGGCGTCTGTTGTGCGACTTTTTACATTTTTACGGTTTCGTTTCTTAACAAAAAAGTGAAACATCATATCCATTGCACTCTGCATATATTCAAATCTCCTGAACTTATGGATTAATTTTTGGATACAGATGCATCACTAGGTCTGATCATGATTGTTGCATGAATTTTGGGTCCCAATTGGGAATGACACTTTTGTACGTGAAGTTGGCGTATTGTCAAACATTTTATTGTACTTCAGCATGTGACATATTAGTCGATGGATCATTTTGATGTTAATTGAGTTTCCATTAAGGAAATTTTATTTTGAAATCGCGTTGCAGAGTTTTGAAGCATCAAAGTCCGAAAATATTTTTTTCCGCTCTCCAGCATCTACAACGAAACATTTTTAGTATCTGGAAAAAAAATTAAAAAAATGTAGAGTTCAACGAGAACGGATTATGAGAATCGATTGACTAAGGCCCGGAAAACCAACTTAATTTAGAAAATCTCAAAAATCTGAAAAAGTTTAATGAGAGGAAACTGTGATCATTGAAATGAGCGTTTAAAAAAAATGTAAAACATCTCGGGTATAAAGTAGGCACTAATTATCCATTAACGCATCGCGCACTTTTATAACATTTTCAAATCCTGAACAAAGGTCCATGGGGGCATGGGCCTATGCACACGAGGCAATGTCCTTGATCGCGCTCAACATGGCGAGCTGCCAAGACTATCCTCGTCCATGCATAGGTCAAGTTGACATACAGCCTCCAAGTGGCGCCCCCTGGATAGCCATCACAGCATCCGTTGTGTGGTGAACCAATGTATGCAGCGCCTGGCCTACCAGTCTGTAGGTTGTGCGTGAGGCTAACTCCCTCACCACACAAAAACAAACCCAGTTCAGAGACAACAACTTGCCTCGGATATGGACGGATCCAACGTTGACGACCCCGGAAAACGAACAAAGGACAACGATTTTCGGTTCTGCACGTGGAATGTGAGGTCCCTTAACAGACCACGTGCAGCCGAACAACTTGCGGAGGCCCTTGACTGCTACAAAGCAAATATCACCGCCATCCAGGAAGTGCGATGGGATGGGCCGGGCAGAAAGAAGATGAAGAACTGCGACATATACTACAGCGACTGCTACAGGGAGAGAAGGCAGCGCCTATTCGGATGCGGATTTGTTGTTCGAGGCAGACTTAGGCAAAAAGTCATAAGCTACGATCCTGTAAGCGAACGCCTCATGACAATCCGCATTAAGGCTAAATTCGGGAACATCAGCCTGATATGCGCTCACGCCCCGACAGAAGAAAAGGATGACAACAGCAAGGATGAGTTCTATGATCTCCTAGAAGGAACATACGATCGATGCCCCAGCTTTGACACCAAGATCGTTCTAGGAGATTTCAACGCTCAGCTGGGAAGAGAAGAAGTCTTTGCTAAAGTCATCGGAAGACACAGCCTGCACGACACGACCTCCGGATACGGACTCAGGCTGCTGGACTTCGCCGCGGGGCGGAACCTCTCTGTGAGCAGTACGCGGTTCCTACATCGCAACATCCATAAAGGAACCTGGCGATCCCCTGATCAATCAACCGTCAACCAGATTGATCACGTTGCGATCGACGTCAGACACTCCTCCAACCTTCTCGATGTCCGAACATTCCGAGGCGCTAACATCGACTCGGATCATCACCTTGTTGTAGCCAAGGTAAGAACCCGGATATCGAGAGAACAACGGAGTCGAGATAGGCCGAAACGGTTTGACGTCGGAAAGCTACAATCGCAACAGGTCGCTGGGATCTTTGCCGACCGAGTCTCCCTAAAACTCTCCCAAAGTTCGACGCTGCCTGCACTAACAATAGAAGAAGAATGGAAACGTTGTCAAAAAGCCATCAAAGAAGCTGCCACTGATGTGCTGGGTTTCACGCCACCACCTAGGAGGAACCCATGGTTTGACGACGAGTGCAGGCAGGCACATGCAGCCAAACAGGAGGCCTACCAGGCAACGCTGCATCGGACAACGAGAGCTGTTCGTGAGCTCTACGAACAGAAAAGAAGGGAAGAGAACCGGCTTCTCAGAAGGAAAAAGAGAGAGCATGAGAAGCGCGCGGTCGAAGAGATGGAGAGATGTTATGGCAGGAATGAAGTCCGAAAGTTTTACCGAAAGGTGAAACAGCTATCCGGTGGATACAGGGTTCGGACCGAAGCCTGCCGGGACCAAAACGGAAACCTAGTAGTAGAGTCGCAATCGATTCTGAGAATCTGGAAAGATCATTTCTGCAGACTCTTAAACGGCGATGACGGCCCAAATCCCGCTGTTAGGCAGAATGTTCCACTTAATTTGGACGATGATAGACAAGAATTCCGTCCCCCCGACTTAGACGAGGTCAAGATAGCAATATCGAGACTGAAGTCAAATAAAGCTGCTGGAGCGGATGGACTGTCCGCAGAACTGTTCAAAGCGGCTGGGGATGACCTGGTTGGGCGCATGCACCAGCTCATCTGTAAGATATGGTCGGAGGAAAGCATGCCCGATGAGTGGAATCTCAGTGTCGTCTGTCCGGTCCACAAGAAAGGAGACCCCTTCGACTGCGCCAACTATCGAGGGATAAGTCTCCTTAACATCGCATACAAGATCCTCTCTGCCGTATTGTGTGAACGCCTGAAACCGTTTGTCAACAACCTGATTGGTCCTTATCAGTGTGGTTTCAGGCCAGGGAAGTCCACCATCGACCAAATCTTCACACTACGGCAGATCCTGGAAAAGACCCAAGAAATGCAAATCGACACTCACCACCTATTCGTCGATTTCAAGGCCGCATATGACAGTGTGCATAGAGACGAGCTATACAATGCCATGTCTAGTTTTGACATTCCTACCAAACTCGTCAGATTGTGTAGGATGACGATGGAGAACTCTCGCTGCTCCGTCAAGGTCGGGAACGAACTCACCGAGACCTTCAATGTCAAAAAAGGTTTTAGACAAGGCGACGCACTGTCATGTGACTTCTTTAACATCATCCTTGAGAAGATCGTGCGTAACTCACAGGTCAACACCAGAGGTACGATCTTCCAAAAGTCAGCTCAATTGCTAGCTTACGCCGACGACATTGACGTGATTGGTCGAACACAGCGAGCCGTCAATGATGCGTTTGCTGGCATTGAAGTAGAAGCGGCTAAAATGGGTCTGGTGGTAAATGAGGGCAAAACGAAGTACATGCTGTCATCAAGGAAGGACACACAACATCGGCGTCTCGGACAGAGCGTCACACTAGGCAGCAGAAACTTCGAGGTAGTCAAGGACTTCGTCTACCTCGGCTCCGCAGTAAACAGGGACAATAACACCAGTACCGAAATCAAACGCAGAATCACTCTTGCCAATCGCTGTTTCTTTGGGCTCAAGAGGCAATTGAGTAATAAAGCCCTCTCTCGAAAGACTAAGCTTGCTTTATATAACACCTTGATCATCCCAGTCCTACTTTATGGCGCAGAAACTTGGACACTACTTAAAGCGGATGAGGATGCCCTTGGTCTCTTCGAGAGAAAAGTTCTGCGCGCGATTTTTGGTCCTGTTTGCGTTGATGGCATCTGGAGGAGAAGATTCAACCACGAACTGTATGGGCTGTACAGCGGCATGAGCCTAGTCAAGCGTCTACGGATACAACGCTTAAGATGGCTAGGCCATGTAGAGCGTATGGACACCACTGCTCCGGCCCGAAAAGTCTTCGAATCTGAGCCATTGGGACAACGCAACAGAGGACGGCCCAGGATAAGGTGGCGCACACAAGTGGAGAAGGACCTCAACCAACTTGGAGTGCGCAACTGGCGGCAGCTGGCGAAAGATCGCGCTGGCTGGAGAGGCATGTTGGTTGAGGCCCAGGTCCACCCCGGACTGTAGCGCCACAAGAAGAAGAAGAAGAACAAAGGTCCACACTTGCACGCCGTTGCCATAAGGAGTGCTAGTGTCAAGGCAACTCTATTGAGGAGTTTTTAATTATTAAGCTGACTCGAGGGCACATTGCATTTGAACAGTCTGATCTTTAGGACTTATCGCCCATCACATTTTGCACCACGGGAAGGTGAGTCATTCTTTTTATTTTTTTGTTTTGGATGCCCTCAAGGGTGTGGTAATCTTTACAAGGATACTAATTCCCAGGCTGCCAGCATGCACTTTCCATAACCCGTGATTCTCAATGACGGTATGACGTCTACGTACTAATCCACTCTCTATTTACTTCTATCATTCTCCACGCGAAGTTAGGGGTTGGTTAGTTAGGCGCTGGTTAGCACTAATTACGCTAAATGCAAAAAGGCGACATCAACTGCCTTTCTTTGTGCTTTGGCTCTTTGTAGCTGTTCTTGCACATCTAACACGAATGAGCAAAATTTCTCTCCACTTACTGTCTGATGTTGCCATGTAATAAACGACGTCTTCAGGAAATGACAGATTTCTAGACTGCATGCTCCGTTCCGCATGCTTTTCCACATCAGAACATTCCGGGCAAAGGGGTGAGACATCGTGTCCACACTTGTGAAGGTATTTACGAGAGTCACCGTGATCGGGCAGAAGCTGCGTAATGTGGTAATTGCAGTTTTCGAATGGCCACGTAACGATGTATGGTAGACTCCATCTAGCCTGCCTTCTTCAACTTTTATTCTGCTTCTTTGCTGGCGATTTGATGTGCGCCTGTAGAACCCTCTCCCCAACTCGTCTGCCATATTAACAATGGGGAGCATTTTCACTAGGATGCACGCAGCATATTCGGAGATTGTCCTATAACCGAACTATAAATTATTGTCGGTAACCTTCTATTTGGCTTGATTTTCAGAGCTTCTGCCTGGATTAGAATAGCGTATAGAAGACCTAAACTGATTACCCGTGACAGTAGTAACCTGCGCTCGTAACCAGGACCTCCCATATTCGAAAGTGATGCCGACCTTCTTTCTGAAGTACTTAATGTGCGTTTGGTAGGACAGGCTATTTTTCTTAGATCTTACTTGGTGGTTGCCTACTCGGAAAGTTGCATATTCCAGCTTCTTACGACTGATTTTAGGAACGGCCTCCGTCGTGTGAACAGCTTACTCCACTTCAGCGGTTTTAAGTCAATCGTGCTGTGGGGGAAGGGTGGGCGAACTTTGGACGACCAATAAGTAAACAACAAGTACGTGACAGTTTATTGTTAAAAGAGACACGGATGTTAATTAATAGAATTCGAAGGGTGTTACACAAGTGTGATGACACTGTTTATCAAAACTTGACAAGTCTTCTGCCTTCTATATGACGTCAACAGTAGATCGTGCTTTCCTGAACCCGTACTGGTGATTCCATTGGTCTCCGCCACCGCCAGCAATTTAACGTAGGTAATATGTTCGAAGATACTTGAATGGGTCCAGTAGGCATCTAGAACAATTGAAACACGGTTCTCGAATGGTTTACATTCCTTCGGTAGAAGTACCAAGTTTTGGAGTTTCCATTGCGTGAGGAAAACGTCCCGCAGACATTTTAAAATTGTTTTTATAAAAACATCGGGCATTATGTAGATGACGGCCGCCTTGATCACCAGGTCCAGGACCCCCTACATGGTGAGTGGAGGAATAAGTTCAGCCTCGCTACTTCTTACAGTCTCCACAACTAGAGCTTGTCGACTTGGGAATAAATGCTCCACTGTTGACGAGAGCAGTTCAGGACAGGTTAACTGTGGGCATGAATTGCCCCTTCAACTTCTTGTTGTTTGCTTTGCCCCACGTGTCCAAGTCAGCCTCTTCGCTGAGCACTTCGCTTTGCTCTCGTTAATGGCTTTCTCCACTTCACGTCTTGCTAGTCTGAAAGGAAGGTTCATCTAAACTGTTTTAAGCCGCCTGACGCTTTCCTCTATTTGAACACGAAAGGTTTGATACAGGATAGTGAAGTTTGAAGAAGAATTCACTTTTTTCTGTTTCAAAAGGGACGTGTATCTCAAACACTAATGACGTGAAAATTGACACAGACACAGGCCAAGATAAGATTTATGAAAAATTGTTCCTCTTCAAAAAGTAGGAAATTCAAAATGGACACACATTAGGATCAAGGGTTCTTTGATGTATTTCTTTTGAATTCCCTCGAAAATTGCACAAAGACGCGAAGTGCCTTGCCTGCCACTCAATCAGGCGCATACCAGCACATCGTTTGACCCAATTCACATTTGCACTCAGAAACTTTGAACTTAATTTGTCATCGCATCAATCCCAAATCCGAAAGTGACAACTTTATCCTCTCCCTTCTCCCACACTCTTTCTATTCGAAATTTAGCCCCGAAACTCATGAAACCGATGACCATCGTTGAAGGGAAGCAAAATGCAACCATTCAAAATGTGCCTCAAACTTCGTTGCTAGATTTATGGCCGATGAGAAAAAGTTTTCTTTGACAATGAGAGTCATGCCGGCTGTCGCAACTCAGAATTTCAACTGTTTTTCTGGGTTAATTAGTGCAAACAGACCGCACATTAACTAGGAATTGCCAATTGGATGCAATCCCTCTCAGGACGTAATAACTTCTCCGTTGTCGGTGTGACCCCTGCGAAGAGACGCGTCCCACTGGCCTGCTCATTAACTGAGCAGTTGTTCGTAAAATACTGCAAATTGAATATTTATGCGGTTTCGCACAGACTCAGATTCCCAATCCTCGGGGTGACCGAATGACCGAAGGGGGATGCTTACCCTGTGGATAGTTGCCATGTGGGACAGAAGTTTCATGACGACCAGTGTGCTTAGCTGTAATAAGGGCCACCACACAGTTCGTGGTAATGAAACATAAAACTGCACCCCTCCATCATGGTTTCCTTTCGTTTGGATTGATATTGTTTTAGTGTTGGTATCTTAATCACAAACAAATTGCTGAGACTTCCCATTGAATGAATGGGTGTGGATGGTTCGACGAAAGTTCAAGGCATGACAAAACAGAGATATCTTCAGGAAATGTTACAAAGGCTGAACATGTACCGATTGGTGATGAGCTGGTTCACCTATTTATGGCAACTAGTACCAGGTCATCGACAACGGTAACATTTCAAATTAAAAATACGCTACACAACCCCATTTGTCTTCCATTCCAATCGGATACCATGCCAATTCTTAAGACTCGCCCGAGGCATGTACTCATCAAAATCCACCCTCGCCTGACATTAATCCTCACAACCCCACCTACCTTAGATCGCGAGGACTGAGTATTTTATTTGACTTCCTCAACTGTCTCACCGATCAAATGTTTACACGTTCCAGTAAGCCAACAGGCCCGTCGGCGATGTGCTTGTGCTTCCCCTCACAAGTGATTTTCCATCCGCCTGTACGCGTTCAAACGCGGCTTAGGCGGTTTTCATTTCAATGTTGATTGAGCAGCACACAATGAGCGTGCTCGCTGAACATGGAATCCCCGGATCGATGCAGTCGAACCAACCCACTTTCGCAATCGCTGCGCACAACATTAAGCGTTTTAATTAATCATCGGATGTGGAAATCAGGATATAATGAGAACGTTTCTCTCGTTTGTTTGCACGCAGTCTGGCGGAAAATCGTTGCGGTTCATGTTCACCACTGGGCGTTACGAATTTCCTTTATCGAATTCTCCTCGAATTCCGTCCCCGCTCGCTTGCGAAAGAATGCACATGCACTCGTGTATGGGTGCAGTCTTTGCACTGAAATCAGCCTGCTCACACAGGTAGCATGCGAGCGCATAGATGTCTGCTGCCGCCTTTGGGCTGTAGCGCAGCTAAGTCAAAAGAAAATCGCATAGTTTAATGCAACTCTGACCTTTTTCCGCAGCCCATTGGAATGAGGCCACGGGGAGTCTTGTGCAATTGCATGGAGCCATTCAAGCTCGCACGGCTAAATAGTGGCGCCCGACGGGGGGGGGGGACGCTGAATATATTGTAGATTCTCTCATCTTCAGTTTCGGTATTGAGTGCTTAACCCATTTTGTTCATAAATTACGAGAAAGGATGCTCTCTGCCCACTTACAGGAGGGGCGGCCCATAGGGCCGGGCAACTGCATTAGTGAATCCATCACAGACGCCCTGCTGCAGTCGAACCTTTGCCTACTACCTAAGAATGGAAGCAGGGGAACTTTCAGTACTTAATGCACATTGTGCGATGATATTGTTCCTCAAAAGGACGGCAACAACTGCAATAATACAAGAAGAACGCTTTTAATGGCGACGCAATAGTTAAGTGCACTTTGAGATTTTTTTCGTTCATCTTGCATCTGCTTGTGTGCGGTGGTGCAACGTCTTGAGTGAGGATAAAAACTGAGACATAGCCCCTCTGTCAGGGGTGACATAATTGCTTGCCGTATCGTCTGCTCTCTGCCATTGTCACCGAGGCGCAAACATGTGGGCGTACGGGGTTAATTAGGTCGATTCTGATTGCAATCGAGCGAACAATGAATCGGTTGTTTGGATGGGGGACTTAACTCGTTCCTTGAGCGTTCCCCTTTTGGATAAGTGAGCGCTTTACTAAAGAGTTAGGGAACGGCACGGTTGATGGCTGACGCTTTGTTTGACGATCAGAATTCAAGTACAGGTGATGGCCTCTTGTTCGTTTTTGACAAGGGAAATGTTCCATTGACCCATTTTTCCGACAGGTGCTTTGTAGACATGGTAAATCCAAAATATTGAAGGCTCTAAATACGTAGAAGTCAAACAGATGTGAGTCAGGAGGTGACAAACTTAACAACGTTTATATTCGGCCTTATAAATGAAAGGTGATTCATCGTGAAGTTTGATTTATAATGTACAATGGAACACACAAATTTCACAGTGAACTTAAATTTTGTATTTTTGGTTAAAAGCACAATTAATGGCATTTATTTGTATAGATGATGGCCATAACCGCATCTGAGGTAGTCTGTTCGGAAGGTCATAACTTCGGCGACTCATTAGAGCATAGCCACTGCTATCTCGCCGACAATACGAGTAATGTTGGCTTTCAAAACATCAATCGTAGCTTAATCTTGAAGACCTGTGACTTTACAAATGGTGCAAAGGTGTGATATTGCGAGAAGGCCAGTTTAGAGTTGCAAAATATGAGATTAATTGCACGCCAAAATGATTTCTCAACAAGTCCATTGTATCAAGCTCGTTGCATCGTCTTGTTGAAACCAGAGCTCAGTTAAATCGTGTTCTTAAATTTCTGGTGGCACATTTGCCTCAATTTTGAAGAAATGCGGACCACAGGCCAATAAAACAAACCAGACCGTGATTTTTAATGGATGTGATGACAGCTCTTGGAACTCTTCGGATTGCTCATCAGTAATCTCAGAATCAAATCAAATTCAGAAATGAACTTCATCTTCTTCTTCTTGTTTTACTAGCACTACAATCCCGGGTGGACCTAGTCCTCAACCAACATGTCTCTCCAGCCAGCACGGTCTTTCGCCAGCTGCCACCAGTTGTGCAGTCCAAGTTGGTTGAGGTGCTTCTTCACTTGTGTGCGCCACCTTAGCTTGGGCCGTCCTCTGTTGGGTTGTCCCAATGGTGCAGATTGGAAGACTTTTCGGGCCGGAACAGTGGTGTCCATACGCTCTACATCAACTAGCCATCTTAAGAATTGTATCCGAAGACGGTTGACTAGGCGCATGTCGCTGTACAACCAATAGAGCTCGTCATTAAATCTTCTCTTCCAGATGAAATCAACGCAAACAGGAACAAAAATCGCACGCAGAACTATTCTGTTGAAAAGTCTTAGGGTTTCCTCATCCGCCTTATGTAGCGTTCAAATTTTTGCGTCGTAAAGGAGGACTGGAATGATCAAGCTGTTATACAGAGCGAGTTTAATCCTTCGAGAGAGGGTTCTTTCAATTAATTGCCTATTGAGCTCAAATAAGCAGCGATTGGCAAGAGTGATTCTGCGTTTGATTTCGGTACTGGTGTTATTGTCCCTGTTAACCGCGGAGCCGAGGTAGACGAAGTTCTTGACTTCTGCTTAGTTTCTGTTGCCAAGTGTGACGCTCTGTCTGAGACGTCGATGTTGTGTGTCCTTCCTTGATGACAGCATGTACTTCGTTTTGCCCTCACTTACCACCAGACCCATTTCAGCCGCTTCTGCTTCAATGCCAGCAAGCGCCTCATTGACGGCTCGCTGTGATCGTCCAATACGTCAGTGTCGTCAGCGTAAGCTAGCAATTGAATTGACTTTTGGAAGATCGTACCGCTGATGTTGACATGTGAGTTACGCACAATCTTCTCTAGGATGATGTTAAAGAAGTCACATGACAGAACGTCGCCTTGTCCAAAAATTTCTTTACGGCCAAACCCATTTTAGCCGCTTCCATTTCAATGCCAACAAACGCCTCATTGACGTCGCGCCGTGTTGAACTTCGTCACTGAACAAAATTTTACGTAAAACACCAGATTTTGAATGTCTGAAAATATAACGAAAATTCAAATCAATTCACTCAAATATGCTTTTAGGCCGAAATCGTCACGTCAAATACGGCAAATTCTGGAATACGCCAAGTTGATGAGAACGAACACATCACGGTCTTCACATACACTCTCAGCTTCAGCTGCTACAGTCTCTTTTTGCGTGCTGGATGAAGTCTAACCGATTGAATATGATCCACCAATGTAGTTTGGGTCACAAAATAATTGACAATAGTGATTTCAAAAGATTGCTTGAATCTCAAGAAAAACATTTCCCACAGACGGCTGATTTTTGTCTTACAGTTGACCATTTGAAGACACTTTTGCTGTGTGAATCATTCCATGATGACTTGCCGAACGACACTGAATAAAACTGTTAAAGCAGTTTGATAGGAATAACCCGTGATCAGTCGTAAAAAGCCAATTGAAAATTAAACCTCACTCCACCATATATGCAGAGAGAACCACAGAGTGTTTCTTTGGTTTCTTTAAATCATAGTTTATTTGGACAAAGACGGCTGTTTCCCAAATCAAATCCTGACAGAAAAGTCAGTTTGAACAACGTTGGAAAATTTTAATTACTTATTTCTGAAGTGAGTTCTTTACCTTGGAGATGTAAATTGGCCACCTCAGAGTTGCGCTTTAACCATTTTTTATGAGATACCTTGAAAGACCGATACAATGCAACATTCCGGAAGTGACTTCAATACTTAAGACCAATTTAATTCAAGCAACTCATGAACCATAATCAAGGTCTTGAAAAGTTTGGTTAGACACTACTCCGAAGCCAGCCAAGGCTACACAAATTGTCATAATTGGGTACCACTACAGTGCAGAAATGACCAAGACCTAGCTTCTTCAACAACTGGTCCGCGCAATTGCTGGAGTCGCGCTTGGTACAAGGGAATACCTCAAGGTCCCCTGAAAAATAAGGTCGCCCTTGGGACAGGGGAACATTTCAAGGTCTTCAAGCGTTGTTTTACACAATCCATCCCATAGACCGACCTCCTGGTAATACATGCTTAATCAAGAGCCCTCAAATTAATATTCTCGACAGGGAAACACTGTTGAGCACACCTATCTCCCTTTTGACATCGTTTCCTCTCATTTTCTATTTCAACTAATGATCCCTTCATCAACTGCGTCACCTTGTCCCCATTTTCCGATGCACCCATGTGGGTGCTAATTGCCGACAACTCCAAACTCTTCAAAGTCACCCTTAAATTCGCAAAGGTCGTAATCTTAAAGTTGAATTGACCTTAGCCATCCTTAAGGCAGAAGACATCTGAGGCAAGTCACAAGCATCGAAGTGACACCGTGCATCCATTTTGGAGAGTCGCCAAAAAATGCTCAATAATTTGTTCGCATAAACGTCAGCACGGAACGCTGACACCTTTTAATTGCATTCTTGCAACCTACTAACTCACACCCAGAGACAGCATTTAAAAATGTCAATGAGACACTTGCGTTGCATTTAAACCAAATTAATTGCTGTCACACAAGCATTGCCACACTGCACACAAATCAACGCACAGAATGCAAATTCCCCACTCCACTCCGCCCACTCGTCTTCGCGTTGCATAAATGCAGAAGCAGTCCGAGCTCATTACATCAATTACTTCATTATGCATGCGCCCCCACTCCACGTGTGCCACGGAGGGGTGCAGCCGCCCCGTCACACTTGAGGTGTAAACTCAAAAACTATTCAACAACCCCCCCTTCAATTAGGAAATGCAATTACGTTCGCCATGAAGCCCTCACAGTCTCATCACAAATTAAAGTAAATCTTCTAATTCAATTAGACTCACTGCCGTCGGCAGAGCGCACTAAACCTATTCCGTTTGACGTGTACTCCTCCCAGCTCCTCGCAGCTCCTCGCAGCTCGTCACAGCTCTACGATCTTGGCTCCGGGCTCTTTGTGCGACAGACGCGTCGCTCTGAACATCGTCGTCGCTGTCTCGGTGAATTATGCCCGCCTCTGGAACAGTACCTGGTTTCGGGAATTGACTGCAGCACGAGCTTGTCAACGTCTCCGTCAGATGTCACTTTGCGCAGTATCCCCGTTCGGGAAAAGGGGCCTTCCCGATTGGCACAGCCCACCACACCACGGCATGGTCCAATTGTTCGACTCGCGTATTGTTGCATCGGTTTTTAGGCTAAACCGCCACTCATGGCGGCGAATAACTGGGTGAGGCGCGCATTCAAACAGACAAGCAGACTGGCAACCCTTCCCCATTTCACCGCATTTGGCACAGATGGAATTTAAATAATTAATTAGAAGCGGCAGCTCTGACACAAGCCGCAGCCCTCGGTGCAGCGCGCAATGTTCATTTTATGAAAATAAACCGCAGCAGTCTTACAACTCCTGTTTCATAATGTATGCCATGCCTTCTATCACTGCTAGTCCTGGTTACATGTGACGGACGTCCTGCTGGTACGCCCACCGAGTGGAGTTAATATCAACTGGCGCGCATAAAAACATTCGCGCCACTGTTGCTGCTGCCGATGCGACGCCTGGCTCGTGCCGTGCGGAATATTAAAGGCGAAACGCTGTGCGATTTAAACGCTCCGCCATTTTATGAATGCGATTACATACACATTTCATATTTCGCCGCGCTCCCTCCAACCCACAAACGACCGTGACAGGCGCTTGTGTGTGATTCGCATTCGCATCGATTGAGCCACGATAATGATTCGCGATCTCGTACATTTATCTAGCGAGTGGTGGGCGGCTGTGGTTGTAGCCCTTAGGGCGTACAATGTTACGTGTTAATTTGGACATCGATTGTTATTTTGCAAAGTAATTCCCTAGATTCTTGCAAATGTGCGGAAATTGTGTCTGAGTTGGCTGGAACTTTGTTCATGGAACGAATGGGTGTGGTGTCATGGTGCACAGATGTGCAAAACGAAACTTTGTTACATTCTTCTTTTTTTTGGGTGAATGTGGCATTTTGTTTTTCCTCACTGGCCACATTGGCTTTTGATTTGGGTGACGAGTGCTCGAGTTGGGTCGATTTTTGTCAAATTTTCGGCATGCATGGGGGATGGAGCTAAAATTACTTAACACCAGACTGTATCGACGCCATACAGTGATCCCGAAAATGGTGCACATTTTTCAATTCTTGAAATTTGTGAAATTAGAACAAGTTTAGGTCTCGTTTCGATTTCGTTCCACTCAATTTGACAGGATTTCCATCCCCCCGACTAGTGCAATATCGAAACTGAAGTCGAACAAAGCTGCTGGAGCAGACGGACTGTCCAAAGAATTGCTTTAAGCAGCTTGAGATGACCGGGTTAGCCGCATGCACCAGCTCATTTTTAAGATGTGGTCGGAGGAGTGGAATCTCATTCGGTCCACAAGAAAGGAGACCCATTCGACTGCGTCGACTATCGAGGGATGAGCCTCCTCAACATAGCCTCTCTGTTGTATTGTGTGAACGCCTGAAACCGTTCGTCATCAACCTGATATGTCCTTATCAGTGTGGTTTCAGGCCAAGGAGTTCAGATCGACACTCACTACCTTGATTTTACTCTCAGCGTGCATATGGACGAGCTATACAGTACCATGTCAAGTTTTGGCAAACCAAACTCATCAGGCTGTGCAGGATGACAGCAGTTCTCGCTGCTCCGTTCGGTCGGAGCCGAACTCACCGAGACCTTCAATGTAAAAAACGGTTTTAGACAAGCCGACGCACTGTCATGTGACTTCCTTAACATCATCCTTGAGAAGATCGTGCATAACTCACAAGTCAACACCAGAGGCACTATCTTCCAAAAGTCAGTTCAACTGCTAGCTTACGCGGACTATATCAACGTGATTGGACGAACAGAGCGGCATTGAAGTGGGAGCGGCTTAAATGGGTCTGGTGGATAATGAGGGCACGATGAAGTATATGCTGTCATCGAGGAACAACACTCAACATCGACGTCTCGGACAGAACGTACCTCTAGGCAGCAGAAACTTGGAGGTAATCAAGGCCTTCGTGTACCTCGTCTCCGCGGTAAATAGGAACAGCAATATCAGTACGGAAATCAAACGCAGAATCTTTCTTGCCAATCGCTGTTTCTTTTGGGCTCAAGAGGCAATTGAGTAAAAGAGCACTCTCTTCAAGGACCGCACTTGATCATGCCAGTCTTTCTTTACGGCGCAGAAACTTGGACGCTACTAAAAGCGGATGAGGATGCCCTTAGTCTTTCCGAGAGAAAAGTCTTGCGTGCGATTTTTGTTGCTGTTTACGTTGATGACGTCTGGAGGACAAGATTCAATGACGAACATTATGGGTTTAAAGGCGGCATGCGCCTGGTCAAGTGTGTTGGGATACAACGCTTAAGAGGGCTAGGCCATGTAGAGCGTATGAACACCTCTGCTCGGGCCCAAAGGTTTTCGAATCCGAGCCATTGACACAACGCAACAGAGGGCGGCCTGGGTTTTGATGGCGCACATAAGTGGAGAAGGACCTCAACCAACTTGGAGCGTGCAATTGGAAGCAGCTGGCGAGAGGTCGTGCCAGCTGCAGAGGCATGTTGGTTGATGCCTAGGTTTACCCCGAACTGTAGCGCCATTAAAAGAGGAAGAAGGGAAAGATAAAAGAAACGGTCAGCTCTATTTTCTACGGTGCATAACTTGACCATTTGATGGAAGCAATTAGGAAAGAGTCACCATAGTTGTCCTCCGTCATAACTGAGCTAGGTCACATACACCTTTGATAACCACAGAAATTTCCCGCCGGTGAAATTATGAAGCTACCCGGATAGAGGTAAGAATTTATAAACTATAATTGTCAAGATGCGGTTGAATAAAGTTAAAGAAGCAGCTATTGAAAAGAGTTTGATTTTGGTACTGATGTCATTGGCCCTATTTACCCCGTAGCCGAGGTAGACGAAGTCCTTGACTATTTCGAGATTTCTGTTATATACGAGTATATGCTGTCGACCGATCCTTCGAACAACACTTCGGTTGGAATGTCGCAATTGACAGGAGTTAAGAAGTTTGTCTACATCGGGGCACACGTCAGCTCCACAAACGACAATTTAGGGGAAATTCGGCGCAGAATCACCTTTGACAACCGGTGTTATTTCGGTTTTTTAAAACAGCTAGGGTCGAAACTCTTGACTCGAAGGTCAAAGATAATGCTCCAAAAGACGCTTATCCTACCCGTAATCCTATACGGAGCCGAGTTCTGGACGATAAGCAAAACGGCAGAGCAGATTCTCGGTTCCTTTAAAGAAAAATTCAGTAACGAATATATGGCCCTGTCTGCGAGGAAGGCGAATGGAGGAGAAGGCACAACCGCGAACGCTTTGTGCTGTACCAAGATGTGGCTGTAGTTCGAAAGGAAAAAATCCGTCGACTACAGTAGCTCGGCCACACCGGGCGAATGGACATCAACGCTCCAGTTAAGAGGATATTCGAATCTCAGCCTCAGGGCTCGAAAGGGAGAGGAAGGTCGTACCAGATTGCGGACGCAAGAGAGCTTGATCCTGACAACTGGAAGAAGCGTGCCCAGCACCATCAAGAATAGAAGGCAGCTATAGCTCATGCTTAGACCCTTCATGGATCGCAAAGCCGATAAGCAAACAAACAAGCTTTCATTTTTTATCGCTCATATTGAGCCGCTCCACAAATGATGTCAGCAGGTTAATTTCCTTCTCGCGACACTCAAACACTATACTACCAAATTTTACAGACAGCCGTTGTTAAGTGATCGACTTTTTCATAGACAGACCCACCTTTGTGAGATGCGTCATTCACACCGAAATTTCCGAGGCGGAATCGAGGAAACCATTCCTGGGTCCGTCAATCACCGTAAACTGTACAAACAACCGCATGCTTCTACGGCGGTTTTCCCATTTTGTGGCAAAAATGCACCAACGAGCGTATTTTTGCGGATATTTCACATGTATTTAAGCCTTTGCCTCTGCTGCTCTCATAAAAAATGTGGCCTTCCATGTCAACTTTCAGGAACGTATTCGCATGACACAATAAGATTGATTATAGTTTAGATATATGGTGTGAAGACTGTCTACTGATAAAAAAACACGTAAACTTTTTATACGCGTTCCCTTCTACCGCGAAGTCAATCAATGACCGCCTTTCAGTGGAAAATCCCCCGACTTACCAGAAAACTCGTATTTGCCTCACGCCCCACCTACATTCAATGCATACTTTCTCATCTGACGTCGTTCGGTCTGTTGCTAGTTTCGGCCAGAAAATTTATTCAAGGAGGAGCAGACTTGGTACCCCTCTATACCTTTCAGCTTATTGATTCCCCAGTTACTTCTTATTGATCATCCAGGCATTGGTAGCTCTTTTCACTCACGAATGTTATTTCCTCTAGTCTATTAAGGAAATGGAACGAATCATGACGTAGACGATACCTTATTGTCTCCGAATTGACTCTATCTGCTGTTGTGAATGTTCATACTAGTGACGCTGCTCAGAACGCACCATCCTGACTGCGTTTTACTCATCAGCACATTTGACAGCAAATAATTTTGCAATTTTCTAAGAACAGCCATTAAATGCTGTTTCCTTCCTTTAGCTAATTTGCATGGAATTCCGCCCGAAGCGAAGAGAAGGAACATTTGCAATCTCGTCGACAACAAGTCTGTACGTCGTTCCATTTTTCTATACATTTCGCCAGCATTTCCCCTCGCCGAGTCAGGGGCTGCAAGTTCAAAACTTTTGTAATCACGCAAGCATCCCGAATAGATTTAATTATTCAGAGTCGTTAGCAAATTGCTCAATGCCGTGAAAAGTGGAAACACCGAGCACGAAACACCAACAAACAGATTTAAAAAAAAATGATGCACTCATCCTCTTTGAAGTTCAAGCCAGCTAGGAACTATACGATGTATCCTGTGCACGTTGGGAAATGCGCCCACGATGAGCAATCAACTTCAATCCATTACCATTAGCACTTGCAATTGACTTTATTCTCCACGTACATCCACCCATTCCCCCCCGCCAGTATATGTATCTTTCGAACTTTCGCTCTAAATTCTGAACTAGTTAAATGATGGTTGGAAAGTTTTCCAAAAGCGTTAATAGTTTCCATAATTAGTGTCACCTACCGCATGCAACGCAACACCCAAACACACATCCATAACATATCTGTGTACATATGTATATGCATTAAGAGTAAAGCATCTCATTCGTTTTAATTGCAGAAAGATTTGTTCGTGAGCAAACTAGATCCAGGGTCACCACGAGGGGAGCGTAAACTTTCAGCTGCAAGTGCGTCTTCGATGAAAACAAAGTGGCTGAAAGCTTTTAGAAGCCTAAAGCCGGCTTCTGGTTCCGCAGCACAGCCAGACAGGTAAGTTGAAACTTTTTGGCCCGACCATGTTCCGTGTTACAACAACCAACACCGCGTGCCCCCGTCGGGATAGTTTAAAAAATTTGTCTTGTGAAAGTTTTCGTATGATTTATTGATTTTTCCCCCTTTTTGCTCAGATTTTCGTTTTTTCCGTTTTTTTATCGTGTTTTAATCGTCTTAAAGGGGTGCTTCACCGTCATCTTTTGAAGCACCCCATTCCTCCCGGGTAAGCTCAGTAATGGAGGAGAGAGGGTCGAGATGCCCGTTTTAGTGAACTCATTTTAATCACAGTGATAGGATTAAGTATTGGTACAGGAGGACGCAGAAGAGGGTGTGGTGTAGGGACACGACGAAAGAATGAAATGAACTTTTCGAAACAAATTGGATCGAATTCTATTTTTTGCTTTTTGTGCATTCGCTCTCAGAAACGTCGCACCCCCCGGACGTCATCTTATCTGCAGAGATGTCCAACAGAAAACATTTATTTTTAACCCAAACTGTGACTGGAGTCGAGATAGACATGTACACGAATGTGAATGAGTAACTGTGTGCATTTCCCAAGGGTCGTGCTCCCGTGGAGGAGGAGCGTACAGGGTGTGCACTGCATTAAACTTGCAGATTACAGAAAGATGTATCTTTCTCGTGCATATGAGATTTTAATTAATGGGAAAAATTGTGGGGGACGATTTGGGCGTGGAGGACGGTTTAGTCGTGGACGCTTAATGCAAGAGTTGAAGTAGAGTTTCACCTCATTGAATTTCATGGGATAGGAGATGGTGACAATTTTGTGAAAATACAAAGAAAAAAAAAATGCACTGTGTTTACATCAACCGTTGGCGTACAGCTTTGAAAAAAAAAATACCCTGCGCATTTGTAACGTTCAACGAGGCGTGAACGCTGTTTCATGTAAAAATTATCGACCGGCAAGGTATTGGGACAAGAGCGGAATGCATGTGCGAACAATTTTCCAAAAGCTGTTTGCTTATCACTGAACAATTGAAGAATGAAGTGGAAAATTTTACCTGATTTTTTGCAGTCTTCCACTCAAATGCTGTTCGGCTTTGTGAAGACTTCCTTTCTTTTTTAATTGTGAAGTGGAAAATTCATGTTTGAACCCTTTTGAAAATTTTTTTTGCTCACACGTAGATGGTTTCGTACACTAATTTAGTTGAAATATGAGAACGAATTAAAATTAATTTTAAATTTTTTGTTTCACTATCCCAAGCGCAATCAATTCTGAGCCTAAGGTGTGTTAAACTAGATTTCCAATTGTCCATGTACCAAAGACTCAAATCTCTTATGTTCTTTCAATCCTCGCTTAGAAGGAAAGAAGAAATATTCTTTCAACGAGGTTACATTTTACGACCCACCGACCAAAACAGACCTGTTGAAAATTTTTGGGAACGGGGTACACCATTTGTTTTTGTCAAATTCTAACCTTTGAATTTCTGAAATGGCTTAGTCGAAATTTTTGAAAGGAAACTTGGGACTTTTTAAAAGACTTGACGATGAAATTTGTTTAATTTTTCTCCGCCTTTTCTTCCTACGGTACTCACTTCCAAATGTTCGTAGACGCTTGTTTTGCGACTTGCGTCTATTTCTTAAGTGTCAAGGAGATCGAGGGTTTAATGTGTGATAAACGGGAGTGCGATAGATATGCGACAAAAAATTGTTGTTTGGTGAAAAGGAAACCTTAAAAATTAACTCTAAGTAGAGTGTGACTTTAGTCGGGGTAGAAGTGAAAGTGCATTAAAAATGGTGGAACAGAGCGAAGACAAAGGATGACGAAACTGTACAGAAAGTCTTAACAGATGTCATGTTAGCCACCATCGAGTCAAAGTCAGCATATTCCTTGGTATTTCTATGTCTCCTTTGGTCTGTGTACTGTCTACCTCATATTCTTGATCAAATTGCAGTTAAAATCATTCTTTGAGTTTTTGCCCAAATCGATATCTTAGTTTCAGTTCAAGGCCGTGTCTATGTCCTTGTCTCATGCCCCAGATTTTCTCTTTCTCACCTGTGCTCTATATTCGCCTATTTTTCTTGTACGGTGGATAACAAGCGGACAGGGGTTTTATGATGGGCGCCAATTGTATTTTATGCGCCTGTCACTCTTGCCCCTCAGAACGTGGTTGGGGAACAGGGCAACCACAGAAATATTCCTCAGATCTGTCCCACACTTAGATACACTCAGAAGTTAACACCAAGGGCACGATCTTCCAAAAATCCATTCTGCTGCTGGCTTACGTAGATTTCATTGACGTGGATGGGTAAACACAGTGAGCTGTCAATTGCAGGCATTTGCTAGCTTTTTTTAGAAAAATAGATAAACGAGGGAATAACAATGTTATCAACTAAGGACGTACTACAGCGACCTCTCCGACAGGCTATCACAATTGGTAGTGAAGGACTTCGTTTGCAACGACTCTGCAATAACTGCAACGATGCACATTAGTGCCGAAATTGAGTGTAGAAGCACTCTTGCCATTTGATGTTTTTTTTTTTGGCTCAAGTGGAAATTGTCCAAAGACCAAAGTGGCGTTGTACAATATCAGAATTATCCTCTCCCTGCCCTTTGTCGCAGAAAATTTGGCGGAACTCAAAAGTAGGTATGACAGCATTTGATGGAGAAGAAGAACGGAGAAAACAGTGACTGGGCCATAGAGGGCGTTCATAAACAAAGCTCCAGCTCGAAGAGTCTTAAAATTTGAGCCATTGGTTCAATGCAAAAGAGGTCGACCTAGTCTGTGATGTCGTTTACAAGTGAGAGGTCGTGCTATTTGAGGAGGCCTGTTACTGATACGAAGATCCGTCTGACTTAAGAGGAAGACGAGGAGAATAGTTTTCTTCAAGTGAGTTGTTCTGCTTTGAAACATCGTCTTATTTAACAGAAAATGATGTATTCTATGGCTTGGCCACCTTTTTAAGAGACATGGACACATTGGAGATGTCTCGGATTTAGTGACCGTGCCGAGAGATTTGATTGCTGCCTGCTATCTTTCGGAAAATGTGGGCTCATTGAAGCTGTTTACCGATCTCCCAATAGGCATACTTCCATTTTTGCAATTTATAATGAAGAGCAACAGCACGAAACAACTTTTTCACGTCTTCGAAGTTTTGTAAGCAAACTGTGATCAGTAAAACTAAGATTGTCATTAAAGCCAAGTTGCCAGTTCTTACACCCTATGTGTTCAAACTCTCAGGGTGTTATCCGAGAAGGCAACAGACATTCGCGTATTAAAGCTAAAACTGCCTCTTCCCACAAGCAATGATGACAGATTTCGAAAAGCGTTACAAGGGAACTTCAGACAACCCTGCCTGATTGTCAAAGATTATTCAATCGGCAACAGGAAAATCTGACCCATAATCAATGTTAAGGAAATTGCAAAAATTAAATTTCCCCTTCACAACCCATGCAAACATCAATCCACACGAAATTTACAAGAATTTAATTTCACTTGAGCACCATCAACCAGCCGAATAAAAGATGATCGACGGCGGTAAATAAACCAACCCACCAATCGCAGATATAAAACCGGATAAACTGAAGAACGAAAGAATAATTCTCGGCTTCAGAGCGATTGAAAAGCCATTCAGATAAACAATTTCAAAGTATTTCACTCAAAGCCACTCAAAAGCGGAGCGTTCTCCACCGAACCCACCGTCCTGTGCGAGCTGCTGTAAATTGCACCTCGGGTCCTCGCCTTATTTCGCCATTCCTTTAGGCTGTCGATACATTCCTCCGCCGCGTTCCGCCCACCCTCGCCTTTGCCCCAGGACAGGGAGCATCGCCACCACCCGACGGAGAGACAAACTTTTCTGTCATCTACTGCATTGTTTGATACGGAATCGATTGTTTTGCACAAAGGACGCTTTGTTGGATTACGAAGCAGCACGGATAAGCGCTCGGCTTCAGCTGGATGTCTAATACAATTAAAGCAATCGAAGGCGGCGAACAGTCAACCTTAGCATTTCGTGCTGAAAGTAATTTATTTGAGAGGTTTTTCAGTCCCGCTAAAAGTTTCCCACTGGGATATTATTTTCAGATGACCTTCCGGCTGCGGCAAAACTATTTCTCCATCTGACATGGAATTATAAGGTTCTATTGGATATTCCAAAGGTAATATCGTGAATAATTGTAATGGGGAGCGACCAGAACGGCCACTTAAAAGGGGAGTGGGTGAATCCTTACGCCCAGTTGTGGTTTTCTTTCATCGCAATGAAGCCGGCACCTTCTCCTTCATTCTTCTGTTTTTTTGAATTAGCTAATGGAACGTACAGAGGAGGAGGACTGCAGAATGACTTTCCTTTTCAAGGAGGCGAATAACAAGGATGCTGTTAGTGAGAGTGCGTCCAGTTTGTCTTGTGAGCTATGGCTGCATCAATCTGAGGTACTTTTCACATTTTGCAAATTTTTTGTAAGTACCTCTCCTCGGTGTCGGTGGGTGTATTGGTGTGTCTGCTCCTACAGGAATGACAACATCGCTTGCTTAAACTCTCCCTTTGGAAATCGATATTGAACTGTAGGTATCCCCCACTGGTGAGGGAACAAACGCAGAGAAGTAGATGCTGAAGAGGCTAAGCCGGTCTGCCAAGGATTCTGTTTTATCTCCTTGGCTTGGCAGTAAATAGGGTCAACAACAGCAGGACTAGAGTTAAGCGTAGAGCCACTCTTGGAAGAAAGCAATAGAGTAATGAATCCAAAAGTAGACATGGCACGGTACACCACCCACTGTCCATATGCACGCTGTCTTATAAGGCCTTCGAATCGACGAATAGGTGGTGCGTGTCGATTTGCACTTCTTGGGTCTTTTCCAGGATCTGCCGTAAAGTGGAGTGTAGTCTATTGTGGACTTTCCTGGCCTAAAACCGCACTGATAAGGACCTATCAGGTTGTTGACGAACGGTTTCAGGCGTTCACGCAATACGGCAGAGAGGATCTTGTACGCGATGTTAAGAAGACTGATCCCTCGATAGTTGCAGCAGTCCAAAGGGCCTCCTTTCTTGGGGACCGGAAAAATGACGCTGGGATTCTACTCATCGGGCATATATTTTCCGACCATATCTTACAGATGAACTGATGCATGTACCCAACCAAGTCATCTCCAGCTGCTTTAAATAATAGTTTTGCGGGCAGTTCGTCCACTCCAACAGCTTTGTTCGACTTCAGTGTCGATATTGCTATTATGACCTTGTACAAGTCAGGGGGACGGAAGTCTTGTCTATCTTCGTCCAAGATGAGTGGAACATTGTGCCTAACAGCAGGATTTGGGCCGTCATCTCCGCTTAAGAGTCTGCAGAAATGATCTTCCAGATTCTCAGCATCAATTGCGACTCTACTACCAGTGTCCCATTTGGTCCCGTCCAGCTTCGGTCCTATATCCACCCTTTATTCACCGGATAGCTGTTTTACTTTTCGGTAAAACTTTCGGACTTCATTTCTGCTATAGCACTTCGCCATCTCTGTGATCGCATGCTTCTCATGCCCTTTCGGTTTCGTTTTGAGAAGACGGTTTTCTTTTCTTCTTCTATGTTCGTAGAGCTCTGGAACAGCTCTTGTTCGATGCAGCGTTGCCTTGTAGGCCTCCTATTTAGCTGCATGTGACTGCCTGCACTCGTCGCTAAGCCATGAACTCCTTCTAGGTGATGGTGTGAAACCGAGCTCATCAGTAGCAGCTTCTTTGATGGCTTTTTGACAACGTTTCCATTCTTCTTGTATTGTCAGTGCAGGTAGCATTGGACATAAGGAGAGTTTCAGGGAGACTAGGTCGGTGATCTGTTGCGATTATAGCTTTCCGACGTCAAACCGTTTCGGCCTATCTTGACTCCGTTGGTCTCTCAATATCAGTTGGCCACAGCAAGGAAACGGTCCACTTCGGAAGGTTCGCACATCGAGAACACTGGAGGAATGTCTAACGTCGGAAGATTCACAACCCACAGACCGATAGGCCAGGCCCATTATACATTGGTTCACCACACTTCGGGTGTTCGATGATAGTTATCCACGGGGCACCACGAAGCAGCTATGTTGAGCTCGATCAGCGGATTTTTCTCTTGTGCACAGGCCCATGCCACCCCCTTCTTTACATGTACGCCCCAAATTTCTGAAAGAAAAGAACAGAAAATAAAAAAACACCTTAACTTAGTCCCTGATACTGGTTATCATAATCTCAAATAGCATAATGTACTGTTATTCGCTTGTCACGAAGTTTCCGATGTAGAGCCACGTTCCCAAGTGAGCAAGGTTCAAGGACGATAACGAAAACAACAAGTTAGCTTTTTCAGAGAACTGTTTCTTGCACTCGAAAATGTAAACTGAAAATTTCAGCAGATTCATTTCCAATGAACACACGGGAACTATTTCCCAGAAACGTGTCTTAAATACAATGACAAC